>OX419726.1:900747-2150747 GCA_948477245.1 Thumatha senex | reverse complement strand
TTAGGCTATATTTTTATTTTCGTATTTCCCCAAAGGAATGGCTACTACATGGATAAAACCGCAGAGCAATACGCTATTGTAATTTAGTCACTAATATTAGAACTAACTATGTTCACACTGTGTCCCTGACGGGGTAGTCAAAGAGGACAGATCGCCAGGCTTTGCGATCCATGCATACTTTCGCTTCCTTCAGATTAATTAATCGCTTTATACATCTATGCCTGGGTATCAGAGTACTTTGACCACTCCGTTTTTGAACAATCTGCTCACGTCTCGGTCTACCCTGACTCCTTTTACCTTCTCCTTTGCACAAATAATATTCTTCGCCAATAGTTCCTCACTCATTTGTTGGACGTGTCCAAACCAACGGAGCACGCCCTTTTCCAGCATAACGCTGACACGTTCATTCAAACCTGCCATATTGCGTATAACTTCGTATTCATGCCAGGCCATGTTACGGTTGATCTTCATTATAAATATCCCTTTTTAAGATACAATAATTAATTATATTTATAGTAAATAATAGTGGTATATAGAAAAAAGGGTTATTTTCTCATGCCCCAGCATCTCAATTGGATTGAGAATCAATAAAACGTTTCTTTATTTGAATAGAAAAAAAAGGAAAACGGTACAACTGGTTGCTCCATGGGGAAGGATCTTCGATTGGCACCGACCGTACACCCAGATGTTCATGTTGCAATTGGTCGATGAGGAGAAACAAACACGTTCAATTAAACAAACAAAGTCTTTAGTTTTATAGAAACATATAGGTAGAATTAATAAACTAGATTCAGTTGAATCTTCTAGCTTATTGTTTTATGCATTTTATGTTATTCGGGTCTTTATCTCGTAATATTTTATCTTTTTCTGACCTCTCGACGTTTGCAATAGCTCACGTCACGAGTAGTGGCAGAAACGTCCAGAGATGAGAAAAAGTTAAAAAATACGCGAAAAAGACTTGAATAACATAAAATGGGTAATGTAAACAACCTTATATTGGATATATCACAAAACTTGGATCGTACCTAAGTGTGGACCGACTTACTAAACCCCTACCAAATCCACACTGAGTTATTGGCGGAGCAATAGTATCGCCACAAGAACAAAAAAAAACATAAAATGCATAGTGTAAGTCGTAGGAGTTTAAAAATAATATTATTAAGTTTTTGTCAGAGAACCAGAGTGGTCGCCACAACTCGCCGAGTAAGCACGTTAACATACGTACATACATATTATCAGGCCTTTATCCCGAAGGAGATATGGCCTGTAAGGATATACATATTTTAATTTCGTGACTGATACACTTTTTAAACAATTGATATTCCAAATATGTCACCTTAGGCTGATTCATTTCCCTCATTCTTTATGTGACTTATACAATACATGCCTATACCTACTTTCATTTTTATTCAAATATACAAGAGTGTTTAGGAAAGCAGTGGGAACCGTTGTTTGATCGCTGCAGGTGGCCCAACACTACACACAATAACTGAACTATTGTTGTGAAATCCTCATGTGAATTATTAATATCATCATCCTTTATGTGTCTTCTCGTCTTAAATTTAAACCACCTTAGATATATAATCCACATGCTCAAAGAGAGTCGTAAGCCGCAGTTTAAGTATGTTTATCAATTGTCCAAATCTCATGGCACAAGCTTACGCCTATTAATTTTTTTTTAAATGTCCCACAGAAAAGACAATAGCAGCATCGCAAGTCTGTAGACCATGGCTATTTAGCTCATGCTAGCTGTACCTCACGCCTTCGCCTGTTATATTTCGAACACCATAGGACCTGTTTAACCCATTACTGGTCCGTATGCCGTATTTAATAGGGGTTAAAGTATGAAATTGCCGTTTTATTGTAATAGGTTTTTTAAATTGACATAGAATCTTTATGTTTTGAGGTTTTCGAATGAAACTTTATTCACATGGTTACTATGGTGTTCTTTTTTTTTAAAATGTGTAAAATTTGTATGACGACTTTCATTTGTTTTTGTTATTCAACTTAGAAGACAAGAACAACGACAAGAAAGATGGATACTGCGAAAATTCTCGAGTGATTTTTGAATACGAGGACGAGTTCCGAAGCGGAAGTAACGCGGCAAAAACAGCCCGCAATATCAATGTTGCGTTTGGGGAGGGGTCTGCTAATGAACGCACTATGCGATTGTGGTTTAAACGCTTTCGTAATGGAAACTTAGACTTGAAGAACGAGTCACGAGGAAGACCGCCCAGGTGAATAACGATGAATTAAGAGAGATGGTGGAAGCCGATCCTAGTCAAACTACCCAGGAATTAGCGGCATGGTTTAACGTTACCTTACCCACAATACTGACTCATTTGCGAAAATGAATAAAATAAAAAAATACGAATAATGGATGCCTCATGATTTGACTGATCTGCAGAAAGAAACGCGTGTTGAAACTTATGTTGCCTTGTTGAATCGGTACAGAAATGAAGGAATATTGGATCGAATTGTGACATGGGATAAAAAGTGGATTCTTTATGATAACCATAAAAGAAAAATGCAATGGCTGACCCCAGGTCAAACGCCACAACAGTGTCCTAAAGCAAAACTTACCAATAAAAAGGTAATGGTAACTGTTTGGTGGTCTCAGCATAGTGTTATTCACTATAGTTTTCTCCGATCTGGTCAAGCAATAACGGCAGATGTCTTTTGTGCCGAACTCCGAACAATTTTGGCAAAACTAGCAGTAAAACAGCCCCGATTCATGAATCGATCTTTACCATTATTGCTCCATGACAAAGCGAGACCTCATACAGCACAAGAAACCGTTTTGACCCTTCAGGAACTGCAGTTAGAAACCATTCACCAGACCTTACTCCAACGGACTACCATTTTTTTCGTGATTTAAACAGTTATCTACGTGACAAGAAGTTTTCTTCCCAGGAGGCAGTACAAAATGCTTTTAACACAGTTTGTGCAGTCTAGATCCTCAGAGTTCTATCACAAAGGCATAAATGACCTTCCTATTAGATGGCAGCAATGTATAGATAATAATGGTAACTATTTTGATTAAATAAATTTGTTATAAATTAAAAAATAAACAATTTAGATTTTCAGTAAAAAACGGTAATTTCATACTTTAACCCCTAATACGATAATAATGTATGAAAATCTACCCGACTTGTACACATTTATTACATTTATTACTGCTGCGCTTTCTAGGGTAGCCCTTAACATACTGATACATAGTGTATGGTAGGTAGGTAGTATAAATGAATACTCTCGAGACGATAGTATCACGCTTACGTCACGGAAGTGAAGCTTGATACCTTGAGTATCGATGTCTCACTTGAGACCTGAGTATCGTGTACTGTTCCAAATGAATTAATCTTCCTATCAAACAATCAAATCAGCATGGCAGTCCACTGTTGGACGCAGGTCTCTACCAATTCACGCCACAACACCCGGTTCTGCGTCATCCGCATCCAGTCCGTCCCTGCGACCTTTTCCAGGACCGGAAGTCCAGCTGAACGTCGTCTACCGTACATTTGCCGAGTCGTGGTCTCCACTCCTATAGCGCAATTCACATATCTCGGATCCAAATCCTCTACTGCGCAAATGTCATCGATATTCATCGCAGTAGCGGATTTGTATCCGAAATTAGTAAATTGCGCTACTAAACTCGTTTGCTCAATTGGCATCGGTTCTTTTACAAATGTGGCTTTATTGCCACTTTAACGTGCCTGGTTGAAGGCCTTATGTTCAGTTTGAAAAATTTCAACAGCAGGTCTCCACAACCTGCGTCTGTCTATTTCAACACGGCAATGGGCTCAACACCTATTACGTGGGACAGGAATACACATGGTGGGCATATTATATGCCTCTGCCGCCCCATCGGGGATTAGGCGTGATAGATATAAAAAATATTTCTTCTAAACTAGGTACAACTTAGTGTATTCTCAATTGCTTTCAAATCCTATCTTTGAATCATTGGGTGGGGTCCACTTTTGTTGACTGCTAAGAGCAGCTCTAGTTTGACTTTTGATTTTCATCTTCAGATTCTTCGTAGTCCAGTATTAGTCTTAAGACAGTCAGTCAGCCTTGTCTCAGTAAGCGTTACTGAAGCATTTTGTGGAGTTATGAAGTGAGTAGGTAACAGTAATATAATCGTTTCATAGCGGTAAGTGTGACTGCCGCGCTTAGTTCCCAGGTTCGATTCCAGGGTCGGAACATATATTTATTTGCAAATGTTTGTTTATAGGTTCGGGTGTTTGCTATGTATAATATAATACTTATGACGTATTTGAGGTATAGTTATAAGTATGTTTATAAACTCAATGGGAACCAAAAGACCAACCTCAATGAGCTAGGTTGGTCTTTTGGTTTTGGAGCTGGACTGTCATGGCAGCGGTGTCGTACAAGCACGTCAAAACCTCGGTATATCGCCAATCAATACCATTGATGTGCCCGTTTCTAATTTAACTTCTCATCGCCATGACCTCGTACGTTAGTTAGCAGGTGCACCACTCGTACTACACTAATACTACATGTATGTATGTTTATAAATTAATAGGATTAACACAGAAAGAGCAGCGCTCGATAGGCTTTATACAAGACGTATGTCCATCAGTGGCCATCTGATGGCTGAAATTATGATGATATTTAAAAGTAAAAATATATACGTGTAGGGGCGGCATTTTACCATTTTTGCCCCAACTCGTAAATACCCAAAATACGGGACTGCTGTCTAGATTCCATAGCACAAGCTTAAATGAGTTTAAATTGTGCTAGACGGCGCTGTGTAAAAAGAAATTATATATTTTATATCTACAAGTTCACTATTTTAACACATTAAATATGAATCTACTACTACTACTATCTTCACGCTGTATCCCTGACGGGGTAGTCAGAGAGGACAGATCGCCAGGCTTCGCGATCCATGCATACTTCTTTCGAGATTCATCAATCGCTTCATACACGCACGTCTGGGTATCCGAGAACTTTTGACCTTTCCGTTTTTGAGCAATCTGCTCACGTGGTCTTCATATGTAAGTCTCGGCCTTCCCTGACTCCTTCTACCCTCTACTTTTGAACAATATATATTCTTCGTCACTAATTTTAGAACATAATATACTAACTATATACTTTTCTGCCAGTCTTCAAAAACCGAAACTAGTAACGCATCTCGATAACCTAGAGCTTTCAAAGTCGCAGTAAAACGAAACGTAATTGAACGTGACACTGTCATACTTTCTTCACGTCAGTCAAACGTCAAACAGAATAAAAATACGCGCGCAGCTCAATTTCTTTACGATTTTCTGTTCTTATTTCTAAGATTTGCATTTATTTTCTTTGAAAATCATGATATAAACTAAATTAGCACAAATAATGTATATTTTATGCCAGTGTTACTGTTATGTATGTCCAAATTAGTGGTTCCGTAAACCCTCGTGTAAACAAAACAAGGTATTGATTTTTTCCAGTTTTCAGTGTAATCTCGTCTGCTTGAGACATGGCTAAGCAAGTTGCAGACGTTCTGGTACACGCGACAGAAGATGATGATGATAGTTACGACGATATTGATATCAATGTGGACTTGATTGAGGATGGGCTTTATTTAGGTAAATCAAAAATATAGGAGTAGACAGCTTCGTTTATACAACCTTTAATTTATTTTAATTTTTGAGTTTGTGTATGCGTCCCACTAGGTGGGCTGACTAACGTGGAGATTTTGAGGCAGGTTTCTGCTTGGCGGGTGTGAAGCACCTGAACTCATGTTGAGGGCTTACTGTTAGTAATACCTATGCACTACAATACAATACATCACTGTATAAATACAATTAAAATGCATCATCATGCATCATGTATTGTTCAAAATCTGTATGACGGATAAATACTAGTATATCACAGGAGATTGTGCTATAACCTACTCTGATTTTATAATTTTTAAACATTCATACTGGTTGACAGTTATTACTAATTATACTGTAATTCATGTAAAGGAATACCCTTTCGGTATGCAGTAAAGTTTATTATATATTCTATATTTTTCCCAACATAATAACAAAAATATTATAGTCTGATTTATTTACCAATATCTAGTGGACACCTGTGGCTTCACTCGCATGGAATTGTTTATACACAAACCTCTTGAACCATTTCAATGTGATAAATTGATTGCTATGAAATTCTGTCAGTTTATTGCTTCAGGAGGACATGTAACAGAGGAATTTTGATTATATGTAAATATATTTTTCAGGGAACTTGGCATGTGCCAGGGACCACAAGTATCTAGAAAAGCTTCAAATCACTCACATCCTTACATTAGATGTGGTGCCATTACCTCGGACAATTCTGGACCGGACGAAGTTAACATTTCATTTTGTCAAGTGTAAGTATACTTGAAGGTGCTGGTTACTTTGTTAATGTAGCTGTGCTAATGTATAAATAACATCTTATTTATAAAAAAAACAGTATTTTTGTGTATATATGTAAGTCTGAGAATCGGTTTTAATATATTCAATTTTATTTCAATTTTTTAAATACAATTTTTGCGGCATCAGCTAGTAAAGTATATAAATAAAGTCATTCTTAACATTACAGTGGCAGATGTTCCAAAAGAAGATCTGATCAGCCACCTCCCAGAAACTAACGAGTTCATCAAACAAGCTCTCACTGGCGGAGGGGTTGTTTTAGTTCACTGGTAAGTAACTTATTTATTGTGAGGTTAACATTTCCCAAAATTCTATAATAAGCTGGCACAAGATAGTGGACCTGCTCATGAATATGTGACATACTTTGAACATTTATACTATTATCTACAGTTATCACAATTTGTCAAATATTTTGTATATTACTAGCTAATGAACTTTCTGGACGACGATGACGACGAAGTTTTTGGACAAAAAACATCGTCAGGATTATCAATGTTTTTGTCCAAAAACTCCTCCAAAGTTTATTTATTTATTTAATAGTTTATGTGCACACATATACATTACAATAAAACTATATAGGAAAAAAGAGTACAATGGCACTGCTTATTTCTAAAAGTAATCTCTTCCAGCAGGCCGGCGAGAGGAGAGTAAGAATTAAAATAATTGAAAAAGGTAGAAGTGTGAAAGAGAACTTGGTAGAATGAAGTGTTTATACATATATACATATAAAATACCTACATGTAAATACTTGTGCATCGTAGCAGTAAAATACACATATTATTATGTGATATTATCATATGAAAAATAAGGACATTAGAAGTTATGAGTGGAAGAGAGATAGTATTTACGGACTTTGGTTTTGAACTTCATCAAAGAGTCAGTTTCTCTGATGTTCCACAACCTAACCGCATGAACTGGGAAGGAATAGGAATAGAGGTCAGATTTGTGGGATGGGAATTTAAGAAGGGAACGAAGATGTGTCCTACTAGAAGCATCAGGAGAGCGCATAATTGAGAACCGCTCCTGCAGGTAGGACGGGGAATTTGGGTTGTACAGTATATTGAAGAGGAGACAGAGTATCCGAGTGTTCCTGTGAAGGCGAATCGGGAGCCACTTGAGCTCTTGGCGGAAATGTGAAACATGATCATACTTTTTGAGATTATATACCCTTAATCACGAGTCTTTGCTTACCATCAGCTGGACGACGCCATTTTGACGTGCCAAATATAAAAAATAGTTGTCTATAGATACTCATTAAAAATCTCTTTACATTCCAGCCACTATGGAGTCTCAAGGTCTGCTGCAGTAGTCATAGGATATATTATGGAGAAATATGGACTGGATTACGAGGACGCGTTCAGACTAGTCAAGAGTAAGCGCCGATTTGTTGGACCAAATGTCGGGTTCATTGCTCAGTTGAAACTGTTTGGGCATATGGGCTACACACTAAACAAAGATGACCCGAGATTTAAGCAGTTCCGCTTGAAGTTAGCTGGACAGAAGTTAAAAGAAGGTTTGTATATGTTCCAAATTTTTACATTACGTCATGTGCATGCAATGTAACTCTAGAAACTAGACTTCATTTTAATTTCATGATTCAACTCAAATTTCTTTGTTTCTGTTCAGTATGCTGTCTCACCTATCTTTTCTTACCTTAATACTGTAGTCTGTGACAGTCAACTATATAAAATTGGCGATTCTTCCCAGGGTAACTGTATACGCTTTTACAACAAGCTTCTCTGTGACCTTAGAGATTTGCCATTAAATAAATTTAATAGGTTAATTAAAAAGGTTTGAGAAAAAAGCTATAACAAGGTTAAAGACTATTTACAGGGCAGGAACGCTTGAAAATAATCAGCTGGCTTCGTGAAATAATATTAATTTTTAAATAGGCCATCAAAAAATGCCTTCATAAGTTTCTTGCCGGTTCTTCTCAGGTGGGCCGCGTTCCGAATCGGTGGTCACGTTAATAATATTAAATTTATGTTTAGCTCTAGTGTATGGCATTATGTAAGCGCCTTTAAAATGGTTTATGCAACGCAAAGATATTTTTTTAATAAAAATTTCAGACGAAAGCAAATAAATCCATCGTAAAATGATGATATAAAAAAATAAAAAATAAGCCAAGAATTGAGGTAATGTTTCCTCCTATCCTTTATTATTCCCTTTATGGGTGGCTATACAAGAGCAAATTTATTAAATAAGATTCAAGACTGACATTTTAGTGATCCAACCTAAGCAGGAAAGATTAAACATTGTTAACAAATGACCCGTTTTAAAATCAAACTGCGTTTCATTTCCAGTGAAGATCTTGCCCCAGCTCTTCGCAGACCTGGTGAAGCCGGACCCTGGCTTGGTCCGCGAGAAGCCGGACCCCATCGTGTACCGCTGCAAAAAGTGTCGACGTATCGTAGCCAGCCAGGGGAACATCATACCGCACATTCCTAAAAGTGTCAAAGTGGAACTTGTTAAAAAAGGTTAGTAATAGCACATAATAAGTAATAGTACTACGTGCGCGAACGTTGAGTTTTCTTTGCGCGCCAGAGTTTTATGACCGAGCTGCGAAGTCCGCGCGGGGTTGTCACTTGAAAAGTTTTATACCTAGTTGATTTATTTAAGCGCTCGTGTCGTGCGAGTCGAGCGGCAGCGGCAGGCCACTGCCTTTAGTCGCTCCGAGCGGCGCGCTGCCCGAATATACCTAAACTGCGGAGTGACACCCCCCTGGTAATAAAGAATAAAAAATAAAATTATGTACCTCGTAATCCAGCGCTAACTCAGTGTTCTGTAAACGATCAATGCGTTAAGCAACTGTCGCTATAGCTGGGGGCCGAATCTACTATATAACAATAAAAAACCGTTCTATTTCTATTCTATATCGATTCCGTTGCGATTAATTCAAAACTAGGTAGTCTACTAAATATATTATACATTTCACAACCGCACTTTACAAGCCGCTGAATAGAACTAGAATTGCTGATTTTATTTGTTAAAAAAAGTAAACACTACAATAAATGCAGCTTAAGAGCGGCCATTGGCGCGACACGTGTTAATAGAATTCTATCAGCCGGCCGATATAATTCTATTGGAGCGCAATTGTAATATTACACTACGAAAACTGTTAAATTGTTCCGCCGGCTTTCTATTGAGCGACGATTTCGATTCATTTCTGACGCGATTGAAATAGACTCGGCTGCTTGGACCTCGGAAGAGTGACCGCTTTGTATTTCTATTTACGAGCGTTTCCGTGCTTCGGAAGTGGAAGCCGTTGGTCCGGTTGCCAATAACATAGCAGTCGTGGTTAACAGGCGTCTGTAGTCAGCAGGTGCACTGCTAGTAGGGTGAGGACGCTTGTGCTTCTGATATCTTCATAATATAGGATAGGATACGGGTTAACTACTATATATTGCGATAAAATCAATTTATATACGATACTAGCTGACCCGCGCAACTTCGTTAGCGCCAAGAAATGAAGAACCGCTCGACCGATTTTGTACAAACTTCACATAAACCATCTACTAAATAGTCCGTACAAAGCCTAAACATTTGGTTTGGATAGGTGAGCTCGTTCTTGAGTTATAAAATTACAACGAAAAGGCATTAATTTTTATATATATTGATAATGTATAACTCGTACATTTGTTGCAGGCATGCGGCCTCGACCCAGCAAGCTGACTGGTATGTCCTTAGTCGACAACGGTGAGATCCTTCTAGAAAAGCTCAAGAGTCTAGCCGCACAGGTCATGGATTTGCATTGTGATGAATTATGCGATGATACGCCCGGGCAAAGCAACAGTCAGCAAAGCAGTGATGAAGGAACCAGTCAGGTGAGAATATTTTTAACATTTGGTGTGTTTGAAATGAATCAAAAATATGAGAGTAACATTTTAACAGAACATTTTCCAAATTAACATCTTTTCACTAAATGATGAAAGTATATACGGTACTAACAAAACAAATAATTTAAAAAAAATCTGTTTGTTCTGGCTAATGTGGATCGATTTTAACAGGACTTTCACTGGTATATAGCTGATGTTATAAAGAGTAACTTAGGTTACATTTCGCTGCCAGCCGTGGTGCGAGCAATGGTCGGCAGCCAACAGTGCTGGGGCGCCGTCGCCTCGTTTGCTAGTGAGTTGTAGGCGGCCAAACGAGAGGCTTTGCGGTAAGGCATAGCGTACAGACGCTCCTGCCCCGCCGACCTGTTCGGGGGCGTCGATGTGCTCAATAAATGCTATCTTCACGCTGTATCCCTGACGGGGTAGTCAGAGAGGACAGATCGCCAGGCTTCGCTATCCATGCATACTTCTTTCGCTTCTTCGAGATTCATCAATCGTTTCATACACGCACGTCTGGGTATCCGAGTACTTTAGACCTTTCCGTTTTTTAGCAATCTGCTCACGTAGTCTTCATATGTAAGTCTCGGCCTACCCTGACCTCTTCTACCCTCTGCTTTCGCACTATATATATTCTTCGTCAATCGTTCCTCACTCATTCGTTGGACGTGTTTAAACCAACAGAGCACGCCCTTTTCCAGCTTAACGCTGACACTTTCATTCAAACCTGCCATATTGCGTATCACTTCGTTACGTATTCGGTCGGCCAAGGTAGCGCCGCACAATTTTCGAATTGATCGCATCTCCACAGCATTCAATTTACTTTCATGCATCTGCTGACATACCCATGTTTCGCTACCGTAAAGCAAAGTTGGCACTAGCACTGCGTTATGAATCGCCAGTCGTGCTTCTTTTACGATGCTTTGTCGCTTTACTAATTGGGACAAAGCACCGTTAACTCTGTTTCCGGCAGCTACTCGCCGTTCTACATCCGAATCACATCTTCCATCCGCGCTAAACATACTCCCTAAATACACAATTTCATTCACTTGCTCTAGACGTTCCTGGTTTACCCTCTTCGAGACTCGCTCAATAAATGCGCGCCTCCGAATAGTGTCTGGCCGTGGGCGGACGGTCGGGTGACCCCGCCCAACTGGTCACTTAACGAAGGGCACCCTTTCTGTGTTCCACGGGTTGCCTACTTAGCACACGCCCGTACCGGCCGCTCTCTACCTCCTCTGCTTTCAGAAGGGCGCTAGAGAGCGGTGGAGGTGCGGGCTAGATTCTTCAGCTCCTTAGGGAGCTCCGGGGTGGTCGCTTCTCCGGCCGCACGGAGACGGACCCCTCCACTCTAGGGTGCCCCTTGCCGGCTCGCAGTGAATTAACCTCAGGCCTACCCTGCGAGTCGGTTTTAAGGTGAGGCGGAACACCGCGGGGTTTAGTGGGTAGGACGGCCCTCTCACGGGCCGGGAGCCCCCACACACCGTCCCTGCTGCCGCACAGCAGGGATGACGACGCGTAAAGGCATTCCCCGCGAAACAAAAATAAACTTAGACTACTTTTAATCGTAATATTTAAAAAAAATCCCACTAGGACATCATCATCATACTGATAATTTAAGTTGTATATGATTTAAGAATAAAATATACATACATAAAGATGCAACAAAAACTCATTCGAATTTTACCACGCATCTGAATCGTCAGCCAAACATTAATCAATATTGAATATGTTAGAAATACAAAATAGACACAATTAAACAACAAGTTGACAAACTTACAAGCACATCACATTATACTTACACAATATTATCAGTATCTTCGGAACCTTGCCTAAATGGACTCTTTTCAATAATATTTTTTTAGATATATATACAATATTTTTAAGGTTATTAATATTAAAGTATATAAGCTAATGTGAACATTATTAAATAAACTTTATAATATATTTCTTGTATTATAACACTTTTTTACAGGAATAACATATCATATTTTATTACAATTTTTATTTGGTAAACTAATATATTTTTGACTTATGGTACTTTATGCGACAGGTTATTTATCTTAGAATATAAAATTTAGTGTCCGACCGAATGTTCGGTTTCGGTCGAGTTTCGGCAAAAAAACGAGTTTCGGTTATGTTTCGGTTTCGGCAGGAACCCTGCCGAAACTACGCGCTGTGCTTGGGTGTGTTCGGCGCGGTAAATGAAATCCAAGCAACGATGACATTTTGCCGCGTCCACGTGCGTAATCATGTCGTAACCTGTTTGTTTGCAGTGCATTTTGTTTGTTGTGAGTTTTCGTATGATATGTTTTGAATTCAGTAAGTTTTATCATGTGATTGGTGAAAGGTAACAACATAAATAAATAAGTATTAAAGCTACCTAAGTGATTTAAAGATTCTTTATTTTACTCTGAAAACATGATCCTTATAAGAAAGTTTCGGATTCGGTCGTTAAAACCAGTTTCGGTCAAAAACTAATAAAATTATACAGAACGCTTTAGAACAACTTTCATCACATTCATTTTTGTGATGGAAAATAGTGTTTCGTCCTAGAACGATTTAACGACTGGACACGTAATGTTCTCACTAAAGTATCAATCAACTTTCGTGCGGGGGAGAAACTACACACATATTATTTTGGTTTGAAGTGTGTTGTCACCGTCTAACAACCAATAAAAATATAACTGCAAATACAACACATAGAAAAATGTAGTAATACGAATTTGACACAATATTATTCGGCTAATTCGAGATGGTAATTCTTTTTATAATGTTTATAGAGAATGAACGTGTATTGAATATAGGTTTTACCTATTTAGTTGTTGATATATTTCAATAATTAATGGTTTTTGGTAAAATATGTTATGTAAATGATATAAAATTTTACTTACGAAAAGAAACATTAGTTGTTCAATCGCTATAACTTTTACACCATTTCACAGCACATTTCGTCATTTTTTCTTTATAAATTACCCTCCAAACGTGTACGATAGACTGAATCCGCGGAACAGCGGCCTAGTTAAAAGATACTTGGCAAATGGCAAGCGGGGTATAGGGCGCAAACGGTAAGATAGGTGCGTCCATTGGTTAAATCATCCTAGGTTCGGTACCATAGTATATCCGGCCCAAATGTCGCGACAAAATTCTTGTACGGTCTCTGTCTATTCGCAGGTGCTAGACGGGTACAGCGAGACCAATATGGTGGACACGCACATCGCGTGTCGCGCGGACCTGCCCGACATCTGCCGCCTCATGTGGTTCGTGGAGCCCATGGCGTGGATGCGTGACGTCACACACCAGCACAGCGGCAAGCTGCACTGTCCCAAGTGTCTCACCAAGATTGGGAGCTTCAGTTGGATCATGGGTACGTATTTGTGTATATTACATACAAAGATTAACTAACTATCTTTACGCTATATCCCTGAGGGGGTAGTCAGAGAATACAGATCAACTTCGCGATCCATGCATACCTCTTTCGCTTCTTGCAGATTCATCAATCACTTCATTAATGTACATCTGGGTGTCCAAGTACTTTTGACTTTTCCGTTTTTGAGCAAACTGCTCACGTGATCTTCATATGTAAATCTCGGCCTACCCTGACTCCTTCTACCCTCTACTTTCGCACAATATATCTTTTTCGTCAATCGTTCCTCACTCATTCGTTGGACGTGTCCAAACCAACGGAGCACGCCCTTTTCCAGCTTAACGCTGTCACATATAAAGATTACATATATCTATAATATAATATATATCCCTCTAATCCTTTGACTCAGTTCATTGTTTAGGAACGTAAGAATTAACGTCTATTCTAGAACTCTTCACAGCGTTCTGAATTGAAAGATTGTACTACGAGGGTAAATCCAAAAGTGCGTAACCTGACCATGAAAACCAAAGAAACGTGGGTGTAAATTATTTTTTATTTTTCTACATAGTCACCATCTAGTTCAATGCACTTCTTCCATCTGAACTGCAACTTATTTGTACCTTAAAAAAAAAAGATTCCGGAAGGTCGTCAAAATAAACATTTACTACATCTATCTCTGCTACCCCTTCGGGGATAAGGCGTGATGGATATTTATTTTATTTATTTTATGACCTCTTCTTTGGTTGAAAATTTCGAACCACCTAAATGTTTCTTTAAATTCGGAATTAAATGATAATCCGAGGGGGCTAAATCCGGCGAATAAGGTGGGTGGGGCAATAATTCGTAACCACAATGGAGAACACAAAAGGGTCAAAATATTACTATCAAATACAGCTTAAATTGGAGCGTAGTTCATGTACATTACGTGAGTTTTTATTTCACTTAAATACATGCAGTATTTCCGAAGTTATAACGACGAGAAGTTATAGCCTTCTCTTTGAATTTCCGAGATTTAGCGCTCATTATGACGTCACAACGTTGCACAGACTGGGACAAGGCGCGGCGCGACGTACGGGTGCGAGCGAGAGCGCGGCTCTTGAATGAGCCGTGTTGTGACGTATGACGTATACGCCCTTTAATCGTAAATATTTCAGCCATTTTTTGAAATATAAAAAAAGTAAAAACACCGTTTTCTCGTATTTTTTTGTAGTATTATTTGGCATTTAAATTAAAAAACGTTTGTCAGACCCAATATGGACCTCAGCCATTGATTCGGCAGAAGTGTGAACCCGCGCGTTGTCTTAATGGAACAAAACTTTTTTACGCAACATACCCGGCCGTTTTTCTTTGATTTCTTCGCGAAGCCTTCGTAAAAGGTTAAAATAATAACTTGAATCTATAGTTTGGCCTTTTGGTAAATAATCCACAAAAATAATTCCCTTCGCATCCCAGAATACCGAAGCCATGACTTTGTTACTCGACAAAACGACCTTAGCTTTCTTCGGAGTGGGTGAGCCGGATCTTTTCCATTGTTTCGATTGTTGCTCGGATTCGGGAGTATGGTGGTGAACCCAGCTTTCATCCATAGTAACCAACCGGAATAAAAAATTCTCGGGATCTGCCTCAAAAAGCTCCAAACAGTCACGCGAAATTGTGAAGCGAACGCGTTTTTGTTCGACTGAAAGCAACCTAGGCACCCAACGAGCAGAAACCTTATGGAACCCCAGTTCTTGAGTTATGATGTTTGGAACCCGACCATAACCGATGCCTGTGATCTCAGCTATCTTATTGATGGTCAATCTTCGGTCATTTAGTATAAGATCACATATTTTATCGATGTTTTCCTTGGTGGTAGATGTTGAAGGCCTTCCACACCTAGGTGTGGAAAGCAGGAATAAAATGACAATTAAAAAATGGAGACTCTCCCGACCTCGCTTAAACTCAGCTACCCATTTTTTTACACCGGAATAGGATGGAGCAGATTCTCCTAATGTGATAACCATATCTTCATGAATATGTTTTGGTGATAGACCTTTTTATGCAGGTACTTAATCACTGCGCGATGTTCGATTTTGTTCATTCTTGAAAATCTTTTCCGATACTCCGCGCACTAACTGAACCAAACTTTTCTCACTTGCTACTGAATAACCATATTACAGATAGAGGCTAGATTTAAAAAAAAATGCATTGCTTTATCTATGTTAGGCCACGAACTTTTGGATCCACCCTCGTATTTTGTGTTCTAAAAGTGATCCCTCTGGGTCATTTCACAGGGTAATTTTGTTTGCGTGTTTGTATTCTATACTTTGTATTTTTTTATACCAGTTTGGTGGCAGACAAACGTACGGCCCCCACCTGATGGTAAGTGGTCACCATAGTCTATGGACGTTTACAACACCAGAGGTGCAGCACTTGCGCTGCCGACCCTTTAGAAACCTTCTAAGACCCTTCATGAAGAACCCCATATTGTAGACCTTCGGGAAAACCCTGGCAGGGAGCTCATTCCACAATTACTTACTTACAGTAACAGACTTTAACGAACTTGGACTCTGGTTTCTAAAATGCATATTTATATGTTTATATTTATATGTTTATTGACATATATCTTTGCTTGGTCCCAGGTTGCAAATGTCCATGCGGTCAGAAGGTGGCTCCCGCATTCTACCTCGTGCCTTCTAAAGTGGAGTGGTCTAACATAGTGCAAAATGTTCAGATCACTGTATAATCATTGAAATACATGTCAACTGGAGTTATTAGTTGTATGAAACATGAGTACTGGATTCCATGGTCTCTAAGTCATGTAAACGGAAGTGGAACTAAGATACTTGAGATAAGAAACGAAGTGAGATTTGCGAAGTCAAGGTTTCTTACAAGAAATAGAGTGATATTTCCGAAATCAAGGTTTCTCACAAGAAAGAGAGTGAGATTTCCGCAGTTAAGGTTTCTTACAAGCAATAGAGTGATATTTCCGAAGTTAAGGTTTCTTACAAGAAACAGAGTGAGATTTCCAAAGTCAAAGTTTCTTACTGAGTCGGTATGGCCTCAAGTTGCTATTGTAAAAACATTTGATGAGATTAGAACAGACATTTCATACAAAAACCACGTTTTTTCGTTAAATGCTGTGACAGCAAGTTTATTTATCTGTCCCTGATGACACAATGATGAAAATGATGTTGCTAACTTTACAGAACATGTTTCAGGCAATTATTGCTTGAATACCTATATCTAGATAAATTGTCTAAACTAAAATGTAGCAATGTACAAGGCGTGTCTATGACTGATTTTCCGGCGATGTTGTAGCTTTAGATTTCTAAGGCACGATTCAGGGGGTCGAGTCTGCTATTTCAATCGTGTCGAAATCGTCGCTCAATAGAAAGCCACCGGCACAATTTTGACAGTTTTTCGTAGTCTACTATTACAACCGTACTCCTATAGACATATCGGTCGGCCAATAGAATTGTACTAAAACGTACCGCGCCAGTGGCCGCTAGTCAGTTGCATTTTTGATAGTCTACTAACATTTTGACAGCTAAAAACAGCAATTCTGGTTTTATTCTACGGCTTGTCAGTAGTAGACTCGGTCCCCTGTTGTTCTGTTTGTTGTTGTAGTGGCTGTGATAGAAATGGAACAAGCTAATTTCACCTAGTGTGTTAAACATTTGGATACATCAGCGTGAAGTCTTAGATAACACAAATTGTGTTAGGTGAATTGTGGGCGTATAGTATGCCTCTGCCTACCCCTTCGAGGATAAAGGCGTGACAATGTATATGTATGTATGTATGTGTTAGGTAAGACGCAGGTGTAGTCTGTGAATAATGCCATGAATCTTTCGGAAATTGTCAATATACTGCTTCCTGTACATATATGTACTTATTTTATTTACATTGCATCCAATAAAATGTATAATAAATGTGTTTTAGGATGTTTAAAGATAATTCCAATTTCCAAATACTGTTCGATTTTGGACTAGCTTTACAGGAGCATTAGATTTGTGTAGAAATTTTAATGATGGTCCATACATGTATTATAATGTAGATACAGATGATAAAAAATGTCCTCCCAATACCATATTATTATTTAATAAATGTTACGATTGGTGAATGTTGGATTGTATACAAGAGAATAAATGTATTGTATGTAAATGAATATTTTTTATTGCTTATGGTAAAATAATGTTATTATTAAGAGTGTTGACGAAAACTTCTGTGTATTGCTTATACTAAAACTATATATATATATATTTAGTATATTGTTCAAAAATGGAAAGGTCAAAGTACTCGCATACCCTGCATACACGTGCATGTATGAAACGATTAATGAATATGCAGGAAGCGAAAGAGGTAAGCACGGATTGAGAACAGCATTATGAGCATGGGACGTTTGTAAACAGGACATTATGAGCATGAAATGTTTACCGAATAGAACTTTTTCAACGAAGTGGGCCTATTAAGTAAAGGCATTGGAACGTTTTGTAAACAAGACAATATTTTTCATTTTCTGTTATAGACACTTCAATAAAAGAAAGAGTTCAGAAAATTTATGGCACTCTTAAGAAAGAAAAATCGATTATTTATAACAAAGTGGGTACACAAAAATTACAGAAAACAATGCTGTACAGAAGTGACTCTTCGATTAAATGCGAGGCAAAAAGCTACATGTGGCTCATGAGGGGATCAAACACGCGAACTTCGCATTATTAAATGACTAGTAGACCCGCCCGGCTTCGCCCGTGACGTACTTCGAACCCCGTAGCCCCCATTTAATACCGTCGTTTATAAATTTCACAATAATATACGAACATTTTCCAAATTAGTTGATTACTTCTCCGCTCCCCAATAGCCGGCACGGCCCAGTTGAATTATGGTTACACGGAATTAACTTTTGTTGGGCATTATTTTTTGATTTTGCTATATCTCCTAAGATATTCATTTAATTTGTAAGGTGTAAAGGGACAAAATAATGTTCATGAAATGCTGAAGCCAACTAGTGTATTAAATTCTTTTTTTTTTTAGAATGTGATAATTTTTCCTTGAGACGTTTTGCGTTAAAAGTAGTACTTACATAGTCCACTACAAGCGGAGGTTTGGTCAAGGCAGGCCGCGGCCGTCCCTGGTCATGCGCGGTATGTCGGAGAGCGCGAGCCGGTGGGCACACATGAGGTGTCTCTTGCGCTTCCAGCTGTCGGCGAAGGCGCGCTCGCAACTGGGACACTGGAATGGCAGCTCGCCGCTATGAGTGCGCACGTGCCGAGCCTGATACAACAGGACACATGTCTTAAAATTGAGGGTAGTTTCTGTATTTATGAGAAATTTACAAAATCCCCATCTAGATTCCTGTTTTATCAATCACGTCTTTTTCCAAGAAGAGATGGCAAAGGCATACTATACGCCCGCATTTCATCGTAAACATTTTTGTTCCACGTAACAGGTGGTTAGCCGTGTTGAAATAGACAAACGCAGGTTGTGGCGACCTGCTGTTAAAATTTTTCAAGTCGCCCATTAAGCCTTCATCTTGGTTTAACGAAATCCATGTTACTAGCAAACCGGCCTAAAACCAACAGCATAACATGCCTTCCGAAGCTCATCTAGATTCCTAGCACCCAGATTGACAGTATGTTTCCACTGGCTAGCTAGGCGGAGTAGAGACGAGCCAACCGTGATTGTAAAATCGCATTATTCGAAATCTGGATCGCGGAAATTTTGAGCACTGTGAGCACGCTAGCTCAATTCACGGACTCCGCTCACTCCGCGGTCCGCCCAGCTCCGCCACAGTGGAAACGCATCGTAACGACTGCTGATTAACATGCGTAGGCTCTGGTGTAGTATGGTGATCAGACGGTATCTATATACGTCGAAACCTTTGTAGGTAATTTTTTTATCTATTACGCCTAATCCCTGAAAGAGTGGCAGAGGCATACATATCGTATGCCCACTTTTCACCATGTGTTTTCCTGTCCTACGTAATAGGTGGTGAGCCCATTGCCGTGTTGAAATAGACAGGCGCAGGTTGTGACTACCTGCTGTTGATTTTTTTTAAACCGCACATAAGGCCTTTAACTTGACTTAACGACTGCCATGTTACTGGCAACGGCTTAACGTGCCTTCCGAAGCAGAAAAAAATAACTAAGTAATGAATAATTTTATATGGAACAATTCTTTTTAAATTAAATTTAAATGTTTAAACTTTAAAATTTATTGATTTATGGTAGACGCTCGTGGCCCCGCGGTCTCAGTGTTCTGTAAACGATCACTGAGTTACGCAACTTTCACTATGGCTGGTCCTTGGATGGGTGACCACTTTGTGGCATTTATATTTGCGAGCGTTTCCGTGCTTCGGAAGGCACGTTAAGCCGTTGGTCCCGGTTGCCAGCAAAATGGCAGTCGTTAAGCCTGGTTGAAGGCCTTGTGGGCGGCTTGAAAACCTTCAACAGCAGGTCACCACAACCTGCGTCTGTCTATTTTAACACGGCAATGGGCTCACCACCTATTACGTGGGACAGGAATCCACACGGTGAAAAGTGGGCATATAATATGCCTCTGCCACCCCTTCGGGGATAAGGCGTGATGGATATTTATTTATTTATTTAAGATTAACATACTATAAATCTTACAAACCCTATATAGGCGTTCGCGCCAGAAGTTGGTTTAGGCCCGGTAGATCAAATTAGATACCTACATATTATACATCAAAGTACTCATCACTTACCAGGCCACTGGCGTCGTAGAATCCTTTACTGCATTCCTTGCAGACGTACGTCCTGGCTAAGCGATGTCTGCGCTGGTGACACTTGAGAGCAGACGCGGCAGCTGAGCGATAATTACACTCGGTACAAGAGTACGGCTTGTCGCCTGTGTGCTGACGCATGTGGACTGCTAGGTTACCCGCTACAAAAGTAGAATTAATTTATTAAACCACATATAATATAATCATACATATATATATACGAATGAGTGAGGAACGATTGACGAAGAATATATATTGTGCGAAGAAGGAGTTAGGGTAGGCCGAGACTTACATATGAAGACCACGTGAACAGATTGCTCAAAAACGGAAAAGTCGAAAGTACTCGGATACCCAGACGTGCTTGTATTAGGCGATTAATGAATGAAAGGAAGCGAAAGAAGTATGCAAGGATCGCGATACCTGGTGAACTGTCCTCTCTGACTACCCCGTCAGGGACACAGCGTGAAGATAGTTAAGTTTAAGTTATACATATAATCAAGCTTTATTAAAAGAGGCAGAGGTAAACTATAAGCTCAGACTTAGCTTTTCATCTTACATGTATCTCAATTGCTTCCACAACCCTATCTGGATTTAGAGCCTGGGAGTATTATATGGCTTCTAAGAGTTTGGTTTTTGATTTTCGGCATTGTTGGGACGGAATGCCGTCTGAATTCCCAACCTTGTAGTCAGCAGATGCACTGCTAGCGGGAAACGTTGCTGGCGCCCCAGAGATCTTCATGGGGGGCCCCTAGCACTTAATATGCTCACATTTTATGAGTTGTGTTTGGTCCTAAATAATTAGATGGTCAGCCCATTGCCGCGTTGAAACGGACAGAAGCAGGCTGTTGAAATTCTCAAGCCGCTCATAAGGTCTTCAACTTGGTTTGTCGACCAACATGTTACTGGCATCCAGGACTGACTGTTTACCGGCCATTTCGAAGCAATGAGATGCTACAGATGATCGCCCATCTCAGGATTAAACAGAGTCGCTACAAGGGTTTCAAATTCTTTATAGAAATCTGCCATTATAGTTTTTTTTTGGAAATACCTGTAAAACTTCGTTTCCCGGATAAACATATTACCTATAAATATAGGTTAACTTTTATACAAATTTGGATGTGATTGCAGGGGGTCTTACACCTAAAGGGGCTCCACCATGATCTCAGGGGCCCAAGCGCCCTTACCTGCTAGCGGTGCACCTGCTGACCAACGGACGTGTCACAGGGTTAGCATGTCTAGCGGCAGTCGTCCGTTGTCAGCAACCGGGTATCAATGATCAATGTCATTTCAATAATACAAGGTCCTTTTCCAAGTAGTCGAAATGTGAGAAATTACGTTCTTGAAACTCACTACCTTGTAGGATTTTTCCGGCCGCTTTACTCTAAGACCTTATGTTTTTATAACCGTAGTCACGAGTGTATATAATATTTTTGAAGCGTTGTTAGATGGCGTTGTATGACTAATTATTAACTAACTAACTAACTGTCTTCACGCTGTATCCCAGACGAGGTAATCAAAGAGGATCCATGCATATATTATACTAATTACTAAGTTGAGAAAATATCTTGCGTGACTTTGGTAAGTAGTTCTGCAGCTATTCTTCGCTTCTTACGCCTAGAGATCAGAAACTTTATTTCATAGGCACAAAATATACACATATAGTACCCGGTGACGGCAATACGTTTGTCTCCTATTACGTGGGATTCTCAGACTTGGCAAAGTATGGTAATTTTATTCACCTCTGACTACCTTTACGGGGATGTAGGCGTGATTGTATGTTTGTAAATTGGTATATCTTTGGCTGGATAGTCGTTTAGAAATAGACATACCAACCTAGTGCGAAACTCGACCCACAAACGTAACACAGGTACGGTTTGTCTTCGTCGTGAACTATGCTCATGTGCGACTTCAGAGTGACTTTGAATTTAAACCTGAAAGAACAAAATGTACTTTAAAAGCGATGATAGTGCTGTCAGCCATTACACATTACCGAGGGGAATGTAATTTAAAGAATTCAGGTTATTTGGAGGAATAAACGCCGAAGGAGAAAGTTGTATTAAGCTCTACGCCCTTCAACGACATTTTAAAAAAAGCTGGCCATGTATAAAATAAGTAGTAGTGCTTAGAACAGTATTTTACTCGTACCCACCCTTTTGTTAAAGTGTTAAGATATCAATAATATAATTTGTATTAATGGCAAACGCTTAGGTATAATTGGGCCTGCTGGAGTTATGATGGCTCACCCGCAACTCTGAAAATGGAAATGCATAGCATCCATGAGGACTTCCACACGTAAACAAAAAGGGCTTATAATTATAATGATACAATAAAACAAAAAAATAATCTCATCACTTTTAACATCACGCTTATTTTTATTTATATAATAACCCATCATTAAATTGTGCCTAAAAATTATTAAATGACCTTGACGATCATGATATAACAGTGACCTCACTGTATCACGAAGGTCGGGGTCACCGAAGTTTAGTAGGTAAGTGGGTCACGGGCAGCTCTACACTATATTAAACTGAGCCAAGGTTCCCTCTATCTCCGAATATCAAGGTCATACTTGTCAAATTCCATTTTTAAACTCGCGGCGATTTCTTTTTAGTTTTCGTTTGTCGTATGTGCCGTGCCAACTGCCAGTTATAGAGGTTTCTACCCATAACTGTCATACAAGGAGATTATTATTATACCTTGTAGACTCGGTTATATAATTACTGAAGGACATACAAATTTATTTATTAATTATAGCTTGACCGGCAAATTTTGTTCTATCATGGTATACAAAGTAATTTAATATATAAATCATAACATCTTGCAATTTTAAACAAAATAAACGTTTACAAAGAAAAAATAAATTTTATAATCGTATTCATAGTTTCGAAGTCCATCCGAGACAAACATTGTATTATTTATGTAGCAATAAAATGTTTTACGGGACTAAAGAGCAGAATAAAATTCTATGGCTGACATGCGACGTAAAAAAATAACAAATCAACTCGCTTTCCCAATCAATGGAAACGTTATTGCGAAAAATGAAGTTTTAGTTCAAATACCTAACTATGTCATAATCCCTATTGGTTGCCTCTCAAAGTTATAAGCTCAAATAACTGTAAGTTTTTAGATTGCGTAATTTTTGTCTTTTGGGGGGAGTTTGTGCTGTCTGCTCTTTCATCCAAACCAGAGCTCGACATTGATACGACTAAAATAATCGGCGATTCTTTGCGGTCAGGGACTGATATACTCTCAAAAGGATCTTCTTTCCAACAAACTCCATGGCCGGCCTTGACTGTTTAATTCACCTCTTCCCTATACAGGCATATGCGGGAACATATCATTCAACTCCTAGATAGCTTTGACCATCGCTCCCCAAGCCCGTGCTTATGGAGGACTGAGTTCGTTCTGAGATCTCCGGTCGGCGTCTTATGCGGTCAATTGATTATGATTATCATCGACCCTTAAGTGGTGGTATAATCAACAACGTAAACGTTCTCAAGGTAGGGTGGAGTGACCTCAGGTAAGCCGGAATCTTTATAAATAAATGTTGAGGAATTTTTTTTAAAGCATTTGCTATCTTTTCTTTTTCGCTATAGCGTCACTACAAATGCTGCAATAACTTAAATGGATATTTTTATCTTTGACATAGATGGGGGTGACTACTATCCGACCTCTTAACCTCTGGGTGCCTGCGCCATTGTCTGAACCATTATGATTATGATTATCATCGACCCTTAAGTGGTGGTATAATCAACAACGTAAACGTTCTCAAGGTAGGGTGGAGTGACCTCAGGTAAGCCGGAATCTTTATAAATAAATGTTGAGGAATTTTTTTTTAAAGGATTTTGCTATCTTTTCTTTTTCGCTATAGCGTCACTACAAATGCTGCAATAACTTAAATGGATATTTTTATCTTTGACATAGATGGGGGTGACCACTATCTGACCTCTTAACCTCTGGGTGCCTGCGCCATAGTCTCAACCATTAGTCAACGGGTGCACCAATTGTAGACGAATATCAAGCTTTTAATATCTAACAATTCACCATTTGCATACATAATAAATTGTTGATCTACAAGGCGTTGCTTATGTAAACCTATATGAATGGATGTACAGCATTGAGCTGTGAGGGAACGCTAATCAGACCTTTAAAGAATGTAAATACGATCTTTGCAAAGATAAACAATTGTAACGTTGTAAAACGTCACATTGAAATGTCATTGTTGGTCTTGAGATTTAGAGAGAGAGGTGAGTAGATTGTTGACTCTTTCGCTCCGTGTGTCATCGATTTTAAATAAATTGCGATTTCTGTAAGGCTGTATTCCTTAGTTCCATGCCATAGGGTAGACTTGGAAAGAAAGAAAAAAAACAATAAAATGTCTTTTTGTCTGTGGTGACGGAACAAGCCATTCGCCTAGCTACAGCGACGACAAAAAAGATGTCGTCGTAAATATATTTTTTAAACTTCGCTAAAAAGAAGTAATCTTTTATAAATTGTATATGGAAGTTCACGCCTGTGACTTCTTATCAATGGTTATATCAAAATAACTATGTATTTCGTTTATTACGATGCTTGGAGCAGCGTTAATGGAATATTTGACTGCTCTTCAAGATTTATTGGTTTTTCTTTAAAAAAAAGTGCTGAAAAGGCACTTTTTATATTAACTTTATTCTTGGATAAAATTTGCCATGGATGCTGACCATGTGGCTACGGGCTCGTCATTCTCGTGGAGACGGCACCTGTCGCAGTCTGCAGATGTGATTTCGAATCCCGTGGTAATGTAACCACCTCAGGTACCTATTTCAAATTGTTTTTGTGTGGATTAATCTAGTAACGATGCACGACTCAATGATCAGGCCCATGTAAAGACTCAATGATTTGGCTCATGTTTTGAATCATGTTACGATATATATTTTGACTAATAAGCTGGCCTTATGCTGGATCTCACTATTCTAAATTTCACGCCTCAACCCTGTGAATAGTTACTCTTTAGCTTACTAAATCACTGGAATAGATTATACCAAAAGTGATAATGTATATAATGTATATTCAATCAATTCGCCTATAAAAATATAGAAACTTTCTTCTAGAGATGTATTCCATTATTTTTGGTTCTTGCTCTTATGATTAGAAGCTCAATCTCTATCGCCGATATCCGTGTGCATAAAGTTGGTAGGACTTATCCTCCTGGCGCCTGAAACTAGTTATAACTTTTGTTTGATTGTTAGTTCATGTCTCCATATTAAGACAATTGAAATATTATTATTACACAATATGCCGTACTACTGACTCAAACCTGACAACAACATTGAAGAGTTTCAGAAAGAAAGAGTCTCTCACCACCTGTTATGTGGGACAAAAGTGCATACGGTAAAATGTGGGCGTAAAGGATGCCTCTGCCGACCCCTTGACAATATGTAATGTATGTTTAATTCAAGATTATTACCAACTAGCTGCTGCATAAAAGTAAAGGGATAAAGAGTCAGGGTAGACTGAAACTTACATACAAAGACCACATGAGCAGATTGCTCAAAACTGGAAAGGTCAAAAGTACTTGGATATGCAGATGTGCATGTATAAAACGATTAATAAATCTGCATGAAGGGAATGAAGTATGCATAAATTTCGAAGCCTGGCTATCTATTCTCTCTGAAAACCCTGTCAGGTTTTTTTGTTTATTGGTAAATTTGCAATCAGTATTCATTTCACTTTTAGCGGGTGTGTTGCAGTATATAGTGTGTATGGCAGGAAGAGCGTGGCTCCAGTGAAGTGAACCAACTGTTCTAGATATTGTATAATCCCCTTCTGCAGGTGGAGTTACATCATGTCCTTTCGCTTTAACCACAAGTAGTAGCTTCTGGTTTTTATTAGGTTATTGAGATGGATGGATGATACATCCTGTTATACTTTTACATGGGAAAGTCTCTCCTGACCATGGAGATATGGATGACCACAAAATAAATCCACTCAAAAGCATATATGCTTTTGAGTGGATTTAGATCTCCTCTGTTACATTATTCATCTACAGCTCTCTGTGAATATTATCATTAATGATGAACCAAGGAACACCACAGATGGACCACAAAATCCTATTTTGCATTCTTTGTATCATTACTAGATTTGCAGGCCGTATCCCACAGCTGAATACCATAGAGCCATACCGGCTTCAGGATCATGATTTATATTAAAAGTTTATTGTCATTGCTCAATATGCTGTTATGTCCCATAATACAAAGCATGTTTCTGTACTGAATATTGAGTTCATTCTGCTTGGTCTTAATGTGGTATTTATATGTTAAGATCCGATTAAGAAGCATTCCAAGATAACGGACACTATTTCTGTGTGGTAGAGTGACTTTATTAAGTCTTACAGGCGGGAAATCGCCTTGTCGCAGTGTGAAGGTAGCGTGGACAGATTTGGTTGTACTAGTCAGTTAGATAAAAATGATTTTAAAAAGTATGAGCGATCATTACTTACTTTTTGCCACATTTGTCGCATCCAAACGGTCGCACGTCGCTATGCACTCGTGCATGTGAGGCAACTTGCTGGCGCCATTTGAAACCTTTCCCACACTCAGCACAAAAGTGTTTGAGTTTGTCAGAGTGACGAGTTATGTGATGAGTTAGTTCCCATTTTGTGGAGAATGCTGCAAAGAATTAATATCTATCTCTTTATTGGTGGATAGGGGTGTTATAGTAATGTAAACAACCATGAGCAAACACAAAACTGATTAGGTACATATTTGCAAATATGCACACACTTGGAATATGTCTCATCTCTGAAGAAGTACGAGCATTGGAAGATAAGGGTGCATTTGTAAAATAAACTTTTGATTTACTTCAACTCTGTGGCATAGCATGAATTAACTCATAAGGAGAGATAAATAAATCAGAACATTGGAGGTATTATATCTAATGCAATCGAAGTTTTGTAAAAAATATTATAAAAAAAGGCAGAACCCACCTTTCTTGCAATGTTCACACACAAATTTAGGTACACAATGCTCTTTGTCCATATGCCTACTGAACCACAGCTTGGATCTAAATTCTTTACTGCACTGTGGACATACATACTTTTGTTTTTTGCTTACATTCACTTTCTGTTTTTGAACCTGCTCGTTCTTGTACTGCTTCATCTCTTCAAATTCTATAATATGACCATGTTCTTTGGACTCATCAACATTTAACATAAAATCCTTCACATCATCTTTAAATCTTACTTTTTCTTCGCTGTTTTCAATAGTACTATCACATAATTCTACTTTTATTTCTGTATTGTCTTGTTTCTCTGATTTTATTATTAAGTTTACATGCTCTCCAGAAATGATATTTTTGAGTATAGTGTCAACCTTTTGTGCCTCCGTGATGAAACTAAAAGAGGTCTCAATTTTGATGAGACAATTGTAACAGAACTGTTTTGGTAATTTGTCATCACTTGTGATCTAAAACCATAACAATATCTTACCAAATTCTTTTTTATTTGGCACAAACACATTAATAACATTAAATTACCACAATATGTCAAATAAATCATGTTTTATGTTGCTCATAAGGCCTTCAATTTCGCTTAAAATTTAAAATTTTACTGGTACCTACTTAGTGTCTTACAAAGCATGGAATTGCTCATTAATTTAAAAGAATTTTTGGCAATGAGGGCACATAGATTTGTCATAGAATAATGAGAATTCAGATGTAGAACTTTATAAGGAACCAGACTTTTAATTAACATTACGATCAAGATTTAACAAACATTGACAGCAAGATGTATATCACTACCGAAGAATAAGAAAGTGACAGTATTCATTCTCTCTCTTCATATAAGTGTATTTCCAGTTACTTCCAAAGCCTACCAGGATTTGCAGATTGCAGTTCACTGTTATTTGACTGCTAGGAGTAGCCATCGCTAGGTGTTTGATTTTTGACATTGTAGGGGTTACTGCGGTCTCACATCTCAACAGTATTGAATAGTATTGTCTTTGTTGTATTATTCACTACAATCATCGTCCTAATTGTATATACCTGAGGATTAACTGATAAAAAAAAAACTACTCAATGTAATCTGCAAATGTTGACTTTTGAAGTTCATAAGATTAAATTATGTGATTTGTAAACATTTATGAAACAATGAATTGTCAATACATCAATCTATTTAAATACATCAAACTAGCAAAGATACAACAAAAATAAAGAAAAATAGCACTGATGCCTGTAGGGAGTTTTTCGTGCCAGTGGTTCTTCTGTAATGGCAGTCAAATATTGTTTTGCAAAATGTTATAAGTATTATACGTTGCAGTATAAACTAAACAAATATAAATTAACTAAAAGACTGTATATTTTATTACCTTCATATTTGTGCAAAAACAGAACATTTCTATGGTCCGGATATCGAACTTCTCTGTCTCCCAAGGCGCCACTTCTTTCATACAACTTCTACATAGTTTAGATGTGTCCATTTTATTTTTACTTTATTCACTCAAAAAGGGTAATTGTGAACTCTCAAGGAATATTTTTTTTGTTCTTGTGGCGATACTATATGCTTCGCCAATAACTGCATATATCTCAAATATCAGTTGATTATTTCAAATAAAATATATTTTTTTGTTCTTGTGGCGATACTATTGCTCCGCCAATAACTCAGAAATAATGTATTTGTTTGAATAAAGGATTTGTTGGTGTGAATTTTATTCAAATGTATTTTGAATTTTTGAGCAATTTCGCAATTTGGCATCAAAACGTCAGTTTTGTTTTGACTTGACTATTTTTTAATTTTTACGGCTTGGCTGCTAAGACATTTAAGCACAGCACATCTGATTTTCAATTTTCATATCGATCGATACTTAGATGAACTAAATAGGTGGTAGAGTATATACAAATTGAAACATTCATGAGTAAATTATGCACTTACACTCAATAATGTTCGTGTAAAATATTTTTTGTCTGTGGCATGATTTGAAAATTGTAAATGCATGCTATACGTACAGAAAAATGCAAGGTTTCGAAACTTTATACTAACTATAGGACTCGTTCAGTCTTGCTTTTTTTTGTCTGAGTTCCATTCCAGGATAAAATTGGAAATATGTTAAAATGAACATAATCTAGCATCTTCATCTTAGCGTATTTCCATTTTTGTTTTCAGACATGGATAACTATATACTTAACCAAAAATATTGCAAGAGAGAATTTGTCCGATTTCAGCAGCATAATACAGTAGCTGTCTGTGCAATGAAGAAGAAAAAATGATCGGTGCAATGACAAAAAGTAACAAAACACACTGATTCAAATACAATTTAATTTGCAAAGAATTATTTCTTTTAGCTAAGCCTTCGTAATTTTTGTATCAACGACGAACGTCTTCAATTTATCGATACCCTCTCCAGTCAATGGTGATGCTTCCAGTAATACAGGCGCGTTCCCAAGCTCGGTACTAAGACGGGCGAATTGTAGCATGAGTAGAGCTTCGTTACGCATTTGTCTATAAGCTGCATCCATTTTGCTCAGTACTAACATAAACTGAGGAATACAAATTATTTAAATAAAATAAATAAATAAATAATAAATAAATATCCATCACGCCTTATCCCCGAAGGGGTGGCAGAGGCATATTATATGCCCACTTTTCACCGTGTGGATTCCTGTCCCACGTAATAGGTGGTGAGCCCATTGCCGTGTTGAAATAGACAGACGCAGGTTGTGGCTACCTGCTGTTGAAATTTTTTAGGCCGCCTATAAGGCCTTCAACCAGGCTTAACGACTGCCATTTTACTGGCAACCGGGTCCAACGGCTTAACGTGCCTTCCGAAGCACGGAAACGCTCGCAAATGTAAATGCCACAAAGTGGTCACCCATCCGACGACCAGCCATAGTGAAAGTTGCGTATCTCAGTGATCGTTTACCGAAAACTGAGACCGCGGGGCCACGAGCGCTTCATATCTTTCATATTTCTATCAAACATAGAAAATACTCAAAATCCGAAACAAACTATTTGGGGATCACCTATCATTTGTTCCGACCCGTTTGATACCGCGACCACGGCATCAGATAGACCCCAAAAGGCAATGATGTCTTAGAAATTACAGTGAAAACAAGATCGCTAAATATAGCAGTTTCAAGAATAGACCTAAAATGTTGTCATTGATGCTGGTCCAGGCGGATACAGAAGTCTAAACCACAGGCCCAGGTAACCGGCGTCACCATTCGAATAACGAATGAAGCAATTGAAACAGCGTAGTGTACCTATTATCTATAGAATCGAGAGATAAATACCTACTAGTCGAATCCTAGTTAACAATAAAATGTAGTGCTTATGTTCTCTTTGACGAATAGGTCAATTACAATCATCATGTACCTGTAAAAACCTTAGAAATTATGGAAAAAGTTGTACCTTCGCATTTTTTAGTCTTGGTTCGGCTAACAAAGTGTACAGTAAAACAGCAGCTGCCGATATTTGACATAAATTGGACGTATCAACAACATAAATTACCTATAAATAAAAAATAACATGTCTTTGTGCGAAATTGAACTACATATGTACTAAATAATAAATTGTATCTACTTACTTTTTCGACGCCATCCAAATAATTATGCCATAGTGGCGCCATCTCTCCTCCAATCTCTCGTATAGAAAGCATTTGTTTTTTTCCATGTTTGTTTAGGTAGTAAATATCGTAAAGATTAGTACCAATAGTAGGGACTGGACTAAAGGTATTGTCAATACCTTCAGCATTTTGTAATTTTTTTAATAACGTTGTTTTTCCTGAACCTTTTGGTCCCAGACAGAGCACAGATATTTTCGTTCCAGGTTCTTCCATTTTGAATAAAGTTTAAATTTTAATTATTTTGTGAAAGCGATGTACATACGCCTAACAGTAAACACCATGCGAAAACTAAGTTTTATCAATACAACTGTTACTATGAAAATTTAGTTACTCTACTCGCCCATAGATGGTGTTGTTATTACAAAATAAATGAAAAACGTTTTTGCACTTGATTACCTTATTTCGATACTTACTTTCACGACAGCCAAGGAGATCTCTGAAGTAGTGTTCAATAAATTATATCCATCTGTTCAAGTTTATAAGAATTCTACGTAGCATAAGGTAGAGCAGCGGGTGATGTGATAGGAAGGTGAAGTGATACGTATTTTTATATCTAAGCTTGAACTGTCTGAGATTGAAATGCCCACTGATTATAAATATCGATAGTCACTATACTGAAGTTCAAAATGTCAACAGTTATATATAGAATATATATGTAGGTAGATTAAAACGAGCGATTCAGTTCTGGCGCATCGCCGGCCCCTGCCGAATTCAAGGATCGTATGTCATAGGAAGGTAGGCAGCAAACACTTAGCTGAGCAGGTCCTAGTTAAGCGCAATTCAGTCCATTTGTCAACTACCTTGTTAGAAACATTGAGCCTGTGGTGCGTGACCTTAAACTTGGCTTTACATAACGCGGGCCATAGTCTTTGATAGTGTTGTGACCCGTTCTAAAACACGCGTCGTGTGTATGTAATGTAGGTAAACTAGAGTACGTATTTATTGTCTACTAGGCGAAGGTTAAAACTAATGATGATTCTCATTAAATCGGTACTGACTGACGTAGGTTAAATTGATAAAGTTTGTGTTAAGGAAGTTATTTAATTGCTTCATTATTATAGAATTACGGGCTCTAAAGTATTGACTGGATATTGTAATAAGTATTAAATGTTTAGTTCAAGGTTTAATAATAACAACGAATCTGACTGGTAGCTTTATTATTCAAGTAAGTTCCTTTATATACAAAATGTGCTTGTATTTTTACTAACAATATATGTATACAGGTATATTTATAAATTTCCAAGAAAACGTTTTATATTAAATGGAATAAATGTAGGTACACAGAGTATACCTCCAAAGTTTTTAATATTAGTTTATTGTAGGTATTGTTTTCTTATAATCTCAGCAAATAATTTTTACCTTTTAAAATTAATAAATAGGCAATATATAATATTGCCTATTTATGAATTTTAGAAAGTTCAAACAGTTGAAAAAAATTGCATAAACAAGTACACCACCTTACTCGTGGAGCTTAGCAACTGGTAAACCCGCAAAATTTCGGCGCGCGGCACTGCGTAACTAGGCCAGCGCACCCTTGACCCACTGACTCACTGCCAGCAAGCGCCCGCCATTGTTTTTCAACAATCAATAAATAATACACCGAGCAAAACTCTTTATACATTTACACATTTTCGCAACGACGACAGCACATCGCCGTCATAATCTGAATTAGTTTGGGACGTATTCGCGCACTGTCAACTTTCGATCTTGCAACTTTTTTTTTGTGTTGCAAAAATTGTTTGCTTATTTCAATATCGACACTACGTCCAATGTAGTAGAGTTACTTTAGGCATAGTGTTATTCCATGACGAAGCGACCTTCGTTACTAGCTTTTAACCTTTGTTAGGTACTTTACTTACTAATGCTGAACTAATAAGAAATAAGCAAGGGGTTCATTATATTTATTTTACATAATTCAGCCGAACAAAACACGTGCGTATTATTTGCGGTCAGGCAAATTATGCACTTGGAAAAATAATGAATTTGCGTGCACAAGGCTGAAGCAACCTTCAGTCGTTTATTATTGAAATGAATACCTGTATATTATGTATAATAGGTACTACCAACTAAATGATATATTAATTAGCCTTTTAAAAATTGGTAGAAATACTAAAGTCTTCAATGTTTGGAAGTCAACAATATAGGTACCTATGTATCACATATATAGGAACGCTCTTTAATTACCTACCTACTTTATGACTACACACAACCTTGCAGGATTCTTTTTTAGTTTTTCACACAGAACAGACCAGTGCTGTTCTGTGTCCATTTGATTATTTATCTATGTAAGTATAGATTTAATAAAACAATGAAACAAATCGTGACCTTCTTATTGTAGTTCTGTAATTTGGTATTTTAAGGTAAACAATAAAACCACACACAGACGCAACGCTACGAGGAATATTGTTTACACCTACGCATGTGTGCATGATTATGATATTTTACTAAAGATATCGATTCTTTATCTAGAAAAGGTCAAATAAAATCGGCACGCTGTTCATCTTCTGATACTTATTAATATTTACACACACACACACACACATATTGTCACGCAGGGGTAGGCAGAGGCATACTATACGCCCACATTTCACAGTATGCACTTTTGCCCCGCGTTACAAGTGGTGAGAATTTACTAATTAATATTTACCTATTGATAAAACCTTTAATCCAGGGATTCCCTTATTTGAGATTATACCAAAAACTAACGTGAGATTGTAGGTACGTGTTTATAAATAAGGGAAAGGTAATAAAATATTGATTCCAGAACATTAAATAATTTAATATTTTGGTGTATTTGTCAGAATTACTTAATACTCGTAGTAGGTTCTTATGATTGAAATTCGTTTTTATAGCATTCCGAGTTTCACAAAAATTAAAAAAAAACTGCCTCACTTAGAAACGTTGACTTATTTATGTTTTTAATATTATATTAGATTTTCAGTAAAATGACTAAACCTCAAGTATCTAGTTGACGAAACGTTTAAAAATAAATATGAACCGATGGTTTGTTCATTATATATACGATCGTATACACACATAACAGTGGTGCACGTCTGAATTCGTACGCACACACACGTTGGGGAATAAATTAAATAAATACATACATAAAAGCATGTGGCCGCCAATTGAGGTCGACACGTAGTGCGCCCGTACGATACGAACCTTTGCTTGATGGTTTCTGAACGTAGGTATTCGTTTCTATTTTTAAATCTAGCTTTTAAATTAAACCTTTCCAATGTTTATTTAGTGAAAATTTGCTGAATGTTGGTAGACTTGGCCTCACCAGGGCTAGCGACGACATGAAATGGGTATCTACGATTGCTTCCCAATACTACCTAGATTCAGAGTCCGCTCTTAGTGGTTACTTGCATTATTGTTAATGACTTTGACATCCCAATCCTGGGACATCTATCCCGAGTTTCGTTAGTTGATCAACGGTTTCACCGAATGTAGGTGAGATGGATTTGAGTTCCAGCCCCAGTCTACCCACAATGAAATGTGGGTATTTCATTGTTGGTGTACTGAGCGTGGAATTTAAAACAAAATGTGATTTTGGCTAAAAGTACAGGTGATTGGGTGGTAAGAAATTTCAAAGTATTATCGACCACTTAATAATAAAAAGAAAGTTGATCATAGTCTACCTAGTAGATCTAATAGACACTTTTCTTAGCACGACTATGCTCCAAGCTTTAGACCTTGAGGGCAACCGCGGCACTTATTGCTAGCAATAAATTAATATGTCCAAAAATGTATTGACAAAGCTTGGGAATACCTGTTGATCAGCGATCTTAAGTACAGAGAAGATTTTCAATGACGTCTAGAAAGTTTATCATCTGTAGTCGACTGTCTGCGTAAAAATAATGTTTTTTGCTGACTCATCCAAAGATACACAAACAATAAAAAAACAATATAAATTCTTTTTGGTTATAGAGTTATAGACCTCGATCATTAGATAACAACAATTGTCTATGAAACGCAGAAGGTTAAACGCCACGGATAGCTAATGCTCATTACAAAGCAATTGTTCAAGTAATTCCTACGGGGCTTAATTAACATAGACAAAATAGTGTTACATTGTTTTCATTAAATAAATAATGTACCTGTACTCTGTCTAAAATAGTATGATGGTTTTAACAGGTAATGAAAATAAAATACTAGCTATGAGGCCTATTTAGCCGTTGATACCGGTTGCCAGTAAAATGACAGTCGTTAAACCCAGTTGAAGGCCTTATAGGCGGCTTGAAAGATTTCAACAGCATTCAATTATTTTTTGAACTGAAAAAATGTTGATTATGAAAATATAAAATTTTCTACCATTTCTACCAAATCCAATGGTTACTTGATCTGGCAACGCGTCGGACAAGGACAGACTCCCATTGGGAGCCCTCTCTCCAGGTTGTTTTTGGCTAGCTACCTACTTACAAGGCCCTGCCAAAATTGGTCATGGGCTGAAAAGTGAAATAAACTACTTTATATCCCGGAAAAAAAATTACACTCACGGGAAAAAGTTTACATACATATATACATATTGTCACGTCTTTATCCCCGATGGGATAGGCATAATATACGCCCACATTTCACCGTATACAATTATGTCCTACGTAACAGGTGGTGAGCCCATTGCCTTGTTGAAATGGACAAAGGCAGGCAGTGGCGAGTGGCGCCCATAAGGCCTTCAACCAGGCTTAACGACTGCCATTTTGCTGGCAACCGGGACCAACGGCTTAAGGTCCTTCCGAAGCACGGAAACGCTAGCAAATGTAAATTCCACAAAGTGGTCACCCATCCAAGGACCACCTATAACGAATGTTGCTTAACGCAGTGATCGTTTAAGAAAAACACTAAGTCAGCGGGGCCACGAGTGCTTTCGAGGCAAAAAGTTAGTGAGGTAGCAAATCCAAATGGTTGGAGTTGCGGGCATTCTCAAGTAATAGAATAATTTTCTCATTACAATGTGCGCCAAGCTATTTAGAAAAACAGTCTCGTAGCTGTGTCGTCACTTGCGCGTCACACTGTCACTTTCTGCGCGCGCGCCGGTGAAAGGCACGGCCATCGCTCGATCGGCGCATTTTTACTACGTTTGTGATTATATTGTGTTAGGTAAGTTTTGCTAAGATTATCTTGGCATTCGTAGTACCATTTGGATAACGTTTTGTTGAAAAACCAGTTAGATATGTGGTTGTATTTAATATTTTTGGCGTTATTCGTAGTTTCTAGGTGTATTGCGGTTAGAGTATGTGTTTTCCATCCATATATTTATTTAAGGAACCATTTGTTGTCACGTAATTCGTCATTTATAGCTTTTTTAGTACTGAATAAAAGCACAATTTTGCGAGAGAAAAAAAACATAGTTTAATAGGAAAACTCGATTCCCTGCCGTTTTCACACAAAGCAAATTTAACAGAAAGATAAGTAATAGAAAAAAAGATCACGAAACCAAGATTAGAATGGGAATAGACATTTGACACATAAATTACCAGAAGAGGTAGAATTTGGACTAGAAACACTCTTCTTTTTACTAAATTTATTCATCATTTCAGCTGTAAAGGTTACAATGGGAATGGACAGTTGAGACACTAAATGAACAGAAGGGGGAGAATTTGGACCAGGATCACTCTTCTTTTTACTAAATATATTCATCATTTTAGCTGTTATCTGTATGTAAGACTTCTGTCAAGAACATAAATAAATTGCTTGTGAGAAATACATACACTGATATTGTAAACGTCTTAAGGATACACTTTCCATTAGGTGGACGGTATACTTGTTATCCATTAGGCGCTAACATTGTTAATAGATTATTTTACTCTCTACCGTTTTAATACCTCTACTAATTATTGTACTAGCGGCACGCTATGATGGCCGTTTTGACGTTTGTCCTTTCATAAAGTTTCGTATTAATTTTAATTACATTTTATTTGTAGAAATATGTGAATAGTCGACCACATTAGAGGGTATACTACGGTAGAAAACAGAGTACCTAGTAAAACAAATAAAATATCGTCACTACATATCATCCCTTAGGGGATAAGGCGTAATAAATAAATAATATTGTAACATGTCAAAACGGCCATCATAGCGTGCCGCTAGTATAACTAATCTATCTTTACACTGTATCCTCAGCTACGTATTAAACATTTAATACAAATACTAATTACCTACCTATTAAATACTAACATCAGTCCAAAAATAGATTATACAGTTAAATCTTTCAACTTCGCCGTTCAATATTGACCGTTTAGAATTTAGATCGAGCTATTAGAAGCTTTCTTGTCACGCATTTTGAAAACGACATCCAACAACCTGCATCTACTACACCTGCATAGGCTTATCTATGTAACTGACTACAATTCACTATATTATAGAGTCTTGAGGTGAAAATGGTGCCGCACAGGTCGTTACACCCTCACTGCTACCATTTGTTCTTTGGCTTTCTAGGTGATTGTGGTAGGGGATTCTTAATAAAAGGTGTAATGGAACTAACTAAGAACGTCATCTAGTCTTTACATCTATTACAGATAAATAATATTGAAGTATCTGTTATTAATTCCAAATTACAAGCTTTTCTCAAAAATACATTTGAAAGATTTGCTACACGAAATGGAAAACTACACGTTTCGTAAAATGTATCCTAAAATACAGGCTCAGTCTAGTTTAGAAAACTATGATTGTAACTGCTTAAAATTGCATTTCAAAATAAGTACCAAATTTGAGTCGACTGCGTGTAAACTTTTGTATCAGATAAACTTTTTTGTTAATCTATTACAGATAAATAATATTGAAGTAAGTATCTGTTTTTAATTCCAAATTACTAGCTTTTTCCAAAATACATTTGAAAGTGTTTATAGTAAGGTTAAAAAAAAAGAGTTTATTTTTATATCTTTCTGTATGTTCCCGCTGATCTCTAAAACGACTGGAGCGATTTTAAAGGCTGTTGTTGTGTACAATAACTTTGGCTAAATTTTATCCCCGTATAAGAACGGGCACTACGCAGGTAAAACCGAGGGGAGTATGCTAGTAATATAATAAATGTACGTTTCTGAGTTGGTTTGGATGGAGAGGTTTAAACTTTTTAGAGTAGTCTTTCATGTTGATATACTCTAAAAAGTTTTTGTTAGGGATTCAAAGTAGTCAGGGCAAGACTACTTTGGAACTTTTCGATATAATTACAGTACAATAGAAACAATTTTGTAAAGCAATTAGTATGGTAAATATATCCTAAATTTAAATTACAGTACAATTTCGAAAAAAGACTTCAACGCCATTTCCATTCGCCATTTTAATAAATTATTACTATTTTCTCTTTTACTTCGATGATTGTTAATCAATATTTATTGTAAAAGTTCTGAAACAAAGATGTCCTTTTGCGAAGCGTAGGTATAAAAAGGTCAGAGTATTATTTTTTGAAAATCGATGGTTTTAAATAGTTATATTCAGTTTTTAACAACCTTTTGTACAATTTATATTTAAACTTCATTTTGTCATGTTTTTATATACGTTTTTCTTCATCTGGGTATATTATCATCTGTTTTTGAAACCTATCTCGAGGAGCTATCGTTTGGATATTGATATTCAGCATTGTTGGGAGCTGACTGACTGCCGTCTGACCTCAGTTAATCAGCAGGTGCACCGTCGGCAGGTCAGATCTTTGGGTACCAAAAAAATGAAAAAAAAAATTAAATTTCCTTATTAAAAACTTCTGCATACAATTACAAAAAAATCGATTTGTAGTTAAGTTAAAAACGCCATAAGCACCTATTGGTTGCAACTGCACGCAATGCTGTCGGTAATAAATAATTAAACACATTTTCTGCACGTCTGTGATCATTTAGTAATTTGCAGTGTCTCTGTCTAACAAAACAAAAGTGTATAAGGCGGTCTCGTTCCAAATCGACAAAGTCCGTCTAGCAATGTTATCGCGACGCGAAAGTGGCGGGTCGCGTGCGCGAGCGCCGGTGAAAGAGTCGATGACCTGTGCGGGAGCAACGAACGTCTTTGCTCCGGCGCATTGTGCCGAACGCACCCCCTTGCCCCTCCGGCCAGTCCTCTAGCTCGTGTGGTATACGCATGCTAGGATATGGAGCTAACACCAACACCTTCCTGGTACCTCTGGCATGTTTATGATTATACGTCAAAGCATGTGAGTAATTAAATTTAGGTTCTAACTTGTGAAATTGACAGTGAATCATTATAACAATGTACTAACAAGATATTTTACAGGTTTACCATCATCTATCAAAGTTATACTACAAGGAGGTTATATCAGGCCGAGAAAGTCTGCGTTATTACAATATTTCTCAAATAGTTTACATTTCCTAGCACTTCATCTTTTGGAGCAGCTCAGCATTGGATAGTATTTTACAGCACCATTCAAAGCGACACTGCTGCCAACTCATTCTCGTGTGCCTGCGAAAAGTCATTATTTTAATCTGTGGAAAGGATCTAGTCATTGTCAATCATTCAGCTTACGCACCTGTAACTGTCTGCAACCTATAACAAAATATATGCCGCCGTATAAAATTTATTTGTTTTTAATTTTGGGGGTGTTATGGGTCAGGTTTGAATTTAAGTTGAAAGAATTTCCGTGATACTAGAGAGTTTCCACCAAGTAGGAGAGATTAAATCTATTAAACTCATGAAAGCAAGCTTAGAAATAATATTCTTAAGATAAGTCTTATGCGCTTTAATATTACGCATATTATAACATAAAATTGTGCGGTTCCAATAATGTATAATGTACTCATGATATAACTAAGCAAAATGCATTAGACGCACACAAACCAACAGAAGAATCTTGAATGCACACTAATAAACATCTCTAATACTGTGTTAGACCACAGTACATAGTTAGACCGAGTTCACAATGACGCTTGTGTTTAAAATATTTATTGAGAGCTGTTGTTTGCTTGATGTTAGAGTCAGTTACTGAGTAAGATAGACTATATAATGAGTCCGTTGCGCTAAAAAGAGACTAAAACAAATCAAAATCATAAATATTTTTATTCATATAGACCATTTTAAGCACTTACTAATAGTCATGATAATAATTGAAATGAGAGCAATTCTAGTTGCCAGTTCAGTTCAGAGAAGAATCTGGCAAAAAACTCCATGGATGCTCTTTTAAAAATGTATGTATGGCTTACAATAATTAATTTACATTATTCTTTGGAGTTATGTGAGAACAGTCGACTAAACTTAGTTTGTCTTAAATAATCATAGACATGAAAACAATAGTCACACCATCGAATTAACGATCAGATGAGCATATCAGCATACCGATTAAACACGATGTATGGTCACGGAACTTGGTACACTCTCGACAGGAAATCCTTGGGATTATCACCGTAGTCCGTTGTTTTAGGCTCAATTGTCACATTATGTATATTGAGGCAACAATAAGAACAGCTGACACAGTTACATTAAACCTGCCTTTGCTCTTGCAGTAGCTTGCTTCACTGGCCAGGCAGTGACAGCATCGTCGCCAGGCTTGCGGTCATGGAGAACGGAGCTCGGTGTGGGACCTCCAGTACACCGTTCCATATTTAGTCTTTCGGAATAGCTCAGGATTGTGAAATGTAAATAATATATCAACATTAGCTTAAGCATAACAAGCAAAGTGACTTAGAATAATAAGGCAGCAAGTGCCTACCTAACCGTTTCAAGGTAACTATACACTTATCTATTGATATAAAATAATTATTCTGTTACATAACAATAAAATAATTTATTGGACAACACTTGAGTAATATAACTGTATTAACCATACATATCTTAACTAAAAAGACATGAAACAAGCGCGCGGCGCTGTCTCCCTTTGTAGAACAAGCGTTCTTAATTTCGATTACAATGTATGTTATTCACTCAGTCGCACAACACTTTATACAATATCACTTACTTTTTTTGTATGCTTTCAAGATATGATTTGCCAATCAAACACGCAATGGAATGCAAAGCTTGCGATAAACAGTAATTTTTCAGTCAGAGACACAGGTTCGCATAGTAAAGACTGCATTCTCCATATCTCTTTAGTTATGATATCTATGGTGTTAACTATCCAAGAATTTGTTAAATAGTTGTTAAATTTGGAAGCAGCACATTTGAGCAAATATTTGACAGATCATCGAAGACAATAGTATTTAATAAGTAATACAAGGACAAAACACAGTGTCTGTATCAGTAAACTTTTTTTAGATCGAATGGAAATTTAAGTTCGATGCTCTTTAATAACATAATAAAGGAATACAAAACTGATTTAAATTATTGGGCCGCATATAGATCGGGTGACGTATGTAGTGTTGCCACGATAATATTGGAATTTATACGGCTTTTTTCTTTGATGGAAAACAAAGTGAATGGCAAATTGAATCACGGGCTATCTGTATAGGTAAAAATAATTCAATTCATTGATAGATAGGTATAGATGGCTGTACTTGTATTAACTTTATTCAAACTCAACATATATCATGCTTTTTTGTGGTTTATATATTATTTTTTGAGTAGTTAGTGGCAGTTCAATTAGAGTTACGGTATGCGGCTATGGCGTTTGGCCAAAGATAGTATAATTTCATCTCGCGCCTGTCATTACAATGCTCTTCGTGTTCCAAGTATAAGTCCCAACTATGTGGAAAAAGGTAAATACTGATAAAGAAGTTAAGCCAGCAGAACTTAACCCAGCTAATATCGACCTTCAACGAGAGCACCTGACGCCAGAAAAACTAGAACTAGGGGCAAGAAAATAAGTACAGATACTGCCTCTTGACCTACTATCGTAATGTCGTTGGACATTCACCCTCATGCATCCGATTTTCATTCAATAAAAGAAAACTAATGTGATAACGATAAGCAATCCCCTTTTTACGAGTAGGAAAAGTATTTTGAATTTTATTCCATAATTTTCTTTAAACAACACTAGACTGGGACCGTCCATGGCTTGCCTGCCTGGGTTTTTCTGAACATCTACAGTATGGGGTTCGTGAAAAGGGGTCTCAGAAGGTTTTAAAGGGTCGACAGCGCGAGTGCTGCACCTCTGGTGTTGCAAAAGTCCATAGGCTACGGTGACCACTTTCCATCAGGTGGACCGTATGCTTGTCTGCCACTCTGTATGGATAGTACGAAACTCTAAAACATAATTAAATCGAATACTCGCTAGTATGAACACCCACGTGTAAATTTCGGGATAGTCTGACTAGTTTCGGACCTAACGAAGGTCCTTTTTCAAGAGGCGCGTCAAGACGAGTGCCAGCGCAGCTTACGACATAGTTTGACGCTCGTCTTGAAAAAGGACTTCCGTTAGGTCCGAAACTAGTCAGGCTATCTCGAAATTTACTCGTGACCAATACCGTTTAGTTGGTTCTAATGAAATACGCTCACGACAGTTATTATTCTAGTATAAACACCGCCTAGGAATAGTTCGCCTAGTGAAAGTGAGCAAGTGTTTGTGTGTGTGTGCTTTGTGCGACGTACACGCACACACGAAACGCAGTGGTAGGTGCAGGGTGCTACTAGTAGCTAAGCATGGGGGCATTTTGCGTCCTACAGTAGCATTTCATTTATCCATAAAATCTTTTGTGAATGTTTGAAAAGATTATTTTTCTTTTTGATTGCTGTGTTGTTGTTTTTGTTTTTGGGCGATTATTATCCTGATAATTATTATTATCCTGATAATTATTATTATCCTGATAATTTTATTGGTTCTCAAGATCCTTAATTCGCTTATATGATGTGATAGAAAATAAACTATTACATATATAATTGCGGATTTACACAGAGCAAATGAATACAATGAATCTAGAAGCAATGATCTGCGGGCCGAGTCTACAATTTCAATCGTGTCAAAATTGTCGCTCAATACAAAGCCACCGGTACATTTTTGAGATTTTCGTAGTCTACTATTACAATCGTACTCCAATAGTTTTCAATCGGTCGGCCGATAGAATTCTACTAACACGTACCGCGCCAGTGGCCGCTAGTCAGTTGCATTTTTGATAGTCTACTTACATTTTGACAGCCAAAAACAGCGATTCGGGTTCTATTCTACTGCTTGTCAATAGTAGACTCGGCCATATTTGTAACTTTTTGACCTACAGGAATTCAAATATTTTCATTTCATTTCAGAGCGAAAGATATTTATTTCATTGGTGTTGAAGGTTGACGTTTACAAACCTGTGTGGTACATCTATTTTTGTGACATGATAAAGTAAAGTCAAACACCTCGAAAAAAGTATTTGGAAAACTGCTCGCAAGACCAGAAAATAATGGGATGCAAGGCATGAAGTAATTTAAAAAAATAAAGATTATCAGTCACGTCTTTATCCTCTGCCATCCCAGCAGAGGCATAATGTACGCCCACATTACACTGTAAGCATTTTTGTCCCACGTATAGGTGGAGGACCTAAGTGAGCTAAACACGGGAAAATATATTTGATGCTACTTAAATAATTATAGTAAATAAAAATTATAAAAAAATAAAATAAATAAATATTCATCACGCCTTATCCCCGAAGGGGTGGCAGAGGCATATTATATGCCCACTTTTCACCGTGTGGATTCCTGTCCCACGTAATAGGTGGTGAGCCCATTGCCGTGTTGGAATAGACAGACGCAGGTTGTGGCTACCTGCTGTTAAAATTTTCAAGCCGCCATAAGGCCTTCAACCAGGCTTAACGACTGCCATTTTACTGGCAACCGGGACCAACGGCTTAACGTGCCTTCCGAAGCACGGAAACGCTCGCAAATGTAAATGCCACAAAGTGGTCACCCATCCGAGGACCAGCTATAGTGAATGTTGCGTAACTCAGTGATCGTTTACAGAACACTGATACCGCGGGGCCACGCGAAATTATAATATAATTATAATTATTATTGTGGGATACTTTTTCACACAGCGCCATCTAGCTGAATCTAAGCTTTCAAGCTTGTGCAATGGGATCTAGACAACTGATAAACATACAAAATTAATACATGTTATACAAGAATGACCCAAACTCCGAAACAAACACCTGTGGTTCACACAAATATTTGTCCCGACACGGGAATCGAACTCAAGATCTCAGCGCGGCAGTCGCACACACGCAACCCAGGCAGTCAAATTGGATTTCTAACTATCTTCACGCTGTTTCCCTTACGGGGCAGTCAGAGAGGACAGATAGCAGGCAACGCGATCTATGCATACTTCTTTCGCTTCCTGCAGATTCATTAATCGCTTTATACATGCACGTCTGGGTATCCGAGTACTTTAGAATTTTCCGTTTTTGAGTAATCTGCTCATTCTTCATATGTAAGTCTCGGCCTATCCTGACTCCTTCTACCCTCTACTTTCGCACAATATATATTCTTCGTCGAATTGGATTTCTTACTGTTTTCGCCTGTAAATCACTGTAATAAACTTGCTGTGCGGTTTCTCTTGCATTCTTCATTAAAGTGTATAATGGTTGACAATCAGAACACATGCGATCTAGTGTATTTAATATCTACACATTGCGTGACAAACAAACTTATTGTGTAATGTTAGGTGGCACGAAACTTAGTATTCAATAAACGTTTAACACTAATTATCAAGCCTTGGTGGCGCGGTGGTAGTGTATGCGACTGCCGCGCAAGAGGTCCCGGGTTATAAATTTAACTATTTGTGTGATCCACAAAATGTTGGTTTCGTAGTTTAGGTGTATCCTATGAATAATATGTTTGTATTTAGAAATAAAAATGTATGTATTTCAGGTGTCTAGATCCCATAGTACAAGCTTGTAGCTTATTTTGGGCTAGATGGTGCTGTGTAATAATTGCCCCACAATATTTATTTAATTAATTTATTTAAAGCACAGAACACTATACTTAGAACCGTAGCGCATGCCTATTGGTTCATTACAAATGCAGAAATACACTCCACTCATTCCACTCATACCACCAGTTTTGAATGGTCCCGCTTAAATACTTATTATCGTATTGATAGGACATAGACAAGTTGTGGCTACATTCAATTGACCTGTTCGTTTCTGTGCATTGGCCAAAACAACTAAATCAAGACCTCGTTTTTTAAAGGAAAGACTTTAGATGCGCAAAAGTGACAAAAAGGATCAAGACTTTGGCGGTCTTTGGTGGAAGTCTGTGCAGTGGGCATCAATCGGCTGATGATGATGAGAAGTGAACTCTTTGTAAGATAAGAGAAGAAGAAATCGTAAAAAAAAACTGCTTATATTTTAATACCATATTTGATTCAACCCTCCCTAACAACAATAATGAAAAGAAAGTCAAATGTAGATACTTGTTGGGCACGCATTATATATTATGACCTTTCCTCTTGAATTTACTCTACCTATTGCTGAAAACTGCATTTAAATTCGTTGAGTAATTTAAAAGATCTAAGCGCAAGGATAGGGTAGTAGCACAGCCGAAAGATCATAGCAGTAGTAGTAGTAGGTTTTGTCTCTTTATATTGTGGTAGTAGTAACTTCATTTTATAGCATAGAAGAAAACATAATAAAAATAAGGAAACAATTCTTGGATATAAAATCTATATATATAAAAATGAAACCCGTTTTCCGTTGTCACGACATAGCATAAAAACGGCTTGTCCGATTTGAAAAAATCTTTTTGTATTGGATAGCCCATTTATTGAGGAAGGTTCTTAGCTGTATATCATCACGCTACTACACAGGAGAGCAGAGCAGTAATCATAAATATCAACAAATCGGGGAAAGTCTCATACATTTTTAGAAAAGTAATAAGCGACGGGATTAAATGGGTGCCACGGGGTTGGAAGTATGTCCCGGACGAAGCCGGGCAGGTCAGCTAGTGATAAATAAATTTAGTTACTAAATTCATTTATATTTTTTTTATAACAGACTTGTCTTCGCAGCAGACTTGTTTTCGCCCAAGACTACAGGCCTCCATGACCGGGGGCCTGAGGACGGCGGGTGGGCTGCTCGCCGTCCTTACAGAAACAGGCCCAAGACGGAGGCATTACGTGAAATTTTCACGGACGCCTCATGCCCTAAGAAGCGGGCTAGTAACTGAACCAACCCCCCAAGGCGCGGGATAACACCAGAACCCTAGGTGAGGCCGCGGTGGTAGCCAAAGTCTGCCGGGAACTCTGGGATATTTTTCCGAGGATTTACCCGGGGCGTCCGGCAATAGATAGTTAGGCGGGAACCGTGTGGTTTTAGCCGGTTCGAGTCCGGCATGACACCCGCGGGGATTTCCACACGTTAAAAAAATAATATAAAAAATTTTGATCATATTTTATATGTTTTTTTTTTGTATAAATGTATACATTTGAATCCTGAGTTCGATTCTTCCCAAATTTGAAAACAATTGCTCAATAATATTAAAAAGACCCGTTGTTCTCGCAATTATTTAAATAATTTTTAACCCAAAGGTTATTTCAACTTTGTACCACTGGTTATTATATCTTTGGTTGTACGTTTGAATATACAAATTATATCCCATCTTGCCATAACGGAGCAATGTTGACCCTAATTTGAATTTTAAGCACGGACGCATGCATTGTATTTGGTATCCTTGAAGATATTATTAATGATATTTTTACACAGATATGCACACGTGACTACTATTTTTTTCTTATTTAGGTGTCTTCAGTTCTCTCGGAAAAGTCAAAAGTACTCGGATACCCAGACGTGCGTGTATGAAGCGATTGATGAATCTTGAAGAAGCAAAAGAAGTATGCATGGATCGCGAGGCCTGGCGACCTGTCCTCTGAGACTACCCCGTCAGGGATACAGCGTGAAGACAGTTTAGTTTAGTTTTTTGAGTTTTCTCTTTTTCCCGATTGCTTTCAAATCCTACCTGGATTTGTAGCTTGGGGTCCAAATTGGCTGCTAGAGCAGTTATCTTTAAGGCTTTTTATTTTCGGGTTTATTGGGAGCGATGGTCATCTCAACTCGCGTCGTTGACTCCTTCGTTGGTTGTATTCAGTCCCTGCATTATATGCATGTAGTTTGTTAATTTCTACTAAACTGTGCATGCCATAAAAAGTTAGTGTTTCAAGTGAATCTGTTTATTTGTTTGAACACTAGGTGACCCACTCCGGCTTCGCCCATAATACTTCCGACATACTTCGAATTCCCTTCCGTCGCTCCTATTTCAACCCGTCGCTTATAAATTCTACAATAATGCATAAAAATTTGCCCGATTTGTCCACATTTATGACTACTGCTCCGCTCTCCAGGGTAGTAGCGTGATGATATATAGCCTATAACCTTCCTCGATAAATGCGCTATCTAACACAAAAACTTTTTTCAAATCCGACCTGTTCTGTTCCTAAGACTAGCGCGTTCAATCAAACAAACAAACGAACTCTATCTTATAATATTAATATAGATATCAGTGTCACGCATTTATCCCTAAATGGGTGTCAGAGGCATATTATACGCCTACATTTCACTGTAAGTATTTTCTTCTACGTAACTGGTGCTGATAGCATTTTCGTGTTGAAATATACAGACGAAGGATGGCGACTTGATGTTGAAAGTTGCAAATTTTCAAAGTGCTTAAAAACTTGGCTCAACGATTGCCATGCAACCCACCATACCCACGGCTTGACTTGCCTGACCAGTCTTATCGAAAGATGATTAACGATGATAATTTACGCGGTTTTTATAATTCGAGATGGGGATTGAACCCGTGACCTTTGCCTAACCAGGGCAATGTTCTAGCCGCTAAACTACCCGGACCGTAAAGAATCAAGTTGAAATTCTTCACAATATTTTAATCGTCACCTAAGAGTATGACCATTTTCACTTTAATAAAATTAAATTAAAAAAATGTTTTGTAGTTTAACAAAATAATTCGTTAGTCTACATTTTTTACCCTTTTTTATAAAAAAATCCTTGGTGTAAATATGTTCCCTGGTCAACTTGCTCCAGTTTTCTGAGACAGCGAATAAATCGATAGTTGGTCATGGAGAACATGCCTGTAAAAGCTTTATTCGGGTGGCACGAGCCGTTGATCTTGAATTGTCTTATAGATTTAATTATTATGTTTACATTGTAAGTCATTTTATTCGTACATACAATCACTCGTCCAAGGGAGTAAGCAGAGGTGAATTACACACCCACAGTTTGCCACATAGTTTTATTTAAAGCTATTGCTGTCATCGGGCAATTTTACAGAAGAAAATCTACTAACATTCTGTAATGTAAAATAAACTTCTGTGCCACCTTCTATCATTGCACTGCTCGCCATAGACAGGGTGTTCACCCTCACACCTTGCGTCCGGAACGCTCACATACGGTTAGGTCCGATAGAGTCTTTATTTCGCGTACGCTTAGGTTGTGGAATGAGCTTGCCTTCGTTTTCCCAAACGTCTACAGTATGGGGTTCTTCAAAAGGAATCTTAGAAGGTTTTTAAAGGGTCTGCAGCGCCTTCTGGTGCTGTAAACGTCTATAGGCTACGGTGACCACTTTCCATCAGGTGGGCCGTATGCTTGTCTGCCACTACAGTGGTATCAAAAAAAACTGCCAGGGCCGATGTCATCTACAAATACAATCTCTACAGTCTTCAAATTCAAGTTGCAGAGCTTGTATGCAGAAACTCCACGGTTACCTGCAAAACCAGTATCTAACTTTTCTACCTCTGTCTTTTCCAGCAGCAATAGGAGACCAAAGAAGTTTCACCACGAGGCTTTACGTGGTATATCTGATAACGATCTTACTGCCAGGGATATCGATGACAAGTGAAAGACAGTGAGAATTGTTAGGAAATCGATTCTCGGTTTCCAAAGCGAAGGATGACTGCCTACCTACTTTACAAAAACAAACAATCCCTTAAACAATCCACCAGCGATACTGATCATGTTTTAACGGCACACTAAAACAAATACCAGTACCTATTCCAATAAGATAGTATCATTTGAATATTGCAAATCTCGAATATAATCCGTCACGTATTATATCACAATGCGCGTGCACTGCATCGATGCATTTCTCTCGCTCCTCTCCCCTCCCCTCCCCTGTAACTCTCTGGGCTCCCCCCACGTCGAGCAAGCAGAGTGAATGCACTCTCGCTGACTGTTACATAACTTTACTCTTGCACACACACATAAGCGACGCGTGTGTGACATCGGCGCGGGCGCATATATACGCTTGATTGTTGGTGTTTTTGTACTTAAATCGTGAAAAGTGTATGCAGATTAGATTTTAATGCGAAGATTGTTGTAGTATAAAAAGATGATATCCTCCCACTTTTCTAGTGATGATAGGTAATAAAGTGCGTATGAGGGGGCGATGAAGAGTTTTCTATTTAATATTTGCAGTGGCGCTTAATATGTTTATAGTTTTACCTAGATGGTGAGCAAACACTATGCCCAATAATTGATTCGGAAAGATAAAAGCTTGCAAGCAAATCAATATCTGTATCGATCCCTTTGGTTGAGCTTACACCGTTGAACGGATCTGGCTCTATTTGGCTTAGCCAATGCCATTTATTACAACGAATGTAATTAGGTTTTATTATCATTAAATAAAAAATGTGTAATTAGGTTTTATTATCATTAAATAGAATAATTTCCACCCCGGTGATACCACGGGGTAGAAGTAATGTAACATGTAGTATATTCTAGCTCGTGAGTATCTAAAGCATTCATTCTTTTAGTATGCTGTTTACGCGCCAAAAGAAACAGCTTCGTAAAACTTCACCTTTCCGTACGGTTTGAGCTTTTTAAACTTCCAAGATTTTGTGATAGTCGAAGGAGTCAGTAACGACTATTCTTTTCAGTTTTTTCTTTTTTTATACCACTGAGGTGGCAGACAAGCGTACGGCTCACCTGATGGAAAGTGGGCACCCTAGCCCTAGTGGACGTTTGCAACATCAGAGTTGCAGTAAGTAATTAAGTAATTACCTAATTTATTCTATACAAAAAGTTAACCTATCAAGTAAAGAATGTAAATGATACTAAACAGGGTTTGTTTATGTTACTAATATATTTTCTTGTGAATATTCTAAACTAGCATTGCCCCAACAAAAAGAATTAGCAAATTCATTAATAGATACTGATTTGTTGTAATACACTAACTTCCTCTTTTTGAAATCTGTCGAATTCACTTAAGTGTGCAAAGTTACGAGTATAAGTTATTATAATTGTATTATAAGATATTACAATGTTCCCTATGTATACATAATAATATAAAAATAGGAGTTGTTAGAATCTTGTTCGTATGTTTGTTATACTTGTACCCTAACATACATGACGTCACACGAAAAATCAGGGCCAGTAAAAGCGAGTCTTTTAATGTCTATCATTTTCTTTAAATAAGATGGATATTATGGATATATAGAGACTACCCCGTCAGGGATACAGCGTGAAGATAGTTAGTTAGTTAGTTAAGATGGATAGATTCAAGAAAAAAACAAAGAAAACTATACCCATAGTTACTGTCACAACATTCACAAAAACAGAGTTGCCAGAATGTTAAAAAATTGACTTGCAACACTGACTAAAATTGTAACATATCATAAACTATAATATATATATCAAAATATGACATTTATGTAGATAGGTAATATCAAGTTACAATAAGCGGTTTATTTTCACTTTCAGAAGGCCTAGTATATACAGACTTTCACTCGATATCCCTACCTCTCTAGAGCTGTCCTAAGCAACGTATAACAGTTGCTATCCAAGCTTTCAGTTTGTCTATGGTTTCAATATGGCTGACTTTGTAACAAAGTCATGATGGTTTTGTTTATGGTAATGGTAAAATCTAATTAATAGTAATTTCAGAGTAACACGACAATTAGTGCAATTCGGAGACTGCAATGCAACATGATGTAACAAACCTACTGCGTCTGTGGTGCAGTGGATAGTGTAAAGTTGTCATGTAGGATTTCTCGGGGGTTTGGTGTAAGTTGCCCCTCCAAGACCTCCTGGGCCCAGGGGACCTCACCTACTACCGGTGCACCGGCTGACTAAAGGACTTTTAATTAATCCAACCACTCAACACTTTTTGATCAAATTTGACCAATAATACGACATGTAGCCATAGATAGATTAGAAAAAATAAAATCGAAAGTCGGACATACCATGGTCCGTAGGTCCATATCGGAGGAATAATCACCTATAGGAACATAGACATCGAAAAAGAACTCGATAAAACGGCAAAATGCTTTGCTCCATTTAGATTTACCGGGGACAGCAAGTGCACCTAGTTATCGGCATTGTTGGGAGGTTAGAACGTCTCACTCTCATCAATCAAAAATTAAAAGTCAAATAATAGTTGCTCTTGGCAGTCAAATAAATGTGGAGCCCTGACTCCAACTCCAAGCAGGGTTTGAAAGCACGAGGAAAAACACTTGTACCCCATTTACACTCTCGCACGAGACACGAGACGAGCTGCGAGCTCAAAAAAATTTACCATAATACTGTGTTTAAACTCGCGGTTCGTCTCGTGGCTCGCGCGAGAGTGTAAATGAGGTATTAGGATGAAGTAGAAGAAGAACATAGAATGTCTTGGGTACGATACTCGGGTTAGTACAAAATTATTGCGGTGTCCACATACATAGGTAGGTACATTGACTGCCTTGTTGGTGCAGTGTATGCGACTGCCGCACTGATGCCCCGGGTCGGAACAAATATTTGTGAGATCCACAAATGTTGGTTTCGGAGTATGGGTGTTTCTTATGTATTATATGTACGTGTTTAGAAATATATAAGTATGTATATCAGTTGTCTGTTAAACATACTTATATGTTTCTAAACACGTAGATCCAAAAGTACAAGCATATAGCTTAGTTTGGACTAGATGGCGCTTTGTAAAATGTGTCCCGAATTATTTGTTTATTTTATTATATTCTTATTATTTCATAGTTTGGGTGACTACAAGTGACTTAAGTTCTATATAACCAGTTTCCTACCAGCTTTCCTATGAAAAAGTCTCATCAATAGTGTATTATTATTGGACTTTAAATACTACTTATAATAAAAATGTAAAAGTTTGTCAATATGTTTAGATGTTTGTTACTCAATAATTCCTTTAATCAATTTGGCTTAAATTCTGATAGCTGGCACCCTGGATTAACTCATTTTTTTTATTTAAAGATTATAAAAACAGTGTTTTTCATACAGCCTTAAATTAAGCTATCTAGCCTTGAATAACTACACTACCTAAGGCTTTCTGTCAGAATAAGGCAGTATTATACTGCCGTGAATAAATTATTCATGAACTTTAAATACTACTTATAATAAAAATGTAAAAGTTTGTCAATATGTTTAGATGTTTGTTACTCAATAATTCCTTTAATCAATTTGGCTTAAATTCTGATAGCTGGCACCCTGGATTAACTCATTTTTTTTTATTTAAAGATTATAAAAACAGTGTTTTTCATACAGCCTTAAATTAAGCTATCTAGCCTTGAATAACTACACTACCTAAGGCTTTCTGTCAGAATAAGGCAGTATTATACTGCCGTGAATAAATTATTCATGAATCAGTTCAAGTTTACGCAAATACATTTAGATTCTAACTCTAAATGTATTTGCGTAAAATGATGCGTAAAATAGTTGTACTGTGTAATGGTGTTAAAGCTGTAGTGTAATGTTTTGGGAAGCAGTTACATTAGTTTCAAATGTCGTAAGCATAATTTAAGGCCCGCACTCCAGAAAGTTTATCAATACTCAATTGACGCTTGAGAGTAGATTTTAGAAGGCAAAAGCTAGCCTCAAGCGTTGTTTGAGTATTGAGAAACGTTCTGAAATACGGACATAAGTCATTGTAGACAATGCAGTCTAAAAAGTTTAAATTAAAAAAAAAATGTTTACGAAATTTTACTTTTGTACTATTGCCTGGCAGTTTATTTAGTACCTGAACAAGTATTCTTCTCAAAGTTCAGTTCTGTATATAAATAAATATCGGGTCCAAATTGACACTCGCAACCACGCGCTAAGTAGAATTTATTTCATCGAAAAGCTCATTTTCTCAATCGGTCCACTATTACTCGTAATTTTGTAAATTTTGTAATGTACTGGTGAGAGCATTCTTTTTAACTTTGTTATTTTTTTTTTAAGTTTCAACCATATGGATTCACACTAGTTTTGAGATATCTATAACCTACCCCAGAATATAAACTCCTTGACAGATTCCATTACGAGTCGTTTACCGTTAAGCCGTCAAAATGTAACAAACAAACAGTTTAGTATGGATTTAAAATTTCAAATGATTACAAAAGTATTATATTTAGTTTTTTCGATTTAAATTCTCAATCTTACAATCTAACTACAAGTATTACTTTCAGAACAAATAAATATGTTTTGAGGTATCTCCCCTTCAGGGACAATCATGATTATTTATCGTCAAAAAGCACAGGCGGTATTTAACTCTGGAGTGGCAGGTTTACCCAGTTGAGTGGCATATTTCAAAATTCCCTATTTACGAGTAAACTATGATTATGTAATGGTCGATCGAGTGAGCACGCGCAGCTCACCGTGAGAAGGAGAAATGCGGCAGATCTCTGCGGTCAGGGTGTAGTTTACACCCGACAACTAGCCAGTTTTGCAACTAATCTCTCGCCATAACATATCTAGTAGGTATATAAAGGAAAACTTTAAAAAATCTGATATATTTTACTTAAAACTACATTTTATATACCACTAATATAGCAAATAAGCATACGATACCGGCCACCAGATGGAAAGTGGTTACCGTAGTCTATGGACGTTTGCAACACCAGAGGTGCAGCCACTGAACATATAATAATAACCTATTATTAAATGTTCTGTGAATAACCTAAGACCCATTTTGAAGACACTATAGGGAGTGTAGACGTACTAACTAAAATATTGACAGCCCGAATAAATCCGAAACAAAATGAGTCTCGTCTTGAAAATCATCAGTTAGGTACAAATCTAGTCGGGATTATGTAATTAAGAATAACTCTCACGAAACCCATTGTTCTAATATTCTAGTTAATTTGTTTACCAAAAAAGTTACTGATTAATTTCTTAGAAGATGTTTTGCCCAGCAATATCCTTAATTTCTGGAATATCAGAGGTTGAGCGAGTGGTAATATTTATCATCTTATTTATATTGATATAGTCTTAAGGCGTTTCATCGAGAGCAAGTAACTGAAAATAGATTTAAAAAATTATGTAGAGAAAACAAATACCACTAGTCAGTTTTTCATAAAGTTTTTCTTTGATGTTACACATATAAAAAAATACAGGTTAATGGAATACCTTCTCTTTTTTTGAAGTCGGCAAAAAAACGATGGTAAAGTCATAATAGCTCCTGTTTGTGTGTTTATTTCTACATACAAATTGTCACGCCTTTATCCCCGAAGGAGGTAGGCAGAGTCATACAAACGCCCACAGTATACCGTATACAGTTTTGTCCGTGGGTGGTAGCAGTTGGTAAGCCCATGCCGTTTTGAAATGAAATAGCGCAGGTTGTGGCGACATACTGTTGCTGCTGCGGCTTAACGTGCCTCCCAAAGTCCGTAAATGCTCGTAAATGTAAATGCCATAAAGTGGTTACCCATCCGAGTTATTGGTTTGCAGAACACTGGTTTAGCGGGGCTGCGAGCGTTTTCTTTCTAGAAGAGAATAATTAGGTGAATCACATAAAATAAAAACAATTTAAACTTAGTTATGAGGGAAAACTGAGAAGCTAAAATACTTTTCCAGCTAAGAATAATTTGTTATTTCAATGTTACATTGTAAAATAATATCTATTTGTAAGAATTCGGCATCTTGGTTTGGTAGGTATGCAAATTTATTTGCAAATATCTATCTGTACACGATATATAAAATTTAAGTATCTTTTTATATTTCCAAAGTAACAGCTATTCAATAAATGCATATAAAAGTAAAACGTAACGGTAGTTACATCACTTCTTTAATTATTTTTAAAACTAAAATTCTATGTCTGTTTGTTCTAACTAATCTCTGAAACGGCTGTACCGATTTTAACGGGTCTTTCACTGGCAAATAACTAATGTTATAATTAATAACTTAGGCTACATTTTATCTCCGCATTTCCACGGGAACAAGCACTAGGCGAGTGAAACCGCGGGGTGGCCACTAGTAATGAATAAATAAAAAAATATTAAGACACTTTTATTACATGTAATTAGTCATTTGATGACAATTAAATAAAATATTCTGAATTTAATTATTTGGTACTTAATAAATAAACACTAATTTATTATAATTAACTACAGATTTTATTTGATTTCCGTATTTTCAAGGAGAGCATATTAATTATTATATTTTGCATAGAACACAATATTATTAAACTTTATAAAGAATTAAATAGTAGGTAAAATAAATAAATAAATATCCATCACGCCTTATCCCCGAAGGGGTGGCAGAGGCATATTATATGCCCACTTTTCACCGTGTGGATTCCTGTCCCACGTAATAGGTGGTGAGCCCATTGCCGTGTTGAAATAGACAGACGCAGGATGTGGCTACCTGCTGTTGAAATTTTCAAGCCGCCCATAAGGCCTTCCACCAGGCTTAACGACTGCCATTTTACTGGCTACCGGGACCAACGGCTTAACGTGCCTTCCGAAGCACGGAAACGCTCGCAAATGTAAATGCCACAAAGTGGTCACCCATTCGAGGACCAGCCATAGTATATACAAGCAAATAGTAGGTACAAGCGGTTTTGGCAGGAAATAGTGATACCTAATCGGAGCTAGGGTCCAGACTGGAAGGCTAGCTTAATAAGCTACGACTTGAACGTTAAGTCAAGGCTTATTTGATATAACAGTACGTTTACAGACTTAGGCTTTGTAACAGGTAACTGGATATCGAAGCCTAAAAGCGAGCTTTTAAACTCCCTCTAATAAACTTGTATCGTATTTTATCTATTCTAGTCACACCACTCATATAGTTTAATATTCTCATGTCAGCTCATGCACTCTCCATTCATCTTCGTAACGGCCAAACATTCGTATCCAAATAATACGACAGGTCTAAAGCTTAAGGGCATCCGTGGATGGCCTGTTTAGGATATAAAGAATAAAGTTGTTACATCAGTTAAACTTAACTAAAGTTTGTTATATTTGTTACTTATTTAAAGTAAAATTAGAAATAACCGTTTTTGTTATAGAGTTATTTCTATCATTTGAGCGCGAAATTCCAAATTTGAAAACTGACAAAATAAAGGCTATTTTTAAAATATTTGACATTACAATCAGCCAACGCACATCTTGACACGAGGCAATAATGTCCAAATTTGCGCACCCACCACTTAATGGCTCACTCACACACGACCTCCGGCCTGCTGGCGGCCTTAAGTGCAACCTTTATCAAGGTGCCTTGTGCGATAGGCTTTCGTCATACCATTGAATTTACTGTCTGTAATTCGAGTTTGGCACAAATGCCCTTACATTCTTTATTAATAACATATTGATTATTGGACTGGGTGAGTTAAAACGTCTACTTGTTATCGAAACGTAGTTTTGAATTTGAGTGTTCAAAGTTAAAAGTATATTAATCAAATCTCTTTGTTACGTAATTAAGCTCGTGGACCGCTGACTCAGTGTTCTGTAAACGATCACTGCGTTAAGCAATATTCGCTATAGGTGGTCCTAGGATGGATGACCATTTAGTGGAATTTACATTTGCGAGCGTTTCTGTGCTTCGGAAGGCATGTTAAGCCGTTGGTCCCGGTTGCCAGTAAAATGGCAGTCATTAAGCCTGGTTGAATACCTTATGGGCGGCTTGAAAATATTCACGGTGAAATGTGGGCGTATGGTATGCCTTTGCCTGGGCTAGGCAAAGGGGATAAAGGCGTGACAATATTTATTTATGTTACATAATTCACTGCAGCAGTACCTACCATAGCGTCAAAAATCTTAATTAGACTAGCACAGAAGGCATTAATATATTCAATAAAGAACCAGTTGCAATCCAGATGTTCTGTATGTATGTGAGTTCCAGGTCTATTTACACCCAAATATGAAGGATCAAGGAGTACTTGACTGATCACTCTGTGTTTGACTGCCTTTGTGGTGTAAAAAGTAAAGTGCAGCACTCGCGCTGTCGACCCTATTGTATATAATTTATTTGTTGTCTAGAATATTGGACTAGTTGACGCTGTGTAAAAAAGTCTTACAATCAATATCTAAATGTCCACCTTCAAATCATGTTGTGTAGTCGATAGAAGTATGATAAATGGACTGATTCGATAGCAGCAGGCATCAGTCACCCAAAGGACATGTTGTGTCCTACCTATTTCGCATAACTCTTAAAAAAACTATTTTTAATAAAAAAATTGAATTCTAAAAGCTAAACTGCTCGGTGGATTTATCAAACAGTTACCTACAACATCTCGGGGAAAATCTGTCAGTGATCAGAATCACGTGAATGATAGAGCTAAAAATTCCATCCCATTCATATATATAATCATATAGCCCATTAAATAATTACAAAATGTCTACCTTCAACTATATTACATTAGGATGCATAACAAGTGATTAATAAAACAATTCATCATAAAAATACTGTTATAAAAATCTCAATCGCTGTATAATGTAATTGAAGGAAGATCAACAAACATAAATGCTTTTATGCATTTACGAAATCTAGTGAAAAATCACACCAATAAGAGATACGAATATATTTGACTTTCAAGACTTTCAAATATCTATCGAGATGTAGAGATCTGCTTACCGTGATGAAAAAGGTCTACTGGAGGCATTGTTTTTCAGCGTTTAGAGCCTCAGATACTTTGGTATAGTGTCTCTACAAGTCTTTCGTGTCATGCCTATCAAAAAGGACGTGGCTTATCCATAAAAAATCAGCTTAGAACAGTCCACTCCTGGAAGTAAACCTCTCACTATTTGCTCAAAACAGACGGTTCTGCGACTTCCGTGCTCATTCCCCCTTCATGTTACTTTTTTCTACTTACCCTCACTTGTAATTGATCCCTCTCAAACACTGGAAAACTCTAAACCAGGAAACAACATGTTCCATACCGTCTACGAGGTTTTTAAAAGATTCTGTGTTATATCTAAGTGTTTTTCTAAAACTCCGTATTATTTGTGTGGATTACTAAGGTGGATTCAGAAATTCTATTCTGCAAACGACCTAAAAAGCATCTAGGCTACTATTTTTATATTAGCTTGAAGAGACTTGAACCGCACATACACCAAAAAGTGTGTCAAACCGCTGTCATTAGCATAGATGAGAAGACTACCTTACATGCACACACACAAATAAGGCCATTTTCATTCAAAAGATGATTCTTGATCAGTAATTCTCTATAATTCGCCATATTTCACGTATATGTCTAATAGTTTAGCCTGTTTTGGTTTCACCCGCGTTGTTCCCTTTCCCACGGCAAAGTCAGGATTTCCTTTTTTAGCGCTTATGTAAGGTCTTACTTAAAGAAAACTTACGTTCTTAGGGTGGGTGCTAATAGTTAATTGCACTAATACCACAAATTAAAAAGAAAACACTTTAATAACTCTAAATAGAAACAATAAAACCACTACTAATAATCGCCACTGAACACACTAAATTCTTCACTTAGATAATCGCACTGTAACAGTATCGCACTATTTAGCTTCGATCACTTCGATTCGCACTGTTCGCTTCCTCAAAGGAGACTGTCCTGTAGCCGCGAGCTCGGCCCTTTATATACGCCTAGTAATGTTCTGGAATATTCGGGAGAATTCGTTCGGTACCTACAATCGGGTACATCTCTAGAATGTTCCACACGATACTAGTTGTTCCTTCAGTATGTGCCGGAAGGTTCTCGACCTATTGCTGTCCCTTCTGGTGCTATCTCTATCACATAGTTCTAGAATGTTCTTAGTGTAGCTATCTCTTTTTAATAGTGCTATCCTTGTTACACTTTTATGAAATTACGCTATATACTGAAGTGGGCTTCAAAGCCCCCATAAGGGGTCCTGAAAACGCCTGAAAAAGGGTTTTCAGGTTATGATGTAATGTGATAGGGGGTGGCCTGAAACGAACTGAAAACATGTTTCAGGCGTCTGAAAACAACGGCAACTGGGATGAAATTTGGATAATTTGGTATGTGATAGAGCTTCCTCGGAAACGGCCTGAAACCGCTTTTCAGCCTGCTGAAAACGTTCCCAAGGCCCAGAAAATGACGTTTAAAGTTGTTCACTAGTCTGCCGGCGTAACACTACCCCCTCCTAAGACATGCTCGTCCCGAGCATCGTTGTCTCCATGATATCTGGCAAGTCGGTCAACGTGAACAATCTTGCAGGGACTACGAGGACTCCGCTGTATTCGATACGTGACGTCATTGATTCTAGTAACCACTCTATACGGTCCTTCCCAATTAGGAGACAGCTTTGGGGACTTCCCTTTTCGCTGCATAGGATTGTGTAACCACACCAATGAGCCTTCATCAAACCCAGCTTGGTTTGATCTCCGATCATATCGGGTTTTCATCCTTTCACTAGCTTGAAGCCCGTGTTCACGAATGAGTCGGTAAACATCGTCGATCCGATCCCGTAGCTCGCTCGCAGACTCAGTGATGGGTCTAGGTGAGTCTGGAGGACGCCCAGTTAGAAGATCTGCAGGTAGACGAAGTTCTCTCCCAAAATTCACGTATGCCAGGGTAACAGCTGTGCTTTCATGAGTGGCGGACCTATACGACATCAAAAAGAGCGGAATGTGTCGGTCCCAATCTTTCTGGTGACTCTCGACAACTTTGGCCAAGTGTCTTTCCAGTGTCTGGTTGAATCTTTCGACCATTCCATCCGATTGTGGGTGATATGCCGTCGTTCTCGTTTTATGCAAACCCATTATCCGGCAAGTTTCTTGAAAGACCATAGATTCAAAGCTCCTGCCCTGGTCGCTATGAATTTCAAGTGGCACTCCAAACCGACAGAATACCTCATTTACTAATTTTTCCGCTTTGGTAGTCGCTTCCTGGTTGGGAATGGCAAATACCTCCGACCATTTGGTGAAGTAATCTATCACCACCAAAATGTACTTATTCCCGGAGTCTGATGTTGGAAACGGGCCCGCAACATCCAAAGCAATTCTTTCCCAAGGTACTCCAACGTTGTACAACTTCAGTGCTCCTCTACTGCGGGTATGTGGACCCTTGACTGATGAACAGCTAGTACACTTTTTACACCAGTCTTCAACGTCTTCACGGCAGTGAATCCAGTAAAACCACTGGCGAATTTTCATTAGCGTCCCTTTCATTCCAAGATGTCCGCCGGAAGTTCCGTCATGAAAACTCTTCAAAACATCTCTCACTCTAAATTTTGGAACTACAACCTGCAGGTGAGCATCTTTCCCATTCGCAGACTCCCATTTCCTACACGGTACGCCATTATGCATGACCAAGCTATCCCATTGTGCCCAGTAGCTCTTTGTTACTGTGCTCATCGGGGCTACTTCACACCATCTCGGTTTGGGTATTCCTGCGTTAATCCAATTGAAAATGGGTTGGATATCTAGGTCCTCTTGCTGCGCTTGTTTCATGACATCATCGCTCCACTCTTCGCTCACGGTGTCGGTCCTTAAAAGTCTGTCACATTCCTTGCCTTAGACGATGCTTGCAGTCGTCAGGACAATGTCTTCGTGAGAGAGCGTCTGCATTTCCATGTGACTGCACGCTACGGTGTTCGATGGTACGGTGACGAGGTTGTCCACCAATTTCGCCTTTGACTACCTGAGTATTCCCCTCGATCGCCTGTGATATCGTAACTGGGACATTTTGACCACCATTCAGCACTCGTCCCATAGTCCTGACTGTAACTCGTTTCACATGCATCGGGGCCGGGTCACAAGCTTCTCTGTTCCTCTTGGGGCAACTGGATTGTATGTGCCCTCGTTCACCGCAATTGTAGCATCGCGGTCCAGGGTCACGGCGTGGAGCATTTCTTTTACAATGTACTCCAACGTTATCCACCTTCACTGCTCCTTTGATGCGTGTATGTGGTCCCTTATCTGATGAAAAGCTACTACACGTCTTGCGCCAGTTTTCAACATCTTCTAAGCAGTCACGTACTCTTCTGCTGCTCTTTCTTTTGGGGCAACTTGACTGTATGTGCCCTCCTTCGCCGCAATTGTAGCATCGCGGTCCAATCTCGCGGCGAGGAGCAATCGGCTCCCTGGCAGCCACTTCCTGCAACATGAAAGGCCTCGACGTGTCCTGCCGTACAGCCTCTACTTCCAATGCGTGGGCAACTGCGTCCTTAAGACTCCCGTGGTGCCCCAATCGCACTGCGGCTCTTACCTCAAGGTCCCGTATCCCGTCAATATAGGCTTCACCAGCATGCTGTCCACCAGAGACGCTGTAGCTCGTTGATAAGCCTTCCTGACCAATTTCTCTATTTCTAAGGCCCACTGTTGTAAGGACTCATTACGCCCCTGGCTTCGGTCCTTCAGTTGTGCTCGATACAAGTGCTCCAGGTGACCATCGCCGTAACGCGCCTCCAGAGCTTCAAGAAGACGGTCGTACGTCCTGTCGTCTCCCAGGGCCTCCAAGACGGTGAGGGCCTCATCACGTAGGGCTAACGTTAACGCAGTCTTAGCTTGCTCCTTACTCCAGCCGTTAGCCTGGGAAACGAACTCGAACTGCAGCTTATATGCAGTCCAGGACGACGTACCATCAAAGGGAGGTGCTTTGAATCTTCCACGTCCCGACATGGTGGTCTCATGCACACAGGAACTGGTGACTGTTTTTGCCTTGGTCTCCAATTTCTGCAGGCGGTTCTCGTGCGTCTCCACCTTTTCATTCACGTCGTGAAATCTAGTCTCAAATTTGACGTCCATTCACGTAAGTTTCTCCTGGACCTCTTGCATTTCTTTTTTCCACGCTGCTCTATTTTCTAGAACTTCACGCAGAACTCCGGATTGTTCTCTGACCTGTTCATCGTGTTTTCTAGCCTGCTCGTCCTGTTTTCTAGCCTGCTCGTCCGGTTTTCTAGCCTGCTCGTCCTGTTTTCTAGCCAGCTCCTTTAATAGGACTAGCATGCTGCTCAAGTCCACTTCTTTCTTGGGTGTGGTCCGCGGCTCCGATGTTCCAGCAACAGGCGTAGAATCCCCACTGGCTCCCGTTTGACTTCTGGTTTGAACCCCCTTGGGCTCGGTTTCACGTGGCATAATCGGCATTTCCTATCCCACTTCTGACACCAAATGTTACGTTCTTAGGGTGGGTGCTAATAGGAATTGCACTAATACCACAATTTAAAAAGAAAACACTTTAATAACTCTAAATAGAAACAATAAAACCACTACTAATAATCGCCACTGAACATACTAAACTCTTCACTTAGATAATCGCACTGTAACAGTATCGCACTATTTAGCTTCGATCACTTCGATTCGCACTGTTCGCTTCCTCAAAGGAGACTATCCTGTAGCCGCGAGCTCGGCCCTTTATATACGCCTAATAATGTTCTGGAATATTCGGGAGAATTCGTTCGGTACCTACAATCGGGTACATCTCTAGAATGTTCCACACGATACTAGTTGTTCCTTCGGTATGTACCGGAAGGTTCTCGACCTATTGCTGTCCCTTCTGGTGCTATCTCTATCACATAGTTCTAGAATGTTCTTAGTGTAGCTATCTCTTTTTAATAGTGCTATCCTTGTCACACTTTCATGAAATTCCTCTATATACTGAAGTGGGCTTCAAAGGCCCATAAGGGGTCCTGAAAACGCCTGAAAAAGGGTTTTCAGGTTATGATGTAATGTGATATGGGGTGGCCTGAAACGAACTGAAAACATGTTTCAGGCGCCTGAAAACAACGGCCACTGGGGTGAAATTTGGATAATTTGGTATGTGATAGAGCTTCCTCGGAAACGGCCTGAAACCGCTTTTCAGCCTGCTGAAAACGTTCCCAAGGCCCGGAAAATGACGTTTAAAGTTGTTCACTAGTCTGCCGGCGTAACACTACCACAAAATTTCATTTTTCTATAGAAACACACACAGTCTAAAATACTAAACTTAGAATCGTGACATTTTGTGAATGTATTCTTTACAAACGAACGAGAGCGGAAACTATGCGGATGAAACCACACAGTCTAAATTACGAGTATTAGACCAAGATATCTGTTTGGTGAACATATTCTTTAGGCATCTTAAATAAGCACCAAGACAGGAATGCCCGGTATTCCCACGGGAATGTATTCCTATTAATATTATGAATGTGGTTGTCAAGTGTATAAGACAGGAAGTAGAAGTATCAGATCCTTTAGAAATGTATTGTAGACTCTTACGCCCGCTCTCTTTCTCTGTCTAATGTGGTGCTAACGAAGTTGCGCGAGTCAGTTAGTAACATTATAAAATCTCAACACTGCATTTGCATTGAAATGTCAAATTGATAGAAATACAATAGAAATTACAATTAGAATAAATTCGATGTTCAAGAGACAATAACATTGCAAGCTTCGTGAGTACAAGAATACAAGATACATAATCACCGGTGACGTAGCGATACAAGCTTATTCTTAAACTACAACTTTTAGGAGGTAGATCGAAAAGATGCCGTGAGGATACTGGATATATATTTTTACACTGCTTTGAGATATGTAGCCTTGTAAAAAGTATTATTGTCAACTCTGAAATCTTGCAAATTCAAAAAGATAACCATTATCAAATTGTTTAGTATTGTTGTTTCTTTGATTAATAGTATCAGTACAATACAAAGTTAGTGTGACGCAGTTTGGCGGGAAAAGATCTCACCTTGAATGACGCGCTTCCCGCGCTACGACCGCGGCCTCGCTGGCGGCCGCGAGCGATCGGCTTATTCCGCCAAAGTTCGGTAGAGTTCGGCTTGGATCGGAGGCCTTCGATGAAGATCGCCGCCAGTCGGGTGTCCTCGCTACCAATCAGCTCATTCGTTTAATCAGTTTTAGATAAGTACACATAAAGAGGATTTCAAAGACAGAAAAAAATCGTCTTCACTATCTGAAATGTGTGAAATTAAATAAAAGATATAAGCGAACTACAGAAAACACCGTCAGTAAAGCCTTACCTCTCTACCTTAGCGATTTCAATAAGTAGGGTAGTTCCCTAGTTACAATACTGACGATGACTTAATCTAGTAATTTATATAGTACTGTATTGAAAATTTTAATACGCACGTTACATAACACACGGTCATAGTAAGTAGGTAATGTAATAAACATACTAATATATTTCTAAATATATACATATTACAATACATAGGAAACAAACAAACATTTTTTGTGGATCAAGTAATAATTTATTCCGACCCGGAAATCGTACCCAGGACGATACCGCAGCAGTCTATGCAACTACACTTACGCCACCGAGGCAGTCAAATGTATCACAACTGTATGTGAAATGTGAACTTTGAATCTGTTCGTATGGCATATGATTCGGGATAGGGTTTTTTGAAAAAGGCATGCATGCGCATCTCAGTATGCAAACCTATGCATGTAAGTTACTAAGAATGATTATGGTGTCCAGTATCCTGCAGGTGAGTCGTATGCTTGTTCGTCGTAAAATAGTTCATTCGTCGGTCGGTTAAGCACTCATGAATATAATTAGATGATTGGCCACCATTATGTTTTCCACAAATCTGAACAATATCAAGCATTGTAAACGATTTGACGCATTCGAAAGTGCACGCATGAGTATTATAAATTAAAGGCTACGATAATGAAAATTCGTGATTTTATGTACTCCTTTTTATATACTCCTTTTTATATACTCAACCCGCAAAGACTTGAAGCGGTCAGCAGAGATGTCTTAAAATGAATATTTTACAAGTTTTCGTGTTTGTGTACTTATGGAGAGACTAGTGTTAAGACTTGGTTTTAATACACATATTTTATACTAGTTGACACCGGCGGCTCCGCTCGCGTAGAGAAGTTTTTCCGTTCCCGTTTCCCACAGAAACTTATTGCCGGGACAAAAAAGTAGCCTGTGTTATTCTGATGTATAAGCTATATTATTGTAAAGTTTCATTTAAATCCATTCAGTAGTTTTTACGTGAAAGAGTAACAAATATCCATACTTACAAACTTTCGCGTTTATAATATTAATAGGATCACTATAGTGATATTTTTGTCTTAATAACAAGATAATTTTTTTGTGTTTGAACGATTGGGGTTTGTGGCACCACTGATTAGAAAGGTCAGGTCAGCTTTCAAAAGAAGTTTATGTTCTTTGGGCCTAGGCCTAACTAACTAACTAACTAACTATCTTCACGCTGTATCCCTGACGGGGTAGTCAGAGAGGACAGATCGCCAGGCTTCGCGATCCATGCATACTTCTTTCGCTTCGTCGAGATTCATCAATCGCTTCATACACGCACGTCTGGGTATCCGAGTACTTGGGCCTAGGCCTCATTGTAGAGATAGAACAAGTAACACGCCCCTATCGTATCGAAGAAATCAGACGACTTCTGGAAGTGGTAGAAACCTTAAAATCGCCTATGCACGTATTTATGGTGTACTGAATCGAATGCTGCAAGCCGTTTGTCTCCATCTCTTGTGGTTTCTCAGAAATTGATGAGAACAGACGGATGGACTGAGCCGGTTTATAAGTTTAAAAGAATAAGTGAATTGTCGACAATCAAACCGTCGTAGTGGCGTAATTGGCACTGTATGCGTCTGCTGCGCTGAGGTCCCGGGTTCGATTCTCGAGTCGGAACAAATATTTGTGTGATCCGCAAATGTTTGTTTGCTCTATATATCTAGGGTCAATTTTATTTGGCTGATTTAGGGCCGTATTCCAGAACGTTTATCAACACTCAAGAAACGCTTGAGAGTAGATTTTATAAGGCAAAATCTAGTCTCAAGCGTTGATCAAGTATTGAGAAACGTTCTGGAATACGGACCTAAATGTTACTGCAATGAGATGTTGCGTCCGATCACGCAACATCTCAGATTGTTCTTTCTCAGACCGTTAACAGAAGCCTGTACTTTTGCTGTTTGTGTTTTTTCGACTGTACCCGCTTGACCTAATTTCTTAAATCCACAACCATTTCAGGGTTTGACAATGATAACACAAGTCGGAGAAGACATAAAAATATACGCGAGCATCCACCGGCTGACGGGGGCGCGGTTGTGCGGCAGTTCAGTGACTCGTGGGCCGCCGCACTGAGAGAACGTACGTGCGCGCCGCCCGATATCATCCGATATCCCCGAACACGTTACGACCAACCTTCGGCGTGGAACTGTATTTTGAATTTTGTGTGTTCTGAATTTGAAAATTTTCTGACAGTGACAGGAGTGTTGACAGTGATTTCAAGGAATTCCATCGAATTTCCATTTGGATCTAACTGATTATTTGAAATATTTATATTGTGTGCATGTTAACGGATCAGTGAACCTTTGGATTGCGATTTGGACTTAGTAAGTACTTTTCAGCCTTATTTTTTTCAGTTTCGACAAGTACATCTCACAAATACAAATAAAAATAAAGAAAAATCATTATACTACCAAAATTTAAAAAAATAAAATAAAAACACGTTGCACAAAATAGGTCACAAAAATTGCTTGTTTATGTAAAATAGATAAGGATAATTTGTAATTGTGCCTAAACATGACGCATCACTTTGATATAAAAAAATTAACTTGAATCGATATAAAAAAGAGCTGTACTTATACACTACGACTTCGTAAATAATTTAAGATTTTCAAAAATACTTTTTGCTCTAGAAATACTTTTAGCAATCAAAGATCGCGTTTACTTCTATTGCTGCGTATTAGAATATTTTATTCGAGAAGAGCCGTTTTCCAAATAATTTTAGTGGACAATGCATGACGCATTGTTAGAAAAATAAACCCAAATATTTGTCAAAAATATATTCATCTCGAACACGAAAACAGAAACGCATTATGACGCAATGTAGGGAACATGATTTCAAAAAACATATAACATTAATGTTTTAAATTGAAGGTCCGAGTCTTTATGCCATTAAACATCACTAACATATCTACAATGTACGTTTCTGATAAAATAGAATTTATTTTAGTATTATTAATATCACTTAATGTAGAAATTAGTAATAATTTTAAAATGAAATCCAAAGGACAAAGTAAAAAAATGCTGAATACCGTAGTTTTAATTTGCAAAACATCGGTGCAACTCAAGAAAATTTCAAGGTCATTCAAAATTATTCAACGAGTATCAAAAAACTACGTACTAGCATTATTCTTGTAAAGACCTTGTAAACTAACCTTGTACGTCCATTAGACACTTCATTTACGGAAGTTTACAATAATAATAATGAATACTAGGATGCGGTTACAACTTACAATAGACTTGAGCTAAAATCATAAATAAAATAGAAGGTGATATGAATATTACGTAGCAAATGCGTCACCGTGAAACTCACACGCAGTTTCAAGAACAAACTTTCCATCATTACGTATAAAAATAACTCAATAAAACTCAAGAAAACTATACACACCAGAGTTTTACATATTAACCCTATTTAAATAACGCAAATCCTCAAATTTATAAGGTCAAACTTGGTACGTAGTTCATTTTCTAATGTCTTACTAGCAATATCGCACCACACTCTGCTTTCTATTTTGGTTCTATTTTGGATCTTGCAATCTATTCAATCCATTCCTCAACCAATAATTTATATTTATTGAATTATCAATTATTACTGCTTTCTTAATTTTTAATTTAAAAAAAATAAAAAATTTAATAATATTCTCATTTTAAAATCTTAATTTACAAAAATAATCAACACACCAAAAAGAAACATTTTGCAAACGGTCTTTAAACGGTTCTTCAAATACATTTTTTTAGGATTCTGACCAAGTCACCTGTTATATTCGGCCTTGTGCATTATCCAAGTATTGCGCAGTAATGAAAATGATTTTATTGAAAACATTGATTCTTTGGTTTTTCAGTGTTGTCTATATAAGTGGTCATTGAAAGTGAATGTCTTTATTTTTAAATGTTGGGTAGTATGTTTAAATAGGCTAAATTACCTTTATATAGTTCTTTGTTGAATTAAGGTCAACCTGCGAAGGTTGGCAAGTAGGTAAGTAAAGAGATAGTTCTTTTTTTTTCTTGAACTTGACTTCGTCATTACTTTCAAAGCTGTAGACCTAATTAGACAACACCAATATTAGATTTATTTTTAGCATTTTTACTTGAGACATATTGCGCAGTAAAAATAACAAAGAACATTTAAACTGAACGTGATGATTCACAAAATGTCCGAATTTACTCAAGGTTTTTCTCGAATGAAAGATTATAAGCCAAATTTTATGATTTAGTAATTAACAATTTTTCCGGGGATATTGGGGCCCTGATGCAGAAAAAATGTTACTCTGAAAAGACATGGACGAATATTTTTCTGCAGTAATTTTATTTATTGTCTTTACAGATTACAATTATACTGAAACTTATTTTTTAAATTCTAATATTTTTCTCAATATTGAAGTAATCAGTCATCATCATCATGTACTTAATATATTAATAGCCAGACCAGCACTTAGAACCAAAAAGATGGTTTCTAAATTTGAATAGGTAGAAATGTAAAAGTTACAAATCACTACCGGTAACTAAAACTAAAGGTAGTTTTAGTTACCGGTAGTGATTTGTAACTTTTACATTTAAATGGGTGACGATATGGTAAACTTGCCTTAATTTGCTCGTTATTGCTGCGAATATAGTTTCTTTTATTGAGAAAGGTCAAGTAAGCCTTTGTGCACGGCACTGACAAAAAAATAATTTATAAATTTTAGGGGTTATTTATGAATCTTTTTTTTTGCATGCCTATTTCGACTTCTGCTGCAAAAACATTTTACATGCAAAGTCCATTAACCTTCACTGTTCACAATATAAAAAATAATAAAGTTATATTTAAAAAAAATTACTCAACCAGTGTCGATACGTTATCAATAGCCTTGCATTTATCTGTAATCGAGTAATTTGACGTGCAATGAAGTGCAGGCTCTTCCTAGTTTTTACTGATCTGATAATATTATTTACTTCATTTTTGGCAGGAAGTTAAATAAAAGCAAAAAAAGAAATGAAATGATGCATGAAAGTAAATTGAATGCTGTGGAGATGCGATCACTTCGAAAATTGTGCGGCGTTACCTTGGCCGACCGAATACGTAACGAAGTGATACGCAATATGGCAGGTTTGAATGAAAGTGTCAGCGTTAAGCTGGAAAAGGGCGTGCTCCGTTGGTTTGGACACGTCCAACGAATGAGTGAGGAATGATTGACGAAGAATATATATTGTTCAAAAGTAGAGGGTAGAAGGAGTCAGGGAAGGCCGAGACTTACATATGAAGACCACGTGAGCAGATTGCTCAAAAACGGAAAGGTCAAAAGTACTCGGATACCCAGACGTGCGTGTATGAAGCGATTGATGAATCTCGAAGAAGCGAAAGAAGTATGCATGGATCGCGAAGCCTGGCGATCTGTCCTCTCTGACTACCCCGTCAGGGATACAGCGTGAAGATAGTTAGTTTTTTTTTTTTTTAAGTTATGGGGTGGAAGAGACCCTAACGAAATCTTCAAGACACTACTATACCATACAAGATTAAGGGGTCAGAAGTCAGACGGTAGGCCCCTCTCGTTGGCAAAAATGGTCTTATTGACTAAATTATTGATCCCATAATACAAGTAAAGACTTAAAATCAACATCAGGTCATCACTAATAATTTCAAATGAGATCAAACGACTACTGATACTTTCAAAACAAACCAAAGTATATATTAAATCAAAGATCTAAACATAAATTAAAATGTCTAAGATCTAAACATAAAGAAAACAAATATATGATATGAATGGTCGTCAAAAGACATCCTTTGGAAAAAGTTTAGTGTAGTTTTGCAGGTCTGATATCTGTAGAAATTGGAGGATGATAGGAGATTAGGGAGAACAATGCGTTAGATCTGAATTATCAAACCCATAAGGTAAGTGTGGTAGCGTATTAAACTATTTAAGTATTCAGACACACCCCCGAAGGGGTTGCACACTGGGCGCATATCATACACCCACTTTTCACCCTGTGCATCTCTGTCCCACGTAGTAAGTGTTGAGCTCATTACTGCTATATTCTCTGATAGTATTATGTAACTTCAATATTTTGGTATCAGACTGCATAACATTAGCTTTTCCAGCATCTGCGTAAACAGTAGCAATTTTCGATCGTACAGCTGCAACACAGGGTATTATCACAATAACATCATTAATGAAAGTGGTAGTATTTGTGTGTCTGTGCAAGGCTTTCCGATCCATGCACATTTCTTTTGCTTCCTGCAGATTTATTAATAGCTTCATACATGCTAGTCTGGGTATCCCAGTACCTTTAATTATTTGAGCAATCTGCTCACGAGGTCTTCGTATGTAAGCATTGGTCAACTTTGAGTCCTAATAGCCTCTACTTTCGCAAATAATAAAATATTTATTTATTTTAACTTTAAACTCTTTAAATTCTCTAAATATCTAGGATTTACAGAGAAAACATGAACTTCGTAAATTCTGTTTATGTTGGTTAAACATTTTCATCAAATTCAAATACAAGTGTGACAGCCCTGGCGGATCTCAATGCAGCTTGCTACGTTCTGCAGTCTGTGGCCTCTCATAAACCATATTTAACTGTGCGCGGCTACCACTTCCTACTTCCGCAGCAATGATCCGCACATTCTCGGAATAATTACAACAAGATGGTATAAGGAAATATTAAAAGCGAGAAAGACTATGAACCCGGGATGATGATCTTTAAGATTTAAATCAATACTGAACAATCTGAACTCATCATCTAACATAGATTTTCTTAGTATTGGACTAAATGCTTGATCCGTTTGTAATTAAAAAAGATTAATTTAAGTTACACTAAAAAAAAAACAAAAATTAATACCCTGCCCCCACCCTCACCCTCACCCTCACCCTCACTCTCACCCTCACCCCACACTCACTTTCACCCCACCCTCACTCTCACAGTCACCCTCATCATCACCCTCACACTCCCAATCACTATCATCACGTCTCGATCCGTGCGAGCTTCGTACAATCGTACCATATAATATATGTACATACACGTTAAGCCAACGCTCGGCCGTGCTCGGTGAACTTCGTGTGACCTCGGGTCTTAGGTTTTTTGTGTTACGGAATTTCTTGATTAAAGCCCACTCACATTAAGCCCTCGATAAAAACTATGCAATAGCTTAAAAATCTTGTGTTTTCTCAAAACATAAAATGGTATATAAACCAATGACGTCATAGTCTCTTAATGTGAAATTAGTCACTGCTAGTGATGGGATTAAGGAAGAAAACTTTATAAAACTAGAAAAAAATTGGTTCGGTATCATTTCCTAAAACTAAACAAACTTCGATCTTGAATGACAATCTGACCGAGCTAGCGGTGATAGGGCGACGGGCAGCGACGCAGTTTTTCTTTTCAACGACATTGCGTCTAGCATTGTGGTTGGAAAATCTGCGTCGTTCTCAACTAAAACTAATCAAAAATAAATTTAATTTTGCTTAATTAAGTATATTTTCAATTCCTTCTATAAATATAAACTGATCGAAAAAAAATCGTATTTCTATCAAGACGTAAAATAATTACTAAAAAAATCTCGAACATAAAAGCAACTATAAACAGATAGCGCACATTTCATGTAACATATAGTCATCTCTTTCATAATACGTTGCAATACTATAGGTTAGATAAGTACAACAATCTGTTTAAAATGCAAATTACGAAGATTTTAATTAAAACGTATGTGATTATATAGTTTTTTAAGAAAAGCTTAAGTCATTCAAAGAGTTTGCGTGTCATCTTAGCTGTCATTAAGATTCGGCACTATTGCAGTCATTGATATGAAATAGGTTTATAATTCTTATTATAGGAGCAGTAAGATTGAAAATTGTCTGTCAAGTTTATATACTTTCGATCGGCATAAACGATAGGATCACGTGCTCGTTCAGAATAGAGAAATGACTTTCTCCAGTTAACAATTATTACTTTTTAATTTAGTTAGCTCATCTATTGCGAAATTCGTACACATAACACGAACATTACCGTGTATGTAGATGAGGAAAACAATACTTTTGTTTTGAAATGATAATTTTTTCATTAAAAAATCTCTTTTGTGTGATTTGCTGTTTTGTAGCGAAGGAGACACTGTGAGTAATAACGATAGTAATTGTGTAATGTCGTCTGCTAGCTATATTGAGGTTAAATCACAGAGGGCCTATTTTCACTTTTAAATATGGTATGATAGAGTTTACAGTTCTCTTTAATCTATGTATGAATCCCTTGAAATAAATAGGTAGGTACTCGATTTCTCACTTCAACTTTACATGTCAATAACGTCGTCTTCAAATATATTTTAAGTAAAATATCTGTATTTGCAAATTATATTCTAAATTGCTTTTAAGGTATTAAGGATAAAGGAAATTATTAACATAAATAAGTACCAGTAGTTAATTAAAATAAATAAGACCAGTAGTTCCTGAGATTAGCGCATTCAACCAAACAAACAAACAAGCTTTATAATATTAGTATAGATTTTTAACAGTTTAAAATCGATATTAATAATGCAATTGATCGGGTACAATAATAAATAATAAGTCAACGTTTAGTAGTATTCACAGGAGAGGCAGACGTAAATCAATGCGCCCGCGCAGGCTTCCGCATAGACGCGCACGCGACGCGGTAAGCGCTGAGAGTGAAAGTATTAATTTTAAATAAACGTCACCGCGATTACGTTGGTGTCGGTAATTTTAAAATGGTTACTAGTGTCTAAAAATAAAATCGAAGATGTGTGCGCATGACCATCTCTAATAATTAGTTTTTTAAAAATATTACCTGTCACGGACGCCAGCTACCTACATACCAGTCTCAAATCAAAATCTCCAGAGATTGAAACAACCAGGATACGACGCTAAGTTAAGATGATAAATGTGTAACATTAGTATAGACATATAATATATAGTCAAAAGATTTCACTGTACACTTGCTACAATTTGTTTTTTGTTTCAAGATGAAACCCACAGTGAGTACTACGCTGCCTCGCTCTCAGCCTGTTTAAGAAGATATTATGACAAACAGAGAAATTTTGATTGACACTTATAAATTGCGTTATTCTCTTCTAAAATAACATTTCTACTGAAATTGTAATACTTTTTATACAAGTATTGAAACGCAAACAGGAACCAATTCTTTAGATGGCCGCACTATAATTTCTATAACACACAAAGTTCAACGAACTAATGATAGGTTAAAGCTTTTATTAGTAACTCCCATGGGATATAAATATACAACTATGTATAACAACGTTCCCGACTGGATTATACCAACAATATTAAAGAGTGTGGAATTGGAGTTTGTGTGAATAGTTGAAATGTAATCAATATAAGTAAATATTTAAAAAGCGTGATGTACTCCAAATGAAGCTAATATAAAATTATACGTCTACTGCTTCACCAAGAAGGGCAAAATTAATTACCTATTTCCCAAAAAAATACCTGTACAAAAATTGCATCTAGAAATCCGAGGCCTAGACAACCATTTAGATAGTTTTTCACTTTTAAAACATTTTAATTAAAATAACTAACTTTGATTTGAATCTAACTCGGACGTGGCGTCATAATTTGCTATGTCAAACAAAATCGAAGGCCGGAATTCCATCGCTAAAACAAAGTAATTTAAATCTCATTGAAATGCGAATTTAAGGCTACGTAAAGAATTAAACTCAGGGTCATTCAATTGAAATCATCATAGATTACACTGTTTGTGTCCATTATCACTGATATCAGTGAATGCTATGCACAAAGATGTTTGTGAATGGTTGGTATATGAGTCAAATATTACACGGCAAATTTTCATATCCATGTTTTGTAAGTTTTTCTATAATATGGTAAAGATTTTAGCATTTTCACTATGTTTTATCTTAATTCGTCTCAAAAGGATAACGATGATAAATCCAATAACATCGATGGATTAACTTTTTTCAACCAATCGAATCTTTTGACAAAGCTAGACCATTATTTATTGATAGCTCTGAAAATGTAAGTAAGTAAATACAATCGATGTTCAAATTTAAATAAAAAGAATTGGAATAATCAAATACTGAAATTTTGAATAAAGAATTGAACCCTGCAATATTATATAATATTCATTAAGCCTTAGAATAGAACCAGAATCGCTGTTTTTAGATGTCAAAATGTTAGTACACTTTCAAAAATGCAACTGACTGCCACTGGAGCGGTACGTGTTAGTAGAATTCTATCGACCGACAGATAGAAGTCAATTAAAGTACGATTGTAATAGTAGACTATGAAAACCTGTCAAAATTATACCAGTGGCTGTCTATTGTGCGGCGATTCCGATTCTATTTCGACACGATTTAAATAGGAGATTCGGCCCCTTGATGGAAAGTCACAGTGATATCTGACATTCAGGGTCAATTTCACAGTAGGAAAGTTTATTGACAATGCCAAGTGTCAAGTAGAAGACTGCTCTACTTGACTATAGAACCGTCCTGTTTTAAGGAGAAGATGAAGTACTTCTAAATCTTACGTATATAATACACTAAATGACTTCAGTAATACAATAGTTGGAAGCAAATAAATTAAAAATGAATTTGAGGAATTATATTAAGAGGTAATAGAACATGTGGAGCAAACAATTTAAACATTGATTATGATGGCATAATGATTCAGGAAGTTTAAACTATACTCGTAGTTCTTTTAAGAAAAAGCTTATAAATGTCACCGTATATTTTACGCTGAGAATTAATTTCTGCACTTCCAATTAAATTTTTACTTATTATGTATGGACTATAACATCTTATAAATTGTATTTCTAAATGTGGTTAGGTAATAGATATACCTAAAACGTATACTAACCGTAGACCGCAATCTCAGTGTTCTATAAACGATCACTGCGTTTAGTAAGTTTCGCTACGGCTGGTCCTTGGTTGGATGACCACTTTGTGGAATTTACTTTCTCTAGTGTTTCCGTGCTTCGAAAGGCACGTTAAGCCGTTGGTCCCGGTTGCCAGTAAAATGGCAGTCGTTAAAGCCGTTGAATGCCATATCGACGCCTTGAAAAATTTCGCCACAGCCTGCGCCTGTCCATTTTAACACGGCAATGGGCTCACCACCTGTTACATGGGGCAAAAATGCATACGGTGAAATGTGGGCGTATAGTGTGCCTCTGCCTACCCCTACGGGGATAAAGGCGTGACAATATATATGTATGTAAAACACGTGTACTCATCATCACACTACAGCCACTCACGCGCATATAGCTACAACCGCTTGACCTTCCATTGATATTTATTTCAGTCACCCACATCAGTTTATTTGCTATTTTTTAAGACCAATAAAATAAATAAACTCGGACAGTCCTAATTCTAATCTAACATTCTCAAGGTTTGCGAATTTTTCTACAATTTACTCGTCTCCTTGACACACATTGCTCGTTGATGTGCGCGCGCGCAGCGCGATCCACGCATACGCGTAAAAATGGCGCGGATAAAAACTGGCCTTTAAATCATTGTCTGTAGCATATATATGCACGCAATATTTCAGATAAGATTACAAACAGCTATTTTGAATACTAGCGTAGTGTATTTTCTTGCGAATTTATCTCTCTCGAGAACGATAGTTACAGATTGAATGACTTTAAGTCGTGACACCTTTTCTCAACTCAAATGAACAGTTACAAAACGACTATTTAAGTCTGTTGGTCTGAAAAAGAAAAAAAATACAAGACCCACATTTATTGAAAAAGCTCATTGGAACACTGAGCTGGCAAAGGTGACGAAAATACAAAGTCTGCGCCTCTCAGCCGCGTCTCAGGTCAGTAATACATCAGAATCTTTCAGTCACTGATCATTATAAGTTACAAGGCTAGATTGCATATTCCCTAAGAAATTACAGTTGTTTTTGTATCGAATCAAACCTCTCTGAACGTGTACAACCCAGTGTCCGACCCAGGTTCAAAAATTAACATATTATTCTGTAAACGGCGATTTTAATTGAATACTTACTTAGCGATATTCTGAGTAAATGCAAACGGAACGAGAGAATTGTAATGTTAGGTGATTTTAATGGTTGGGTTGGACTGAAGCGGGATGGATATGAAAGTGTATTGGGCAAGTTTGGTGACGAAAGAGTTAATGAAAATGGTGAGAGTTTGCTTAAAGTACGAGTATGTTTGGAGAGGAATCTTGTAGTAACTAACACCATATTTAACCACAAACAGATTAATTTGTATACTAGACAAGAGGGAATCCAGAGAAGTATGATTGATTTTCTGATTGTAGATGCAAGACAAATTCTTAGACACCCGGGCATACCGCGGTGCTGGGATTGATACAGATCACTTCTTGGTTATCAGCCGAGTAAGAGGTCTGTTTCAACGGTGGCGGCATCCTGTGTGTGAACCTGTAAGTGTACTAGAGCGCATAAATTATAAAATAAAATTTGCAAGAGATGAGCATAAAAGAAATATTCGTGAGTAAATTGGGTAAGAAATTAAAAATTTAGATGAAAAAATAAATGTGAGATTGAAGAATTATGGAAGACGCTTAAGGAAGGTCTAGTGGAAGTTGCGGTGGAAGTGTGTGGGGTATATAAAAGGAGCCAGGGATGTAAGGTGAAGAGAATGTGTGCAGAAGTCATGAAAGCATTGTCCGAAAAGAAGAAGGCATGGTTGGACTAGCTGACTTCAAAGGTCAATCAAAGAATGCAAAGAGGAAACGGATGAGGATGTAAAAATGGCAAAGAATGAATATAAAAGGGAATGAATATAAATGAGCTGCAAAAGACGTTATAAATAGAGATAAATTTAATAGTAGGTTATCTGATAATTTCCAGCAGAATATAAAATTCTTTTGGAAATCTATAATATCTGTGAGGGGTCAACAAACATCATCGAAATTCAGTAATATCAGAAACCAGGATGGCAGTTTTCTAAAAGGAGAAGAATGTGTGCTAAAAAGAGATGGAAAGATTATTTTGAAAGCTTATATGAAAAAGAGGATATGGAAGCACAAACGAGTTCTTGGGAAAGGGATGAACTAAGCAATGAAAGCATCATAAGTATGGGAGAAATTGTGGAAGCATTGATTAGTATGAAATTGGGTAAGGCTGCTGGATTTGATAGGATTTCTGTCGAGATGCTAAAAGCGGGACATGGCGTGGTAGCTTGCCAGCTGTACCGCCTTTTTAATCTTTGCTGAGGAGTGGCAGCGTGCCAGGAGATTGGTGCAAGACTGGCATCGTGCCGCTTTACAAAAGGGTCACAGCAAGAGTGCAAAAACTACCGCGGCATAAGCTTGCTCAGCATCGTCGGCAAATTGTACGCAAAAGTTTTGATAAAAAGAGTGATGAATGAAACTGATGGGAAAATGTGGGATGTACAAGCAGGATTTATGAAAGGAAGAGGATGCACGGATCAGGTCTTTTCCTTACGATGCATAGCCGAAAAATTTTTGGCGAAATGTCAGAAGGTCTATTGCATATTTGTAGACTTGGAAAAGGCCTATAACCGAGTGGTGAGGCATGAACTATGGACAACACTGGCCAAGTATGGAGTAAGCAGTCACTTGATACGAGCACTGAAATCACTCTATGAGGGCTCCAGTGCTTGTGTCAGGATCAACGGAGCTTGTACAGACTTTTTTCACATTGAAAAAGGTGTGAGACAGGGTTGTGTAGCGTCACCGGCGCTGTTTAACCTATACATGGACAGTTGTTTGAAAGAACGGCAAGAGAGTGCGTATGGTTTAAAAATGAATGAACTATACGCTGATGACCAGGTAATACTGGCATCATCGGCGGAGGATTTGCAGTTGATGGTTAACATTATGCATGATGCGCTAAAAAGCAAATTAATGAAAGTGAATGTAAATAAGTCAAAAGTAGGTAATGGTTTTTGAAAGAGAGGAAAGTATGAAGGATTGCTCGATTTTTGTGGAAGGAAAACGAGTGGAACATGTGAAAGAATTTGTATATTTAGGTTCAAAATTTGTGAGAGATGGAAAGTGTGATTCTGACATTGAATGAAGAGTTTTGGCTGGAAATTAAGTGAATGGAGCCATGTACGCCTTTATGAGCAGTCAGAACGTGTCTGAGAAGGCAAGACTGGCTGTGCATAGAGGAGTAGTTGTTCCTACACTCATGTATGGCAGTGAAAGTTGGGTGTGGCAGAAGAAGCATAAAAGTAAAATTAATGCAGTGGAAATGAGAAGTCTGCGGAGTATAGCTGGAGTGAAATTGATGGACAAAGAAAGGAACAGTATGATAAGGAAACGTTGCGGTATGGTAGAAGAAGTAGTGACTAAGATAGAAAAATGTATGCTTAGATGGTTCGGACACGTGGAGAGGATGGATGAAAGTAGACTAACGAAACAGATTTATCAGAAGAGAGTGAATGGGCAAACTGGTAAGGGGCGACCTCGACGTACATATGTCAATCAAATAGAAGACATTTTGAAAAAAGGTCAGGTCAAGAGTACCCTTAACCGGCGTGTGTGTATGAAAACACTTATGAAAGTGGAAGAAGCGAAAGTTGTATGCCAGGAGCGTAGCAAGTGGAAAGCCATAGTCTCTGCCTACCCCGATGGGAGACAGGCGTGATGATATGTATGTATGTACTTACTTATTGGAAAAAGTATGTCTCTTGTCACCCTAAAAATATACATATTTGGAGCTTGCTATCAAAAAGTAAATGAAAAACTCAAATAATATAAGTTCTATAGTCCTTCACACTGCGGTCAGTGCCAAAATCCTGAAAAAGAACTGGGTTTAATTAAATATCTACACTGAACGTCCTTTAGTAGAGGTTATACAGATAGGCTGAGGCCAATACTTGGTAGTAAAAGACAAATTTTAAAAAAAAGTTTTCGGTTTTGTATTTAGAATAAAAATAAATAAATAAATATCCATCACGCCTTATCCCCGAAGGGGTGGCAGAGGCATATTGTATGCCCACTTTTCACCGTATGGATTCCTGTCCCACGTAATAAGTGGTGAGCCCATTGCCGTGTTGAAATAGACAGACGCAGGTTGTGGCTACCTGCTGTTGAATTTTTTCAAGCCGCCCATAAGGCCTTCAACCAGGCTTAACGACTGCCATTTTACTGGCAACCGGGACCAACGGCTTAACGTGCCTTCCGAAGCACGGAAACGCTCGCAAATGTAAATGCCACAAAGTGGTCACCCATCGGAGGACCAGCCATAGTGAAAGTTGCGTAACTCAGTGATCGTTTACAGAACACTGAGACCGCGGGGCCACGAGCGCTTCTTGTATTTAGAACTTCCAATTAAACAACACGCATTCCATGTCCTATCCACAATAATTCATTTCCCCACGTTTCCGGATTCCTTTTATTTCCAATTTTGATTCCTCAACTTCAATAAAATGTAAACTTGAGTTTGGCAAAATCCTGAAATCGAGAAAACCCAAGAAGAAAGAGAAAAAAAACACGCATTCATTTTATTGATGACAGTAATATTCTACGCACTAATAAGATCAGAAGATACCGTTACTCCGGTAAAAAAATCAAAATTACATTCCCTTGTTCACAATTTGGTATCCAAATGAGTGAGAGATTGGTGAGGCAAAACCAAAGGGCAAAGACGTGACATCATATTATCAGTTACTAGTAACTTTTGCGTGGTATTGTATTGCATGATACTATGTACTATATATTAGCTGATAGCTGACTATCAGATGTTAGGTATCTGAAGATAAGGAGATTAGTTAGCCCTACAATGGGAATTTTTAAATGTTTTTATACGCAAGGTGTAAGATTACTTGGTTTAGATAGCGCATAATAATTAGGTATTATTACGCGCTATTTCAATGATTCATATAGATAGACTATAATAACTAACTAACTAACTATCTTTACGCTGTATCCCTGACGGGGTAGTCAGAGAGAATAGATCGCCAGGCTTCGCGATCCATGCATACTTCTTTCGCTTCTTCGAGATTCATAAGACTATAATATTGACTATAATAAGTAAAGGTAAAATACACATAAGCATTTGTTGGTAAAATCTCCATCCAAATCGGATCAATAGTTTTGGAGAACAGAATTACGGAGTTACGGAAATGCCTATATAGACTGGACGGGGCGAATATATATAAAAACCTTCTTTTTGAAGTCTATGCCTTTTTTACTATTTCATCTATCAAGGATATAGCCAACTTTCTCTTCGAAAGCAATGTGGCCAAAATCGTTCTTCGAAATTTTGAAGTTTATAGCTCACTTCTTAGGCAATGAAGGGGAATTAGAAAAGTCTCAACGAGTAGTGGTTTTTATGATCGAAAGTTTTTTTTTTAACTATCTACTCATGTTAGAAAATGCAAAAGATATTTACGAATTGAAATCCCATATAAAAGAAACAAATGTATTTCATATAAAATGCGTGAAGGTTTTGCGTTTTGCGATTGCCTCGCCCTGAATACCCACTTTTATCGTCAAAACAAAAAACAATTTTGTAAACTGTCGCCAAGTCCCGATTCTCGCGATATTCTAGCGACAAATTTTATTGTAACGTGTCGGAGCTCATTTGTTGCTATGGTAACAGATCCATTATTTGAGAAATATATAAAGAAAACAGTGTTTTTGCAAATATTAAAAAGAATACTTATTATATTAAGTGGTGTACTTGTACTGTTTCACAACATTTACTTTGTAGACCTAACCGGTTTCGCCTCACGGCATTCTCAAAGGTACACAAATGACTACTCTCTTTGAGAGCGCCCGAAACGTCGGTAATCGTCAAATTGTTTTGCATGAAGTCTCGAGTTGTATTTAAAATATGAGTATAAACCGCGAAAGTTTAAATATAACATTAAGAGGAATATTCCAAATTGGTTAATAAATAACAGAATGCTTGAGATAATGTTATGTAAAATATACAACCTCCACATTTTATGATGTCGGTTAAAACAGTAACAATGTGTTTTTTTTTTTCTGTCAGTCATTGTATCTAACTGGTAACATTCGTTTTAGAATTCAACTACAATTTAGATTACAATGTGATGTTTTTTACAACTAAAAAGCCAAAGCAATACCATTATTTTAAGAGAAAGTTCAAGGAAGTTTTGTCACATAGCCTTGTTTTGTTATTTTGTCAGTTTTTTTAATTTAAACTTTTTCTGAAGGGTTGACGGATTTATGGCATAATTTTATGGCAGCCATATATTCAAGTTCCTATGTTTAAAACAACGCTCACTCATAAAAGGGTTTTTTATGAGCTGTGTACAGAGTAAAAAGCTGTTCTAGTTTATGGGTCTATATTTCAATTCTAAGTTGTTGTTAATAACAAACTGCAGACATTGACAACGAAGTTACATAGACAACGAAACGAGCCTATAGTTTGCTATCTATATATAAATATTTTTATTAAGAAATTTTGCCGTCAGTAGAGACGCAGAAGTTATAATCGAATTGATGAAAACCATGTTATTTCTTCAAGTCTGTGCATTGACAGGGTTTTACACATCGAACACACGAATGTTTGTGAAACCGTGGCAGGTCCAAGTTAACCGTTCCCCTAGAGAAGATGTCAGTGAAGATTTCTTAATGTTTGCTTCAAACAATCGAAGCTATTGACAGAAATTATCCATTCTAACAGAAAATGGAGATTACCACTTCTATTCTTCTTAAATCTTATAAAATCAAAGTTATTTAGTTATTCCAACGCGAATAAAGATTTCAAATGAATATTTGTCTGTGTTCTGTTGTGTTAAGTTACCAAATTCTTATATTCTCTACAACAGGTACAAAATATGCATTGACACTGGTTGCCAACAAAAAAACACAAAATAAAAATATTGGCACAGAGTTTAAAAAGTTTTAACTTAATATATAGGTCAATATTTAGTAATAACAGTATTATATAAAAGAAATCTAAGAATTATTCTTCGAAACTAGCACCTAAATTTATAAAATGTGTAGTAACAGCTAAACGTTCGCCATTGGTGTATGGTTTATCTGACATGAATGGTAAAGCACTGGGTGACTATCACATCAAGGACATCCTGAAATATGGCAATGAGAATCAAGCAAATGGTTCTCAATCACCGATCGTCTGAATCATCCTCTCTGGGGAGCTATCCTCTAGTGGGTGACATTAACCATCACAGACACAGTAGTTCGGGAGTCGGCACGGACAAACCAACACAAATATTTTATGTCTGATACATAGTGCTATATATTAGGAACTATGATGAGACATCTTTCTTTTAAATCTAGATATTCTAAAGCATATCATTTATCTCCCAACCACACACATTATTCGTACAAGGCGCCCTGGGATATTTCTTATTTTAGACTCTTCATTGCTCTGCCAGGAGTGAAGCTGGTGGTAGCACCAAAAAAAAAGTGTTACAAAATTTATCTATCTAAATTTACTTACGTCATTTTTAAAACAACCATTTACGCTATAAATTTCGAAAAACACGGTGTTACCAACGTACCCGTTGATGTCCTTTCTTTTGTTTTCGTTATGAAAATGGTTAACTAAACTTTTGAAAAGATTGTTTTTAGTGGTGTGAGTGATCCATAAATATCTCCCATGCCGAATTAATGATTTCCGCTTCTAAATTAAGTAATTCAGTGTAACATATCTTTACAGATACATATTTCAAATACCAAATGGTGATAGTAATGTGCAATGCCAAAGTAAAAATACCCCGTATTTTTACTTTGAACCCGTTACATTGAATCCGTGCCCGCCAAACAATGTTGAAGTGAAGCGTCATTTGGTATTTTTTTAAATATTATTTTATGGCCTGGTTACCAAGACCATCTAGGCAAATCTTATTTATTTCTTATTATCTAATGTCTCTGTTTTCTACATCTTAGGCAAGTACAGTCTTAAGTCAAAGTCAATCTTGACCCAATAACTTGCTAGAAGCGTTATTGTAGCTCTCAGTGGAATTAGCGCGGCTAAATGTATAATCGCATTTCACTGCGATACTTGACACTGTCTTTCATTATAGCACGTTGACACAAACTTTATATTGACTTTACCTTCTGTGAGTGTGGAACGTAAGACAGAAACTGTACACATAAAACAAGGTAAATGTACTTGTTTTAGAAATTAATATACAGCAAGCGTCCGCTATCGAAGAAATTACCGCGTAAACCCCTCATTTGGTAATACAAGAGAAAGTATTCAGAAAACAAAACAAAATAAAACGTCAGCGTCAGTCAATATGCGCGAAATGTTCGTCTCGACTCTCAAACGTTCGTTGACCTTCGGCAAATTTCGGTAGTAGTTGAAATAAAATTGTCGTGATGTACAACCACTTTAATCTGATCTTTATACTCCCGCGGAAGTACACGTCATTTCGACTTGAGAGGGGTTTGGTAGTGCAATTATGGAGGTCAAGTTACGTTGGTCGGGCCTTGGCCTAGTTTGATAATGGTTCTGGCTGTGCGCATCGCAGCTGTTACTTAGATAGCTACGATAATTCACTTCCTAATGGAGTTATCATAGTTGTCAATGCAAATTAAAACAATTGTATTCATAGTTACAACGAAATAACGTCCAAGATCAGTTTTTGTTTGGGTTAAGAGAAAACGTTGTCGTTTACATATTGTATTGTGGAAAATTTAAAGCGATAACCGAGTTTATCAATAATACACTTGACATCTCCAAATAGTGTTTTCATACCTAATAAAAAAACTGTTTTTCTGCATTACATCTTCATTACATAGACATAATCAGCAAGCAGCAATTCACGCATAGAGCTGACCTAATTCTCCCTTGGTCATCTGTCTACATACAGGAATCCGTCGCATTTCCTGAGGGCCTGTTCGTGGCTGCCCTATTTACTGAGTGTTGTACCACTTGACATCGACAAGACTTTTTCCCGTTCCGGGAACACTGAGCAATACTAAAAATGCCATGGCACTGTCAATCGATAGTTTCTCTTTTCATTTATGTTGTGATTTGTGCGGTGCCGCGGTGTGCTTTATGCACACGTCACACAAGTTAATTTTACAAATATCGTAGAAGTTATTACACACAAGTTACAAATTGACCAAACCATCGGTATAGAAGCACCTACCAGTAAAGCGCACCCTTGGATGTTGTCTTACAACGGCCATAAAGATTACCGTCTTATTCAACAGTTAACAGAAGAATGAGGAACAGTTAGCGTTAAGAGAAAAGTAAAAGGCTTGTCAAGTGTAGCCCTTTAGTGTTGCAAACGCCCATGCCTGGTGACCACTATCGATCAGGTAGACCGCGTGTAAGTCTGCCACCGCAGTGGTATACAAAAAAATATATTACAATGCCGGGTATTTCTTTTTTTTATATGTGTCAAAATGGCGTCGCCCGCCCTATGGTAACCAAAAACGACGACCCGTGATTGAATCCGCTATCTCAACCCGCAGGGCTCCGATAGAGTCACTCATCTTGACGGCCCAGAAATATGCCTTTTCACGCTTCTCTTAAAGGACCCAGGATTGTGAGAGGAAGGAAACACGTGCGTTTCTTTTTCCAGACCGGCCAGGAAAAGAGCAACAAAATCTGTTGACAAACAACTCGCCTTGTTACATCCCACTGATCGCCACTACGCAAAGCAGCCGCATGGGACAAGTGGCGGAAGCCCGCTGATACTGTAGTTCACCGAAGTAGGTCAAGGTGATCTGAATTTGACCTTTAAATGCCATCTGTTCCGGTGTGGCCACAGCTTCAGCGAATTAATTTGGCGGCCTACGTGTTTCTGGATAGTACGGCGCCGACTGCGACGTCACGCCTATAGACCTCGCTTGTGTGCAATGTTACTGACATTACATTGCACACAAGCTGAGGGACGCTGGAATCGGCTAGAATAATCAGTTTGTCAGTCAAATTTTTCTTCAGTTTTATTGAAGCAGATATCTGATCTAGCAGCCTTTCGTTAAACACACACAAGCACGCACACATACAAAAGCGCATTCACACTCACACAAATTTATGCACACGTCCTTTATTTCAGTTGCCTTACTTATTTTAATAACAGTTGATTGTTGCCATGCCAACGATTATTATAAAAATAAACTTATTATTATAATAATCGTTGGTATGGCAACAAGATGATTTAGATATGAAAGAGATGAGACTTGAGGACCTGAAACACAGACCTCAAGCTCCATAATTCTGCAATATGTGTAAAAGGAACGTTGGTATAACGTGTCTTAATTTTTTTGTGATAACGTTTATAAATTGTAGTGATAAATAATCAAATTAATATGATCATTCATTCATTCTTTATTTATGGTCTGAAGAAGTTCCTCCAGATGTAAAGAGGTCTTAAAACCTCTTTACATCTGAAGAAACTTCTTCAGATCCAAAATAATACTTTTTGAACTTATTTGTTACAAACTGTGTATGTCTTCATAACAAGTCAAGGCTCGATCGCAAGTAGCTACTCTCTGTCTCTTTTACTCATGTTACTTGCGTCGCTGCTAAAACCATTCATTCATTAATGACTGAGCAATGAATTCGGGGACATCCATGACCTACTTTAGCATATAGAGTAGGTGCTCTTGTCTTTTTAAAGACTGGCGTTGACATTGTCACTTATATTGGATATCGCTATAAAAGAACTGGTATATAAACCTGAATTTAAAAAAAAGATGAAGACAATTATTAATCGAACGATGTTTGAGTACAATTTCATTGCATGAATTTTTAATTTGATATTATTATTATTTAATTAGTTTTGACATGTGTGACATTAATGTAGGTAATGAAATTTTACGACATAATGATTGTGATTCATCGTAATATTTTAATTTTATACCTACTCATATGTTTATGTTTTAATAATGTATGACATGTATCAGAACATTTTAACCTTAGTAATAATATTTAAAAAAATAATTAATTACGGTATAATACTAGTGAAATTTTATATAAATATTTAATTAATAAAAATATTTAAAAATTGAATATTTATGCTTTATTTTCGTAATTTATTTTTGTGGCTAGATATTTTTTAAATACCACTACAGAATCTTATATGTATAAAAGATTAAAAATATTTTTATATAACTGTATATTTATTATATATGTATTATGCAGTGAATTCAAACCACGATGAAGTTTAAAGAAGCCACCATAAACTTAATGTGAGAATGTTTTTTAAATGTCTTGCACATATAAAATATATATAAAAGCCTAGGCTTTTTTTTATCCTGGATAAATACTTTATTCCCCCGAGAAGTAGGCGAAGGGGTCCACTAGAAGCAATATATCTTAACCTTCATACACTATTTCCCCCCTTCGGGGATAAGGCGTGATTGATAAACACTATTTCTATAACTAAGTACTCTTACAAATATTTTTTGTACTCTAAAAGAGCGCTCGAGCGTCCCATGAACAGAAATTTTAAGATATTGGCATATTAACGATTGAGTTACAGTATATATTTGCAAATATCATGTTAGTTAAACAGAACACACATTTATACAATAGACACAGTGACATACATTCAATAAATACTAGAAATAAGCTTAAATTACTTAGAACGCATTATCGTTTACAAAAGGCTTACGAATTTGAATACATCTATTTAAAAAAATCTTTAGTCGATATAAAGCTTCCTTTATATAAATTTAAATTAAAAATGACACTTGGGCTGTGAGTTGCTTATCGCTAGAGCTATATAGGTTATTCAAATTTAGGATTTTGTTTCTATTGTATAAATTCGCTGGGTTTTTATAATACACTCTAAACTACAGTTATAATAAATTAATTCTAAACTATACAAACAAAAAAATAAATAAAAACCAAAGACCTAACATGCGTCATAAAATTTCTCGGCACCGCAGTCCTCCCGTGGTATCGTTTCCAGAAGACTGGCAGCATTGCCACGTTGAATGGCAATGCTTAACCTTTGTGCTAATAAGAAACCAGCCTTCTTCTGGTTATTTTGGTTTTATAATTAAATTACTAGGTACAAATAAGTAGGTACTTTGAGAATTGGTAGCACCTATAAGTGATACTTTGTTTTTATTATATAATTATATTTATTTATTTTATTATTATATAATTTGTTCCGCATCTTATTTGAATCATTGTATAAATAAAACTAACGTAGTTACTGGCGATTAGAAAATAGTGGCCATGAGTTTTATTGCCAGGTTCCTTATCAGGCTCCACCTATTGCTATATACAGAATGGCCCATTTAAAACGGTCAGCATGGGCAACTCTGTAACTATAAGACATAGAAAGATCTCATCTAAGGAACCATGTCACCGATTTTGATAAAAATAAAAAACTGCATTCATAGATTTTTGAAGCGCTCGTGGCCTCGCGGTCTCAGTTTTCTGTAAACGATCACTGAGTTACGCAACTTTCACTATGGCTGGTCCTCGGATGGGTGACCACTTTGTGGCATTTACATTTGCGAGCGTTTCCGTGCTTCGGAAGGCACGTTAAGCCGTTGGTCCCGGGTGCCAGTAAAATGGCAGTCGTTAAGCCTGGTTGAAGGCCTTATGGGCGGCTTGAAAATTTCAACAGCAGGTAGCCACAACCTGCGTCTGTCTATTTCAACACGGCAATGGGCTCACCACCTATTACGTGGGACAGGAATCCACACGGTGAAAGGTGGGCATATAATATGCCTCTGCCACCCCTTCGGGGATAAGGCGTGATGGATATTTATTTTATTTTATTTTTAATAATACTTGTACTCAAGTCGGGAATGTAACCTGGAATCATCGAAGAATAAAACTTGCATTATTTATAATTAAATATCGATAGTGTTGATGTGAAGCAGAAAATATGACTATGAAACATGATATCTAAAATGAATAAAAAGCATCGTTCTTCATTTCTTTAAATTAAATTTTGTAGGACTTCGAATTGGTCACATTTTTTCAGTACCACATACAATTTGTTTAAGTAGTGATTTTTATTTGAATTTTGTATCTTCAGATGGTGAATTAGACTTAAAATATTAAGTATTCAATAGTGGCATAGCTTGTTCTGTACACATCCCTACCGTAACCGCACAAGAAATTATCTAGTGGGGGTAAATAGGTGAAGTCGCGCGCGGATTATTTGAAAGGGTCATTTGTACAAATCCATTTTTGGGCGAAGTTATGATTCAAAAACTCTCTAGCCATTTGACTATTGTGAGCCGGTGCTTGTTTAATTGTTAAAGCAGTGTATGTTTACAAGTGACGACACCGACCATATAGATATACTTTAACGCGTCTAAATGAGATGAATATTGTACTGAAAAAAAAGGGATGACCAATTCGAAACCTACAAAATTAAATTTAACGATTTGAAGAACGATGCCTTTTATTCATTTTAGATATCATGTTTCATAGTCATATTTACTGCTTAAGATCTACACAATCGATATTCAAATAAATATATGCAAGTTTTATTCTTCGATAATTCCGGGTTCGATTCCCGACTCGAGTACAAGTATTATTTTAAATCTATGAATGTAGTTTTTCTTTTCATCATAATCGGTGACATGGTTCCTTAGAAGAGATCTTTCTATGTCTTATAGTTGCCGAGTTGCCCGTACTGACCGTTTTAAATGGGCCACCCTGTATACCTTGTGAATCTGGCAGTAAATGTAAATGTAGAAGCAATAATCTTGACGTTTATAAGTGTTACTATGTGACCTATATGAATAAAGATATTTTCAGTAATGTATCTATTACGTAATATAACATAGTATGTTAAATTAAAATCATTCATTGTATTTGTTTGCCTTTTGTCTGAACGTAGAATTTTATGCAAACTTAATGGCTATTCATACAATCCACGTAGTGAATTTGCATACTACGTAAGTAGGTAAAGTGTGTTTCTTTATGAAACTCCTTGAATTGCTGAAACAAAGAATATGCGATGTAATCTACACTTAATACACACAAAGCCAGACGTAGCTTCAAACACTTTTAATTTTCTTAATTCATACGGCTTTTTTGTCGAATTATGACACTATATTAATGAATTAAAACTTAAAACCGAATGAATGAATTATTATGAATGAATGAATTAATTATTACAAATATACCTATGATTTGATAACAATTCCCACATTTATTCAAAAAACAAACACCCTTAATCGTCTACATATTTTTAAAATTATTTCTTGCAGGCTTGTGCTAGCAATTCTGTTTATTATGTACCTAGACTTTAGACGAAGTACAAGGCTAAAAATGTTGCAAGTGGAAAATATACGCTGGTATATTTTACACATTTGCTACATCTTCAGTTTGGCCATAATTAGTGCTGACTAACAATGTACAAATGGCCTTAAAACAAAATTGTTAACTGACTGGCTGTCCAAAACAATGACTTTTCAACCCTTAACTGTGTGCTATTAGCTATCTTCTCTTTATATATATAAGTATAGATAATTAGTAGTTTAAACCAGGCGCGGATCCAACCCCTCAAAATATATGTGGGCACACTCGAAAATCAGCCAACTACGAGTCGATGTGAACTCGCTCGCATACATGTGTCCTATAATATCATTTTAAGGTAGAAATTTTTTCAGCCTCGTACTGGACCTGAACCAGCGTGTTTTGACTTGCCTTGTCAGAAGCTTTAACCAACTAGGCTACTAAAACCCACTCGAAACCGACACATTCGGTAAAAAGGTCGCAATAGACCGATATAGTTTGTTATCACTGGTCAATTGGATTGTGGGCATGCCCACCGTGCCCACAATAGTTGATCCGCGCTTGGTTTAAACCTACATGGGTAACACTTACAGACGATAATTGAAAAATTAACGTTAAAGATTACAGTTATTTTTGCGATTAAGCAACAAAAATGGGAAATTACGTTTCATATTTTTTTGTCAAACTGGCGCCAATTACTAATAGCATAGCAATAAAGCATAATAATAAAAAAACTAGAAGAGATTTCATTTTGACAAAATCCGTGCCATTGTACTCTTTTCTACTAATTAAGTTTTATTGTAATGTGTATGTGTTAACGGTTAAATGAAATAAATAATATAAATTATAACCGTTAAATTTTAAGATAGAAACTATTTTAAATAAGAAATTAAAAGGAAAGAAACATTGAAAGGCGAAGTGTGAACCACAGACAAATAACACGTTTTGTATTTTTATAATGTTCACCTACTTCACAAAACCAGCCGTTCCAATTTTAAATATAGATTAAGACTTGTGATCTACAAAAATATATAAAAATATTTTGTCCTATTAACCTTCATTTGGCCACCATATCTTTTTTTTAAATGGAATATTAAAAATATGTAAGTATCGCATGGACGTGTTAATATTGCGAAAAAAAATGACCTTAGATTATGGTATGGTGGTGAGCAACTCCCGCCACGCAGCTACGACGCCACTGTTAATAAAACCTTCGGCTGGAACATTTAAACTTAACCTAGTGATCATGACACACTTTTAGTGATTACGTATGGCCGTGTGTGCTCATGAGTAGTAGTACAATTCGTTCACGAATATATCGTTCGTATTTTAAAATTTACTGAATAATAGTGTAAATAGGTTAGCTTTGTAGGTTAGCTGATAATTTTATTTTTAAAAGCATTCTTTTAATAGGAAATTATAATATTACATAAATTGCCTTCTATAAAATAAAAATATTTAAATTCAAAAAGTACCTTGAACAGGTACAAGGCCATCGCGGTAGTATTCAATTACGTAGGTCAATCAAGAAAAAACAAATCATTAATACTGTAATTGTAAGGTATATTTTTTAAATTCAATTAGGAATATAATATATATTGTAATAATCAAATGCATATAAAATATTACACAGAGAAAAAATAACTCAGATATTTTTAAATATCTCAATAAAATAATATCGTTTTAAATTGATTCGGCGAAGGCGGAAAGAGCGGTCGCCAGATAGAGGCAAGGCCAGCCGTCAAGGTTCCTAAAAGGAGCAATTAAATAAATATAAACTTTAAGTACAATTGAAATAAAGTTGTTAATTGATCAGCAGTTTTATGTAATGCAAGACAATGGTTGGGTGTTTTTAATGCAACATTTTTCAGTAATAGGTGGAGTAGAGATCAAGGTTGTATAATATAGGTATACCTACGTGTTGTGTGTACGTAGAGGCCGCATGCGCACTTTATTGTTAGTAATAAGGTAGAGGGGAGACTAAACTCCGGTGGGCTGGTGATTTCCAGTTTGGAGCCATATCTATTTGGCAAATACGTTAACTAGCTGTGACTAATGTTCGCAGTATATTTGGGGTAGGTACCTATAACTAGATAATTTTAAAGTTAACGATAACGTGCAATCGATTAACTCATTTAGTGCTGATACTAAAGCAATCTACCTACTTATGTAAGACATAAATATAATTTACCATTTCTTTTTAAATTATGTCCGTATCGTTTTTAATATATCTGTGCCAAATAGTCCAACTTAATTATTTATAATTCAAAATACTGGTAAAATAAACGTAGCTAGTGCTATCAATTTTAGTTTTTTTAACCCCCGACGCAACAAGAGGGATGTTATAAGTTTGATGTGTCTGTTGTTCAGTCTATCTGTCTGGGGCATCATAACTCCCAAACGTTTACATTAACTTCCCAAAGTTTTTTTTATTAAAGGTGACTTACTTGCGCATTTGAAGAAGTGCAGAAGTGCAGAGATATGCAACAAGATATCTTCATATGCTTCATAGATTATGAAAAAGCTTTTGACCGTGTTCGACACGAGGTACTTTTGCAGCAATTACTGGACATCGGAGTTGACGGCAAGGACGAATTATACAAAATCTTTATTGGCATCAGACAGGTACAGTAAAAGTCGACGGAGAAGAGACTGACGAAGTTGCTATATGTCAAGGTGTGCGACAGGGTTGCATATTGTCACCGCTGTTATTTAACGTATATTCCGAAGCAATTATCTCAGGAGCATTGGAGCATCGAGAGTGGGGTGTCGTAATCAATGGCCAAGTAATTAACAACCTGAGATATGCCGATGACACAGCTCTAATTGCATCCACACCAGAAGATCTACAAAATATAGTGAATGTCGTTAATGAATGCAGTTCAAAGGCTGGTCTTTCCATGAACATACCGAAGACCAAATTCATGGTGATATCGCGAGATCCAACTCTTAACCCGTGCTTAAAGATTGCCGGAACACCACTAGAAAGAGTTCAAAAATACAAATACCTAGGCACATGGGTTAATGAAAAATGGGAGTCTGACAATGAGATTAAGACCCGGATTGAAATAGCTCGTGGGTCATTCAACAAAATGAAAAAGGTACTTTGTAACAAAAAACTAGACATTAAGCTTAGAGTCAGAATTCTTCAATGTTATATCTGGCCAATATTTTTTTATGGATGTGAGGCGAGGACTTGCAAGGAACAAATTCGCCAAAAACTGGAGGCTTTAGAAATGTGGCTTTACCGTCGTATGCTTAATAAGCTGGATTCAAAAAGTCACGAACGAAGAAGTTCTACGACGTGTCAAAAAATCGCGAGAACTCATGTCACACGTTAAGAGAAGAAAGGTAGCTTATCTGGGACATGTATTGAGACATGAGCGCTACCATTTTCTCCAGACAATTATGATGGGTAAGATTGAGGGGAAAAGACGCGTCGGAAGAAGAAAGCTATCCTGGCTCCGCAACATCAGGCAATGGACCGGTATCACCAACGTAGAGGAACTTTTTCGCCTCGCGAGTGATATGAAGCGATACGCAGAGCTGACGGCCAACCTCCAGTAGTGGAGAGGCACTCCAAGAAGAAGAAGACTTGCGAATGTTCTTAGACATGTTTGATGAAAATCGGTTGGGCCGTTTCAAACTTGTGGTGGTGACAGTGGGCAACAAATTCTCACTCTGTTTCCGTTTTCTTGTTCTACAATAAAAAAAAAACTATCTAACTATCTTCACGCTGTATCCCTGACGGGGTAGTCAGTGTCTGTATTTTTTTAATATATCTATCCAAATAGTCCAAATTAATTATTTATAACTCAAAATACTGGTAAAATAAACGTAACTAGTGTCAATTTTAGTTTTTTTAACCCCCGACGCAACAAGAGGGATGTTATAAGTTTGATGTGTCTGTTGTTCAGTCCCTGTATCCCTGACGGGGTAGTCAGTGAGGACAGATCGCCAGACTTCACGATCCTAGCATACTTCTTTCGCTTTTTGCAGATTCATCAATCGCTTCATACATGCACGTCTGGGTATCCGAGTACTTTTAACGATTCCGTAAATAAAAAATAAATAAAGTTATCATTTATAAATAGATGCTATAAAAAAGCCTGGCGATCTCTAATCTTGTCAGATTACCCCGTTAGCGGTATAGCGTCAAGATAGATAGATTTAACCTCATTAGTATAAATAATATATAAAGAAAATATATATAATAATAAATAAAAAAAATAATAAAAGTAAGATTCTATAATCAAATTTAAAAAACTAATAAAACAAATAGGGAGGTACTAGCACAAAAGATAAAAAAAAAATACTACACCTTATTAATAAAATTGCGCGAAATTTGACACAGATAAAGTTTATGTCGAGAACAAATGCCATCGCATTTGTTTTTTTTTATTAATTTCTGTGAATTTCTTGCAGTAGTTTTTAATTTCTTTGAATTTCGATCAATTGGCATCCACTAGTATTATTAAATTGGTACAACTGTAAGCGTTATATCACATACTCTTTTAATCGGAGCCATCAAGTTATCATTTCCGGATATACCTTTGACCACATTTCATATTTATTTAGGTACTACCTTTAGATCTTATTTGTAAGTTACATTTGTAATTATTAAATTTATTTTATTTAAAAATACATGTGTACTAAGTAGAGTAAGTTTAAAAAAAAAGATTAAGTGATTATTTTAACTGTTCGTTTGTATTTACTTAATCAAGTTGATATAATTATTATTCGGTAATTATTCAACAAGATGTTACGGTTTGCCTGTATAACTGACGATAATTATCCATAAAATATGGCAATGAATAGAGATACCTCGAAGCTGTATATAGGGGCCCTATATACAGCTTCGAGGCCCAAGCCAGCCTCCCTGCAAGTGATGCACCTACTGACTAACGGAGGTAGATGCAATTATATTATGAGAGGTTATGAAACCTTCAAAACATTTTAAGCTCACTTGACTCCGCTATTTTGACGACTTCTTCGACTTAAAATGTCAAAGAAGTTTGAGCTAACGCTATTTTAGACTTGAACTTAATTTCCTTCCTAGACATTGCTGTTCAGATGAAAGTAATATCAAGTTTACGTCAAATTGTATGCGAAAATCTCATACGATAACTGTCAGTTGCCTATCCATCTGTAGTTATTAGTATAATCGTATGGACGCCCCCTGACATGCTATGATGAAATATATAGAGTACAGCGTCTCTAGTAGAGAAGGAGCGAGTAACATTATTTCCTCGCTTCGCTTCGCTCAAGTAATTAAAATAATATCATTAAACATTTATAAATATAAATTCAACATCATTAGTACAGCTGAAAAGTTTGTTTGTTTGTTTAGTTTAACGTGCTTAAAAAATCTCTTTTTGTGTTGGATAGCTCATTTATCGAGGAAGGCTATAGGCTATATATATCTAGGCTAGGCTACATATATCACGATACTATCCTGGAGAGCGGAGCAGTTATCATAAATGTCGACAAATCGGGCAAATTTTATGCATTATTATTGAATTTATAAGCGACGGGATTAAATAGGTGCGACGGGAGATCGAAGTATGTCACGGGCGAAGCCGTGGGGAGTCACCTAGTTTGCTATCTATAAAATACGTCTTGGTTAAAAATGAGAATATAAAGAAATCCGGGTTACATCCGTTATAAAATAAACATTTTCCTTTTTAGCGTGTACTATCATTCTGTTGTCATGGCGTCTTCTGACTCCGTCCATATAATTCAGTGTTGTACCACTTTGTGTCAGTCATAGACGTTCAGGGCCGTCTCCGAACGCAGTAACTATTATCAAATCTGTGGTCCAGGGCAAACTTTTAAATCTTCACAGTTCTGGTTACCAACAAAATGTTCAGCTTAGCGTTCGAGATACAAAACTAGATTTTTGTTTTAAATCTATCATGCTATGAATTAAAAAAGGAATGGCCATGGATACTAATCAGGCAGCTGTAATAAAAAAATGGGTTGCACTCCGGGAGTGCCGGCAGATATGAAAACTTGAACATAAACTTGTGTATTTTTGAATATTTTGGAATGGTTTTGGAATCATTTCGCACGAATTGCTTTTTTTATTTATATAAAAGTATTTATGTGGTAAAAAACAGTATTCATTTATTGCACTATCGTACACAAACTTGACAATTTATATTGCCTGTGCCGCTTATACGAAACAGCAGGAGCAGATATACATTTTATATTCTCCCGCCGTCTTACGCATTTACGATCAGGTCGTGCCCTGAGGCGAGTTTAAAAATTTTTTACTCTTCCCAAAACGCCGATAAAGTAGTTTTCACTTAAAAAAAAGACTTATAATGTATTGATAAAACATGTAAATAACAAATTTCTTTTCTTTGCAGGGTAAGGAGCTCTTTCATCTTTCTGAATTCCTGGTACGTTGTTACACAAATGTTGGATTCTGTGACAGAAATGACTTGATTTGAACTGGTATGTTGGTAGTTATTTAATAAATCTTAGTTACATACCTTAATAATACCGGTGAGACCTCTTTTTATAGTACCTACCGTATCAATGGTGACTTCCTGGCATAAAGTCCCTGTAGTTATAATAAGTATAGCCATCTCCAGAATGGTATCGAGAATTACCGCTAAAATGTAGGCCATACCAAAATCTTCAAAATGGTGTCGATAGTTATGAATTGTGTGAAATTAGATACATACTTGGTATTACAATATCAGAGAACTCGTAACAAATTCGTTGGTATGGTCACGTCTTGCGGCAACCGGGCAACGTGGGAAACAAATGTCTGGCCATGTCAGCCCCACCGGGTTCCGGTAAGAGGGGAAGACCCAAGAAGTGCTGGTTTGACGTTGTAAGGGATGACATGCGTGCTAATGGTCTCACTACAGGGGATGCCGACGACCGTGCGAAGTGGAGGAGAAAATGTAGGAAGGCGAAACCCCGGGCGTCGCGAGATGCAACTGGGACAAACGCTCGGATGATGATGATGATGATTACAATATCAGTGTACAGGCTGTCTTTGAAAAAAAAAGAGAAAAGATAAACAATTTTTTAAAAACATTATTTTAGGGTTAACTATTCCGACGAATGTGTTTGTCTATATCAACACGACAATGGGCTCAGCACTTATAACGTAGGACAACAATTCTGATGGTGAAATGTGGGTGTATAATTCGCCTCTGTCATAACTGAATGTATTTATTTGCTTGAATAACAGGTAAAAACCTACACCAAAAAGTACCCTTTGTGTGTCATTACATGCTGCGCCTACTTTGAGCATATTCTGACATGCTCGCGTAAGTAGCAGTGTATGCGATTGCTGCGCTGAGATATCGGGTTCAATTCCCGGATCGGAACAAATATTTGTGTGATCCGCAAATGTTTATTTTCGTATTTTCCTATCTATACGTTTAATATAAAGCTGAAGAGTTTTTTTATTTGGTTGAATGCGCTAATCTCAGGAAATATTGGAAGGATTTGAAATATTATTTTTGCGTTAGATAGACCATTTGGGCAAACCAACAAACGATAGCATTCCCAAGGAGGGTTGGTGTCAGGCTGGCGGCCGATCATAAAAACCAAGCCAAAGCATTTTGCAGTATGGAATTTAGACATACTGCGCCGACCCCAAGTAAATTGGGACAAGGGCAAGAGGATGATGATAGACCATTTGTCGACCAAGGTTATAGGCTATATATCATTACGTTACTTCCCTGTAGAGCGGAGCAGTAGTAATAAATGTCGACCAATCAGTCAAATTTTAATTTGTAGAATTTATAAGCAACTGGATTAAATAGGTGCAACGGGAGTTCGAAGTATGTCACGGGCGAAGCCGTGCACCTAGTGTATAATGTTTGTTTTTAGAAATAAATAGGTATATTTATCAAGTGTCTAGATTCAATCCCACAAGTATTATATTAACTTTGTGCTAGAATGCGGCGCAGTGTAAACAGAATGTCACACGGTATTTATTTAAATCTTAAAACTATAGTAACATAAATATAACTGATACTGATTAAAATTCATATGAAAAACTGTACAATGCTGTACTTGCAGTTATTTTAATTTAGGGCGCTAATGGCGACATCTTACTTGCTGCGTCAGCGAATATCGGCGTCTTGCTTTCAAACAATACACGCCGTTGTTGCTCAATCGCCCTAGATACTACATTCGATCGCTAATAAATAATACCAGTACGTACACTTGATTATATTTGCATATATTATAAGAGGAATTCGTTAAAGTATAAGTGGTAGCGCAGAGGAAGAGGAAGAGGAGAAATTGCAATTGAAAAGTTTTGGCAATTATTATAAGCTAAAGTGCGAATATTAGATATATTTTTATCCACCATGTAAGAATTCATTTTCAACTGTTGCTCGTAAAATATACAAAGCTTTATTTATCTATAATAGTTTTCTTTTCAATTTCTGAATTTAACTTATTTTTTTTTAACATGCTCAAAAACAACAGTTTAGTTAGAAAGAAAAAAGACACTTTCCTCTAAATTTTTCTTCAATTCAATTCAATCTAAAACTGGTTGTAACTTTTAATAAACTTATAATGATGGAAGACCTGTCCTAAGGTGCGTAGCATTAAGCTGGGGAATCACATGCCCGTAGCTTGCACACTAGCATACCAGTTCCTTGCAAGTGCCAGCTACAGTCATGTGTATTCACTAACTGGCATGCCTGTAACTGGAAGCTAGCTAGTTGCAAGTAGCTAGCACAACATTTGATTTTCTTGCATGCCCGTTGGGGGAGGGGACGCGGAGGGCTGCTAACCTGGGCACGTGTGAACAAACGCGACAGCTACGGGCATGCCAGTAGCCGACTCATTGTGGCCGTAGGCGCACGTTTTTTGTTATGATTTCAGAGGTCAAATTTTCGAAGGCAAAATTATCTCTCATTAATTTTTCTATACATTCCATTGCTAGTAACAACACGATTTTGTTTAATTCACTTCGATTGTTATCCATGTTTGGCCCGCAAGAATAGGTAGACGTACGAAATACTCTTACGAACTGTCCTGTGTAAAGGGTAATACTGGTATGCCAGGGCACAGCATGCATGCCAGTATTACTTGCAAATGTATCCGCAACTTTCATGCCAGCTACTTTCCCGATTTACTGGCATGTGTATCCTCAGCTTTATAGACGAGAAAATAGTAATATTTTAAAAAAAAGTTTAGCATATTCTCACACAACGCTGTCTAGTCCAAATTTAACTAATTAACTCTAACATAACTGATAAACATACTAATATATTTCTAAATAAATGTTAAACCATAGTAAATGAAAAAACATTTGCGGATCACACAAAATTTTTTCATCTCATCTATTCGAAAAAGACGTCTTGCTTGATTCGCCTTTAAGTGCACCCAAAGGTAATGTTATCTATAAGAAACTTTAAGTAATGAGTTTTTAATCTCATAAGATTTTGCAAATTCAAAAAGTGCGCGTCAAAGATAATTCATGCGCACTTATAAAGAGATAATTGCGCCGCAAATATATTTTTGAATCTGCAATATCTTAGTGTTCAGCGCCAAAGAAATCAAACGAAAATGTTGTTTGAATAAAGACTGGCTGGTATGACGGCCCATAGCATGACCGCCGCCGCACCGGCTGAATAAAAAAAGAGATATCAAATTAAAATCGCGCTAACTACAACCCAAGTTTTCGTCAATTTAAGTTTTTAGTTGTTTTATTATTAGAAACCTACTATTTAATTTCAATTTATTTGTTACTCTATGTTTTATTAAACAATAATAATTCAATAAAATATGAGGTGCCATATTATTTTCTCATAAAAAGTCATGAAAGTAGAGTGTATCTCTCGGGCGCATAATATATTTTTGGCTCGTGCAACATAAGATTCACCTAAAAACCTCGCTATGCTCGGAATTCTATTCTAGAGTCCCTCACTTCGCTCTGGATTCAAAAAAGCGCCCTCGCCGTAAATATATTTTACTCCCTTATGATACGGCAATGGGCTCACCACCTGTTGCGTAGGACAAAAGTGCACACGGTGAAATGTGGGCGTATAGTATGCCTCTGCCTACCCCTTCGGGGATAAAGGCGTGACAATATGTCTATGTCTTTGCCTTATTATACAATCTACTATTTTTGATCCGAGATTCAGATCGATCAGCTGACTAAATCATAAATTTAAAATTCCGTTCGAGGCTGAAAATTTAGCCACTTTTTATTTATAGTTCTCAATTTGTTTGCCAACTGTACATCTAAAAATGGAATGGATTTAAAAAGTTAATCGTATTCATCTGTGAAATAGCACACATATTTATATTTACCTAAATCACTTCAAAATATTTGTCACAAGTGAAGGTCGGACCTTGATCCAATTTGGGTATTCCGGTAGATGATAAAATCGGTTGCCCCAATTCAGTCCACTGCCTGAAGATTGCAGTTTTGAATATATATGCTAGATGTTCTTTAAAAGGAGTTTTGGAAGGTCTTTACGGGTCTGCAGCGTGGTACGCTCTGGTGTAGCAAACGTTCTTAGGGTACAGTGACCAGTTTTGATAAGGTGGGCCGAATGCTTGTTAGTTCCTTTATGTAAATGTTAATTTATAAATAAAAAATCCTCCGAACCAAGAACTTTAAATTAAATTAATAAATAAAATTAATAATTTAAATTAATAACTTCAATTAAATATGAATAGATTTTAATTTAATATAAAATAAATAAATTACAAATAAAATATAAGATTTATAAATTATAAATAAATAAATTTAAATATTTGGAACTAATAAATTATCTAATAAGTTCAAACACGGTCAAAAAATCTGAGGGTTTGGATATCCCGTAGACTTCTTGATGCAGCAACAAGTTCTATGTTACAATGGCGCGGAAAAACCATCAAGTAACAGTATCTGTACCAAATTTCAGATCAATCAGACCTATGAAATTTAATGATATCCCTTCATCACCTACGAAGTGAGCTGATGATCTTCGAAATTTGTTGCTAAAAACCATCTCGACCACATTGACTTAAGAACTAGAAAACCAAACCACACCAAAATTTTTTTTTTAATTTGTGGTACACTTGTCACACGTAAGCTAATATTAGCTTGTGTTATGGGATCTAGATAACTGATAAACATACTTATATATTTCTAAATAAATACATATTATAGATAAATAACACCCAGACACAGAATAAACCATCGGGCTCATCACACAAAGTTTTAACCTGGGTGGGAATCGAACCCACGACCTCTTGCGTAGCAGTCGGATGCACTCCCACCGCGCCACAGAGGCAGTCAAAATCATTTCCATAAACTATGGGCATGTGGGTATGTTGAAAACCTATTATTATGTGTATTTATATAAAAATAAAATATCCATCACGCCTTATCCCCGAAGGGTTGGCAGAGGCATATTATATGCCCACTTTTCAGCGTGTGGATTCCTGTCCCACGTAATAGGTGGTGAGCCCATTGCCGTGTTGAAATAGACAGACCCAGGTTGTGGCTACATGCTGTTGAAATTTTTCAAGCCGCACGTAAACGGTCGCAAATGTAAATGCCACAAAGTGGTCACCCATCCGAGTACCAGCCATAGTGAAAGTTGCGTAACTCAGTGATCGTTTACAGAACACTGAGACCGCGGAGCCACAAGCGCTTCTTATATATATCTATTATTATATGTATTATCTATACCTATTATTTGGCTTTGGACAAGCATGGCGAGTCCTTGGCCATCAGCCTGGACATCGCCAAGGCTTTCGATAGTGTCTGGCATGCATCACTTCTTTCCAAGCGTCCATCATATGGCCTGCCTCCTCAACTATGCACATGGCTCGCCAGCTTTCTGCACGAGCGCCGTATTCGGGTCCAATGCGACGGTCAGGCCTCAGGCTGCCTGCAGATAAATGCTGGAGTGCCGCAGGGGTCCGTTTTGTCGCCCACTCTTTTTCTTCTGCATATCAATGATATGTTGTCCCTGGGCACCATACATTGCTATGCAGATGGACCGCATCTCTCGATCGGGTTCCGATAATCTAGTCGAATTCAATGCCAGGAAAACGCAGGCGTGTGCATTAACTGCTAAATTACCCCTCCCCTTCCAACTTTTCAGAACACAACACTACCACTGCAGAATTACCTCAGCATTCTGGGGTTGGACGTTCGTCGAGAGCTTAACAATAAAAATTACATGGAGGGGTTCATTAACTTGGCCTCTCGCAAGCTCGGAGTCCTTAACAGGGTGAGGCGGTTTTTCACGCCGGATCAGAGGTGCTTATTATATAAGTGTCAGATTCGTCTGTGCGTGGAATACTGCTCACATCTCTGGGATGGCTCCGCCAAGTACCTTCTTGAAGCTCTCGACGCGTTGCAGCGACGTGCCATCCGCATCATAGACTGTCCAGAGGTTACTGGCAGTCTTAAACCGTTGGAGATGCGCAGAACGGTCGCCAGCTTAGCTGCATTTTACCGCATCTACCACGGTGAGTGTTCTGAAGAACTCTTCCAATTGATCCCACCTTCCTCCTTCCGTTCCCGTACAACACGGGCGGTGCAGAGATGTCATCCTTACACTGTGGACACCATCGTGCCTAGAACCGAAAGATTCAGTAGATCTTTCATGTGTCGCACCATAAAAACATGTAACTCTCTGCCAACGCAAGTGTTTCCCGTCTCCTACAATCCTAGGTCCTTTAAGAGAAGCGTGAAAAGGCATATATCTGGGCCGTCAAGATGAGGGTCGCTATCGGAGCCCTGCGCGGGTTGAGATAGCGGCCCCAATCGTGGGTCGTCGTCAGTGCTTACCATAAGGCGGGCGGCGCCATTTTGACGTGCCAAGTATAAAAAATTATTATTATATGTTCTGTGGGGTCAACCGACGTTAAATGTATTTCGAAATTTTCCCTTGCAAAGTGATGAAATAATTAGTTATTATGTGTACACTTCGATCATGACTGACCTTTTTACAAGGCAAATTACCTAACTATAGGAAAAATACTCTTAAAATAGCATAGTTTCCCGTCAGAGTGTACAGGTTCGTTACAAATTTCTAAGAATTAATTGATTGATTCATAAATCTTAATAATATTATAAATGCGAAACTTTTGTGTGAATGTTTGTTACTCTTTCACGTAAAAACTACTGAAAAGATTTTAATGAAACTTTACAAAAATATTGCTTATACATCAGAATCACACATAGGCTACTTTTTATCTCGGGGACAAGTTCCTGTGGGAAACGGAAACGGGAAAAGTTCTCTACGCGGGCCAAGCCGCGGGCGTCAACTAGTAGTATAAAAGTATGAAAAAAAACATCCAAAGTTTACGAATATGAAAACTTCTTTAATGTGTATGTGTATTAAGATTTCTAATTCTGACAGCATTATTTTTCAATTTTATCAATTTGCATTATTGCTATTAAAAATATCCATCACGCCTTATCCCCGAAGGGGTGGCAGAGGCATATTATATGCCCACTTTTCACCGTGTGGATTCCTGTCCCACGTAATAGGTGGTGAGCCCACTGCCGTGTTGAAATAGACAGACGCAGGTTGTGGCTACCTGCTGTTGAAATTTTCAAGCCGCCCATAAGGCCTTCAACCAGGCTTAACGACTGCCATTTTACTGGCAACCGGGACCAACGGCTTAACGTGCCTTCCGAAGCACGGAAACGCTCGCAAATGTAAATACCACAAAGTGGTCACCCATCCGAGGACCAGCCATAGTGAAAGTTGCGTAACTCAGTGATCGTTTACAGAACACTGAGACCGCGGGGCCACGAGCGCTTCTAATTCTGACAGCATTATTTTTCAATTTAATCAATTTGCATTATTGCTATCCATGTGACATTTTTTCTAGAGAAAGATTTTGAATTTTTTTTTTTTTTTGTTTTGCCGCGGGGAATGCCTTTACGCGCCGTCATTCCTACTGCAGGGACAGCAAAAACGGTGTGTGGGACTCCCGGCCTTTAAAGGTCGTCCTACCCACTAAACCCCGCGGTGTTCCTATATCTATAAAAATAAATCGCAAAATATTTTGCTAAGCTCAAAACTCGAAGACGACTAATTTGAGTATTTTTTTAAATTTATTCCTTGAACATTAAGTAAAGTTTAAATGGAGAAAATAATTCGAATAATTAAAAAATAACGGGAAAGCTTTTCACGCGAGCGGAGCCGCGGGCGTCAATAGAATAATATATTACTATATTCCGTCAATGGAATGAAAATAAGACTTAATTACATATGGGTTACAGTTTAGGGTCAACAATTTCCTCTAACTTTTGTTATTATATCCATCCTATAAAATCATTTCAATCAAAACGCGCACGGAATCCGGTAGTTATCACCACAGACATTCCGCTAGAAAGAGACGCGAACACGTGGATTAAATACGAGCGAGCGAGACCGCGACAAGGTTACCGTCAGGGCCGAACGTCACAAGAACACGGTTATCTGTGCAAGTACTTCGTATCTACTATTTATCTTTATTAAAACCCGTTAATGACATCTCATACTGAATACAGAATAGTGAACTACCAAAGGACAAGGTATAAGGGGCCCCAAAAAGTCTCGAACGGCCCAAGCGAACCACTCTTACACCTATTCCTATTGACTGCCTCTGTGGCGCGGTGGGAGTGTATCCGATTGCTACGCAAGAGGTCCCGGGTTCGATTCCCGGGTCGGAACAAATATTTGTGTGAACCAAAAATGTGTGTTTTGGAGTTTGGGTGTTTCCTATGCATAATATGTATGTATTTAGAAATATATAAGTATGTTTATCAGTTATCTAGATCCCATAACACAAGATAATATTAGCTTACTTTGGGCTAGATGGCGTTGTGTGAAAAGTGTCCCACAATATTTATTATTTATTATTATATTCACTAACGCATAGATGGGTTGATAGGTCAAAAGGCCCAGGATCTAGTTCCCGGCTAGCCTAAGTCCTATTCTGCTGTATAAGCTATATTACTGTAAAGTTTTATTAAAATCCATTTAGTAGATTTTGCGTGTAAGAGTAACAAACATCCATAGAAACTTGTTTTAGACAACAGAGTTTATTGATATTTAGTACAGATATATCTGTACTAAATTTCAATAAAATCTGTTCAATAGTTTAGACGTGAAAGTGTAACAGACAGATCGACAGAGTGACTTTCGCATTTATATTATTAGTAGAGAAGTAGAGTTTAGAAGGATTCGCCAAAAATAATAGGTCTCTGTAAGTTATAAATAATAGGTCGCTGTAAGTTATAAATAATAGGTCGCTGTAAGTTATAAATAATAGGTCGCTGTAAGTTATAAATAATTAAAATACCCACTGACGATTTGCCTGGGACATCCTTTCGAGGAGTTACCCAGGGTGCCCGGCGATAGACAGATAGGTAGGGACCGTGTGGTTTTAAACGTTCGAGTCCAGCATGAAATCTGAGGGGATTTTCTCACGAAACAATAAATAAAAGAATAAACCCACTGACGATTTCTTTGCAGCTGTTTTTTTACATGTAATTTCTCTTACGTGTGTGTATATAATCTATGTCAATTAGAACATAAACTTGTATTAGGAGACTGCACTAGCCTTAGCATTGACTTCATAATTTGTTTCGCAATAGTGTTGTAAATTAATTGCAATTTTTAAACCTTACTACGTAATTGATCTTTAAAATAATTCTACACTACGTAATTCTTATGACACTTTAATCTCGCTGCATTTGATGTTTATTTGTGTAGTTTAAACCTACAAATAAATAAAATTGAAGTATCTGTTTTCAAATTTTAAATTACTATTTTTCATTAAATGCTTATGAAAGTATGTACGAATTACAATATTATAAATAATTTAAAAAATATCTTTATATGTTTCGAGGAATGTCTGAAACGGCTGGACTGATTTTAACGGAACTTTCTCCGGCAGATTTTGTTGTTATTTCTATCTATCTGGTGAAACGATTCAATCTAAAAGTCTATAATTATTATACAGATTTAGTTGCAACTTAACGTTAGGCAAGCAGTTTGGTAAACTGTGTTGGCGAATCATTGATATTGGATAATAGTTAATAATAACACCAACACTTAATAACTATGGCCACGTACAAATAGTTGGGCAAAACTAATAAGCAGTTGCAATAATGACAAAAATATGTTAATTTTATTTACTTAAAACCTCAATTATCTGACCACGGAGCGCCAACCAACAGAATTGGAAAATCCTTTAATATATTTGAATTCTATAGAATGTTATTTTTTTTATTTAGAGCTAGTTGTGTTGCCAATGATAAAAAATTTAGTGAATTTGAAAAACCAAAAAATATGTTTGACATCTATAATATACTCGTATACGTTGTAGAATGACATTATATTGTACCAATACTAACACGAATTTTTAATTATAACATTTTCTAAACTAGCATAGGCGGCCTACACATTCCTCTTAATTAATACTTGACTCGTGTACTATTTATAGCTTTGCACATTAGTAAGTTGTTAAGATATTTATGGGTACGTTACTATAAAGCCATGATTCACTATTATCGTACTATGACAGTTCGATCCATTAGTGTTATAGTCTGGATTTTAGGCGGCAAAATGGCTGACAGCATACGTTTGTTGTATATTATTTTCTAAAGCTAGTGTATTTATCTATTTTTTTTGTGGGAGAGTGGTGGTTTCTTAGACATAAAAGTTATGTTAATGTGCTATAGTGAAAGACAATGAAATGCGATTATCCATCTTGCCGCGTAAATTCCAATGAAAACCTCAGTAACAACAACCACTACTATACTGGGGTGAGACAGACCTTGACATAATACTAGACTTGCTTAAAACTTAGAGGACGGGGATATTTTAGACAATAATAAGATTGAAAAAAATATGAAATAGGATTTGGCTAAAAGGTCTTAGTAACCAGGCCACAAAATAATTACAAAAAAAAAGTGTTATCATCTTTTTATTATTGATTCACGACACATTATACAAACCCAAATTTTGATATATTACTGGTATTTGTGTTCACTTTATTTAATACACATAGCACATAAGATTCCCAAGTTTATTCTTTATAAATCGTACTTCAGTAATTTAAAGAATAGGAAGTACTTTATTTAAATCGTCACGTGACAAGTTAACAGAATTCTATCACCAAAAACCCAGTGACCCCGTCAAAAGCGCCAAATAAGGCCACAAAACGTGCAGATATATCCCCGCGTCGGGCGGTAAGGCCACGCTCGCTGACATAGACCCAGTTACTGTGACATTGGCACTACATTCATGCGCAGAGGTCGCACGTTGCCAGTATAAAAATAAAACATCGCACAGCTCTGTAACGTTGGAGATTTTTTTAATTCCTACAATATTCCTACCTACATTTTGAATTTAGAATATTAATTAAATTTTTTTTCTTTATTTTCTTTTTAAAATTATTACAAACCTTTACATATTATATAAAAAAATATTAATCGTAATTAATTACAAGACAAGGAAAATAATATTAAGCAATAAACCGGCTGAAATACTCCATTGCCAAACACGTAATTACCTTCCTATCTATACCTATATGTCGAAGTAGGTCGTAAACGTGTTACTCATGGCGTCAGTCTTGCGCTATATTGATAAGAGTTCATGCTTTTTCCCATGTTTTACTTTTGTTCGTTCTGGCTAATAAATTCTATATATATAAAAATAATGTCAATTAAAGCACGGCAATGGGCTTTCCACTTGATACGTGTGACAAATATACTACGGTGAAATGTGGGCGTATGTGTATTTGTCACTGATACATCTTCGGGAATAAGGTGTGAAAGAATGGCAAAAAAAAATATTAAGATATTTTACATTCTATTTAAGTCAAAACGGAGTCCAAAAACAACAAACAAACAGAGTACAAAGACTACAGTTAGTAACAAAATTAGCGTAGTGTTACAGTACAATTATCCAAATCTAAATATAGGTTTCAGTAGGTATTTCTATATCTAACAATTTCAATGAGTAATGTTCTTATTTACAAATTGCATATTTTTATTTTCAAATCTATTCTGTAACTTTGGATTACGTTAGCCTACGTGGTATAAAATAAAAATATTTGATACCACTTTGGCGGCAGACAAGCATACGGCACACCTAATTAATGGAAAGTGGTCACTGTAGCCTATAGACGCTTGCAACACCAGAGGCTCACTGAACTGACATTTGGCGGGAAGAGTGACAAGTGCGGACGCTTGCGTTATATTATTTTCTAAAACTAGTGCATTTATCTTGTTTTATGTGCGGGAGTGGTGATTTCTTGGACATAAAAGTTGTGTTAACGTGCTATAGTGAAAGACAATGATATATATGCAGTGAAATGCTATTTTCTCTCTTGCCGCGAAACGTCCACTGACAACCTTAGTATAAGAATCACCATTATACTGAGGGCAAGGACGTAGCCTGAGGACACGACATCGACTTGACAGGACTAATTAGAAGATAAGATTGAAGAAATATGATATTAAAAATAAGATTTTGCTAAAAGGTCTTAGAAACCAGGCCATTAAATAATTATTAAAAAAAATATGAGGCTCACTGTATCAAGTTGTCTGAACAGACAATACAAGATATTTTGACTTGACGCTTTAAAAGTGAGGAGACACTTCGTCAAGTAAATGTACTATGGAGAATAGAGAAACCTCTATTACCAGCAATGAAGATTTATTTTGTTAAACATCTAACTTCCTGCCTTTTTTACAATTATTGTATTAAGCGGTCTCAGCAAATACTTATTAAATTTCTGTACCTATTCGTGGCCCCGCGGTCTCAGTGTTCTGTAAACGATCACTGAGTACGTAACTTTCACTATGGCTGGTCCTCGGATGGGTGACCACTTTGTGGCAATTACATTTGCGAGCGTTTCCGTGCTTCGGAAGGCACTTTAAGCCGTTGGTCCCGGTTGCCAGCAAAATGGCAGTCGTTAAGCCTGGTTGAATGCCTTATGGGCGGCTTGAAAAATTTCAACAGCAGGTAGCCACAACCTGCGTCTGTCTATTTCAACACGGCAATGGGCTCACCACCTATTACGTGGGACAGGAATCCACACGGTGAAAAGTGGGCATATAATATGCCTCCGCCACCCCATCATCATCATCCGAGCGTCTGTCCCAGTTGCGTCTCGCGACGCCCGGGGTCCGCTTTCCTACATTTTCTCCTCCACTTCGCACGGTCGTCGGCATCCCCTGTGGTGAGACCATTGGCACGCATGTCATCCCTTACGACGTCAAGCCAGCACTTCTTGGGTCTTCCCCTCTTACCGGGACCCGGCGGGGCTGACATGGCCAGACATTTGTTACCTACGTAGCCCGGCGGTTGCCGCAAGACGTGACCATACCAACGAAGGCGACACTCTTGCAACTTGTCTGCAATGTCACGGACGTGAAGGCTGCCGCGGATGCGAGAGTTCCTCACGCGGTCCATCCGCGTGACTCCACACATCCACCGCAGCATCTTCATTTCCGTGACACGCAGCTCCTGCTTGTGTCGCTCCAATATCGGCCACGTCTCACTGCCATGTAAAAGGACAGGTCTAATAATGGTTTTGTAGACCTGTCCCTTCAACCGGATCGGCATTTTAGGGTCACAAATGACACCGGTCATCTCCCGCCATTTGGCCCACGCGGCAGCAATTCGTGACTTGACATCGCAATCGATGTCACTGGACGTGAGAAAAACAGATCCCAAGTATTTAACCTGGTCCGTGCGCTCGACCAAATCACCGCCTATGCGGACGGATGTGGGATCTGTCGAGTTTAGTGCCAAGTACTCGGTCTTCGCCACATTTAGTTTCAGACCGCCGTTCTCAAGCGTCTCCTTCCACGCCTTTACACGTCGCACCAATCTGCCCCTGTCCGCGTCTGCCAGCGCAATATCGTCAGCATACATGAGCAACCATGGAGGCTGCTCATGCGGGTTTCTGATGCTGTCCGACAATTCGTCTAATATTACACTGAACAGAAGCGGACTAAGGACAGAACCCTGGTGTACCCCGACGGTGATGGGGAAGGGTTTCGTGTCGCCAACAGCAGTCCGAACCATTGAGTCGGAGTCACAGTACATGTCCCGGATAGTGTCAATATAGACCTCTGGAACCCCTTTGGACCGCAGTGCCCACCAGATCATCGCACGAGGAACACAGTCGAAGGCCTTCTGCATATCTAGAAACAAACAGTGCAGAGGCGTGTTCTTCGACCTGTATTTCTCTGCGACAACCCTCAGGGCAAAAACAGGGTCCGTGGTCCCATGACCAGGGCGAAACCCATATTGACACTCCGAGAGAGTACACACCTGCCGGATCCGAGAGTCTATAATCCTCTCGAAGATCTTCATGGTGTGGGACATCACCTTAATACCGCGGTAGCTCCCGCACTCCTGCACTGACCCCTTACCTTTGAAGACTGGAGTAATAATACTCAGTCTCCATTGGTTTGGGATCTGCCCGCTGAGGAGTATGCGGTTAAAAAGGTTTACTAAGATGCCCACACCGCGAGGACCCATCGCCTCCCAGGCTTCGATGGGGACTCCATCGGGTCCGACAGCTTTCCGATTCTTCATGCGGCGAAGCGCAGTCAGGACTTCTCCAGGCGTTACCGGTGGCACTAGTCCCTGATTCGGAGGGAGGTCCGGAGGCTGCACCTCTTTATGCTGCTTATTAAGCAGCTCGTGGAAGTACGAGCGCCATCTCTCCTTTACCGCGAGGTCTTCGCTTAACAGGTTGCCCTCAGGGTCTTTTACACAGCGACACTTGGATATATCCTGTGCCGCTTTGACCCTGGAGCGCGCCAGCTTATAGATGAGCTTCTGCCACCCCATTCGGGGATAAGGCGTGATGAATATTTATTTATTTATTTTTTTACCTATTCCTTTGGCTATAAAAATTACCCACTATACTAGCGTCACAATAATATGGCCGTTTTGACATATTACAATAGTCGTGATATTTTACTTGTTTTCTACCATAGTATAAATACCCTCTAATGTGGTCGACTATTCACATATTTCTACAAATAAAATGTAATTAAAATTTATACGAAACTTCATAAAACGACAAACATCAAAACGGGCAACATAGCGTGCCGCTAGTATAGTTTCTTGAATTGGAACGGTGGAAAATTAAGTTTTGTTACGAACATATGCAATGGCCGCCTAAGACATTTTTCGTTAACACTTTAACGTATTTTTTTTTCAAAAGTAGGCACGCAATCTTTTTTGTTAAAATAATGCCCATAGATATATTTGATGTTTTTTTAAAAAATACTGTAAAAACTAAATTAATTGCTATTTTCATATCTGATTTATTCGCATACTGACATTATTACTTACACCGTATAATTACATCTCCATTTTGACAGATGTCAAGGTATCCGTAATACGTCTATAGAACATAACTGGTTTGTATCGACCTGGTGCCTCGTATCGTAAGGTCTTGGTTGCAAAAGTTTGAGGCCTACGTGTGACGCGTGGGTCTTTACGTCACATTACCGCGGCATTGGGTGTTTTCCTTTACACTATAATGGTAGTATTTGAATTATTTATATATATTATCAAACAAAATATAAATGTCTCTTGTTTGTGAATGACCTGTACCAATTTATGTCTAGAGTTTAATTACTTTTGATAAAGTAGATTCGTGCGTATGGATTCACTGTTCCACACGTAATAATACCTCCAGGGTTTAACGCTCAGTAGCCAGATAAGCGTAAGATAGGCTGGTACTCCATAATACCACGTACGTTGCTCGTCTTGTACAATAAGTACTTGTTATTTTAAATACTATTTTCTTATTCTGGCACAAACGTGTCTGCAACAAATATATGTTATAGTTAATTCATAATATATTACTACTATCGGTCACCCGTATTTTCACTCGCGTATTTCCGCTCCGTGGTAATAACTTAAAACTTTTCTTATCTACCTTCACCCTGTATCCCTGACGAAGTATTCAAAAAGGATAGATCACCAAGCTTCGCAATCCGTGTTTCTATACTTCTTTCGCTTCCTGCAGATTCATTAATCACTTCATACATGCATCTCCTTACGAGGTTTTCATAAATACGAATATTATATATCTCGTGGAATAGAAGGAATACAAAAATTTTGCATCAGTTCTTCTATATAATATCAGCTATGTGCTGGAGGCAGTCCCGTTAAAATCGGTACAGCCAGAATGAACAGAAAGACATAAAAAAAATATTAATCGATTTTTTATAGTACCAATACTTGCAATGCATTACTAAAAAAATGTTTATTTGGAATTACAAACAGACACTCCGGTTTTATTTATCTGTATAGGTGGAACGTTCAAAAAGTAATTTCAACACCACGCTGACCTGGTTGGTAGGCTGGCTGAAGGATGCCAGCACCTGTAGTAACAGTCCTCTAAAGGTATTCTACTCAGGGGCATTATACAGAGTAAGCTTGTTTATGGACCTATATTTTATATAGATGAGAAGACGACAGGGGACATTTGGCGGGAAGAGTGACAAGTGCGGACGCTTGCTTTATATTATTTTCTAAAACTAGTGCATTTATCTTGTTTTATGTGCGGGAGTGGTGGTTTCTTGGACATCAAAGTTGTGTTAACGTGCTATAGTGAAAGACAATGATATATATGCAGTGAAATGCTATTTTCTCTCTTGCCGCGAAACGTCCACTGACAACCTTAGTATAAGAATCATCATTATACTGAGGGCAAGGACCAGGACGTAGCCTGAGGACACGACATCGACTGGACAGGACTAATTAGAAGATAAGATTGAAGATATGATATAAAAAATAAGATTTGGCTAAAAGGTCTTAGAAACCAGGCCATTAAATGAGAGAAAGAGAGAGGATAAAATCGAGTGTGTGTGTGTGTGTGTGTTGTATGTCCCTCTCAACTTTCTACCACCTCGCCCTATTACTGTTTTCGAAACGAATTCACTAACTTACTCTCCAAGTCAAACGTACGTAATTTTTACCTCAAAAACAAATAAGCAACAAGGTGTTAATCTAATAACTTGATAAATATAAGAAATCGTATAAATACATAATAATGTGTAAAATAAATATAATATATTAAACTCGATCCGAACGAAAATGAAAGTAATTCATTAGAAACGTTCTGCTCTAGCGTACAAGTATTCAAACTAGCGCTTTCTACAGAAAGCCGCTGATGCAGTGTTTTTGTCTTACATAACTGCATGAATAAAGATACAGTATTTATTAGTATACAAGAGATACTTGTTAATAATGCAGAGTATGACTATATTTTGCTCTAAATAGGGTTTACTATGGTAAATTATTTATTTAGCTCCTTTTATATAAATATTAGCTGTGCTACCCAGCTTTGTCCGTGACATACTTTGGCCTCTTGTTGCACCCCACACCTCTAGCCCATGTCCCTATCTGTTTTATATATTTTTTTTAATATTACATTCAACACTATTTTACACATTTTCCCTTTTGGAAAATCCTGAAAGACTTTTGCTGTTTTTATTCCAAAGCGAAATTTCTAACTTTGAATATGAATAATTTCCCGTATAAACTTACGACCCCTATTTTACCCCCTTAAAGGTAAAACTTTACAAAAGTGCAATACATTTATTTATTTATTTCTAACTAAATACAGGTGTACGTAACTTTATGTTCGTAACTTTGACAATGACAAACAGTCATGTTAAAGACTTCATAATAGTGAGTTTTCGAATGACTGTAAATAAGGGGACTGGACAAATGTTTTAAATATATAATATATGAATTATCATTATACTTATAACATAAGTTATTACTTCAGAATTATTATGTAAATCTATTTATTTAATCATGCGGGTCACAAGTGCACACGCGTGAAAGTGTTATAAACATATTCTTGTGTAAATATGAATGAGAGTGTGCTACGCTATAGTAATTATTATTTATTTTATTTATTTATCTGTCATGCCTTATTCCCGAAGGCATACTAAGGTATGCCTCTGCCTACCTACTTACCTACACAAATACTACTTACATGTGAGTCCATTGCCGTCTTGAAATGGACAGGCGCAGGTAGTGGCGTCCTGCTGTTCAAATTTTTCAAGCCGCCCATTAGACTCTTAGCTGGGCTTAACGACTGCCATGTTACTGGCAACCGGGACAAATGGTTTAACGTGCCTTACGAAGCAACATTTGCGTGCGGAAACGCAAGCAAATTTAAATGCCATAAAGTGGTCACCCATCCGAGGACCAGTCATAGGGAAATTTGCAAAACTTAGTGATCGTTTACAGAACACTGAGTCCGCGGGGCCACAAGCGCTAATAGAATACTACTACTCAATATTTATAGAAGTAATTAAAATAATATCATTAAAACTAACTACTACTACTTCACGCTGTATTCCTGACGGAGTAGTCAGAGAGGACAGATCGCCAGGCTTCGCGATCCATGTATACTTCTTTCGCTTCTTCAAGATTCATCAATCGCTTCATACACGCACGTCTGGGTATCCGAGTACTTTTGACCTTTCCGTTTTTGAGCATCCTGCTCACGTGGTCTTCATATGTAAGTCTCGGCCTACCCTCACTTCTTCTACCCTCTACTTTCGCACAATATATATTCTTCGTCAATCGTTCCTCTCTCATTCGTTGGACGTGTCCAAACCAACGCAGCACGCCCTTTTCCAGCTTAACGCTGACACTTTCATTCAAACCTGCCATATTGCGTATAACTTCGTTAGGTATTCGGTCGGCCAAAGTAACGCCGCGGCGCCGCACAATTTTCGAAGTGATCGCATCTCCACAGCATTCAATTTACTTTCATGCATCTGCTGACATACCCAGGTTTCGCTACCGTAAAGCAAAGTTGGCACTAGCACTGCGTTGTGAATCGCCAGTCGTGCTTCTTTTACGATGCTTTGTCGCTTTACTAATTGGGACAAAGCACCGTTAACTCTGTTTCCGGCAGCTACTCGCCGTTCTACATCCGTTCATTAAACGTATTTTTTCATCCGTTCATTCCGTATCATAAAACGTTTACAAATATAAATTAAACATAATATTTTTAAACTCACACGACTTATACTATGCATTTTATGTTAGTCGGGTCTTTTTCGCGTAATATTTTTAACTTTTTCTCACCTCTCGACGTTTCGGCTATATTGCAAAAGCCGTGGTCACGAGTAGAGCGTCGAGAGGTTAGAAAAAGTTAAAAAATATTATTTAGAAATATATAAGTATGTTTATCAGTCGTCTAAACCCCATAATACAAGCTTATATTAGCTTACTTTGGGCTAGACTGCGCTGTGTAAAAGAAATGTCCCATAATATTTATTTAATTTATAAAAACATTGACATAGTACCTATTGATGAGCTACTAGCGCTAAATCCTACATACATATATTTATTTTTATTTTGGATCAAGTGATTGACTTGATATGCTTGTTAGTTAAAAAAATAATTATGGGCAATTCAGTTAAATAGATATGTATACACTAGTTAACGCCCGCGGTTCCTCACGCGTGGTGAAGTTTTCCCGTTCCCGTTTCCCACAGAAACTTGTTCTCGGGATATAAAGTAGTCTATGTGTAATTCTGATGTGTAAGCTATATTATTGTAAAGTTTCATCAAAATCCTTTCTGTAAATTTTGCGGGAAAGAGTAACAAACATCTATCCATATTTACAAACTTTCGCGTTTATATTATTTGTAGGATAACTATTTAGACAACTATTAAAATTAAGTGTCTGTTTGTACTGAATTAACAAATTTTCACTAAATGCATAAAAAAATATTTTTTTAACTCTCGGGGGCCCAGCCGTTTCAGAGATTTCTTTCGAGAGGCCTTTTACGGGCAGAAAGCTGATGTTATAAACAGTAATTTAGGCTATATTTTACCCCCGTACTCCTACTGGAACTTGTTCTAGGCGGATAAAACTGCGTGCGGACGCACGCAGTTTAATTATTAAATAAATACTATATTTATTAGCTACACAAAAAATATTACGTAGCAAAATTGTAGCACTGGCTTGAGGCCGCGTAGGTCCCTGCTACGACCCCTAGCTTTAAATTTATTTTTCTGCTTCGTTTTACGAGTAAATTGTAAACATTAAATTTTATTATGTAAATTAATTAGACAATGCAACGTAAAAGAAGCACGACGCGATTCATAACGCAGTGCTAGTGCCAACTTTGCTTTACGGTAGCGAAACCTGGGTATGTCAGCAGATGCATGAAAGTAAATTGAATGCTGTGGAGATGCGATCACTTCGAAAATTGTGCGGCGTTACTTTAGCAGGCCGAATACGTAACGAAGTGATACGCAATATGGTACGTTTGAATGAAAGTGTCAGCGTTAAGCTGGAAAAGGGCGTGCTCCGTTGGTTTGGACACGTCCAACGAATGAGTGAGGAACCATTGACGAAGAATATATATTGTGCGAAAGCAGAGGTTAGAAGAAGTCAGGATAGGCCGAGACTTACATATGAAGACCACGTGAGCAGATTGCTCAAAAACGGAAAGGTCAAAAGTACTCGGATACTCAGACGTGCGTGTATAAAGCGATTGATGAATCTTGAAGAAGCGAAAGAAGTATGCATGATATCTTCACGCTGTACCCCGTCAGGGATACAGCGTGAAGATAGTTAATTTAAATTTTTTTAATTAGTTAATTTTGTTTAATGCTGGTATTATATGAGGTATAGAATTAAAATGTTAGTTTGAGCTGTCTTATTGATACTTAAATAAGATGATAGAAGCGTTCGTGGCCCGCTAATTCAGTGTTCTGTAAACGATCACTGCGTTAAGCAACTTTCGCTATAGCTGGTCTTGGATAAGTGACCATTTTGTGGCACTTTCATCTGCGAGCGTTTCCGTACTTCGGAAGGCATATTAAGCTGTTGGTTCCGGTTGCCAGTGAAATGGCAGTCGTTAAGCCAAGGTGAAGGCCTTATAGGCGGTTTGAAAAATTTCAACAGCAAGTCGCCACTGCCTGCGCCTGTCCATTTCAACACGTGGGACAAAAATGCATACGGTCAAATGTGGGCGTATAATATGCCTAGTGCTTCAAGGATAAAGGTGTGACACTAAGCTCGTCTGTAGATATAAAAGGCAAAATCACTGACTGACTCATTGATCACGAAAACACTGAAACTTCCAAAGCTATGAAGCTCAAACTTCGCAAGGAGATTCTTTTTAATACGTAGGTTTCCGCTAAGAACGGATTTTGCGAAATTCTACCCCTAGGGAAGTAAATAAGCGATTAACGGTTGTATGGAAGTTCGTCATTTTCTAAGTTAGAAACATGAATTGTATGTAGTGTATTGTAGTGAATCACACTCAATCACTATTGTAGTGAATTTGTAACTAAAAAAATGTACACCTGTTTTTAGTTACAAATAAATGGGCACGTGTATAGCGATTTTGCAAAATTTTACCTATAAAACGGTAAACAAGGGTTAAAAGTTTATATAGGAAATTCTTTATTTTTAAACTTAGCAACACCAAATTTCTTATACCTGCTACTGTAAAAAAAAAATTTGCGCTAATGAATTTTAATAAATTCTACCCTTAAGGGGGTAAAACAGTAGTTGTAATTAATGACTTATTGATCACCAAACCTATAAAACTAACAAAGCCACGAAGCCCAAACTTCGCATGGGGGTTCGTTTTAATAAGTAGTGCTCCCTAAGAAAGGATTTTGCAAAATTGTACCACTTAGAACGTAAATAAACGTAATAAATGGTTGTGTGGAATAACGTTATTATCAAAGTTAAAAACATGAATTTACGTACACCGGTTTCTGGTTACAAATAAATAGGCACGTATATCGCAGTTTCGCAAAAGTTTACCTATAAGGAGGTAAAACAGAGATTGTATTAACTGACTCATTAATCACGAAATCCACGGAGCTAACGGAGCTATAAAGTCCAAACTTCGCATTGGGGTTCCTTTTAACACGTAGGTTCCCCCTATGAAGGAGTTTTGTGAATTTTTACCCCTAAAGACGTGAATAAGGGATAAACGGTTGTATGGAAGATTGTCATTTTCGAAATTAGTAACATGTGTAGGTACATAAGTAGGTACATGTAGGTACATAAGTACTTATGTACCTACGCCTGTTTTAGAAGAATCTCTTAAGGCCTGTATTACCAGCGAGTTGGTTGTTCCCACGGGAACCGAAACTATGTCAGTAAACCACGCACAGCCTAAACATTAAACATAGAAACCTGAAATTTGGTGAATGTATACTTTAAGTCTTTGGATAAGCAATAAAAACCGGATTCCCGATATTTGCATGGAAACGGGAACTACTCGGATGAAGCCACTCACAGTCTAAACTATCAAACATAGTTTTACCAAATTTCAAGTGACATACCTGAAATTTGGTGAAAGTATTTATTAGGTATCTACCTTGAATCAGCACTATGAAAGGAATACCCGGTATTCCCACGGGAAAGGAAACTACGTGGGTGAAACCACACACAACCTAAAATTTGGTAAACGTATTCATTACGTACCTACGTGAGATGAGCAATATCAAAGAATTCCCGGTATTCCCCCGGGAATGTAATCTTACTAATAAAATTGTTAAAGTTTGTAAATATTTCTATATTTTTTTGGACGTTTTTTAATCACATTTTGAAGAAAATCGGCATATACTCGTAGGTAGAACATAACAGAAAGTTGATGCACGCGGCTCCGCTCTCGTGACGTCGTTAGTGCACAAAAATGTTTCTCGCGGGAAAAAGATGTTTTCCCGGGATTTAAGTAGGTACCCTATGTATTAATTCAGGAAATGTCTCGCACAAGATATTCAGTTCAAGCAGTTTAGCCCGCGTGTATATTATTCAGTTGTAAGTAACTCATCAACAAATGTTCCGATTTCATTCGGTTTTATGTTGTTTAAAAGCGAATACTTCAGAAGTTGTTTCATAAGAATAGCCTACGCGCCACCCTCTTTAACTAATGTCTCTTTCTTTGTCAGTTTCTCTTATGTGGCGCTAACGAAGTTGCGCGGGTCAGCTAGTATAGGTATAATACACCCTAGGAACAATGGCATTGGTAATATAAAGTGATCACGAAATGTACAGTTTGACATATATGAAGATAACTATCACAGTACGAGATTTATCAGACTTGTGTGTGACTTGGGGACTCGGATAGTTTGTCAGTATCCTCACTACTGACATTAGTCAAATCTCCTCTTATGTGGCCTGTATTGTTCTATTATTATGTTTGTGAGGTTGGTATAAAAAGAATAACCAACATAAATTACTAGACAAATAAATTAGTTTAGTTCAAACCAATGGATCATTAGAAAGGTCCACAATGATTAGGTAAAACGTTTAATACTTTTAATTCGTACAATTGCCATATTATTTACTAATTACAACTTCATTATACTTACCCACATGTTTTGACATAATTTTTACTACTGCTTTTATAAAAGTATAAGGTAAAACAGGGTTTCGAAGTCGTCTCAGGTAAAACCGCGGGGTATATACTATGCATCAATAGTAAAATTTTCACAGAAATCATTAATATTAATAAGATTACGCTATCTACTTAAATAACTCCATTCAAATTACATATTCAAACCCAAGAACCATGTTGTTTTAGGAAATAATTCAAAATGGCGGCTGTAGCATCAGTTGCTAAGTAACCGGCATGACGAAGAGGGTGGGAAAATAAAACAGTGTAGTTCCTCAGAGGGATTTTAGGAATATTTATACCTAATAATGGGATTTCTTCCTCTATTATTGTTCGTGAGATTTTATCATTTATTTTCGCTGAATTAAAGTGAATGTTATTTGGAAACAATTATTAATAAGGAAATTAAACTAATTCAGAACGGTTCCGACAGCTAAGCGTCATGGGATTAAGGGTCATTACAAAATTGCTTGTCTTTTTTGGCTGTAAATACATTTAAATTAAAAAGTTAACCTCTACCTCATAGACTAAGCTCATAGACAAATTTATCCGGTGAAAAAACCTAGCATGAATCATGATTTCATAAGGTTGCTACTATTCATAAAATAACTATCAGCCAGCCCTATGTCACCACTTCTGTGCACTAAAGGCGATTTTCCTATATATACTGATTTGATACATCTGAGTGGTTCAGGTATATGAGTAAATTGATTCCATTTTCAACCAATATATCTTCTCTGTAACTCTCAAAAGGATGGATCATTTTTGACACTGACTTCTAAACGTAAGTCACGCTTGGTCGTATATTATGGTAACTTATTGTCATGAACCTGTAGTCTATTAGTACCATTGAAATCTACTTCCAGTAACCTTTCAGGTTGTGGTAGTCACCCACAACCTTTAGACATAATATGAGACAAAAAAAGGCTTACAACCCATCTCAGTAATGTAAAGTAAAAACTATCTCTTATAAAACTATTGGACACGTATTGAGTTCCCGTGAGGAGACAATTATGCGAGCTAGACTAGCTTGTACCCGCGTCACCGCCTGCTTCGAGTAATTAATTAACTTTTAATCTAAATAGGTTGTTAAGTACCTATTTGCCTGTTATCGTACTAAGTATCTATTTAATAAATATTTTACTCGTTGTTATATTGAGTATTTTGACATCTTTTGATATAATCTGAGAAATGTACCTTTAAAAGGTTTATAGATAAGAGTAGTAAGTGCTCGGAAATACTGGTATCTATTTCGCCATACTACGCCGATACGAGTATGTTATATACATACATATTGTCACGCCTTTATCCCCGAAGTAGTAGGCAGAGGAAAACTATACGCCCAATATACAGACGAAAATTTCACTTACCCAACAAAATATCACATGAGAACAACTTGTGTATCACTGTGTAACGACAAGCAATACAAAGGAAGTGTGAGGATACAAAGAGTGTCAAACAGTCACCAGACAGGAGACCTTAAACTGAAAGATTTTCAAAATCATTCTCAAAATCCCATCGCAATTTGTTCCATGGAACTAGTGAGAAAGCCTCATGGAACTATTGGGAATAAAAGTAAGAAAGATACGTTCTCATTATCTTTATTTCCAAACCTATTGAAAAAAAAAAACTCAGTAGTTCTATGGGTCAAATTTGCCCTGGACCTAGAGAGAATCCGGAAATTTGAAAACTACACAATTCTGGTTTGAGAAACATTATTTAACAGGATTTCTTGACAGGGTCCATCACAGCAACTGGGTCTATTATGACCTTAATATTGAAAATGAAGGCAAATATATCGGTACACAAAGCAAAGACACAGAATTAGTTAGCCTAGATCTGAATTTATGAATAGTGGCATTTATTGTAGCCCAAACTTCGTGGCCAAGATTGTTTAGTTTCTGGAGACAATTCCTTCTAGGGCATAACTTCCTGGCTAACTCGAGATTTGTATCCATTTTGAGTTGCCCTTACCTCACCGTTAGTGTTAGCCCTATGGGGATTTAAACGTTAAAAAAAAAGATACTTAAAAAGTTAAAAAAATGGCGGGTCGAAAAGTGTTTTTCACTCAACGGAGGACTTTCTTAACATGTATGGAAAGCATTACTAAGTAGGAAGATGAACGAGATCCTGTTGTTTATTGTGAGACCCATTATTATATTTTGTACGTTTCTTATTTTTTTCTGTTTTTATGAGAAAAACTGTATCTAATGTTTGCATGACAAGTTTAGTCATAAGATCTTTATAACAATGTTCAGGCAAATAAAGTCATCTATCTTATTATACCTCAGTGGAACCATCACCACGTTATTTTCTGAATTTAAAATACACCTGTAGACAAATTTACACGAGTACCTAGGGGTGAGCACGTGACTACTTTAATAATTCCTTGTTTTATCAAGTTTCGATCACATAAAAAAGCCAACTTTTCAAGAGGAAACCTTTTAAAAACTTTTCCAACTTTTTATGTGGAAAGCCCTTGAAAACAACTCTTTTATTCTAAATGTAAAATTTAATATAATTGAAATAAATACAATTTTAGGAACATTTTTATAAGGGTGCCATCTAGCCCAATCTGAGCTGTTATAGCTACGCTTGTATGCATTTGCGTGGGTAATTTCGGTGGCACAGATTGTCCGGGAGCAGCTGGCGGGCGTCAGCTGAAAATCAGCGCTATGGTACTCCGCAGCATTATGCTATTATGCTGAGCTGTAGCCTTAGAGGCACTTTTAGTTTAGTTTATTTATTTTCATTACTTATAAGGTTTTGTTTAAATAACTTATATATTTTATTGTTTGTTTTTGTATGTTTATGTATGTGCCTAATAAATGTGATTACTTTCTTTCTTTTTTGTATACCACTAAGTAAAACATTTAAGTGTATAGGACTTTAGCATAGCCAGTAATAACTACAAAAAATGGCGTCACTGCAAATGAGGTGGAAATCAATTGAAAGATCCTGATAAAAATACCGTATATCAATCGTGGAATCAATTGAAAGATCCTGATAAAAATACCGTATAAATATGAATCTATAGTTCCAAACTCCAGATTTCACAAATCAACCGCCCCCCGCCCCCTTGGTTTTTTTCTGCTTCAATTAATTAACTACAGATTCATATTTAAAAGTAAAACCTTTTCCAACGAACAAGTCTCGAAAAAATTTGGAAACACTTTGATTTCAATAATATTTTTATTGGTTTATTTTGAACTTTTTTATGTATGTATTTCAATAAACAAACTAAAGAAATAAACTTTTTTCTGAAAACTTTAGCCACGAAGGCCTTTGTTTCAAGTTTCGTAGAATCCATTAGTACTTTCGATTTGTTATATAGGTAGGTACAAACTTCTGTAAGGCATGTAAAACAATTTGCTTTTTAATATTACGAGAACAAAATTATAATTTTTAAAAGTATATTTCAATCATTTTAACGTTTGCACTGTTTGGGATTTAGCATTGGGTCAAGTCTGCTATTTTTTTTTTAATAATATGTTGCTGTGTAAAATTTTACACAATATATAGCCCAGAAAATTTTTATTTTTATAAAAGTTACTTGTAGACTTGTTGGACTCATTATATCTTCAAGAAGACATAAATAATTGAATAATTGAATTTTTTTTTGTATTTGATAGCCCATTTATTGAGGAAGGTTCTAGGCTATATATCATCACGCCACTATATAGAAGAGCGGAGCAGTAATCATAAATGTCAACAAATCGGGGAAACTTTCATACATTTTTGGAAAAGTAATAAGCGACGGGATTAAATGGGTGCCACGGGAGTTCGAATGATGTCACTGGCGAAGCCGCGCGGGTCAGCTAGTCTATAATAAAAAAATCAGGTGATCAACTGTTGGTTTATTTATCTATACTACATTCGACATTGCATTGTTTATTGCACGCCTCATAAGCGAAGCGTTGAGGTGGGTACTACTGTCACTTCGCGCAAAACATCTGATTTTTCAAACTTAAAATGTCTCTATTTATCATATATTGCACTTGTAAAATAATATTTACACACACATATCAAGAAAAAACACTATTGTTAACACTCATGATATTTTTGATGCCATTTTTGTTATTTAAACTTGTTATTTAAAAAAGTTTTGTTTGGGTGTTATTTATCTACAATATGTATGTATTTAGAAATATATAAGTATGTTTATACTGATAAACATACTTATCATATTATTATATATGATAACTGTATCTAGATCCCATAACACAAGCTAATATTAGCTTACTTTGGGCTAGATGGCGCTGTGTGAAAAGTGTCCCACAATTTATTTTTTTTGTATTGGACGTCCTTATATCTGTATGTGCGTATGATAACACGATAACGACCGAAATACTTTACTAATCGAGTCTTTTTTTTTCTCTTACGCTTCAGTATAACTTGGAATAGAACTCTTTCAATTTTCACGGTCTGATTCGATGTGGTTTAATTGTTATCTTTTTTTCAATATTTTCGAATATGATCGTATACTAGCGTCATCTATGGTAAGAGTTGTGTACTGTCTAATACACATTCTCGTAAAGTTGTTAACAATTGCGAACATAAATTTCGCTCTGCACAACTCTTGGCTGGTACAATAAAAAGGAACGACTTTAGTTTAATTTTTAATATTTAACTATTTTTTTTATAATGTAATAAAAGCGTGTGAGGCGTGATCTATTGGATTTTTCAAAATTTTATATTATACTGTCAATCCAATGTTCAAAATTACTCGAAAAATTAATTGAACTACATGTCTAAAATAATGTAGATGTTAATCTTCACGACAAAGACACGTAAAAGCTATTTATCGGCTTCAAATATTAAATTGTTGCGACTGGTTAGGTTAGGTTAGGTTAGGCTGCCTACAGATGAAATTATCAAGCCCATAAGGTCTTCAAATTGACATAAGAAATTGTATTGCACTGGCAAACGGGTCCATCGGCATAATAACCGCTCAATGACTTCTACTTTCCAATATGTATCTAACTCTTCCAATTGCTGACTGCTATGCAAAACGTCGTGGGTTCGATTCCCACCCAGGATAAAACTTTGTGTGATGAGCACGATGGTTTAATCTGTGTCTGGGTGTTATTTATCAATAATATGTATGTATTTAGAAATATATAAGCATGTTTATCAGTTATCTGGTTACCATAGTACAAGCTCTGCTTAGTGTGAAATCCGATGGAGTTGTGTGAGTTGTCTCAACAATATTTATTTATTTATTGCTAACTATTATTAGGTATATAGTGACTAATGTTAGATTGCCTAAAGAACACATTTATGACTAAGCTATTAGTTCCCTTTTGGCATCTTTGAAAGCAATTTAAATATCGAGACAACTAAACAGTGCAAAAATGTATGCCTATCTATATAGGCAATGGGCTCACCACCTGTTACGTGGGACAAAACTGTATACGGTGAGATGTGGCTGTATAGTATGAATCTGCCACCCTTTTGGGAATATCGGCGTCACTGGTAAACGACTCTACAATATCAATTATAGTTAAAAATAACTGTCAATTTATACAGTAAACAACTAAATAAAAACCTTTTAATACATTTTCATATTAAATCCAAAGATCCAAATCCACTTTACCAAAATAAATAATTCTCAAGTCAGTAAAAAACATTGAATTGTTACAGCCCATCTTGTTTTCAATTATACACCAACGCAATACGACCCTCGCTTCTGCAGTGCGCCATTTTCTTTTGGAAATGTTTTCCGCTTCCTCCTACGCGGAAACATCTAAAATACATTTAATATTTTTACAGTCTTCTTCTTCATCTCAAGTGTTTTCCCAGTTGCTTCCAAACTAAAACTACCTGGATTTGGAGCCTGGAGTCTTCTTTATTTGACTACTAAAAGCAGCTATTTTTTAGCTTTTGATTCTTGGCATTGTTGAGAGGGACTGCCGCCTGACCTGTCAACCTTGTCATATCAATTAGTGGTGTAGTGAGCTCGCTTGATTTTAAATTTAATCTGAACTAAATTGAATCGTGTTAGATCTTAAATTGTAATTCACTAGGAACTATGAAGTAGCAGTACTCCGACCCTCTGTCCTGTAGGATCCACCATCTCGATGCACTGGTGTATCGAATAGCACGCAGAAGTTCACTGTGATCCACCGCTGGTGTGGGTGGATCAACTCCTGTGATACTTTCATCTCTTAATATGATCCACCAGTGGATCGAACAGCAATCAGGGAGTTTCGTAAGATCCACCACTGATGTGAACTGTTAATGATGCCGAATATCGTGTAATGTAAAAAGTGCAAATCAAGAATTTAATGTCACCTGCGCTCTACCAGAGACGCAAAAAGTAATACGTAGCAGAAAAATGTTGGATATCGTTGATCAATATGAGCATATTCGCTGACGAAATACTTTTTTATGTTTATTATGAGCTATATGAGCTTCAAATTTATATTTAAAGCATTATTCACAAATTCTAGAGGGTATGGATATCAGCCACACTTTTATCCCGGAAGGAGTGACATGGTTTGCTAAGTATACGCCCATATTTCACCTCGTTCATTTTTGTCCCACGTAACAGGTGGAATATATATACAATGAGATCGATCGATAGTGTGTACAAGCTGGCGTTATATGAACTAACAATAGCACAAGGTCAAGAGTTCTAATGAACTTTGGTGACCTGTGTGTTTATATACGATTTCAATGGCACTAATAGCTTAAGGATGTTTCTGGTATATTGATTATCGAATACCTATTACATAATTGTCCTTTTTATTGGATGGGAGGAAATTATCTATTCACATTTTCAAAACGTATCTTTTCAAAAAAGTATTCATTTCCAAAACGTCTACTATTTAACAATGAGAATCAGAAATTACATGGTGGAGGAAATAGGTATTACTCAGGAATATCCCACGTACCTTCGGTTGGACAATCCATATGATTGTAGTAAAGAATAACCTTCTATTATGCCTCCACATCTATGACATCAGGGAAATATTGGTATAACTGTCGTCGCCCCGCTGACTCTGTGTTTTGTAAACGATCACTGCGTTAAGCAACTTTCAGTATGGCTGGTCACAGATGGTTGGCCGCTTTGTGAAGGCACTCCAAACTGTTGGCCCCGGTTGCCATTAACATGGCAGTCGCTAAGCCAAGTTGAAGGTCTTATGGGAGGCTTGAAAAATTTCAACAGCAGGTAGCAATAACCTGCGTCTGTCTATTTCAACACGGCAATAGGCTCACCACCTATTCCCACGTAATAGGTGGTAAGCCCATTGCCGTGTTGTATCAAGAATACACACGGTGAAAAGTGGGCGTATACGCTATGGGTTTCCTCAAAAGGGGTCTTAAGGTCGGCAACGCGAGTGCTGCACCTCTGGTGTTGCAAACGTCCATAGGCTACGGTGACCACTTTCCATCAGGTGGCCGTACGCTTGTCTGCCACCTCAGTGGTATAAAAAAATGCCTCTTCCACCTCTTCGGGGATAAAGCGTGATTGATAAATAACAAACACTTATTATATCTATAAATATGACCGGTACCTACCTTCAACTTAGCGTAGAACACGTGAATGAAGTCGGCTAAACATTTACTTAGGGTAACTTAACGGCGTAGTACTACGTTGTAGGCACTATGGATCGATATCAGAGCCTCAAGGCCGCAAGTACGCGTACCAACGCGTGTCAGGGTGGTTCAAAAGAAGTTATAGAATATGTACTTCTAACATTTCGTACTCCTACTCAGTTGAGTGGGAGAATTGTTGGGATGTTCAATTGTGTACAAACATAACATTGAATGCGTTGTTGACATGTTCTCTGAAACCAAAAGAGGCTTTATTTCTTTTTTTTGTAACGCTTTTATCCCGGAAGTGGTGGCAGAGGCATATTATACGCCCACATTGCCGTGTTGAGTTGGACAAGCGCACAGGTTGTGGCGACCTGCTGGTGAAAATTTTCAAGCCGCCCATGAACTTGACTTAACGACTGCCATGTTACTGGCAACCGGTACCAACGGATCAACATGCCTTCTGAAGCACGAAAACCCTCGTAAAGGGAAATGCCACAAAGCGGTCACCCATCCAAGGACCAGTCATAGCGAAAGTTACTTAAAGCCTTAATCGTAAACAGAACACTGAGTTAGCGATGCTATGAGTACTTACATTAATTCATTTATACCTTACCTCATTTTGGCATCTCGTTACGTTCATAATCACTAAGGAGCATTTTTTTGTAGCTATGGGCGACTGAATTATTTGGTTTTATTTTTCGATAATTGAAAACGACTGCCCTCTGATCTACCCACTTACGCCTTATTCACAACCATTCGTAAAGATTTTGACAAACAAATCTTCCGAATGTCTGTCATATTCTGAGATCTATCATCTGTGTGGGCATTACGAATTTATAAATGGCTGTTTTTCTTAGTCATGTTTATTAGTAATACTACCAAAATTATAATATCCGAGTGAATAACTCACCTGTTAAAGACCAGTGAATCCCTTACCACTTACCATAAACACCTTAAACTGCAATTTTTGTAACGGGCGAAGTCACAGGGAGCACAGCTAGTATTGCATAAATCATCTTACAGTAGGTGGACTCGAAGTCGTGACGAACACTAAATAATTTAGGAAAAAATCTCGTGCATTTCCATTCTGAGGTGATACAATACAAATTTGCCAAAAGCCAGTTATATAAACGAATTAGTAAAACCTTAGGTACCCGTGGATGGGAACGAAAACAAAAGTAATTCGTGATAAACTTTCTCTCTCGCGCCAACAATTAACTGAGTGCCAGTGCGCTAGTCATTGCTACTGGTCCAAGTTATAAGAGATGGAAAATTGATTCACCATAGGCTCTCCCGGTGCAGTACAATACTAAACTCACTATATGAAATAGTTCATAATTCGTTATATATTTAGCAGTTAATCAAGTGATAAATGTAGCGTTAAGAAATTATTATCGTATCAAAATTAGCGTTTTTATTATGTATTTTTTAAGAGAACAGTTTACATAATGAAACTATTTATAAACATTTGTCGCTTGTGACACTCAGTACCTATTTACATTATTGTTAATTGTGTATTACAATTTATTACATATAATTTAATACTCGCTAATTACGTAGGAATATTGATATGATGCCCAAAATGGTATTTACTCATACATATACATATTTGGTTGCCAATCCGGCTTCCTTAATTCCACACAAAGAAATGATAGTCTCGTAAATTACTTTAGATCGAATTAAAGGTCGAATCTATCTTCCGGGTCACAATGATTTATTGTAAGGAACTGTGTTATACTCTATTGACGTATACACTTGTAAGAACATGATTAGTAGTCTCTAAACAACAATTTTTCTTCACTTGTACCACACACGGGTAAGCTATGATAAGATCTGTTGGTTGTTTAATGCCAGAAATCACGAAGTAACTTGCATGGAGATAGTTTTCCAGCAAAAGTTAATTACAACTACAAATATAGTATTTGAATATATTTGTTATTTAATGTTGGGTACCTACACGAAAAGAAAACATGATATAATGTAATGAACATCAATCATTGTTTTCTTTTATCATTCTTTTCTATAGGAGCGGGGAACCTCACATTGCAGGCCATAGTTTCTGCTATCGTCAGTAGTGAGAGCGCCTGGAATGCTGTCGTCTCTTAGTAATAGTACTCTCCCGTGCCGCAGGAGGCGCACTGGGCGTCGGAGATCCCGAGACGATCTGCGTCCCCCATAACGATGTGCCTGGAGGCGACACTCCGGGCTAGCGGTCGCCCTAGCAAAGGACGGCTAAAGGTGGTGGCGCGTTCGCTGCATTCTTGCACGCGCTGCCATTGACAGGGGTCATCAAAGGTTGCAACCAGGGCTGGTCAGGGTTCCTGGGATTTCCTTTCAAGGGTACACCAGGATTCCTGGCTACATACAGCCGAGAAGGGAAAAAAAAATGTTCATTAATTCATCTGTTAAGATGAAATCAAGATATTTTGTACGAGCATAGAACAACGCTGATGAAAGTGAATATTTGATGTGCAGTGATAAAATAACTCAGTTTCTTGCAATAAATATTATAGCAGATGCATTGGCGAAAATACAGCATGTTCAGCGGTAAATTATGTAGGTATATTACTTTAGTTGCTTGGCATTTTTTTTATACCACTGAAGTGGCAGACAAGTGTACGGCCCACCTGATGGAAAGTGGTCACAGTAGCCTATGGACGTTTGCAACACCAGGACTCTGTAAACACCTTTGAATACCCCTTTTGAAGAACACCATACTGTAGACGTTTGGGAAAACCTAGGCAGGGAGCTCATTCCACAACCTAAGCACAATCTAAGTTGCAGAATTCTCAACTATAACGAGGTACATATTAGGTAGAAATCAATTGCGATGACAGTCGTAAAGGGTAAACCATTTTAGAGACTCAATTACCGTCAATAGCTGTAGGGTAGGGTAATCAATGACCAAAATATCTCTAATTGAATTCAAGTCAGCCAAAGAATAATGTTTGTTTTTGTTGTTAGGAAGACTGACATAATTATTAGTTAATATTTAAAAAAAAAAACATTGGAATGAGTTTATTTTCAGCAAGTTTTTTCAATTAATACGAATATTGTTAGTAAGAATAAAAAGAAAAACTTTAGTGTAAATTGGCATCAAACTTGGATTTAGATTGACGTATTGACTTTCTTTTTCTAGCTATTCTCAGGAAGCCCTTTCATTTGATACCCATATTACAGCGGTGTATTAAACATAACTAGTCCATGTTGGATTTAGTATAACGTCACATTTATTACCATGCTTTGTCACCTAAATTAAATCTGTATTCAAAATTTCATCTCAATCGGTTGAATCAGTTTTAACATTCCAGCCGAACACACATTATATTCAGTGCAAGTTAAATGAAAGGTTAAAAATATTCCTCTGTTTACCCTTTCGAGAAGATACATGGGTAAGGTGTTGCTAAGAAGTTGCTATTGCAAGTCAGCTAAACTTTGAGCCACTTGAATTAGAAGGTAAACTATGGGTCTACACTAATATATGGATAGGATAGATGGAGCCCTACCGAGAGCTTCAGCGCCCAAGCTGGCCTCACCTGCTAGTGGACCACATGCTGACTAACGAACGAGTTCATAATGAGGACCGGCTATATGTATTTTTCTCTTACAATCCTGGGTTCTTTAAGAGAAGCATGAAAAGGCATATTTCTGTGCCGTCAAGATGAGGGTCGCTATCAGAGCCCTGTGGGTTGAGATAGCGGCCCCAATCACGGGTCGTCGCCTTTGCTCACCGACAGGGGGGCGACGTCATTTTCACATGTCATATATAAAAAAAAATGTATCTGTGCGTCTCAGTGTTTATCTGAGACACCGTAGCAACAACTTTTTACAGATTTTTTTATCGGAGTTTTTAAAATATTCAGCCTGATAAAGTCACGTAAGTGAAATTGAGATCAGAAGTCCACAATACTAGCGACGTTGTCGAACAGCGGCCATTATCTAAGCTTACTGGTGTGGATGAACTCATAATGACAAGTTACAATAAAAACAACATTATTATAAACTTGTTATGTAAACTCTATTCGGAATGAAAAATGAAAAAAAAAACACACATTTAGTAAAGATTACAATGGGACATTTTAAACACAATAAACCATTTTATATCGCCATATACGGCTGGTCACGGAAAAATCGTATATTGAACGCGGGAAATTCCTGACAAAAATATGGAGTTCACCGCCACCATAGCAAATAATAGTGCACGAACAATAGAGCTTTTATTAACATCGTAAAGGTGAACGCATAAAAATCATTTCACTTCGGCATTTACGATCGCACCGATTTCCTGATGGTGTGCGCTCGGCACTTTCGCACACCCGGCCGCTTTTCACGGCTTTCCTCAGAAAACTATATATATCCCCCTCCCGCCTATAGCGTTGTCTCCCTCTCGGGCCAAGTTCGACGACCGGGGCAACGAGCGCGCGAAAGTACTTTCACTGCGCCGGCGCATGCGAGTCTCTAACGCCCGTCTGTTGTTACGCGCGAGTTTGCGTCTTTATAACGCTGTGTTTTGTTCGGGAAATCGCAGATAACGTGTGCAGCTCGGAGAAATGGCCTTTGATGGGTTTGCTCGAACCCGCAACCATTTAGATTTTAACTAGTTGTAATTCATCTAGGAATGCGACTTGTCCATCGTCTGCCAGTACTGCCCTTTCCAAATCGCGCTCCCTTTAGTTTTGTTCATCATGTTTTTAACTGACGCATCAACAATAGGATGGCGTTCTATGGTAAAAATTTTATGTTACCAACACAAAGTTTGATTTAAGGTTATCAAAAATCTAAAAAGCAAAAATTTTAGTTCTTTGTATTTGCTGTTAAGAAAATTAATTCACGTTAAAAGAGGTGCGACCGTTTATACCACTAAAACGTGTGCTGTGTATGTGTATGTGCTTAGATACATTAGAAATGTTTCAAAAGCTGATTCACTCGAATGCAAAAGTGCAATGTGGTTCGTAGGTAATATTTTTAAAAGCTGTAAACAACTTATTTTCGCATAAAAATAAAAAACAACAACGCTTTCTTTTACTATACTTGCAGGGAAGGTTTAGACACAGAATATAATAAACGGGCTGTCCAGTCATCGACAGTCTCTCTAATACCAATATGTAATAGCGTTGTCAAGTATTTTTTCCAAGATTAATGGGTCCGGAGCGCGCGATACAGTAAGGTCCGATATCCCGTACGCTTGGATTGTAGAATGAATCCCTGCTTCGGTTCTTTTCTTTAGGTATACTGTATGAGATTCTTCAAAGGGGCTCTAGAATGCTTTTGCAAAGTCAACTGCTGGAGTGTAGCAGTTTTTGTGTTGCAAATGCAACTGTAACTACTTTTGATCTAGTAGAGCGTATCCTTATCTGCTACATTAGTACAAAAACAAACAAAAAAAAACATTCTAATTCATATATTGGGATAGTAACGTTGCTAACTACAGCATTTACCTAATATTAGATAGGTTGTATGTTTGTTACCGTAGTAAAGAATATAAAAAAGAAGGAACCAATCCGTGCCATTCATCACAGCATTAACACGAATAATCGGTGCTTATACCTAATCAAGTATGCATAAAAAGCTTAAAAACCTTCATTACTGTTATAATTATGACAACAATATGTTTTATTCGCGAAAAAACACAACAAATGGTAGAACATAATGGCGGTGTCGTGTTGTATATCAATCGCAGTAGGAAGCGCAAGTGAAAGCAAGGCTTTCTGTCACGCGGCGCACGCGCACCGAGCCTAGCCCAAGTGCGCAATGCAACACTTAGATGTGGGGTAGATGGAGAAACATCTGTGGCTGCAGATCTGTAACCTGAATGCATCTCTGTCCTAATTTCTATTGGTGATGAAATATAGATATAGTAAAAGATAACAGCCTTATGTCACAGAATAAGCATAGTATTATTATGTGATACCCAATTATTCGAAGTAACAATGGCGTCAAGATATAATTATTTTCTTTATTCAGGGAACTGCAGATTCTAAAAATGATAGATTATGAATATGGCAGATTTTGTGTATGACTATTTCTTGAAATGACAGATTTTGGAAATGAAAATATCATTAGAAACAATATTGAAAAGCAATTAGTGTGCTAACTTTTTGTGAATTTAAATTTTAAAGTGGAAAACAGTGACGAGCTAGACTCGAACCAGCGTCTTCTAGTTCAACGCACCAGACGCGTTTACCAACCTCTTTTCGGCGACGTAAGGCCTACGTCGTCTTAAGATGTAAAGAGGTGGATTAATTCGTCAGTTACGAGCAGGTCACGGTGGCAACAAAAGCAGGTAGCCACAACCTGCGTCTCTCTATTTCAACACGTCATTGGGCCCTAGAAGGTGGGCCAGGAATGCACACGGTGAACTGTGGGCGTATAAAATGCCTCTACCACCCCCTTCGGGTATAAGGCGTCAATGATATTTTTTTTAGGTAAAAATATGGTGTTATTGCGAAAGTACTACTTTCTTTCAAAAATGTGAATGAATGGCCCTACACTCAAACAGCCAACCCTGTAAAACATTCTAAGACCCCTTTTGAAGAACCACATACTTTAGTTAGACGTTCGTGAAATATTAGGTAGGAAATTCTTGCTTTCACAATCGAACAACGCTGATAGTAGACCTTGCCATTTATAAGCGATTATATCCCGGCGAGCTTTACACCGCTTTATAATCAGGTTTTATGGTAAATTTTATGAGAAGAATAACGTTAACAAAGTTCTTCTTTTTATCATTTTCTGCTCTTTTCGCATTGAAATAAAGGATCAAGCGATGCATTGCCAATCAAAATTGCAAAGTGTATTCAACAAAACAACAAGTTTGGTTCAATGAAAAGTGAAATTTTATTTTCGATAATCGCAATTCTTCACAGTATGAAACGAGCGTCTAACTGCAGGCGATCACATAGGTCTAGGTTTTTAAAAAGGAAAGTTATATACTAGAAAGTTTAAATATTTTATAAATGTGTAAAAAAGCCTTTTGTGGTTAGTACAAAAACAATAGCTTAGGTTATTACTTACCTCAGAGCACACCAATTGTTTATTATTCAATTTACAATAAAATAAATTTAACTAAAAATAAATAAAAATAAATAAAATAAATATCCATCACGCCTTATCCCCGAAGGGGTGGCAGAGGCATATTATATGCCCACTTTTCATCGTGTGGATTCCTGTCCCACGTAATAGGTGGTGAGCCCATTGCCGTGTTAAAATAGACAGACGCAGGTTGTGGCTACCTGCTGTTGAAATTTTCAAGCCGCCCATAAGGCCTTCAACCAGGCTTAACGACTGCCATTTTACTGGCAACTGGGACCAACGGCTTAACGTGCTTTCCGAAGCACGGAAACGTTCGCAAATGAAAATGCTACAAAGTGATCACCCATCCGAGGACCAGCCATAGTGAAAGTTGCGTAGCTCAGTGATCGTTTACAGAACACTGAGACCGCGGGGCCACGAGCGCTTCAAATTTAACTACGTAAGAATTATTATATTGTATAATAATAAGCACATAATTAAAATTACTACATACAATAAACTCACCTTTGTAAAACTTTTATATCTAATTTCTGACTTAAGTATGTTATAAAAACTAATTAAATTGTTGTCTATAATTAGAAATAAAAATTCATAGGTCCAAAAAAATGCCAGAGCAACAATTAAATAACTAATTATATTTCACAAATTGAATCCACTTTTAAATGGTTTATCTGTAGCAAGTTTGTGTCGAATTGCAATCACAGCTTCTTAAAAAATAAGTCCTTATGATCCCACACAAAAAAATGGGTAAATATAATAATAATGCGTGTGGAACAGTAGGCTGAAGCCGTTGAAACCAAATTGTCGATTAAATAAGACAATTATTTCAAAACAACCAGCTTCAAAGCCGTTACCATTCTGAAACCAAACAAATATTTTTTCCAACTGTATTACAAATTAAGAGATGAATAAATGAGCACTGTTATCCCAAATAGCAAAGAATATCCAAACAAAATAATTGACGCAGTACTAAAAAGAAACTGAACTATGAACAACTCTTTTCGAAGTCGGTTAAAAGTCACAACAAAAATACTTACGCCCGTATTCCAGAACGTTTATCAATACCCAATCGACGCTTGAGAGTAGATTTTATAAGGCAAAATGTAGCCTCAAGCGTTGATTCGGCATTGAGAAACCTTCTGGAATACGGACCTAAATCACCATTACGTTTCTGTGATCGCAAGGTGCACACAGCGTTACAATTCACTTTTGTTTTATGAAATTCTCACATAATTGTCAAGTTGCGTTGTAGTGAATGTAATACTAACTGGCATAATCTAATGCTTTTGTTTCCTTCGAGTAAAAGTGGCAATTAATTCTCTTTCGTAATTGACGACATTAGATTAGCGCTAAGCATTACTTTTACGTAAATATAGAAGCACGTAACTGCTGCTGGACTTGTGCCAACATTATGATTGGATTGTTAGATGTCTAATCGATGTTTAATCATATTGTGAGAAGTTTTCTGTTGTTGTTCCAGATAGTCAAATCTTTTTTTCCTCTTTAGGTAAAGTGTTTTCTATCCAGGAATACATCTTCATCCTAAAACTATTTTTTTTTCTAAAGAGAATCAGTATTTTCCCAATAAGAAAACTTCTTTTCAAAGGAAGCATAACCATGCCACTAACACTCATTGCCAATTCTATATAACGCTATGAGTGTTCACGCACTGAGGAATAATATATAGGTACTATGGCGTAACAACATAAAAATCTTTTTAATTTTTTTATCTTTCGCCTTATCCTACGTTTGTAGAAAAAACTAAAGTGTTGACTATAGCTAACTTTAAAGTGTTCGAAAACTACTCTGACTGTAGTTATAAGTTGTCATGGAAACACTTATCAGCTAACTTCAGGGTGTCGGATTTTTCGTGGCGGTGTGCGCGAGCATCGTAAAAATTTACTCTCATCATTTTTCCTAACGCGCCATAAGAAACATAACTTCAAAAAAAGACTACTTGGTTCAGGACGAGACTTGAACTCGTGACTTTGCCTAACCAGGGCAATGCTATAGCCACTAAGCTACCAGGCCAGGTTATGGCGAGAGTTAACTTTTGAGCTACATAGCAACTGCAAACATATACATATTATAAAGGCATACTATACGGCCATATTTCACCGTATGCGTTTTTGTCCCACGTAACAGGTGGTGAGCCTATTGCCGTGTTAAGAGGCGCAGGCTGTGGCGACCCGCTGTTGAAATTTTCAAGCCGCCCATAAGGCCTTCAACCAGGCTTAACGACTGCCTTTTACTGGCTACCGGGACCTACGGCTTAACGTGCCTTCCGAAGCACGGAAACGCTCGCAAATGTAAATGCCACAAAGTGGTCACCCACCCAAGGACTATCTATAGCAAATGTTGCTTAACGCAGTGATTTTTAGTGCTTCTTAATTCATAGCAACTGATATCAAAGAATAGTGTTATAACCATTTCTATACCTACATTGATGTAATAGATTCTACTTAATAGATGGAAAAACTGTTAAAGCACTAATTTCTTTAATAAAATACCCATAGTCTGAGCAGTTTAAAGAAAATGTGTTGCTATTCGCAATACTCGACAACAGCTGGACCATTTTTAAAGAAATTTTGTGTATCTATCCGATTTGGTCCAGGGATGGTAAATAAATACAGTTGTAGCCCGTGGGCGTTTTTGATATAGCCAACTACGCAAGGCGGTTAGTTAATACGAACATAAATATGAAAATATTGTGTGCGAACGTTCCCATAAGTTCATGGGGTGCACAACGGTAGATTACGGCTTGCATCCTTGGTTGCGATACGGAAGTTTGCACGCATTGTGGGCAACAAATGCAACAATAGTTTTCCCATTTTCCCGCGCGCCTGGCCGGTGACCGCAGTGCGTTCGTTCACCCCGGGACGACGAGCTTTTCTTGCGCGTACGCCGCTGCCGCCCAAACATTGAGAACTATAGCTTATACGTCACTTGTAGTTATGTTTTGTGAAATAAGTTGTAGTATTGATGGGGAATAGGGCCTTTTTGGTTTTTTTTGGCAGACAAGCATACCAGCGTTATGTTGGAAAAGGGCGTGCTCCTTTGGTTTGGACGCGTCCAAAGAATGAGTGAGGAACGATTGACGAAGTATATTACGAACGACGAATAGAACCAGAATCGCTGTTATTAGCTGTAAAATATTAGTAAACTATCAAAAATACAACTGCGGCGCGATACGTGTTAGTAGAATTCTACCTTACGAAAAACCGTCAAAATTGGACCGGTGGCTTTCTTTTGAGCGACGATTTCTATTCTATTTCGATACGATTGAAATAGCAGACTCGGCCCCTTGATCGAAAGTGGTGATCGTAGCATATGAACGTTTGTAATAAAAAAGCGTTGGCGACCCAATAATTGAGGTTATAAGAAATAACTGCAATCGGTTACGATAGGTAAAGAGAATATTTAACACAAAATATTCTATACTTCTTTTACTAATAAAGAGGAAATATTTGTAAGTTTGTTATGAATAGGTTCAGAAATCACTGGGCCGATTTTAAAAATTCTTTCACTATTCGAAAGCTACATTCTTCGTGAATAACATAGACTATATGTTTTTTTTTTAAAGTTTAGGGTTTCTGTACGCAATCTCGAATTATGTAACCCAATGTGTAAAATGAGCTATACCAATATTTTAAAGCTGAAGAGTTTGTTTATAATACATTTCACCGTGTGCATTTTTGTCCCACGTAACAGAAGGTGAGCCCATTGTGAATCAAAAAAATATAACTTTCTTTACACAATATTTACTTCAGCTGTCAGCTATCTGCTATGTTAGCTGTCTGCTGTGTACAGATTTGTCAGGAGCTATAAACAGGTTTTCACTGACATTCGCTACCATAACATCCAAGTGGCTATCTAAAGCTAAACAACAAAAATCATTCTGATAAGTTGAGAACCTCTGCATTCTTCAGGTCGGTAAAAACTTATTGATTGATTGATATATTCTTTATTGTAAGACCAATTACATTTACACTTATTATGCATAAACTAGTTATGATTACCAATTTTTTTTAAATTGCGTGTTAATATGAACATTAAATGGTCCTCGAGCGCCATCTTATTGAATGAAAAGTCAGTACTCTCAGTCAACTCACGCGCAACACTCGATTTCTGTAATTATTTATGCACATAATTATGTTTATGATCGATCTTTACGTCTAAATGAACCATGAAAGTATTTTTCTATTATAATATTGACTCAAAAATTAATCGACCTTATAAATTAAGAGATTTGTTATTGCATTCAAGAAAAAAAGAAATAAAAACATTGAAAAAGTCTTTTTTTTATTTAATTATCAATAAATTAATACATTTACAAACTTATTTCTTACATGACATTGCCATAAACCACTGAAGATTGCCTGCAATTTATTAAAAAAAAATTGTCAAAATTTTGGCTGCAATGTCTTATACTCGTACCTGTCACCACATACCACATTTAAAAAAGGGGTGTTTAATTTTTCGTCTATTGTTTCCATTGAAAAATCCATAACGGATTTTTGTAGACTTTCATGTATACTATAATACCCTCAACGAGATATGCATCTTTTAACAGATTCTCTTAGTAGTAACATGAAATTAAAGATCACGTTTGGTGTAAGTGGGTTTTTAGAGATCCCAGTAAGTATAGTCTCACCCGTATTAAGTGGCAGAGCTCCTTATAACACACGCTGTTCTAGATTCGGGAAAATGCAGCACAATAAATAACTTTATGGTATTAATATTAGTAACATCAATGATCTGCCAAAGTAAACAAGCTTTTTACACACGAAAAATGTTAAACATAAAATCTGTTTGCACATTAGTTCTATTTACGTGTGTGATCGATGAGACAATGGCCTGCGGGGGCGACGCACCCTGGATGTTCGCCAGCACCCACGCGAGGGTAGAAACTATCAATGCAAGATGGCGGGTGGGCAGCCTATTGGTGTAGTTTGAGGAGGCAGATGGAGTTTTATAGATCAGAATTACTACGAAGTAATCTTATGATTGCGGAAGAGTTGTCCTAAACTTAATATTGATATCGAGTTAGATGGGATCGGGAAAATCTATTCTAACGAGTGCTGGGAAAGTAAGGATGCAATTATTAACTAAGTATATATATCCCTGTACCGTAATTACAATAATGTAACAGTATGCCCCTTTATTTGGATCTATCAATCTTCCTCATCAACCGTCCTCCATTAATAAACTCTTAAAAGCTTGTAGTAGTAGTAGCGCTCGTGGCCCCGCGGTCTCAGTGTTCGGTAAACGATCACTGAGGTACGCAACTTTCACTATGGCTGGTCGTCGGATGGGTGACCACTTTGTGGCATTTACATTTGCGAGCGTTTCCGTGCTTCGGAAGGCACGTTAAGCCGTTGGTCCCGGTTGCCAGTAAAATGGCAGTCGTTAAGACTGGTTGAAAGCCTTATAGGCGGCTTAAAAAATTTCAACAGCAGGTAGCCACAACCTGCGTCTGTCTATTTCAACACGGCAATGGGCTCACCACCTATTACGTGGGACAGGAATCCACACGGTGAAAAGTGGGCATATAATATGCCTCTGCCACCCCTTCGGGGATAAGGCGTGATGGATATTTATTTTTATTTTTATTTTATTCATCTTATACTATATCGTTACATATGTCGGAGCCCTTAGTACAGTTTAAACGCAAAATGACATACGATTTCAAATTGTGAAGCGCTCGTGGCCCCACGGACATAGTGTTCTGTAAACGATCACTGAGTTACGCAACTTTTACTATGGCTGGTTCTCGGATGGGTGACTACTTTGTGGCATTTACATTTGCGAGCGTTCCCGTGATTCGGAATGCACGTTAAGCCGTTAGTCCCCGCATGCCAGTAGCATGGCAGTCGTTAAGTCAAGTTGAAGGCCGTGTTAATATGGACAGGCACAGGTTGTGGTGACCTGACGTTGAAATTTAGCAAGCGGCCTATAACGCCTTCAACTTGGCTTAACGACTGCCCTGTTACTGCTGACCCAGATCAACGTCTTAACGTGCTTTCCAAAGCACGAAAACGCTTGTAAATGGAAATGCCACAAAGCGGTCACCCATCTGTGGACTAGCCACAGCTAAAGACGTTTAACCCAGTGATCGTCTGCAGAAGCAACTTAAACTTGCTCTAATATATCCCATCCAAAATGCTTAAATTAGGTAAAATGTGGTCAAACGCGATCCAAAATACACAACAAGGCGTAATATTTCCCAGAAAACAGACTAAAAGGCGGTTTGCACTACATCACGTCACCGATTAACCTTCACGATCAACCTTAGGCAATGAAAATTTAAATAAACCGCGGAAATAATTCGATATGTCAACAAATTAATATAATAATGTTGTTTATAAATACGCGAAGACGAACTTCGGCGTCGGCGTCGGTAGCAAAGAAGTTAGATAATAAATGTTAGTGGGTATACTTTATCTATCTATCTTCACGCTGTATCCCTGACGGGGTAGTCAGAGAGGACAGATCGCCAGGCTTCGCGATCCATGCATACTTCTTTCGCTTCTTCGAGATTCATCAATCGCTTCATACACGCACGTCTGGGTATCCGAGTACTTTTGACCTTTCCGTTTTTGAGCAATCTGCTCACGTGGTCTTCATATGTAAGTCTCGGCCTTCCCTGACTCCTTCTACCCTCTACTTTTGAACAATATATATTCTTCGTCAATCGAAGAATATATATTGTTATATATAGGGTATGTGCAGTGCAGTGGTAGTGTATGCCACTGCCGCGACTGAAGTCCCGGGTTTCACAAATGTTTGTTTCGGAGTTTGGGTGTTTCCTATGTTTAATACGTATGTACTCGTATTTAGAAATATATAAGTATTTTTATCAGTCGTCCTGATCCCATAACACAAGCTTATATTAGCTTACTATGGGCTAGACGGCGCTGTGTAAAAAAAATCATGTCCCACAATTTGTTTTTTTTTACAAATTGTTACATGATGCTCTCTTCGCAAACGAACTGTTTTTCTTTGAAGAATATAAAATAAGAGAGGCACTCTACACCAAGCGATACCCTAATACAGATATTCCCGAATAAAATTATATCCCGAATAGAATATAAGTAACAGGAATATAGTGCAAACTTTCACCCGTGTTCCGGCGATGCATTAGGCGAGGGTGTATAAATAGCGCGTTGCTATTGCGCAACGCGGCCGATGCACTGTGCGCGGGCGCAAGGTGCCACCGACATGCAGTTAAACCAAGATTAAACTAAACCGCGAACAGATTGCATTTCTTGCATTAGAATATAATAGGTAAATGGTAGTCCACACCAACCTCATCGGCTGATGGCTAGTTAACTAACTCCGTATCCCTGGCAGGGTAGTCAGAGAGGACATATCACCAAGCTTTGCGATCCATGCATACTTCTCTCGCTCCCTGTAAATTCATTAATCGTTTCATACATGCACATCTGGATATTGGAACACTTTTGACCTTTCCGTGTTTAAATAACTGCTCACGTGGTCTTCTTAAGGCTCGGCCTACCCCGTCTCCTATTACTGTTGATAATATAGATCTATAATTTATATAATGTCATGCAACTTTATCATTACGCGCTGTTTCGACTCGAGCGGACAATGTCAACATATTTTTATAATTTTAAAACCAGTCAGCATCGTATATAGTCACGGTAAATGTAATGGCATTACTCGTAAGGCAAACTGGTCGACAAGGCAACACTTCCGCCTAGTGCGCCGATATTATATTTTAAGTTATGTATATACTCGTCCAATGTCGCCCAGTATTATTTTTTTAACCTCGTCAGTGCTAAGTACATATTATTATTATTAATAAGCAACAAGATCTACGTTGTAATCGTATGATTAATCATTACTGGTGAATTTATTTATAAAAGTATCTACTATTTAATTTTGTCTGCTCTCCCCATCCATTCCTAAGTAAAGTGTAGACAGAAGTTGCTTGCAATAATGCTGAAAATGAAAGTTCAACGGAAGGAGACCTATAACGTGCATACTCACTCACGTTTTAGTAGCATCCAAAATTTCCACTCATTAACTTAAATATCGAATAGTAATAATAATGAAATAACTTTATCAGGCTATGCTAATAGAAATCAATCTCTAGAGTTTAATGGCAGTTTATACTTAGACCATACGCAGTCATTTAACGACTTTATAAATGGTAAACCTACTTAATGCACATCATGTACCTTTAGAATAACTGTTTGCTAATAACTACCACAAAAATTATTACCACAATGAAATTAGTATTCGAGTATACAAATAGTCCTGTAGTATACATCATACCGTCACAATATACATTTATCAACATATCTCTTTTAAAAACGAAAAATTCCGCATCTGATAAGGTACGACGTTATCATTAATCATTTTAATGTGTAACAAAAATAAATTTACGAATCTCTTAAACAATAAATTTCAAAGTACTTAACCGTAGTTAAACTCGCTAACCGTGCGCCCGCGCATCCTCCGCTCTACACTTTACTCTTTTTGTATTCGTTCTTGCAGCTAACTTGGGATTGGCTTGACCTATTTACCGCAAATAGATGTAGCCGGGACTGAAACGAGCATCCGAACGACACGTGGCTCAGATTAAGGCAGCCGTTTCAAATTCTAGTTTCTCGATGAGTCAGGGGCTCGATGTTTGCTAGGGAATTCGGCTCGAATTTTAAAATAGGTGTTTTGCGATGGGTTGTTAATCGCTTGGCTGGAATTTTAAGACTTAAGCACTTTAGGCCTTAGTTTTTATTTTATGTTTATCCTCTCAAAATCATGACGACATCAAATAACTGAGTTCAGATTCTGACTCAATAGACTATTAAAGTGTGTCTTCACGCTTGGCTTAAAGAACCCGGAGTTGTTTCAATCACTTGACATAGAAAGAAAGACTTTTCGTGTCGAATGGCTTGAAATTATTAACAGCAGATAGTCAAAATCTGCCCTCTTTTATTTCAACACGACTATGGCTTGACCTATTGTATCTGTATATGTAATTATAAAGAGGACAATAGAATTTATAAAAAAACATGTCATACATTAAATAACATCGCCATGATCATCTGAGCGGATTGAAGTTTTCTGTAGGCATGGGTCGTAAGCAAGGCATGTTGCTCACTCTCTCGCAGTGTAATAGTATAAGAATTATATTATATTATCTGTGGTAATAGAGACTAAAGTAACGATAACAGGTCGTTTGTTTGTCCTGGGGGCGGTATCCGATATGCGGTTGTCATTCAAGAACCTTTGGATTCCATCAGCCGTCACTTCCAAAATAAAATAAAAGTAAAATGAAAATATCTTAATTTTGCATCGACCATTTTAACGGCGCTTACAAAATGTCATAGACTATTTAAAATATTTAAAGTGACCACCGGTTCGCAACGCAGCCCACCTGAGAGAACAGGCAAGAAACTTAGGAAGGCTTTTTTTTGATGGCATATTTACAATTTAATATTATTTCACTTTGCCAGCAGATCATTTCCAGGCGTCCCTGTCCTGCAAATAGTCTCTTAACGGAGTAATAACCTTTTTCACAAAGCTTTTTTTTTATTAACTTTTTAAATTTATTTAATGTTAAGTTCACAGGGAAGCTTGTTGTAAAAGCGTATACAATCTTATGTAGTCGACTGTGGTGCACTGAAAGATTATTTTTATAGTGTTTATATTATGTTTAAAACAGAGTTTAGAAAACTGTGATAGATATTTCTGGCCATACATAAGATTGGCATTTACTTCTTTGAATTTTTCTCGGAGGGAAACTCTGGGGCCCAAAGGCTATGCCCACTGAAAATGCTTCTGTAAAACCCATCATTACCAGATTTTAAAGAAGAACTAGAATCCAGAATTAGGGAGTATAGAAGGAGAGCTACTTCGTAAAAAAATACATACATATTGTCACGTCTTTATCCCCGAAGGGGTAGGCAGAGGCATACTATACCATAAGATTAATTCATTTGAAATGAATCATCAAAACTTTTATTACAACTTTTAATGCGGTTAGGTTATTCTGACATTAGTACCGAGTAGTGTGAGGTAAAATCAAATCCACATAACACCCTGTTCTCACTCTCGAGAAAGCTTTGTAATATTTGCACCAAAGTGCTCACAACAATACATTGTTTTGAAGAGAAATATATTTTGAACTGAACTGTACAAACCACACAATGGTTATTAATATTCATTTGAGCTTTCTTCATACAGACTTATTATGTAGATTAAGTGTTATCGTATAAGATTGTTACTAAATTTGTTATGCTGGCTGATTACGCCAGGTTAACCAACCAGCGGAAAATTAATAGCAAGCTTCTACCAGCAGAAAGTTTTTGACTAAAAATAATGAACTTCTCTGGTAAGAAGGTTTTCTATTGAGAGAAATTAACTTATTCTGCAAGTTGGTTCCTGTAGGCAGGAAATACATCCTCTGCAGACAAGGTAGGTACTTAATCTGACATAAGTTTTCCATGAAACAGTAGATTTCTCCCAGAATAAGAAAGTTGTGAAAGAACACATGGAGATTTTCCTCCGACCAGTCAAGGTGATCATGCCTGGTGGGCCACGGCCTGACGGTTTGGTAATATTAGGTATAACTTCTAAAGCGTGAACATAAGTACACACACACACACACACACGCACATTTTTTTTTAAATTATATTTCTGGTTTATTTATTATTGCGAATTAGGCAGGATAAACATGCAGCCTACATCACAACGTTAGATCAAAAAGATCAGTTATTCGAGAGGGGCGTAAAGGAGGTCAATAGAAAAAATAATGTTCCCACATTTTACCGTTATATGTTCAAAACCGTGTTTACTGAGAACTTAACTCCTAATTAGCATAGTCACATATCCTGTGTTACACTTGGTTGGTCCCTTTACAACTGTAGTCCTTAGGTGATATTAATGTTCTCTATTACCATATACCTTTCGTTAGGATGTGAAGGGGGTTGGTAAAGCGTGTTACGCCAGTATTGCAAATATACTTACGGTCACAGTGTAAGGAATATGTCGCTCACGCACTACTAGAGATGACTAACTCTATATATTTCATACAATCTGCAAGTTTGCAATGCATTGCTTCTTATATTCCAAACACTGTTCAATGATATTCAGGAATATGAAATTGAACTTGTAATGTATAACGAACTGCTGCAGCAGTGGAGGGATTGAAAATCAGTGACATGACGTAATTCAGACTAAAATAAACAACATAGTAATTTATAACAGAGTTTATTTACAAATTTCATAAGTTTTTCTAAAAGAAACCAACAAATAGTTACTAATTAGTGAGTGGCCATTTTAATGGATTTCACACGAAAGTATCACATAAAAGTTCCCCAAAACATGGCATTGTGCAGTGGTTATTTATTTTTTTAAGTTGACAATACTGAGATTAATGAGAAACGCCTGGGAATGCCACTGTGGAAACTCCGTATTGTTTTGGAAAAAAATAACTCTGTAGTGAAATTCAAAATGTTTGTCCTTTAATTGATAAAGATGTGTGAATGGAAACCTTTAGCCTTCCTCGATAACGTTAGGTCTATCAAACACAAAAAGAATTTTGCAATTCGAACCGAATGGTGCGAATGGTTCCGGATATTAGCGCGTTCAACTAAACAAATAAAAAAAAAAAAAAAAAAAAATAATTAATATGCCTCTGCCACCCCTTCGGGGATAAGGCGTGATGGATATTTTTTTCCCAAATAAATAGAGATTAGAGATTAAGTACTAGAATAACAGTTAAAGACCATATTTAATGGACCACATTTTTTTAAACTTAAAACAAAATAACCTGTAGAAGCCTGCTCTCAAACAGACAACAGCATCTAAATCGGTTCACCAGCTTAGTAGCTACAACGCACATAATTGTAGCCTTATAACGTCATTTTTTAGGGTTAACAATTAGCACCTTTTTTAAACATCTTTGTTTAAGAACCTTAAAAACTTTTTTCACGTAAGAATATTATTTAGCTTTGGTTATTAAAAAAAAGCACTTTTTGAATTTCTACAAATGCATTAAAACTACCGAGATTCGAAATAAAATATGATTGCAAATGGATAATTAAGTATAGAAGAACGTTCTAACGAAGTAACGAAGAGATACGCAATATGGCAGGTTTGAATGAAAGTGTAAGCTGGAAAAGGGCGTGCTCCGTTGGTTTGGACACGTCCAACGAATGAGTGAGGAACGATTGACGAAGAATATATATTGTTCAAAAGTAGAGGGTAGAAGGAGTCAGGGAAGGCCGAGACTTACATATGAAGACCACGTGAGCAGATTGCTCAAAAACGGAAAGGTCAAAAGTACTTGGATACCCAGACGTGCGTGTATGAAGCGATTGATGAATCTCGAAGAAGCGAAAGAAGTATGCATGGATCGCGAAGCCTGGCGATCTGTCCTCTCTGACTACCCCGTCAGGGATACAGCGTGAAGATAGTTAGTTAGTTAGAAGAACGTTCTAAAAATATGTAACTTTAAAATCTCAGCATTGCTTCACTAAAGAAAAAGAGAATCCTCAAAATATTACAAGCACTTGCTCTTAACCAAATCAAAGTACCAGGGGAGCAGATTATTTAAAGAGCTTCATCGCTCTACTACATTGACTAGAACAATGTGTTCACCTCTAACCATCATCTGTGAAACGTGTCTTGAGCATTCCCATACACCGTTACCAAGAGGTGTCTCCAGTACTTCGGGCACTTTAGATATTTTTGCAGCTGAACCTTTTTCGACAGGTGTACCTGTGAACAATATTTTGTTATTCATCAATACATTTTTAAGTATTACTTAGGTGGCCAAAGTCACAAACATTAATAACTGGCTACTGGTTGTCCATGCAGACTAAGAAAATTGAACGCGATCCAAGTTCATTCTTATTAGGTGTTGTCATCTAAATGCGTTTTAATCAATGTTGCTAAGATAAAAATAGCGCAGACAAAATACCGTTGGAAGATCCGTTGGCTCAAAATCGAACCGGATTTTGTCACTTGCAACATAAAAAATATTAGCGTCAAGTTTCGACTACACCCAAACCCTCCCTCTTCAAGCACAGATCATTTATGACAAGATAGCTACTCAATTTAGAATAAGCGTGTTGACTACGGTCTCACACCCACTTTTGACTTCGGGAATCTGGTGGCGTGATTGGCTATCTCTCCTAAGTGTCCCGTTTGCGTAAGCGAGTGTGTCGCGTTATTGTATCGAATTCTGCCACATATCTAGATGCATCAACCTACAGATTTTCTGTGATAATAATATGTAGCATTTGGCACGCTCCAAACCTTTAACTATTTCCATTGGTAATCCATTGCTCCCTTATGACGTGGAATAAACAAACATATTTTTCCATTCACAATATAACTTAGTATAGAAGTATTAAATACCCCTCGGCCAGACTGCAGGAGCTTAGAGATACTTTCTGATATCCGTCTCTTGATGGCCCCCATCTAGATAAGTATGTAAAAAGTTCGTTTAGAAAGTAATGGGACTTACCCAACCCGGGAGGTACTTTTCTCTTCTTGACACGTTTCTTCTTCCAAACCTCAATGACGTCAACGAGGGCCATGTTCCATTGCTTGTCGAACGCGACCACTGTTGCGTGTAGGACTCCTCTAACTCCTGTGTCTTTGCGAGTTATTATCTGTGAACAAAAAAAAACTTAATATTGTAGGATATTTTTTTTTACACAGCGCCGTCTAGCCAAATGTAAACTAATAATTATATACTTGTGTTAAAGGATCTAAAAAACTCATAAATATCATTATATACCGTAGCGACTTCACATCTGGCGTATTCTGAAGCTAAGTAGGCAAAGCCGAACGTGATTTAGTGGGTAGTTTGAACCATCCAACTAGGGCTGTTAGTCCCACAAAAGCCATACTGCTGACCCCGCAGCAAGGTAGCAAAGTGCACAATTGCAGCTTACCATGTTTAAAAAAACATATATACGAATTTTTTTTACATACGTCTTTAGAACTACTTATTAGATATAATAGATAGATAAATAAAATGATGAAAAATACATACTTTAATATATTATATGCTAATGTAAACATATCTTTGTTACAGAACGGTAGTGTGTTGAATGACACGGATGGTACCCCAAACCGATGCGTTCCCATGTGCCTTCCAATACAACAACATACCATCCAACTTTTCAATGGTAAGTTCCAACTTTCAATATAAATATGTAGCACATAACGACCGCTGCAGCTTTAGCACTAGCTTAGCTTCGTGAACGATAAAATGCTCGGCAATCCGAGGTATTTACGTTTATGAACCCGCAGGGCTTTTAATCGATGCCGTAGCGATAGTTGCGTAACTTTGTATCAGAATAAAAGCTTTTGTGACTTTAACTCTTTTTAACTTTACTCATTATAACCAAACTATTTTAAAGGTCCTTTTTAAGTAGTAATCGTCAAGCTATGTCGGGGGCCGCCACCATATCGACATAAGACCTCCGTTAAGACTACTTGGCTACACTGAAAAATACCTATAATATATCGGATTCGATTCCCAGATCATGAAAGTTTACACACCTTACTTAGAAATTTTGAAAAAACTTCAAAGTATAACATGATTCTGTCATTTTTATTAGGCATAAAGATCAGTGGCCTAGGAGGCTGCGGCTGACGTCACGAGTATCTTTATAGATTCAGGAAGAGGCTACGTCGTCGCCTTGTTACTACATCGCACTGGCTAGATGCCAATCTAATCTGAATTTCGTACGATCATAGTTCTAGTCAATTCTAGTAGGTTATAAATATATATTTCCAGAGACTTAACTAATATTACGTAGATGTCTAACCATAACTTATTATATATTGTGGGACACTTTTCACACAGCGCCATCTAGCCCAAAGTAAGCTAATATTAGCTTGCGTTATGGGATCTAGATAACTGATAAACATACTTATATATTTCTAAATACATACATATTATAGATAAATAACACCCAGACACAGAATAAACCATCGTGCTCATCACACAAAGTTTTATCCTGGGCGGGAATCGAACCCACGACCTCTTGCGTAGCAGTCGAATGCACTCCCACCGCGCCACAGAGGCAGTCAAATTTTATATTCATTCAACTGTTAACTTCAAATATTATTGACTATTTTTAACGGACTTCAAATGAGGATGTTTATTGTTCATGCCTCGAGACTTGCCTAGGCCTCAGAGCCATGTCTCTAGAACAGGAGATTGGGCGAGAGGATCTCGCCGAGGCTCTAGTCGAGTGTGCGCAAACAGGTCACAAAGTTTATTAGGTCGTCAGTTTACTTTGTGGAAGACCTGCAAGCACAGCGGTTTGCGTCAATTGATTGAAATTAAAAGCACAACAATAATTATTTTATTACTAGTTGATACCCGCGGCTCCGATCGTAAAGCTTTTCCGTTCCCGTTGCAATTTTTCCAACCAACAAAATAAAAACCTAGAGATCAAAAAATGAATTTAAAAAACATTTATTATGCCCTCTTCGAATTTAGCGGTTAGCAACATATTTTGCTATTCATTTTTATTTATATTGATAATAATATTTGTATTTTAACAAAAAGAACTGCGAGTTGTAGCAGCCATTACATTACCGTAGCCACTCGAATGCCAATGATGTCTTTAATTTTTTATCGCCACATTATCCAAATCGCAATTCACAAGGGCGCCAATACAGATAGATACGTTTGGGCAGCATAATTTACAGAGTTGGAAACAAACAACGATCTGTTTGGCGGAAGGCGAACTGGCCTCGACTAAGGCCGATTCAATTCGTAAGTAACGCGCCAAGGTCCACGCCGCGCCGCGGAGCGTGTATACAAACTTTTTGGAATTTTCCTCTTCTGTGGTTTTCGTCTTTATTATTTATTTTTATTTAATAATTATTTAATGGCCTGGTTCCTAAGACCTTTTAGCCAAATCTTATGTTTTATATCATATTTCTTCAATCTTATCTTCTAATTAGTACTGTCCTGTCGATGTCATGTCCTTATTGTCCGTCCTGGTCCTTGCCTCAGTATAATGGTGATTCTTATACTAAGGTTGTCAGTGGACGTTTCGCGGCAAGAGAGAAAATAGCATTTCACTGCATATATATCATTGTCTTTCACTATAGCACGTTAACACAACTTTTATGTCCAAGAAACCACCACTCCCGCACATAAAACAAGATAAATGCACTAGTTTTAGAAAATAATATCGCAAGCGTCCGCACTTGTCACTCTTCCCGCCAAATGTCTCGGTTTTCGTCTTGTTTACTTTATGGCAAGGTAAAAATAGAACGAGGGAGGAATTTGAACACGGACAAGTTGGACCGGAAATTATATCGACGATTTTCAATTTTAGTCTTGAAATATATAGTGTTATATTAGAAAGGAAATTATTCAGTTGATTTTAAAATTTTGTGTTGAAATATATAAAGTTTTGACTGTGGTGCGCTGTTGTCTTTATGGAACGCTAGTAAAAAAGAGAAAATAGGATATAGAAAGTAACAGCATTAACTTAATGGTTTGTGGAGTCGAACTTCTTAAGCGAGACCACAGACAAGTAAATTAAAAGACAAGACCATGTCATTGACATGGTCTTGTCAATTCCGAGTAGTTAAGACTTCCCAAAATGCGCGTTAATGAACTGAATTCTAAGAATGCTGAAGACCTTGCTATGTGATGAAGAGAGCATGAAAGGAAAAAGGACCAGCTGACAACAAAGTGAGATCTCACAACGCACCTAAAATGTAGGTATAGCCCAAGAACTATAATGTGCCTAGAGCGAGAAGAAATTTTTTTAAATTTCTTTTTGCCTTATCCATATAGATGATCTTGGTTCTACTTCTTATGCCCAGGTATACATAATATCACGTGTTTGGAAGGGAGCCAGGTGAAACTGACAGACAGAATGCACTCCACGACATCACACGCACTTCGCGAGATCACACCGTAAATATTTTTATATAATGGTAATGGAAACGTACTGAACAGCGCTAAATCAAAAATAACTCGGTCGACAAAAATGCTGTTTCAAGAAACTTTTAAGAATTCGTGCCAATGGACTCACTATCGGGAAATTCAAAGCCAAAGAAAATCAAATAACAAGATGAAAGGCACTGGTTTCCGAAGTTATGTCTTCGAATGCAACTGGAATAAGGCCTGAATAAAACTTAATAAAGAAAACATAATTGTTATCTCTGTATAATTTACACTTAATACCCTCGTAACATCTGCAAGGCATTAATGTTAAAGGTAAGTGTTCGGTTTGCAATATCGTAGTAGTGAAAACACTGAAGCTGTTGAGCGGATTGCTGCAGTGCCTAAACTATATTGCCTAAGCGTCTCCACATATTAAACTCAGCGTGAACGTGGATAAAATTAAGGTTATATTGAATGAGCACATCCCGTCGGGACCAGTCTAGTCTAAAGTTGTTGAAAAATAATCCTTGGATAACACTGGATATCCTCCAACTTGATAACAAGAACTTGAACAAAGAAATCGCCCAAGAGTCTGGATGTATTGGACAACATTTAACAGACTATGTCGCGTATCCCCTATATAGCTCTGTTTCAAGGGACGAAAAACAGTACAAGAGCTTTCCGCTAGTAGTCCAATGAAGACGAAGCGTAATACTTTGTTTTGACCTCCGACGAAAAACGAGGGCTGTTATAAGTCTCGGCAAAGCATCATAGCTCTTGAACGGATGTATCCATTTTGATAGAGATTTATTGTTCTAAAGTCGATCCATGTGATTGAAATGGTTCATACCTAACACAACTCTTCAGAAATTTACAGCATATTATCATGTTTGAGCTTATGAGAACGGCTTTAACTTGAGGTTGATGTTGTTGGGTTGGTATGTTTTATTTATATAGGTATAATATCGCAAGGATAAGAGTCACATCAAAATATTATTAAGGTCACGAAGGTCAACTTTAAATGAAAAGGACACGAACTTTACATATCTCTTAATACATCCATAGCTGCTGACATACAGACACTTATCGAGATTACACCTAATATGGACAATGTAGAATGAAATTGAGTGTATGTGCTGCTAGAAGGTGCCTTCCGGGTTGAAAGTTGCTTTTGGTCAAGGTCCGCGCATGCGCCTCAGAGGGCACTGCTCTAAGCTTACGTCATTCGCTAAAATGACCTTAAGTGAAGTACTTAAGTGTATAATTTATGCTTACTTGACTTACTATAAATTAACGCCTATTTCAATTGAGTTATATTATTCACTTTGAGTGAGGTAGTGGTATCTCTGCTGGGCATGAGCAGCGCGATTAAATCCCAATTCCGGTTAAATGTTATGAATGTTTTCTCCATACAGACCTCATCCCTTACAAACGCATCTGTGGCGTGGAAAATATCCCCGTCTCTAATCGAATTGTCCTTTTTTCACTTTAGTAAAATATGTGGAAAATATAGTTAGCAAAATATGAATTTTTGTATTTTTATTTGTTGTTCTTATCAAATGTTTTTTTTTCTGTCGTAACTGGTTGCTATACTATTTTTTTTTGAAGTAACTCAAACATTGCAGTATTTTACCAGCTGATAAAATCTTGTGGATATAAAAAGTAATGTATTCTGCGTACAAATATTTAGTTGTATGTACCTAACAGGTGTTTGTCCATTATCAGCACTAGACCTGCTGTGTTTACACCTGCCGTAGTATAAAACATAATATATGTAGATGCTGTAATCGCTAGGTTAGCCTATGCAAGGTGAATCAGCCGGAAACTCATTTAAGAACACCTCTATTTACCACATAGGGGAAAGTAGACAGTTTATTTGGTACTAAATAGTAGTTGGAGATTTTATTGAAGTCATACCATGAAATAATATATCTATTTTCTGAATCTAAGCCCCTTTTTTGCACAACTCAGAGATGGTTTTAAATAACTCAATAACGCGGTCTTTGCTGCTCTTTAGAAATTCTTCTGGAATATCTTTCCTTAAATTTATTTTCCTACACATTACATACTCGCCTATAGGTACCGCTTAAAAGTATTAAGACGATAAATCAAATAATATCAGATTTTATAAGATATATTGATATTTGACTGCTTCGGTAGTGCAGTGTGCGACTGCCGCGCTGAGGGCCCTGGTTCAAATGGAGCAAATATTTGTGTGACCCACATATGTTGGTTTCGGAGTTTGAGTGTTTCCTATGTATAATAATTTATTTAGAAATATATAAGTATGTATATCAGTTGTCTAGATCCCATAGTACAAGCTTTATAGCTTAGTTTGGGCTAGATAGCGCGATAGCGCTGTGTAAAAAGTGTCCCACAATATTTATTTATTTTTATTATTTTATTTAGTAACATTTGTTTTTCTTAGATAGTAGTTTTATAAACTAAAGAGTTATTTTACAGGCTCGTTATGTTTAGGGCCTTAAGATTTTCACTTATCCTCTGCACTGAAGTTTAAAAACCAATTATTTTTTATTAACCCTTTTTTTAAAACCTCTTAGCTTTTAATTGTTGAAATCGATGAAGATTATTTGATGCTAAAACGATAAATAGCGGCAATAAACGAGGAGATTAGAGGAAGATCATTGGATGTAATTGAGCAATCACGGTTGATAAATGCAAACACCTTGGCGCTAACATTGACAGTGGCTTCACCTCAAATCTATTATGCAATCTGTAACACTAGGGCAGTGGAACGATAAAACTACAACTGTACAATAAATAATTGCCGTTTTATAACAGACTAAACATACAGCATATGTGCATATTCACGAGAAACTTTCATTTCAAACATCTTATTTTGTTTCGGAGTCTGGGTGTTTCCTATGTATATATTTTAGGTGGTAGACCCGTATGTAGGGTCGTCTGGGTAGGTACCACCGCATTTCTTATTTCTACCGTGAAGCAGTCCGCTGTGTTTCGGATTGAAGGGAAAGGTAGCTAGTGTAATTACTGGGCATGGAGGCCATATCATCTTAGGCCCCAGGATGGCAACGCACTTGCAGTGTTAACCTTAATATTGCAAGTGTCTATAGGCGACGGTAACCACTTAACACCAGGTACGCTTGTTTGCCATGTCGTAGTATAAAAATAAGTAAAATATGTATGTATTTAGAAAAAAAAGTAAAATATGTATGTATTTAGTAATAATTGAAGCGCTCGTGGCCTAGCGGTCTCAGTGTTCTGTAAACGATCACTGAGTTACGCAACTTTCACTATGGCTGGTCCTCGGATGGGTGACCACTTTGTGGCATTTAAATTTGCGAGCGTTTCCGTGCTTCGGAAGGCACGTTAAGCCGTTGGTCCCGGTTGCCAGTAAAATGGCAGTCGTTAAGCCTGGTTGAAGGCCTTATGGGCGGCTTGAAAACTTCAACAGCAGGTAGCCACAACTTGCGTCTGTCTATTTCAACACGGCAATGGGCTCACCACCTATTACGTGGGACAGGAATCCACACGGTGAAAAGTGGTCATATAATATGCCTCTGCCACCCCTTCGGGGATAAGGCGTGATGGATATTTATTTTATTTTTATATTTATTTTTATTTAGAAATATTTAAGTATGTTTATCAGTCATCTAGAACCCATAACACAAGCTTATATGAGCTTACTTTGGGCTAGACGGCGCTGTGTAAAAAAAATGTCCCACAATATTACTTCCTAAAGTATATTCATTCAAACAACTCTTCTTTATCATCTTTGCGTATTCCTAGTTATTTCCAAATTCTACTTGTATTTGGAGCGTGTGGTTATCATTTTGACTGCTAAGAGCAGCTTTTGTTTGGCTTTTGTATTTTTGGTACTATTGGGAAGCAACTGCCGATTGACCCCCTAACCTCGGGCGCCTGTTTCGCCTCGTCCGTTGATCAGCAGGTGCACCGCTAGCAGGTGAGGTCGCTTGAGCCCCGGAGATATTCCTTACACCCCTTAAACTTCTCATTCGGACGACTATTACCTGTAAATAATAGTAAAGTCTAGTCATTAAATACTATACGTAGGTATTTTTGTATTATATTGTATTTGTATGTATATATGTATTTGTTTGTATATATTAGTATGTAATGTATAAACGCTAGATTCAACCTAGTTCTCTTTCACACTTCTACCTTTTTCAATTATTTCAATTCTTACGAAGAGATTTTTTTTTTCATAAATAAGCAGTGCTTTTGTATTCTTTTTTTCAGTTTTTTATATTGTGTATGTGTGTACATAAACTGTTAAATAAATAAATAGATGCCAACGTCATAATAACTATTTATATGCCAAATTTGAGTTTATCTGCTCAGCGGTTTGAGCTGTTCATTGATAGAACACTCAAAAACATTTTTAAAAACGATTTTCTTAATAAAACCTAATAGGTACTTAACTTTATTTTTGGTGGACAACCCTACAAAATAGAATCCTACTAGATTTTTGTTCTTTTAATGTCAAAACGGTAATATAGTAGGTAGTTATGTACCTATACTAGCTGACCCCCGCGGCTTCCCCCGTGACATATTTTGAATCCCCGTCGCATCCATTTGATCCCGTCGCTTTTAGTTTACAGAAATGTATGAAAATTTGCTTTCTACTTTTTACTTTCTATTTACGCTCTTATGGATAGTAGCGTGATGATATATAGCCAATGGCCTATAGCCTTCTTCGATAAGTGGGCTACACAACACAAAAATAATTTTTCAAATCCTTCCAGTAGTTGGTAGTTAGTTTGATGAATCTTGAAGAAGCGAAAGAAGAATGCATGGATCGCGAAGCCTGGTGATCTGTCCTCTCTAACTACCCCGTCAGGGATACAGAGTGAAGATAGTTTAGATTAGTTTTTTTTTCAGTAGTTCATGAGATTAGCGCGTTCAACCAAACAAACAAACTCTTCAGCTTTACAATATTAGTATAGATTGAAGCGGGTATATAATGGAACTAACCACAGTCATTGTCAAAAATATTTAGCTCTGCCTCGCCAAGGCGAAGGGCACTGGGCACGGATGCCGGCCACTGCCACGTGAATATCTATTCTCATACAAACTATGTATGAAATGTAAGAATTGTGTATAATACGTCGTATAATTGTGACGTGATTTACGAGCGCTTGACAAATGTCACAATGATAAAATTAGAAGATTGATTAATCATTTCTTAACTTTAAACGTAAATATTTATTTATCACAATGAACTGACTACAAGACTCTAATTTTCGTTAAATTTATGTATTTGACTAAGTCAAATTGCGTATATAGCCTTGGTATGTTTAGTTCTTTTTAAGTTAAAATAAGAGACGTGACACTATAATCTTTGATCATCACTGTTCAAATGTCTGCTCCTGAAAACTTGAAATGCAACGGAAACTAAATACTCCTCATCATCAGCCGAGCGTCTGTCCCAGTTGCGTCTCGCGACGCTCAGGGTCCGCTTTCCTACATTTTCTCCTCCACTTCGCACGGTCGTCGGCATCCCCTGTAGTGAGACCATTGGCACGCATGTCATCCCTTACGACATCAATCCAGCACTTCATGGGTCTTTCCCTCTTACTGAGACCCGTCGGGGCTGACATGGCCAAACATTTGTTTCCTACGTAGCCCGGCGGTTGTCGCAAGACGTGACCACAACGTAAACTAAATACTAAATGAGGCGAAACTGTGGTGCCTTTCAATAGGTACTTTTTCTAATACCAATATTCAAGGGTTTCTTTACATAAAATGCTCTTTGTCCGATAATAGTTTTGCTGCTCAAACAAGGTAATTTTTTTTTATACCACTGAGGTGGCAAACAACGGTACGGCCCACCTGATGAAAAGTGGTCACCGTAGCCTACGGACATTTGTAGTCTACTAACATTTTATATAAATATAATAATTGCGGGACATATTTTTTTTACACAGCTCCGTCTAGCCTAAACTTAGCTAATATAAGCTTGTGTTATGGGATCTAGACGACTGATAAACATACTTATATATTTCTAAATATATAGGTACATATTATACAAAGGAAACACCCAAACTCCGAAACAAACATTTGTGGATTACACAAATATTTTTTCCAACCCGGGAATCGAACCTTGGACCTCAGTCGCGGCAATCGCATACACTACCATTGCGCCACCGCCTTTATAAACCTTTTAGACTTCTTTTGAAGAACCCCATATTGTAGACGTTCGGGAAAACCCAGGCAGGGAGTTCATTCCACAATCTAAACATAAAATAAACAAACACTCATTATTGTTCCTCACACGTTACACATTACATATTACAATCGGTGCGACGTTACCGTCGAAGAATCGTAGAATTTTCCTTCCGTCCGAGTTACTGTGGTTACCCCACAGTAACTCGGACGGAAGGAAAATTCATCATTTCGTAACACCAACTCGAAGGCTAGGTGTTACTGAGGCCGTGATCATAATCGTGGAAGTTAAATTACTAGTAATATTGGGTAATGTATTACTAGTAATTATGTATGTTCGAGTAATTATAACCCATCGTGGCGTAGGTCAAGTTGAGTAATGTTATGGTTGATCGTCTATCATGAGAACATTCGTCGGAAACTTCGTATAAGTACGAAATAGGTTATGTATTCTATTATTATCACCTTTATCCCCGAAGGGGTGTCAAATATCTGTCCTACAAATGGTACTTTTAAAATGCAAGCAATTGAAACTAAACAAAGTAAGCGCTGCAGTACATCGGCACACTAATTCGTTTTTAATACAAATCTCCACGTTGTAAGGCTTTTAAAGTATTGAATAAAGGAGCCCTCTGGCAGTTCTTTTTTATACTTAGTTAGTCAAAATGACGATCATTTTGACAAACTAAGTATCAAAAAAAAAACTAAACTAACTAACTATCTTCCCGCTGTGTCCCTGACGGGGTAGTCAGAGAGGAAAGATCGCCAGGCATCGCGATCCATGCATACATGCTTCTTGAAGATTCATCAATCGCTTCATACACGCACGTCTGGGTATCCGAATACTTTCGTCTTTTCCGTTTTTGAGCAAAAAAAAACAACGCCAATATCTCTCTGCCACAGTTTTCCCTAAAGACTACTACTAAAGTATAGAAGTTTTTAAGGTAATTGAAAAGTTATCGTCAACATTTTTTCAAGTTAGAAATAAGCTTTAAAATTTTAAAAGCAAACGAAACAACCTTTGAAACAGTATTAGTACTAAAATAATAATTTATTACTGAGCTAGTTTACGTGAATATAAGTCATTGGACGAGGTTTTTTTTTTTATAGCAGTTCTATATTTATATTATACGATAAAAATAGAAATTACATTCCTATCTTGTTTCTTCATTGCGTATTAAATTTTATACTTAATTTAATGAACTTTAAGGATATTTTAAAGACCTTTTTGGGACGTCACTTTACGATACATAATAATTAAGAAGCCTTGACGGCAAATCACGTCGCATAACTCCCAGCATATTTTCTCCTTTTCGTAAACAAACAGCTCAAGATGAAAATAGTTTGATTGATGAATAGGAAACTCTTTTTTACTTGACGTTTCGACAGGGTTGCGCCTCTCGAGAGATCGTCAACAAGCGTTCAAAAATAAGTCAAATATAATGAAAGAAGCCTTGACGCGCATACACGTTGTAGGATATTTTTTCCTTTGGTCAACCTCACCTGGTCTGTACTCGTAGATGAAAATAGATTGATTGATTAAAGGGAAACTCGTAAAACAAACGTTTAAAATTTGATTATGACGATTGTAGTAAACGTTTAAAAACGTCTCAAGCAGAGGCTATATTAAAACGACACTTTACATAAGGTCATTTATTCTCATATTTGTAGATATTCTAATACTACCAATTTATTTATTTAGCATTAAGGACTATCGAGTTTTGAATGCCGATTCTAATAAATATAATCGTCTCTTGTCTGGCTTCAAGAATGGATGTTTTATTGAGGTTACTTTTATTAATAATAGGCGCCAAATAGGTTCGTCGCGTTTAACCTTCGTCGCCATTTCAGCCAATTGATGGTAACTGCTAGGATTGCCCTATACCCCCAAAGATCCCCACAATGTCAGGACTGTTTTCCAGTATTATATTGTAGTTTACAGTTTACTTATTCGTCGTCATTAGTCCTCCTTGTGGGAGACCTAACTACGCCGCATTTGCAACCTATTGATGCCTACCTATGAACATAATGGAAAGTTCCTAGTTTTTTGTTATAAAATTTTATTGGCTACTGGATACAAAGTCCTTAATGCGTTTTTCTTTCTTAACCGAAGCAGTGTTACGAAATGCACAGTTGTAAGAAGTGACATTACTTAACTAGATAACAATAGGTATATATTTATTTTCTGTTCGCGAATTTTGGAAACTAAATGTGTTTATTTCGGCAACCTAATACTATTTGTATTACAAATTTTATATGCTATATTCTCTCTATACGGTATAGAGAGAATATAGCATTGTGACTAATATAGTTAATTTATGCATTTACAAAAACTTCTTGGAAATATAGATTAGTAATTCTATAAAATAATATTAAATCACATTAAAAAACATGAGAACGTGTAGTGACGTCGGCACATTATTATATTTATACATAAGGTAAATAAAAAATAATATAAAAGTACCCAATACCCTCTTTATCCACCATGCATAATATAACGTAAAAGCTACGTAATTCCGACCTTGAAGTGACTCCGAAATAAGCTACCATTTTCCAAGTTGTGACCATTGACCGCTAGAGAAAGTAAATAGAGACGTGCGGCCTTGGCGAGGCCATCACCCGCTAACATATAATCAAAACAAGACTCAATTGACGTTAGGCTTAAATCCATATTCGTCTATCACGTCAAATCGTATTCGAAAAAGAACACTGAACGTCCTTGGAAATTGCACTTTACTGCAGGTACATACAGCACTATTTTGATTGCTTGTAAATAGTGAAAGTGAATGTTGACGTAGAGACACACGGAAGCGTAGCGCAGAAGCGAAGGTATGATAATGCGATTAGTACTTACTCGCATGCCTGTTCAGGTAATACTGGAGAGTAAAAATGACACATTTGATATCTGGTCAAGAAAGGCAATGATCCTAGGGCACAAGCCATGCGTAGGATCTTTTGTTTTTATAGAGCAAATTAAATTGGTGCGATGAAATTAATGACGTAGCAAACAACCCTCAGTTGATTTAATTTCTCATCTCCATTACATATGTTTTCCCGTCAAAATCGATTAAAAGCTTTCTTAGGTCACGGGAGAAAATTGTAAGGCGAAGACTCATCCATATACCCCGATACTGAGAATATGGTAAAGAGAGACACTGTATTATCGAATATGCTTTTTTTTATATAATATTTCGTCTTAGCATCGTTTATGCAACAAATGAATTTAAAATCACAAGTGTAGCTTTCGCTATCGCAGCTAAAAGAAGTAATAAAGTTAAGCATTTTGATGAGATGTCAGATCCGTATCTAATCCGGTTTACATTGCCCGATGCAAATACGTAACGAATATCTCTTATTAAATTTCAAGGTCATTGTCAAACTATAAATCAAATGAACCGGATACTGACATAATGTTAGCCGGAAATATTGAAGCGATACAGGATAACATTGGTAACACTTGTGCAAATTATGTAGTTAATGATTTAAGAGCTGTAACTGATTAAAGTGTAATTACTAGTGATAGTAAAATAATTGTAATTAGGTGATAACGGATACAATGTGAAGATGGTTTGTTAGTTGTAACATAAGATTTTGTATACACTAAGGCATAGGGCGTTGCAGCCGAATGAATGTATCAGGCATCAGCAATAAGTGTAAAGTTGACAAGATCTTCACGAAGACTCAGCAGAATACAATAAAGTACCATTATAATTGTAACTATTTAGTAAAATATTACATTTCTAAAGGTTTAAGGAGAGTGCCATAGAGAGTAAGGCTACATCCATTTCTATAAAAAAATGATGTCTATAATATTTCATAATAAGTATGTTTCATTCTACACTATGAGCTGATCGAACGTAAACGCCAATGCGAGCATTTCTAGGCACCAGCAATTATGTAATATAGTACACCATGAGTGCAGCCGTTCAAATGAAGAAGTATGATGAAATCGTCCTTAGTGTTGTACTGACGGTTCCAGTTGTTACAAAACCGTGCACCCGGGAGATGAAGTTGACCTAGATCAGCGCTGTTCATGACCGTGACTGCTCAATATTTTATGTCATGCTAAAAGACGTTTGTAACCTACAACTATTTCCATTTTAAAAAGTACGACAAAGGAATCAGTTCCTGGCGACATAAAAGGACAAACAAATAAACACACATTGCCATATAAGGACAAAGATGCGCCGCCTTCTAGATATATTACGAGTACGACATTAATCGAACAAGCCAAAGCCACGCCTGCAGGTTGTTGCTTTTTCAACATAATTTATGTTATAATCGTAGCAAGTCATCTAGAAAACTAACCTAACATAATCTGTCAGCAGTCGCGAAAGTTAACGCGGTCGCGTTAGTTGCGCAAACTGCTCCAGATCCACTCTCGATTTCGGCTGCCACGGTCACGGACACCTGACGCGACTGTTTTGTTTTGTGAACGCCATCTGTGACGTCACGCTTTAGTGAGCACCTACCTTTATGTGATACATGGTGTGACAGTTTTGTTTTGTGGTTTAACAGTTACTGGATTAGTTGATTTTTTAAAAATGTAAGCAGGTGAATACTGTTAATTTTACGTACGTAAGGATACTAGATTATTTTAGAGTATCTTCGCTATAGTGTTTGGTCATGGTTAATCTAATTCTTCACCATTGGACCTCGACAGTTACGGCAGTTACACAAGGTCCTTCTTCAAGTTCACGCTTAAGTTCGATGTGATGGAAAAAAATTATCAAGATCAATGAAATTTTATTCGAACTGACAATTATATACCCTGTTGGCGGGCATCATTAACTATACCACGGAACTCCACATTTAAAGTCCGGAGTCCACGTTTATACGTCGTTGCTTGACTATACCAATTCGAAAAAAAAATCCGTGTCAGAACGCACGTTGGAGGGAAATCCTTTAAAATAACGAGATAACGATAAATTGAGATACCTATAGGCTCTATGGTTATAATATAGTAGAATAATAAAATCCCCGCGGTCTCAGTGTTCTGTAAACGATCACTGAGTTACGCAACTTTCACTATGGCTGGTCCTCGGATGGGTGACCACTTTGTGGTATTTACATTTGCGAGCGTTTCCGTGCTTCGGAAGGCACGTTAAGCCGTTGGTCCCGGTTGCCAGTAAAAATGGCAGTCGTTAAGCCTGGTTGAAGGCCTTATGGGCGGCTTGAAAAATTTCAACAGCAGGTAGCCACAACCTGCGTCTGTCTATTTCAACACGGCAATGGGCTCACCACCTATTACGTGGGACAGGAATCCACACGGTGAAAAGTGGGCATATAATATGCCTCTGCCACCCCTTCGGGGATAAGGCGTGATGGATATTTATTTTATTTTATAGAATAATAAAATGTAAAACTATTTAAGAAGAAAATATAAAAAAGGAAAACCGGCACAAAATAAGAGAAAAAATCCACAATGTCGTTCGATATTTAAAACGTTCCAAAAAAACTACGACCTTCTTCACGACAATTGCATTGTTGAAGCAAGGAAGGAAAATGCAGACGGAAACTCCGATCATGCATAAAGATGGCTTAAAAAAACTCCGGAATCACATGGCTGACCTTCATCGACATCAGGCAAGGCTAGCCCTTTATCTACTGATAAAAAACTCACAAACAAACTGATAACTTGAACGATCATCAAGGTCTCTGCCCTAGCGCTACTGGTTAAAGGTCGAGGTATATTTGTTTTAAATTTATGTGACAACCGCTGACGTTTTTTTCCGTTATTGCTCTTCAACTTTTTTTATAACAATAGTAATCTACGCGTCAGAAAATTGTTATTGATCTATTTTGTTCCCCACATCTTACATCTTCCGAGGATATGAGCAGATTCAGATGTAATACGTCAAAGTTGGAATCGTGGTAAATACTTCTCATTTCTACGATAAGTTCCAGATGCAATCAGAGTCTCCGTTTTGGAACAATTCCGAGCGAACAGATAGAGTTCTGGTTAGAACCTCACATTTTAGGAGGAACTCATCTGGAATCTTAAGCACCTGCGTCAAAGCCTATTTCCCTCTATAAGTATGTAAAATTAGGAAAATTATTTTCAGTATTGTAGGACCGTTTTCTTGTGTTAGAACCGTATCGCTCCTAAGATCACACCGATGATCAAAGTTACCCATTTCCTCGTCGTGTCAAGACGGTCAAAGTTAACCACAAGGTTGAAGTCAAGTTCATTCGCAAATATATTTGCATCACCTGTCACGTAATATTTGACAAATAGGTAGTCAGTGTCAAAACGTGCTGTTACGCAACCTTACACGGTTTGCATTCATGCTTTTCGTAACCTATTGTGATAACAGGTACTACAGTAAATTACTTAACACAATCTTTTACAAATAAATTGGTAAGTAAGCTTTGGATCCTACGTGTAAAACTATTAGTTTGTTAAAGTGAACCATCCTGTAAGCAAGCTGATTTAAGGTTTTAAAGGACTTCGTATGTTTGACATACACTTTCGAGTAAACGTATCCATTTCACTTACATATAGTACATCAAACTGAAATATGCAACCGATCTTGTGATAATCTTTTTTAGCTTGTTGAATAGCGATGGCCATCTTTCCACTAGCAACGAGTTAGAACTGGAGTCATTAACGTTGTCCTTTATCCAGCGCCCAGTCTATGAAATGATATTTTTCCGCCTATGTTAGCAGCTGCCCATTGCAACACTTTCACTCTTCTCAAATTGACCATTCTTCTTCTTTTCGTGTCACTTTTTTTTTCGTGTTCTCTCTGCGACTTATCAATCTGTGTTGACACAATAAGCCACTCATTTGTCGTTTTATTTTATAAGTATCTCATCATTAGCAGAAAGAATGGTCTGAAGCTCCCTTCACATTCTTTAATCAAATCTCGCTATTAGCGTAGGGACATGCCGCCTCAATCGGTCGTGTGATACACTTTCTGTACCCTGGAGTTTTGAAGCCAGCGCATTAACGTGTGTTGATATTCTAGCTTGATAGCTTCTACTGTGTCTTGAGATCTTCTGTTTGTTCTGATGTTTATATCCTCGAGTATGTATTTGTTGCTCACATAATAGGGTATATTTAGCATGGTTCTTAGTGCTTTGCTTTGGAATTTTCGTGTCACTAGCAAACCAAAATTGTCTCGGCCCAAAATTCAACTAGGAGTTTTAGGAAGTTTTATTTGATCTTTTTGGGTGCAGTAGATTCGATTATTAATTAGCAAAACATCATTATAGAATTAATAATTCTAGATTTTTCTGCAGGAAATTCGGATTCACATGCGTTCAAATTAAATTGCATCCGTATGTCCTTGCGTTTTGCACGAGCTCGAACGAAACGATAATCCTGCATCACGAGAAATAATCTCGACATAGGAAGTAACGCGATATGATAAATATAATTATAAAGTCATTAATCAATCTAAACTTGTTTTATTTTGTGTAATGGAAGATGCTTTTAATTCAACATGTATTGTATCTAAAAAACCGACTTCCAAAACTAAAATGCCCTAACTCTTATCTAAGGGAACTAAAACACCTGTTGTTTATCTGAAACCGAACAGGCGCGGTCAAATGATGTAATGGAATAGTGAATATAATACATACTTGGACGATCACTACAATCGCAATATCTTATTTAAATCATTCACATCAATTCTTTATTTAAATCATTTCCACGTGAAGACTCATTTTTAGGAAAACCCACTATCATACGGAGCCGCGGGCGTGCTTTAGTTATTATTACTTTCATGAAATTAACTACTATTTTTGGCGGATGAGCATGGCCTTCGCAATCACCTCAATTAGTTTATCTGGCACCGATTCCGTGTAGCTTCACTTCCTAATTCAATCATTAGATTTATCGATACCAAGTAAGGTTAAAACTAAGAGCCCAAGGACCTTGTGAACAAATGCTAATTTGGATTTTTAATAATTCGAATGACCTTAATAAAATGTTATTTATTCTGATTTGATTTACCATTAAAAACAAAAATAAATATAAGTGCTAACGCTTCCGCATTTTTTATTTATTACGTACGTATTTTATTTATTGTAATTTGTAAACGATCTAGAAAAAACAATGTTTCCGCTTTAAAAAAAAACATTTTAATATTTTTATTATTTCTTTGGACATAGACTAACTAACTAACTAACTAACTATCTTCACGCTGTATCCCTGACGGGGTAGTCAGAGAGGACAGATCGCCAGGCTTCGCGATCCATGCATACTTCTTTCGCTTCTCTGAGATTCATCAATCGCTTCATACACGCACGTCTGGGTATCCGAGTACTTTTGACCTTTCCGTTTTTGAGCAATCTGCTCACGTGGTCTTCATATGTAAGTCTCGGCCTTCCCTGACTCCTTATCCCCTTTACTTTTGAACAATATATATTCTTCGTCAATCGTTCCTCACTCATTCGTTGGACGTGTCCAAACCAACGGAGCACGCCCTTTTCCAGCTTAACGCTGACACTTTCATTCAAACCTGTGTATCACTTCGTTACGTATTCGGTCGGCCAAGGTAACGCCTCACAATTTTCGAAGTGATCGCATCTCCACAGCATTCAATTTACTTTCATGCATCTGATGACATACCCAGGTTTCACTACCGTAAAGCAAAGTTGGCACTAGCACTGCGTTATGAATCGCCATTCGTGCTTCTTTTACGATGCATTGTCGCTTTACTAACTGGGACAAAGCACCGTTAACTTTGTTTCCGGCAGCTACTCGCCGTTCTACATCCGAATCACATCTTCCATCCGCGCTAAACATACTTCATTCACTTGCTCTAGACGTTCCTGGTTTACCCTAATCTCGCATTTAGTTCATTTCTTCGCATTTGGACATAGACAAAATTCAAAAATAGCATAACTATATTCACGCTGTATTCCTGAAGGTGTAGTCAGAGATTATAGATGGCTAGGTTTCGCCGCACCATTCATGCAATGATCAATGAATAGCAATTTTGATACAAGTATTAAATGGAGATAGCAAGTATGTTTTAATAACATTGTTTTCATTGTAAATGTAACATGTTGATATATCCTAAACTAACATCTGTCTGTTTTATACCAATTCGGCACGACCTACTCGCTACTTGCCAAAATTTACTTATCTAATCTCGATAAGTACTGAAGTCCAATAGGAAATTTCTTTAGTCAACTTGTCATGAAAAAGTTATGTTTTGATTTATATGTTCTTTTTTTGTTCGTTTTTTATTTTAATGTCAAACAGTAACTTGACAAATGACATTCAAAGTCTATCAAATTAGATATTTTATCAAGAACATCTCATCCACGTAAGATGTTATGCCAAATGTAGCATAACATCTTGTAGTAATGAATAAAGTATATAATACGCATAAATATAATACGAAATAGTGATTGTCAACGGTGCCATAAAAGATGTGATGTGACAATCGATCTCGCGTCTTAATTAAGTATGGCAACACAAACATCCCTTTTACGGATGACACATGAGGTCAATCTTAAGGATATTTTTGACGTTTGTATTCTAAGATATGTTAGTTTTCAAGAACATACAAATTTTATGAAAATAAGATGGTTTGTTTATGCAAATACCTCGCTAATGCATGAGGAAGTGATGCATTGGCCTTAGTGGTTAAGGAAAAAATCTAAATTGTTAGATAATATTTGCTGTATTGAATACATAAATAAATTTTAATATTATTTAACTCAATTGATTTTATCGAATTCTCAGGTCGTGACCAAGTTCTTCATAGCTAATCATCCTAGCGCCAATAATGCATTAATGGATTCATTAACATTCTTATATATTAATAAATCCATTATTGCTTTTTAGTATATTATACTAACTAGAGACACAATATACTAACATATATATTAAACATAGAAATCATCCTAAAGCTCGCAACAAACATTTGCTTATCACAGTTTGCTCCAACACGAGTGAAGTAGCCCCTAGTGGTCCCTATATCTCAGCAACGGCATTTCATTACACTAGTACTGCACCGCCGAAGCAGTCAAATCTATTTTTAAGTTTTAATATTAAAGAAGTCCGTCAATAATCATGTACCTACTCAAGTTATTACTTCCCGCGGCTCCGCACGCGTGGTAAAGTTTTTCCGTTCCCGTTTCCCACAAGAACTTGTTACCAGGATAAAAAGTAGCCTATGTGTTATTCTGATGTGTTAGCTATATTATTGTAAAGTTTCATCAAAATTCATTCAGTAGATCGTGAAACAGTAACAAACATCCACACTTACAAACTTACGCGTTTATATTAGTAGGATTAAATTGCCTGACAAGAGTACAATATAAACTCCTCGAAGTTTTTTAGTATCTAGGTGGTATTGTGATACTCACAGAGCTAGGGATCCAAGTCACTCGCGCCTTAATAGACACGCCATACAGACGGATAGCAGGCAACTGGCAGGCCGTGTATACAATTTTTGTCTACAACTGACGTACGACTTGGCAGGCGTTTATGTAGAAAGACAATTATGCAACTGTTGAACACAGTAACCTATATTACTATCGCAATCAAAACAATATAATCGGCGCAAGAAGTGCATAGCGTCGAGCAGGAAGCCTGAGCGGGCGCTGGCCATGACAGCCGATGCGAGGTCGCGCGCCGCCAACAACGTAATTCTGACGCGTTTTGCGTAACATTATTTGTTATTGCTTAGGGCCTTAGATGGGAAAAATGCTGATGGATTGGAAAATAAGATGCTCAGAATGAAAAGGCGAACAAGGAAGGGACACAGAAAGATCAAAAGATAAAATGTTAGGAAACAGGGCGCATCGTGTCTTCTGCAGTTTTTTATGTGCGAATCTGACTCAATTGTGCGGTTCTCTTTGTTTTGTCAAAAACAACTTCCGTCTGAGCAAACGTTGCCGGGTCGAAGCGTGGTCCATTAGCGATCAGATGCACCAAATTGCAAGTAAATCGGATTGACCCCGGATGTTTTAGTTGCTTACACCCATTCGCAAACATTAGGTACTTTTTAATACATAGAGAATAAGAATTAAGAAAATAAAAATTTTATAATAGAGATCATAATTCCTAATTTACGATAAACTACAGAATTCAAGATGTCATCGAATGTGTTGTTTTTTACATATCAGAAAATAAACCAAAACTTATTCACTTTGTACCACAGCAAAAATATCTTTACGTGGGAGCTATTTCGGCTCTTCCGCTTACAGGATCAAAATCAATGACAATTACGCTCATTTCAATGCAGCCAATCATTTAAACTGACGGTAAAGAAAAGAGGGGACATTCGTTTCGACACTTTCACAACATAGAACATTGCTGCATTGTATATAGCGCACAATCTCATAAAAATCATGCTATCTAACGAAGATTTTAAATTACTCAATACTAAAGTTACGCAATTTAATTTTAACAAGCAAGAAACATTAAAACGGGACATTAGTCAGCTGTTCGTGCAGTTTCTTACAAAGCTAAACTTTCTCGTGGCTCGGTTATGCGCAGCGCAGATGCAAATTGCGCCAATCATGAGTGAATCAGCGCTATCGTACATAATTCTAACTGCACCGCTGTGTTTTCACCAAGATTTCTGTCCCATAATGAAGTACGACTGGTGCACCATGTCACAAGTCGTGTTGGATGTCTGATTGAATTACGACTTGGTGAATTCAGAGCTGAAACTCTCTAATTTATAGCGCTATGTAGATAGCAGAATTGCGTTGTGTGTGTAAACTCGGCTTTTGAAAGTGTGCAATTATTAGAATCTGGAGTACAAACACTACCGTTAATAGTGCGATTTTAACTTTGCTTAAATACGCTTAATGTTTAAATTAAATTGAATAATGATCGGAATTGAGAAAATCTTATAGCAGGAAAGGTAATGGAGTAGTAAATTAAAATTAGAGATGTATAAAGGGAATATGAAATATGAATAAAACCATAGATGCCAGTACCAGTTGCTAAAAGTGGTCTGAACCACTGATTTCAATCTCACAGTAAAACATTATCGAGTAGCAACATGTTGCAAGAAGTTCCGATTAAAGCTTTACATTGATTAGCTGTAAACATCATCAGACTTGTCTCCGCATGCGTCTGCGCAATGCAGCTGTGATTCCGTACAAATGTGCGTAGGACGATGAACCAAATACCTCTTACAATATACGTCTTTTAAGTTATTTGATACACAGTTATTTTCCCCTCTTTACTGGGAAACCTTACGTCATTACTTTTATATAATCACAAATTTAAAATATTGGTGTTGTGGTCTTTTATCAATAAAAAAATTGGCATAAAGTTGATATATATTTATTAAATGGGCATATAAAATTTACTAATGCTTAAATTAAGCATTTAATTAATTCAATATTGATGATTCGACTAAATTAGCATACATCCGTCACCATCGACGGTCAGGCATCTACTGCGCTTTGCGTGCGCCTCGGCCGTCGACAGGCGGAAGCGTGCGCGCGCGCACCCGCGCAAGGCTACGCTCATGACCTCGCACCGTCTTTGTCTAGTGCTATCTAACGTCTGTTTACCCACGAGGCCGAATGCATCATACCTTTGCTCGCCGCGTACTTGAAAACTAAATGATTATTGAAACCATACATTTATCTTTAGGGAGTAGGTACCTACGTTACTTTTTGAAGAGAAACCTTGTAGATAAATTGAGTGATAATGAAACAATGTACCGGCGTTTTTCCACTAAATTCTGTACAATGGTAGTACAAATTAAATGCTTTTTGTAATACTTTTTCTAATTTTGGTTTATTTTTTACAGATATGGCGCGATGTACGAGATCACATTGATTGTATGATCCTGTGGGAGCTGTTAAAGAGATGTAAGATATTTATCAGATAATTATAAGATATTATTTGACTTGCCACCTCGGGTCATGCTATGGTCCAAATACAAATAACAAAGTGAGGAGTTTATTCTATACTTAGGTCCTTACGACCTTCGGAAAATATTCGAGATGCTGCAACTGTAGAGCTGTAAATTAAATGATTATATATTTTTCGATTAGAGAGAAGTTTACTAACAATTCTTTAACAGCGGTTTTACATAGATGGATTTTTTGCGTACCTACAAACTTAATAATAATAGGATAAATTTTCTAGGAGAATCATTAGTATGAGTTCCTTTGATAAATGCTCTCTTTTCCTTACGCAACCCTGCCTAGACCGAATCTAAAATCGAATATTCAATCAAAATCAAAAATGATTACTAAAGCTAAAACTACCATCTTTTTCTCCTTTCAAATTTTTTTATTATATAACTACTTGCCCTGCAGAACTTTTCTTCAGTCGGTACCTACACAGGCAGCGGCTCACCCCGAAATATAAGCACCGACAAGGTCGCCTACATTCGAAGTGAGGTTAAAAAATAGCCTCAACATAAGCTGTTTCAGACGAGTCATGTGACGAACAATGGTTGAATATAATCGTTAAGGTTTCATTTGATGTAACCCATAAATTTACAGGAATAAGATAGCCAGATCATAGTAAAAGAAGTAGTTCTAAAAGTTGTAGATTCTTACAATTGGGATACTGAAGGTTGAGAGTAGAAACGGATCAGGATGAAAGCAGACTCTGAGTTACAACTGTGGATACAACTGGTAATAAAGTGCTGATGAAGATGATTAACGGGAGAAACAGAAATAGTAAAACATAGGCTGCGTCAATTCAGCAATAGGCAATATTGAAAGTTGATTGAGGGTTATTCAGGCTTTGGTGCTTCGCTATTTTCGCTTCGATATACTGATGGGAAAGCCAAGGAGTTTTATTGAAATCTATTTTCAACATAATACAAAATCTGTGTACAAATATTCCGTTTTGAGAATTTAAAGATATGAACCTATTTGGCGCCTATTATTAATAAAAGTAACCTCAATAAAACATCCATTCTTGAAGCCAGACAACATAACATAACATATCCATCACGCCTTATCCCCGAAGGGGTGGCAGAGGCATATCATATGCCCACTTTTCACCGTGTGGATTCCTGTCCCACGTAATAGGTGGTGAGCCCATTGCCGTGTTGAAATAGACAGATGCAGGTTGTGGCTACCTGCTGTTGAATTTTTCAGGCCGCCTTTCTTAAGGCCTTCAACCAGGCTTAACGACTGCCATTTTACTGGCAACCGGGACCAACGGCTTAACGTGCCTTCCGAAGCACGGAAACGCTCGCAAATGTAAATGCCACAAAGTGGTCACCCATCCGAGGACCAGCCATAGTGAAAGTTGCGTAACTCAGTGATCATTTACAGAACACTGAGACCGCGGGGCCACGAGCGCTTCATGAAAAATTAATAATATAAAAATAATAAATATTAATTTAATAATAAATAACTATTAGGGTTGGTATTGAAAATGTTCCAAGTGCATAGTATGGAAACTATTATTTATTCTAATCGCGTATTGCGTGTTAGCTTACATTATGACTACAGTTGCTGTGTCTTCCGCAATAAAACCAGTTTTTAAGTATTATATTATTGTGCTTTTTTAAATTAAAATATTAAAATAAACAATAGGTGGAATATGAATTCATTAAAACTGTGGAGTTTATTAAGAGTTCCTGTAATAATAACTGCAAAGACCAAAACGCTTTATATTACTAAAACGGAGGTAAACCTGCAAAGAGATCCGGAATACAGCTCTGTGCGATTTCCAGTTTGTAGACTAGGACCATGCAAAACGCACATAACAAGCCAGAATCAACTCCTAAATATTCCACGTCCTCATTCGCAATTGGTGAAGCGCTTGGATGGATCTGTAATATGTGATCACCAAGTCCTCAGCTCGTGTGGAGGAGCTGATGAACAGCCTATGTTGGTACGGTAACATTTTAAGTTGCGAAAACGTCATGGTTACATGGGAAACAAGTGTTTAATTTGTCACCTCCACCAGGTTACAATAGCAAGTGAACGCAACGAGAATAAAATACAAACTTCAAACTTAATAGACTTACTCAATCTTAATAGGACTTTCCAGTTACTTCCAAGAACGCAGTTGGGGCCCCTTTTTGTATTTAGATTTTGAAAAAATAAAAGTCAAATTAATTGCGCAATTTCTTTCCCCAAACCCCAAGCCTGAAATGGGCGATTGTACCAGATCGTCGTCTGTTGATTAACAGAAGTACCAGTAATTAAGAAATTAATTCCGACTCCGAAGGTCTTAGTGGTTCTTATACCATTTACCACCTAAGGAATTAGGACTCTCGAAATTAACCTTTTAATAACTTGTTATGACAGATTATCCCACCCTCTCCTGTTAGTGTATAATGTGTTCATACTCACACCGTCTCTTTGTTCGCCTGCGCAGTTGTTTAATAAAAAAGTGGTCACATTTATTCATCAAATCAACCTACTTATTATCCCAAAGTGGTATACCATACTAAAATAATACTGTGTAAAAAAATAAGCAAAAAAAAAATGAAAACGAGCTCCGAATATAGACAAATTTACTTTCCGAGCCTTTCATGGTGTCGTGACTAAGTACTGTCAATCAATTAAATATTCAAGTGCTACATTCAAGGCGAGCCACACCGAAATCGAACCTCGATAGATAGTGTCTTAAATCTACGAGGAAGTATCGTGCTTGATTCGTCCTAGTCAGCCCTTGATTACACACACATAGATCAATGCTTACACATCACACATTATACCAACTACACACACACACACACACACACACACACACAGTTATATAAAAATGGCCATAAGATAACTGACATCACAGCAAGGTCCCGCCAGTCGGTACGGTCAGCAAAAAAATGTAGTTTATAATTGTTTAGTTTTTCTAAAAAAAATATTATAATGCTGAAGAGTTTGTTTGTTTGCTTGTTAGTTTGAACGCTAATCTCGGGAACTAACAGTTCGAATTGAAAAAATATATTTTGTTGGATGGTCCATTTATCGAGGTTGTATGTTATCATCACGATACTAACCTGTAAAGCAGAGCAGTACTAATCATAAATGTCAGCAAATTGGGAAAATTTCGATACATTATTGTAAAACTGATTACTATGGCTACAGGGATTCGAAGTATGCCGCGGTCGAAGTCGCGGGGTAATACTACTATTCGATACACAACAAATAAATTATACTTCACAGAATACATATCTAGAAATTAACAGGCTCCTAACGTTCCTCCCTACAGAATCTCCCGGTATTCAAATTGTATTCTAACTAACATAAGTTTATCTGTTCGGAGAGATGTGAAATCTCCGAAGGGCGACAGAGGCATATTATACACCCATATTGCATCGTAAGTATTTTTTTCCACGTAAAAGATGGAATTATAACAGGTAATCCACTCGGGGAGACACATAATCTTATTACGTAAATTTTATTTTCCTGATGCAAACCAAGATGATATGACATCATTTGTTGACGCTGTTAAATTTGAGTTGACCTTGTTAATTTAAAGTAAATTTAATTGTAAATCTAATAGTCACATTTCAATGAGATAATTTTAATATTATACCCTTCATTTTTTACGTCTCATAGTAAAAATGCATAGCAACAATTCGATATAGTTAAGACACTACACAAACTGGCAACTAAAATAAATACAATATTAATTGGAAATGCAAATTATAAACGTTTAAGCAAACGTAAATCCTTTGTTAATATTTTCTTGTTAATTAAATATATCTTATTAAAATATAAAGCACGCTTGGTAGCACATCATTCGAATTACGTCACAGGGAGGTCAATAATTAATACGATATTTTTACATTAAAATTTCGTTAATTTTTTCTGCTGTCTATACACCCACGTGCATCACGCATGCTACGTAGCATATAGTAATGACAGTGTTTGTGCGGCGACAGCCGACGGCCTTCAGACCCGGACCGATGAATATTTTTAACGTAGGGCCCACGCACTGGCGTGTACTTTTTCATTTCTGCATATCGTTGAACCAATTCTGTTAGTAGTCGACAATGATTTGAGGTGACCAAATTACCACTATAAACTATAACAATAAACTCTCTTTCCTGTACCACGATAACAATAAACTCTCTTTGTGCTAGGGGTAATTTTGATTTAGATAGTTTTTTAGAACTTCATCAGCGGCTGAGGTGTCCCCTGATATGCCCTCTAATTTGTTTTGGTTCTGGCCTATCTCTATAAGTTTACAATAAACTGTATTTAAAATGTTTGTATAGATAAAACTACCCACCATTGTAAAGTAGTGCCCCAACTCTACGTTTGGTCAAAACCTTTTAGGGACTAGATATATGTAACCGCTATTTGGGCTGTCTCCTTCCTTTCCTTTTCCTTTTAGAGCTTGTGGCATTTGTGGATAGGCTTCCACTAGTCCGCCAATGTCATGTTTCGGACTAAACATCCGAAACCTAATCCGAACCTGTTTAGGTTAAGGACAAACTGTCAAACTCATTGTACGGTTTGTCAACTGAACAGCCAAAAGGAATACTCTTTACCACAAACAGCAAAGCGACCAGTTTGAAATACGTCAAACTTCGGCATGTCATTGGCATGCATGCCTTGCGCTTTGCTACAGTTCATCCCAGTGTGCTCGATCCTTAAACAGTATTTATGGATTGTTTTTGTAGCACCAAATATTATCTAAAAAATGTAGAAACTACAAAGTGTGAAAAAAGTGAAGAAAGCTCAGTAATTATCGTACTTTAAAATTTGACGAACTACAGCCAATGATTGTTAAAACGCCGAAAGAGTCGATATTTAAATAGGTAGGTACTTAGAAATAAACAAAGAAATATTTAAGCGAACCAAGTAATCAGTATTCAAGGTAACAAGGGCTCAGAGCGATGATTACAATTTGTTTACATGTATTTTATACGATTGAGGAAACGAAAAATAACGACTATTTAAATATTTGTTAAAGGTCTTCAAGGACTCGACTAATATCACACTAATTAAGACTGTTAATGACGCGACAATACAAACAATATCGTTGCGTCGTCGCCGATAAAATAAGACTCAATAGCGTTTAACAGGCCGGGCAATATTTTTCAATGGCTTATTTTAGTGTAAATATAACTGAATCTTTAGGACTGGATTAGGATATCTGCGCTATGATACTTTGAGGCCACTTTCAAAGTACACTTCCAGAAAATGTCTTTGCTCCGTTTATATTTTTCCATAGAACAGCCGTTGAATATTCCTCCCGGGATTTAGTGGATAAAAGATTTTTTTGACGATATCAGCTCCTATTTTATTGATTCAGGAGTTAATACACTATCACTTTCATAAATTGACGGAGAACTATTTTTTTTTCTACATCTAACACGTGGTTCAATAAGTCCCGAGACTAAGTACTAAAACAAGGTTTCTTTTTATAAAATTATTTTTTATTCATCAACGTAGTCTCCTCCAAGAGCGATACAGTCCCTTCAACGCTTTTATAACTTTTCTATCCCATGCGTGTAGAACGATTTGTCTTTGCCTTCAAAATAAGCCTCCGTTGCTGTGATAACTTCACTATTTGAGTAAAATTTCTTAGCCTGGAGCATTTTTTTGAGATCTGCATACAGCCAGTAATCGCTGGGGGCCAAGTCTGTAGAATAAGGGGGGTGACGAAGCAATTCAAAGCCCAATTCATTAATTTTGGCCATCGTTCTCACAGACTTGTGACAAGGCGCGTTGTCCTGGTGAATCACCACTTTCTTTTTGTTCATTTGAGGCTGGGTATCCGCAATTTCGTACTTCAATCGCTCCAATAAGCACATGTAATAGTCACTATTTATATTTTGCCCCTTTTCAAGGTAGTCGATGAAAAGTATTCCATGCTCATCCCAAAATATAGATACATATTTCCGCCATACACCGGACGCCATATACCGGCCGATTTCTGAGTCTTTGGCCGCTTCGAGCGGCTTTCACTAGCCGCTCTCCACTCAAATGGTGTATCCATGTTTCATCCATTGTCACATATCGACGTAAAAAATCCTTTTTATTACGGTTCATCAGCGCCAAACATCGCTCTGAATCATTGATACGTTGTTCCTTTTGATCAGTTGTAAGCAAACGCGGCACCCACTTGGAAAAAGCTTTATCTTGGCCAATTTTTTATGTAAAATAGTGAAAACACTAGCAGCTAAATTCTTCACTATCTCGGCTATCTCGCGCACTTTTATCTTCCGATCTTCCATTACGATTTTGAGGACTTGGTTAATATTTTGTTGAGTCACTGCTGCATTTTGACGACCCCATCATTTGTGTCCATGCGACTGCGTTTGAAGTCGGCATACCACCGACAAATGGTAGCTTTAGAGGGAGCTGATCCCGCATAACATTTTATAAGCCATTGCTGTGCTTTAACGGTATTTTTTCCCATTAAAAAACAATGTTTTATCAACACGCTAAACTCGTTTTTTTCCATTGTATCGAAACTACAAGCGTAGCGTCACTTAAATGTCTGCAAAATCTATATTTTAATGTTCCATTTTTTAAAAATTTACGCATATCTTTTACTGAAGGTCAGTACTTTTTAAAAATCAAAAGAGTTTTTAATATATCCGCCATTTCCAAGTTAGTCTCGGGACTTATTGAACGATCTAGTACAATCAATCCGATTACAAAAACTGAGTAGTTTAGTACTGAGTAGTTTTACTACGTGAGGATTAATAATGTATTTGTGTAGATTGCCTTTAAATTACCGCTTTATTTATAAATATATATATATATATATATTATTGCTGTTATTAAAGTATTAAAATGGATATAGTACGGTATCCTTAAGAGATAGACATATACCGTCGCGGACTTTTTTGTAGACCTATATTAGATACATAATTCCACAATACATTATTTTGTTATATCTTAAAGGGTTTAGGCAGCGTTTTCGTAAAAACTCCCAGACGGCTTATTTTTTCCGACACCGCCAACATATATCGGTATAATTAAGTTAAAGTATACAAAAACTTAATAAAATATACATAAAAACCTTCTCTATGAATCACTCTATCTATTTAAAAAAAACTGCATCGAAATTCGTTGCGTAGTTTTAAAGATCTAAGTATACATAGGGACAGACAGCGAAAAACGACTTTGTTTCTCAAGTACCTACGCCCGCGACCGCACGGCCCGGTCGAATTATTGTTACACGAAATTAATTTATTTGCGCATTTTTTGATATTGCCATATCGCCTAAGATATTCATTTAATTTGCAAAGTGTTAAGGGACAAAATAATCTTCATAAAATGCTGAAGCCAACTAACATATTAAAAATGATAAGCATTAATAATGTATTTGTGTAAATAGCCTTTAAATTACCGCGTTATTATTGCTGTTTTTTAAAAGTATTAAAATGGATATAGTATGGTATCCTTAAGAGATAGACATATACCATCGCGGACTTTTTTGTAGACCTTTATTAGATACACAATTCCACAATATATTATTTTGTTATATCTCATAGGGTTTAGGCAGCGTTTTCGTTAAAAGCTCCCAAACGGCTCATTTTTTCCGACACCGCCAACATATATCGTTATAATTAAGTTAATGTATACAAAAACTTAACAAAATATACACAAAAACCTTCTATAAGAATCACTCTATCTATTTAAAAAAAAACTGCATCGAAATTCGTTGCGTAGTTTTAAAGATCTAAGTATACATAGGGACAGATAGTGAAAAACGACTTTGTTTTATAATATGTAGTGATAAAGCGGCAATTTTCGAATAGAAGGGAAGAATATTAATTTGAAGCCCAAGTTGGTTCCGTTTTTTTCCTTTTGAGATACAAAATCCAAAAACAAATCTTTAATTTCCCCTAGATTCCAGTTAATGCTAGGTAATATCCTCCTCGACAGGCCTTTGTACTATTTCGGTTTTAGGCAAGCCATCACTCATCAAAGCAGCAGTAGATTCCGGGTTGGCAACGCGCCAGCCACGCACAAAGGATGCATTAAGGGCCTGGAATTATGACACGGACTTCTAAACACGTATTCAATAATGCATTTTCGTATAGTTGCCCTAGTTTGAGATATACCTGTTTTATGGGCATATAAAAATGTGTAATAGCTTTTTAGATAAATTTTATTCACATATTTACGTTAGTCGTATCCAGCAGTTTAATGCTTTTTTTAGCTCGCGTTAATCTAGCCTACTGATTCTCACTTTTGTATATCCCATCGAAGGACAACTTGACATAAATACTGTATTAACAGTTAAAGATATCAGCCGCACAGATCTTTGACAGACAATGTATTGAAATATTTGTATAAAGATATCATACTGGATAGATACGGAACTTTGAATCGTCCAGCATCTGAACCCTCGCTTCACCTGCCTTATATTCATTCTTCGCACCATATTCAGTATCCCACACACAGTTGTCCTTGACGCATTCACTTTCGCAAAATGTCATCGCATAAAATTGTGTCACTCAACGCAACGTCATTTAAGCACAACGTCATTTTCTCTAAACGTCATTTGGATTTAACTCGATTAATCTGCGGTCGTTTTTCAATAGCCACATCGTTGAACAAAAAATGTGAATTACTAAATTCAATTAAATAAATGAACAAAATTTACTAGCGCAGATCTCAGCAATAAATTTCTCAATCAATAGCATGTCCGTATGACCGTAGGGATTTGTGAGAGAGGACAGGGTCAAAATTGACCTGTGACATAAACGGTTGACCTTACCTTGACTCTTAATCTTTTGTCCACGCATTCTTTAAGTACACCGAGAGGGCCATCAATGTTCTCCATGCGCGTGAGAACATTCTTCGCTCTGTACGGCTGCTTTGTTGGCAATGAATCTAGAAATAAGACATTCTACGATTAGAAACACAGTGTATATTGTAAGTTCTGCACTTCTAAGTAGCTGAGCTATTACTATTAGGCTTGAGCAGTGATCTTCCTAATAATAAACAATTACTGTTTTACTCTCTAAAAACTGTATTTCGCGAAAATAACTGTATTTGGTTGGTTGTCAAGATTGCGTAGAAGAAGTGTCTTGGATAGAGCATGAGTAACGACATGGTCTTATGGCGGCCATAGGAGCGGAAATCTGACGCTGGAGGCGATAGTTATGTCTATGGTCAGCGATGAAACTGCATGAAACTCCGCCCGTCGAGGTAATTTGCGCTAAAGAGACGGCGGAAAAGGAAAGGGTGAAGAAAATAGCACTGTCACGTGCCGCAGAAGTCTCACTGGTCGACAGAAATCCCAGAACAATATCTGACCTCCATGAACGTGTGCCTGGGGCGATGGCGGTCCGGGCTAGTCGTCACTGGGATATGATCCCTCGCGCACCTCTGTATAATTATTGAATTGACCTTCAAACAACACGCACATCTCACCGTTAACTCCGGTGAAGTGAAAGCAGAATCCAAGAAAAAAAATTAAAACCTCCATGCCGCGAAAGAGCTGGCTGAAGAAGAAGAATGAAGTTTCTTTATAAAAAGTCATTCTCGTCAGTATTAAATTTTCCAGAATTCTTCTCAACGCGCTTTTAATGATATAAGACAGCTTGTGAACTTTATCTGTGACCGACTGAATACCAAAAAAAAACAACCAATTAAAATTATAACAAATTATAATTATATTATGATGATAAGTCGTCTAAAGAAGAGTCAACGCCCCCGTTTTATGTTATCACGGTGGCATACATTTGACACCTGTTAAAATAATACAAGTAGAAAGCACACTAGGGACGAGAATGGGTCCACTCACCCTACGCCGTACGGCCACGCGAGTCAGTGGCTGCACTTGTTGAATGCTCGATTCTTTTAAGCGACAGTTACGAATTAAATAAATATAGAATTTAATGCAATATTCATTGGCGGATTAAATGTATTAATGTTTGCTTGTAAAACAGTGCAACTGTACCTTGACCATTGAAGACAACAGGCCTTTTGATCTCACTCTAGTCTGGTATCAGGTTTCAATGTACACGCAGGGATAGACTATTAATAACATTTGAAATTCTTACTGATAATAGCATACATATACTGCAGATTTTCAGGTCAGTTCATTATTTGTTAGTATTTGACTGTAAGTCGTCGGAGCCATTTGCTCCAAACAATGCCGAAGATAAAATCTTGGTAGGATTTTGGAAGCAACGGTTTCAAATCACCCGACTTTACCGCCTGCCCTGCTGCCTGAATGGTATCACCTTAATCAATTTACTATTATCACTGCTGACCCCAGGAAAATAAGACCCACATGTGTAAGGATGTTCTGCCATAAATTCTAAAATTAATTTGTTAATTTTGCGCGTTTTTAGAGTAGTTTGCGTTTTCTTTCTAAATACAAAAAAGGCTATAACACTCGAATATACTAGGAGCTAGGAGCACAGCCATAACCAAGAGGTTCATACACTTTTTTCAACATTGTATTATTTTTGCTTTATACTGTAATTAAGTAATGATTTTACAGCGTTAGTTACTGTCAGAAATTAAATTTTATATCTGTAGATACGAATAAATATAGGCAATCCAAATGAAATCAAGAGCGGTGGCAAGAAACGGTTTTCTCATTAGAAACGAGTTAGAATAGATTATAGGCAGTGATACAAAAAGAGGGAGTCGAACCACCGCCCATATACAATGCTAGTACTAAGGCTAAAAACGCAATTGCCAGCTAGTTGTAGAATAAAAAGATTATACGAAACAAAAAGTAAGGATTACAAATAAACATTAAGTCAGCTTTGGAAGGGTATTGCCTAGTCACAAGATTGTTAATGAATCTGTAAATTTAATTACTAGTACTAATCTTTTCTACAACAACTAGAGACAACAAAACCCATTATACAAACTCATCAATTTGTCATCGGCATAAAAAACGACACGTGAACTAACAACAAATGTGTGTAGTGCCGTGGTGCGAGGTACCAGGGAGGCATGACTCGCGAGCGGTCGCCGATCGCGAATTACTTTCACTCGACTATCCCCGGGCGCTGACCGAGCGGCCGGGGTCGTCGGCCGCGTGCGAGCGCGGGAAACGCCACCCGCCATCGCGCCATTCAGAAAAGCGCGCCATGTTTACACAGATGCGCGCCGAAACGCGTGCCGTTGCATCACTTCCGTTTGCGTTCCGTTTCGCCGCTTATTGACGATGTACCGATTTACTTTTATGCGTTTAACACAATTTTATAGCGTAATCGTGTTTGTTTTTTTACTACAGATAGACATAGGTTAATAACCTGTCGTCTTTTTACATTTCTAATTACTCACACTAAATATAAATGTGCGAATGCTTAAAATTCCGAAGTATGAGTAAAATAATACAATACATTATAATATGCAGATTCTTTGCGACGATAATATAATAGTGAGAACGAAGACAACACGTCGAGCGAGTGCACGCGCATCTCGCCAGTCTAGCATGGTAGATAGCAGGTCACGCAACACTGTTCGTCATCTTAAATTAAGTGTAATTCTTGTTGATTGTAATTACATGTCATATTATATTTAACGAATAAAATCGAGAAAAAACAAATCAAGCAGTCAAATCGAAACACTGTTTAATGGAGAACTACTTATATTATATTAAGTTCAGTAAACTGTCTGATGAGGAATAAGGATTGAGTCTATCCTCATTCTTCATCAAACAGTGGCCAATCTCAATACAAACATACATATTGTCACGCCTTTATCGCCGAAAAAGTATGCATAGGCCTATTATACGCCTACATTTCACCGTATGCATTTTTGTCCCACGTAACAGGTGATTACATCTCAATAGTGATTGAAATTCTGTTCACGGAAAAGTCAAAAGAACTCTGATACCCAGACGTGCATGAATGAAGCGATTGATGAATCTGCAAGAAGCGAAAAAAGTATGCATGGATCACAAAGCCTGGCGATCTGTCCTCTCTGACTACCCCGTCAGGGATATAGCTTAGTTAGTTATTATTTTTAGGGTTCCGTACTTAAAGAGTAAAACGGAACCCTAATACTAAGAATACTAAATAAATATTTAAGGGGGGCTCATACAACAAACGTGTTTTATTTATTGTGTTCGCTCAATATTGATAACGGCAACAGGAAGACCCTTGAATAATAATAATTTACTTAATAAAAATAATTCACAGAATTTATTTAAAATTTGTTTTTAAGTGAACAACTTTAAAAACAAATTTTAAATTAATATATAATAAGTTATGTAAGGGAGCTTCCATACAACAATCGTAAGCTTTTTTTGCCGTTTTGAAAGATGTGTGTGTGGTACGGAACCTCTCGTGCAAGAGTACCACTCGCAATTGGAAGGTGATGTTTCCTGGTATTGTGTTTGTCACTATCTTTACGTTACTATTTTAACGTTCTATCTTTAGACTGAAATGTAAGGTGAAAAACAAATACACGTTCAACGCGCATGCCCTGAAAACGACCACTGGCGGAGTCGGTTGTAACGAACGCACAGCGTACGCGACAAACGGCCAGTTGCCACGCACATAAGGGTACATCCTTGCAAAAATGTACCTTTACAGTGTCTTCATATGAAGCTTAGACTCTGGTACCCTTTACTTTGTGGTACCAGGTTGCAACAGTAGTTACCGCATAATATGTTTATATTTTAGTTCATCGAAAAGTAGGGTTGTCAAAAGTAAACGTATAACATGCTATTTAATTATGTATGATTCATTAGCATGTTGATGAACATAGAAAACTATGATATCATTAAAGATATGCGTCTTACCTAACATGTGTTTATGTATTTACTGTGTTCTGTTAACTGAGGTAAAGATAGTGTTGCCCAAAATCAGTCTTGGTCTTGTTCTTGCATTTTAGCAAGACTAAGACCAAGTCTGCCTATTGTAGCAAGACCTATGCTGATCCTTGCTAAATAAAAACAAAGACTATATATGCTAGACGCAAGGATCTTTTTTTTGAGCGAGCTAATAAAGTAAAACTATTTTAAACTATTTATTTATAAAATGTACTATAATATTTTTTTAGATATTATTCTAAATAAATAAGCGTTCGTGGCCCCGCGGACGTAGTGTTCTGTAAACGATCACTGCGTTAAGCAACTTTCACTATGGCTGGTCCTTGGATGGGTGACCAGTTTGTGTTGACCCATTTATATTTGCGAGCGTTTCCGTGCTTCGGAAGGCACGTTAAGCCGTTGGTCCCGGTTGCCAGTAACATGGCAGTAGTTGAACCAGTTGAATGCCTTATGGGCGGCTTGAAAAATTTCAACAGCAGGTCGCCACAACCTGCATCTGTCCATTTCAACATGGTAATGGGCTCACCACCTGTTACGTGGGACAAAAAGCAAAGCATACGGTGAAACGTGGCTTATAGTACGCCTCTGCCTACCCTTACACAATCGGAACTCCCGTTCATTCACGCAGCGAAAGTACTCGTATTTATTTTTTTACGCCGATATTCTGTGAGATCTTGATATTTCCTCCGGCCGAATCGGATATACCACAGTTCATAGGGAATATTAATGTAATGTAGCTAGTAGATACAATTGACAGTTCTGGTTTCTTTATTGATTGAAGTCGGTTAAATAGTAATATATCACTGTAAGAGGAAACTGTGACCAAGAATGAAGCGTGCAAGACCAAGACCAAGACGAGATTAATACCAAGGTTGAGCCCAAGTCTCGTCTTGGTCTTATTTGGGCAACACTAGGTAAAGATAACGTTCGCTCACAATTCCGCAGTCATAATAGTTCACGGTTAACCAATGGCAGCGAATTGAGTGACTCTGTTTATTTTTTTAAAATGAACATTTAATTCAAATCTGAACAGCTACGCATGCACTGCCGGAGGACCCGGAGCGCAGTGTTTTCCTTTGAGTTTAAAGAGAAACTGTGAGTTTTCAAATTGTGGCCGGAACATTCTTTCGCGTGACCTAAACCTGAGGAGATAGCTTCTTGTGACCTAGGCTGGTGCAACCCAGTCGAAGCGTCACATAAATTAAAGGTAAATAAGCACAATCGCGTTAATATTTGTGTTTTATATTTATTTACATTATGCACAAGTTTAAAAGTTAGTCGATATTATCTCGACTAACTTTTAAACTTCTACTAACGTTTACCCATAAAACTACAGCAATAGATTATTTATACTGTTGATTGATGGCGCTTGGTGGAACTTGCTACACATATGACACACACAATATGACGACTGGACAGTCGTCATATTGTGTACCTTTGAGGCGAAACCGGTCAGGTTTACAAAGTAAATGTTGTGGAACAGTACAAGTGGTGTTATTTAATATCTACAGTAATAGCATTCTTCAAATTTCTTCTACATCAGTTTTGGGCAAAAGACGTCAAAATTTTTAAAATCTTTGAGAATCTTGAATGGTTGTCTATAAGAGATTGCTCTTTAGCGATAAGGCCGCTCTTTGTACATTTATGAAACTGTAATCTCTTTATGTGAGTGTTTTATATTTGTGTGCAATAAAGTTTATTCTATTCTATTCTTTGTACAATAAGTACGTGTAGGTTGTCATGACAGTCGTTAAGCCAAGTTGAGGACCTCATGGGTGGTTCGAAAAATTTCTACAGCAGGTCTCCACATCTTTAGCCTTTCAATTTCGGACAATAATAATGCATACGGTGAAATGTGCGCGTATAGTATCCTTTTATACCCAAAGGGGTAGGCAAGACCCAAAAAGCATGACTGATAAGATTTAAATAATTTGCCTCTGTTGTTTTAAATCTATTTATTCGACCAATGTTTGCTTAAACAGTTTTGACCAAAAGGTGCCAGAAAAATAAGTTTAAAATAAAAAATACAGGCTTTATTTGAAACAGTAACTAAAAGTTATATTTTGTATTGTATTCACTATTTGTTGACATATAATCACGCCTGTACGGTTTAGGGGGTAAACAACTGTCTGGTACACATTTTAACTTTCATTGTCTTCGTGCGAATGAAAAGCATGAGCAAATTTTATTTTTTTGTAAAATCCCATCTTAAAAAATATCTATATCTATCTATCACGCCTTATCCCCGAAGACGTGGCAGAGGCATATATACCTATATTATATGCCCACTTTTCACCATGTGTATTGCCCATTGCCGTGTTAAAATAGACAGACGCAGGTTGTTGCTACCTGTTGAAATTTTTAAGCCGCCCATAAGCCCTTAAACTTGGCTTAACGTCTGCCATTTTATTGGCAACCTGGGCCAACGGCTTAACGTGCCTTCTGAAGCACGAAACTGGGGTGGGTCTAAAGGGCCGAATAAATTTAATAAAATGTGTCATGTTAAATTTGGAAGAAATTTTGAACCCGTTGCCTTTTTAGTGAGGTGGTAACAAAAAGACTAAAATGTCTTATGTACTAGACACTCATTATAATATATATTATATCATCTAAAAAACAATCACTATATATTATATTTTCTTGTATGATAATGAAATAATATTTTATTTACCTACTTCATGGACTCCACTACTTGCTTAAGCGCAGTAAAAAATTTTTTTTTAATTTTTTTATTTAAATGCAATGAATCAAAATTTGAATTGGAATTTAAAATTAAATGTATTTCCATCCATCACGCCTTATCCCCGAAGGAGTGGCAGAGGCATATTATATGCCCACTTTTCACCGTGTGGATTCCTGTCCCACGTAATAGGTGGAGAGCCCATTGCCGTGTTGAAATAGACAAACGCAGAAAAAAAAATGTTAATAATACATTAATATTTTTTTTTCTGCTTAATTTTATTTGAATCTGTTGTGGTCCCGCTAAGTGTGTTCTGTAAACGTTAAGACATAAAGACGCTATTTTGCATCTTCATCAGAACAACCATATTACAATAACACCACTTCGCAATACTACGAGTATGTTCTTCAAAACCATCCTATAAAATTTGTATTTTTATTTATCTGAATAAAATTAATATTTAATCTAAGTTAATTAAATATTAATTATTAATGATAACTCAAAAACTCCACTGGTCAGTCGTTAACCAAATTAAATGGAACCACACAACCATAAAATAAAGTTATTAAAAACCGGGTAACATAAAATTATATTTTAAAATAAAAAAATAATAAAAAATAAATATCCATCACGCCTTATCCCCGAAGGGGTGGCAGAGGCATATTATATGCCCACTTTTCACCGTGTGGATTCCTGTCCCACGTAATAGGTGGTGAGCCCATTGCCGTGTTGAAATAGACAGACGCAAAAAATAAATAAAATAAATTGAAACCCCCTTTTTGAAGACTGTCAAAATTTTATCAAGTTCTCTCAATGTAGCCAATCAAATCCATTCAATTCAACTGGAATCCAGGCTAGCATTTTCATCCAGTGCCAACAACCCTAGGCGTAAAATCTCTGGATTGCATGTCAACGACCGAGACTCCAGGCGGAGTGAGACGGCGAGCCACTCATGTGGAAAGCGGTTATGCAACAATCGTACACGCGAAAGTCTAGCCAGCGATGTTACGTTCACACAACTATACATCTAGATGAACGCATTGCGATTTATTAAGAACTAGCTGTGCCGCGAGACTTCGCCCATGAATTACTTTGAGCTCCCGTCACGTCACACCCATTGAATCCATTGTGGCCAATAATTTTACAAGTAAAAAAAGCCTTCCTAAGTTTCTTACCGGTTTGTCTCAGGTGGGCCGCGTACCGAACCGGGATGGTTACTTTAAAAATATGAATTTTATCTATATTTCTAGTGTATGACATTTTGTAAGCGCCGTTAAAATGTTCTATGCAAAATAAAGACATTTCCCATCCCCGAAAGGGTGGCAGAGACATATTTTATGCCCACTTTTTTGAAATTTATGAATATTGCTCCGCTTTCTTAGATAGTAGCGTGGTGATTTATGATATATAGCCTTCTTCGATAAATGGACTATCTAAATACAAAAAAAATCTATTCGGACATGAAGTTCCTGAGATTAGCGCGTTCAACCAAATAAACAAACTCCACAGCTTTATAATATTAGTATAGATTCTTGATCTGGACAATCATCATCAATTTACGATTATGCTCAATTCAATGACAGTCATTCTTCCAAACGACATCAGTGATGAACAAACAAAATATATGTGAACAACATTCATTAGGCTAGTTGCGAATGTTGCATTTAATTTATAGTTTAAAAATTATACTTAGCAATTCACGCTCATGTAAAACGGCTTTCGAACAAGCACTTTCTTAGATAAACTCAATAGATGTAAATGCACACGATTGTTCAGACTATGTTTCAGAATTGCAAAACAATATGGCCACTGCAATTATACCCTAGAATCGGCCATTGCGCTTATATTAGGCTTAACGATTATACTAGTGGCCGAAGCCGATAATATAGCGAAACAAAGTGTTAACTAGCCATTTGTGTTTAATCTATGGCGGGTACAAAACTGTCACTTTCCATCGCCATTTTTGTCGATATGGCGGGAATTTAATTGATGATATTGTCACGCGATCGCGTGTAAAATGTGGTTTGTTAAATAAAACTATACGTTATTTAACTTATTAGGTAACGTGTACTTTATGAAAATTATTTCATAAATGTATTTTAGTTTTATCTACATTTTACCAAATACACTCCCGGACACCTAAATCGAGCCACCTTGATTTTTTTGGTTTGGAGTACTGTAACTTATAAAAGATGTATGTAGAAGGAAAATGTTTTGATGCAGTTTTGGAGCTGGTATACTCATCATTCATTTATAGTGCCACTGTTCTAAATTTGAACTACAGTTTATTAAAAAAGTCGAGTTACGTTGAAACAAGTCCATATTTGCTTTTTTCAAGGAAAAAAATCTCATAGATTTTTAAATAAAGACATATTTTACATGAAAAGAAATGTTTATTTAGTAACTTGTATTGCCTCCCAGTGCTTTTATGACAGCTCTCATACGGTTTGGCATAGAATTAATCAATGTCGTTATGACATGTTGAGGAATGTCCTCCTAATCTTCCAAAATTACATTTTTGAGCTCCTGCATGGTTTGCAGGGTAGGATGATGAGCTCGAACACGCCTCTTCAGCTCATCCCATAGATGCTCTATAGGGTTCATATCAGGACTTCGCGCTGGCCATCTCATAACAGTGATACCAATGTCATTTAAGTACTCCCTGACGATTCCCGCAGTATGGACCCTTGCATTATCATGCATTAAAACGAAAACTTGGCCAATAAATCCAGCATATGGCATCACGTGGTTCTCTAAACATTGGCGAATGTATCTATTGCCATCTAGGGGCGGCAGTCGTGGTCCCATCACTACCTCTAGCTCAGTTTGGCTTCCATAGAGATTCCTTCCCAGACTGTCCATGATCCTCCACCATAACTCACTTTCTCGTCAATACAGCATTGTGCGAAACGCTCGTTCTGTCTTCGGTACACCTTACTCCTTCTGTCATTACCGTATAGCATTATCTTGGACTCATCTGTGAACAGAACCTGGCTCCATTGATGTCGAGTCCAATTTAGATGTTCGCGCGCAAACTCTAGACGGGCTATTCGGTGTGCTCGTGTCAATTTGGGTTCATTGGCTTATGGGGCTTTAAACCACGTTCATTGTGTCGCTTTCTAACGGTCCGAGCACTTACAGCCACTCTGTGAAAGTCCCTGAGCTGCTCTTGTATCTGAACAGAGTTAGGGCGTCGATTTCGTAAGCTAGTAGTGACAATGTATTGATCTTGTCTCGCCGTTGTCACTCGGTAATGAGTCTCCAGGTATCGGTGGTACACTCTTTGAACAGCGGAACGACTTATGTGAAGTTGTGAACTCACATCTCGCTGACTTAGTTCAGATTGAAGAAGTGCTACAGCTTGCGCGGCTACTTCATGTGAAGTATCCATAATTTTATAGCCAAAAACGGTTCAAATTATAGAAAAATAACTAAACTAAACTTTGGTTAACAAAAATTGCGAAAATTCAAACCAAGACGACATTAAATTGCTTCAAAAGCAACTTTCAACAGTCATTATTTTTTTCAAATCAGTGACCAAGCTCGGCTTTTGTTCTTTATTTTAAATTCTAAAATTCAAATTTGGAATAATACATACGGGAAAGACGATGAAATATGCCAGCATTAAAAATGCATAAAAACTTTTTTGTTATATTGTATATTTTTTGTGTATTGGGCTTTTAGGCCCGGGCATGTAAGGTGGCTCGATTCAAGAGTCCGGGAGTGTATTTTTAAACTTATTTGTTTGTAGTTTGTCTAGTGATGACGGACAGTAATATATGCCTCTCTCGTTGTGTAATAATGTTATCACATAAGTGACAAGTGTCTTTCGTGATAATAAAAATCTATAAACTTAAACCTATTTCCCATAAGTATTATGTCGAAGCTGGTACTAAGCATAATATTATTTTGAATTCAGCAACATATAATACCATCGATAAATTATAAACGCAAAAATTAGATTACCAAGAATCTGATTGGAAAAAGAAATATATTGTACCTTCAAATTACGACCCGTTTTACACTAAAGCTTTACCTACAGTAATAAATACTCTACTGTCAGTTACCAGGGAAAAAATAATAAGATTTTATTATTTTTTAGAATACGAATTTACTTACGTATGTATCATGTCCGAAATCAGCGAAATTTTAGATACTACTGCTTTGAGTTCCAAATTTTACCTACCGTAATAGTAGCCAGATTTTACCTAAGCTAACCAATCTTTCATGATTCATTGATTTTCCAAATACCCAACAATGATTGACTAGGTTTAAAAATAGGTTAATAATATCGCTCGTAAACTTTACCGTCATCAAAACCGATATATTGTTTTGAATTAACAACAATTTTCAAATACCATTCGTCAAATCTGGGTCAGTCGTACGACCATAACCAAATTCGCAACGCCAACTATAATCATCTGCTGTGACGTAACATCCGTGGCAGTTCGCAACTAAAACATGTTATTGTGGTGAAAAAACGTTTATATAAGCAAGGCCGCAGGGGCAGCGGGTCACGGGCGATGCAAATGAGTTGCTTCCATTGTTGATAGCAAGTCTTTCATAACCGGACCTGCTTATACTATGAAAACCTTCGTACAAACCATTGATGTAAGGTGCATCTGATTTTTGCCATGTAAGTTCTCTTTGAAACATGTTCCAGGAAAGGTTCAGCGGAGGTTTATCTTTTCTTTTATAATTTTACAATTTACTAACTGCCCCTGGAGAGGATATCTTTAACAAGTCTTTCAAGAAATATTTTGACACGTACTGTATATTTTTTTATACACTTTTTGCCTGATATGTGTCTTAGGCTTCTCATTTACATAGTATTTTACATTATTCTTTAACTATAATTAACCCTTTGATAGTTTCAATGCCTTTGTCACGTACGTAATTATAACGATTTAAATTTATAATTATAAACAGACCATTGTTATGAATATAATCGATTAGAGATTTAATTTAATTAATTTTATAGGGATATTTTTTTCAAAAACAAGAAATCAGTAAATAAAATAAAAAATAAATTAATAAATATCAAGACCACGCAGATTGCTCTAAAACGGAATGGTCAAAAGTACTCGTTTACCCAGACGTGCATATATGATGCGATTAAAAAATAAGCAGGAAGCGAAAGGAGTATTGCCTGGTACGCGGCCTGGCGATCTGTTCTTTTTGACACCTGTCAGTAATACAGCGTGTAGTTAATTTTTATTTTAATAATTATTTAATATCTTTTAAAAAAATTCCTACCTATATACATTTTTTCTGACTCATTAAAAATGAACCGAGGCGACTAGTGAATGTTTTCAAAATCTGTTATAATTGTAATGGAATGCAACTTAAGACCTAGGCGGTAATATAGGTACTCTAAATAGACCACTGAGGCATTTAAATACCGAAGCGGTAAAACAAATATTATATCTTGAAAACCTTTATTTTACGATAGATAATAAACACCTATCTCCCTATATTCTTTTTACTTGGAATCTTTCCATTTAAGTTGGATAAGTTAATCCCTTTGAGGTCAAACTCATAAACATAGATCCCTAAATTGAAGTCCCACAGCTGCCTGGGTGGCCTGCGTAGATAATCCAAGGGGGTGGAACGGGTGGTAAGCTAGTAAGGAGGCGGGAAGGGGGAAGGTCGTCGTACTCGGTTGACATAGAGCCGCGTGCGTTGAACGCGCGGCCTAGACTGACCTCATGGTTCGACCTGGCGTCTTAGATGGATGGCCGATCTCGATTTTTAAAGCGCATTCTATACTAATTTTCAAATTGAGATTTTGTTTTAAAAAAAATTACGGACTTCTAATTATTTTGCATTTGACAGTTTCGAGCTTTTAAAAAAAAAATTCAACAGCAGGTGGCCACAGCCTGCGTCTGTCTATTTCAACACGGCAGTGGGCTCACCACCTATTACGTGGGACAGGAATCCACACGGTGCCTAATATGCCACCCCTTCGGGGATAAGGCGTGATGGATATTTATTTTAAGCTTTTTAAATAGACCTATTTTTACGTTTATAAATATATATACGTTCTAGACACCTGTCGGTTGTTTAGGCACTGCTCTATTCCGCGACTCTATAAATAAATGTCTTTTTCACAATAGCCTACTACTAACTACATTGGTTAACCTGTCGACCAAAAATAGATATTTTATGTGCCTTTTGAGCACATAAACATTTATATCTACTTTTTATGTAAGTACAATTTTGTGTCTGTTTGTTGGGCGAATTGCTGAAACAGCTAATTGCTCGGGAACGAGCACAACGCGGGTGAAACAGAGACGCGAACGGTAGTCTAAAGTAAAAATCAGAATATAATATTTTATGTCAATTCGCAATGTAATAAATTTACAGCAATAAAATCGCTTCAGAACTGAAGAACAACACATTTCTTCAAAGTGTAAATTTCAAATTGTCTCTGCCTATCCCAGAAACTTATAATAATAATAACCCCTCGAGGACAGTCGTTATCTTTTATAGGATTAACGCAACCCTATGAGGGCATAGTAGATTCGCTTTTTGAGTCATCCACAAGTTATTGAAAAGCTCACATCCGCAGGGCAGCTTGTGGCGAGCTGAATGTGCATGGCTCGATGTGTAGCCGATTCCTCAGAGTTTTGTTGCCCTTCTGCACCGGTTAGGATTTAATGGCATAACAGGAGAGCAGTGAGAGTGCTTCTCCCGGGAGCGCAGCAAATCTCAACTCTGGCTTGCCTTAATTGGCCGGTCTGAGGGAGGGAGCCAGAGCTATATGCTCGGGGGTGGAAGTGTCATTTTCAAGGGCATAACTACGGGGAAGCCCGCTCCGGGCCTGTCCCGCGAAGGTGAAAGCGGCGCCGCACCGCTCGACACCCCAAGCCGCTCACACCGGTGTTGCCCTCTGTCGCCTTACAGGCTTATCATGCCTATGGCGATTGTATAGGGGGCCCATCTAGTGAGTTGGCGAGTCACCGTCTGCCAATAGCTTTATAATAATATATTAAAAAGGCAGACGCCGTTTTCATCAATAGCTTAAATCACCCAATCCATTTAACACCCAACCCAATAGCCCATTTCATAGTTAGCACATTTCACAATAGTTTAACTCAATTCTCAAAGGGCCTCTGCGTGTTGGACCCATGTCTCCATGTAAGCCTACCAAAAGCCCGGGTATCTTCAAGAAAAAAAAAGAAGATACCCGAGAAAAGAAGAGACATAATAATAATAACTTTATTACATAAAGGATGTACAGATAACATAAGTTAGTACAGCAAAACAAGGTATATAAAAGTATTCAATTACCTACTAATTGATGTTAACAAACGTTGGAAACCCTGTCCCTTAAACTAGGGCAACCTGTACTATAAGGGACAGTGTATATTTATTATTGCAACAACTTATGTGTAAAGCCTGTAACTTTTGACTTATGCTCATACAAAGTTGTTGAAGTCTAAGAAACGCCATATACCTACTGTGACATCTAGTGACAAATAGCAAAACTAAATTATAACCATTAGCCCACCCATAATAAACTTAACTCTATAGTACCTTGGTTTTTGGCCTTTATTTTTTGATTTGTGTTTATTGGATTACCAGTTAACTCCTAAACACAGCTGATGCTTAAAAAGGATGACCATAGTGACTAAACCTCATACACTATGTTACAAGCCCCACTAAGATTTTCAGGCCCAAGCCGAAGTCCCTACATACCTTATTTGAGACAGACAGAACAAGATAGTTTTTAGGATATGTAGTGGGTATTAAGGGCTCTGGGCCTAAGTGACCATACCTGCTACCAATACACCTGTTAATGATTTTAAAGTTTAGCAATTTTTACTTAGATTTCTGATATTTTGGGTCTTATTAGCAATGTATATTATTAGGTACAAAGCCTACCTTATACTTCCCGACTTATTTACTTCGGAAGGCATGTTAAGCCGTTGGTCAGTTGTTAGTAAAATGGCAGTTGTTAAGCCTGGTTAAAGGCCTTATGGGCAGATTGAAAAATTTCAACAGCAGGTATCCAAAGCCTGCACTGGTCCATTTCAACATAACAATGGGCTCACCAATTGTTATGTGGGGCAAATATGCATACGGCGAAATGTGGGCGTATACTATGCCTCTGCCTACCCCTTCGGGGATAAAGGCGTGACAATATTTATATATATTGGGTTAGGTGGGAGGTCTGACAGAAGTTGCTTCTAACAATACTGTAAAAGAATGGCTGCTGATAATAGCCAAATAAAAGTGTACTCTCAGGATCCAAAGCCAGGTAGGATATGGTAAGAACTGGAAATACACTGAGAAGAAGAAAAGAGATTCTAGGATAAGAAGTTATCTAGGGCACTTGTGAGACTTACAACTATACCTATAGTAAGAATCATGTAAATTCATGTCTTTTTATAGTACTGAAGTTTTATCTATCCCACCAGATTTGTTATACTCATGTTGCCAACCTTACTGTCATGTTGAAATGGGGAGATGTCGAAATGTTTAACACCCACAATGCTTTCAGCTTGTCTTAACAACTGCCATGTTACTTGGCAACCGGAGATCAACATCCTAACCCGCCTTCGGAAGTATAGAAACAACGTTTTAAATAAAAAACCACAAACAGTTCTCCATCACAGCACAAACTTGTTTTCTGAATACTGAACTAACAGAAATAAAGATGAATAAACTAGTCTCTTTTAAATACTAATATCACAAGCGAGTCATTTATCTATAAAAATTTCAGTCATTTATCTATATAAATTTCAAACCACTGAGCACGTCTAGCTCAAATATTGGATGCAGTTGTTATGATACTGGCATCTACTAAAAAAAGATGATTGTAGCAGCTTAAATAAATGTAGCAGGGCTCTTAAGAGAAGCAGAAGTCACATAGACTAATCTATACTAATATATAAAGCTGAAGAGATTGTTTGGTTGAACGTGAACCTCAGGAACTACTGGTCAGATAAGAAAAATTCTTATTGTATTGAATAGCCCATTTATCGAGGGAAGCTATAGGCTACATATCATCACGCTACTACCCTGGAGAGTGGAGCTGTAATCATAAATATCCGCAAATCAGGCAATGTTTTATTCATTATTTTAGAATTTATAAACAACGGGATTAAATAGGTGCGACGGCAGTTCAAAGTATGTCACGGGCGAAGCCGTGGGTGTCACCTAGTATATAATAAACCCGTTTATAAAAATAGGTATATACACCTGTAATTACATTGACAAATAATAAATGTTTGACCTATTGTCTCCTACTATAATTGAATCTTTCAAATAAAAAAAATTAAGGCAGTTTAGGAGTAAATATCAAAACATAACCTCAAATCGCATACCTCGATACTGCGCAAACCGCTGTTTGTTCTTTTCCAATACTTGTCTCTCCTCTTCAAGCTTCTTATTCTTTTTATCTTCTTCTCTTTTTATAACCAGATCTTTGTGCCCCACAGGAATTACCTGTAAATCAGGGTTTTTCGTTGCCGCCTCGTATTGACTGATATTTTCATACATAGGTGCATTTTGTACTGGTATGTTTGCTTTTTTAGAGTAAAGAGCTTTAAAAGGATTAAAACTAGAACTGCAAGCACTGACTTCTGACTCGGAAGTCGATGAATCCGAATTATGTTCTTTGGACATCACGTATAAAGCAACATTATACTACTTTGTTCACAACAAAACAGAATATAAACAAAAACAAAAAGATATGAACTGTCAGTGTCAGTACTGTCAGTCTGAAGTCAACGCAAATGCGCATAACCCAGCTACGTTCCGTTTCATGCAGATAAAATTTTATTAATTTCGGTTATTCCGAAAACTCATGTACAATTTCTGTTTTTATGACTGTGTAAAATGGTGAATGTGAATTATCAAACATCAAGGTTTCGAAAATGTTTAGCTCCAGCAAAGTTTCACAGAAAGATTGACACTTCTTGAATGAACAAAAAGTGACACCTTTACAACAAAATAAATTCGCTTCTATTCTGTGGTCCCATTGGATGTCCCATTGATTTTCAAACATTGTAACAGATAGTCCATTTAGTAAAAACATTTATCAAGAACATTGCTATGCGGATAACATTTTAGGAATTATAATAACTAAATTACCTCGAAGCAAATTGTAGTAATAGCACTTTTTTTATTAAACATTGCGATTCATACTGATCGCGTGGTAGGATTTTTGAAGGTTCTTCCTCAATTTTATAATATAGAAGGTAGAACAGAACCTTGCTGTTTGATACCTAAGTAATCATTACTTACCTTTATTCATATTCCCTTAGATAGGTACATACTGCTTAATTCATTTCAATTTTAAGTAGCAAATAAATTAAGTGGTAATATGATATTATCTATCACTTGATAACATTATACAATAAATACCTGGTAAGTAAACAAGATAAGTAGGTATTGCCAGGCTAGTAATTATGCTGACTCAATGCAAGGTTCTCTGAGCAATATGCTGTAGGAAGTAGCTAGCAAGGTTGCGTCTCTCTGAAGTCTATAAATCTTTTAATATAGGTAGACAGTTATAGGAAAATTTATATTAACATTAGCAAAAAAAAATCGTGTTATATTACAATGAAATAAAAAACTTCACATGTTATGTATGTAATTATTAAACAAAACTATCTAAAACCTAAGATTAGAGAACACAATTTAGAAATGTTCTTTAAAGTTATATGAAAAAATACTAAAATATTTGAATTTCATTTACTAAGTTTATACGTACTAAATTATAAACTAAGACTTTTTTGATGCTTGCATATTTTATATGTATAGAAAAGTAGTAACATGTTCTTTTAGCGCCACCTATTATTGAATAGCTGAACTATTAAATCACATGGCGCTATATAATGGATGTGGGATGTTGCCGTCAACTATTATAATTGCATTTATTTTTCATTAACAGATAATAATCTATAAAACTAGTGTACGTTTTTTAAATTAATGACCGTGTAGTGTATAAATTAATAATAATGTATAAAATTAACTGCGATTATCAGATCCTACGCAACAAAATAATTTAACTTTATAAAATAGTTACCTATTAACTATGATTCGAAAAACCAAAAAAAAACTGTTATTATTAATAGTAATTTTATTCATTCAGATATTAAATAGGTAGACTTACACCTAATGACCTATGAGAATAAGTAGAGGCTGAATCATTTGCAAGTACCTAATACTCTGAGCGAAGGGACATTCTCAAAAAAGGATAAATATATTATGGCATTTTTACAAAACTTCATCTAGCTTAAAATAACAAAATTTGTGCTATGAAAACTAGACAATTGATAAGCATACTAAATGCATACATAGACTGCCTCGAGACTGCCGTACTAAGGTCTCCTTGCATCCCGGGTCGTTACATTACAAGTATGTACTTATTAGATAAACTGTGTTACTCAGTTGTCTACCATCATCCATCTACTCATAGCACAAGCTTCTAATTTCCTAAATTAGATAATTATTTACCAAAACTATTGGAAGAGTGTACCGATTTCTATGTTCTATATGAATAACAATAAGTATTACAAAAGTTTGTGATATTTTAGGTGGTAACCTCTGGAGCTAATGATTTTTCTTATAGAGAAGTATTTTTTTGTGCCTTAGTGCTATAGACTACTTTATATCCCGGGAACGAGTTCCCGTAGGAAATGGATTCGGAAAATATCACCACGAGGGTGGAGCCACAGGCATTAGCTAGTTATTTAAACACACACACTCTAAACCAAGTTTATGACAAAAAAATAATACTATAACGCCACAGAAGCAGTCAATAAAATATGTAAATGTAAAAGGTTTTTGAAGATATTTATTTCTCAATCATGCTGAACTCCTAAACCAATACCTCCGAATAAATTCTCCACCCAGGAGTTTGAGGTGAAAAAAATCGGAAAAACTCACCACACGGGTGAAACCGCGAACATTAGCTAGTACAAAATACACCGCACGTAGAAAGCGATGCACACAGGGAAGCATTTAAAAACGAAAAGTGATATTTTTTATTTCACACACGTCAATAATTATAGTGAAAGAGTTGAACTATCATTGTTTAACTTTTTCAACAAATGGTGTTCGTTGATTGGTTGTATTTCTTTGTTTCGCTCGCAAGCGCAGCCTTCCGCACATTGTGCGTCCCCACATAATATGATTACGAGAACATCTTATGTTTGTTACGTTGGTAATTTTGTTCTTTGTTTTGTTTTAGTAACGGCGAGAGCGTTTCATGGTCAGTTAATTTTGTATGACAAAAGAAGTCTAACTAAATGTTTATTGTATTTTTGAATGGAATAATGCTAAACGTAATAAATCTGAAGTTATTTCTCATCAAAAAAAATCCTGAATGCTTAATAAATTTTTAATAATTTGTAAATATGGATAAATTTTATAATAATTAAATTAGTATGTACACTTTTCATATATATTTTTAATAATGAATAAAGACAAGTTGATAGCTCTGAAAAAAAAGTGAGTATAATAAATAATAATCGGTATAATAGTAATAAATTAAAATAACATCGGTGCGATTCGTGTGGATCAGCTGGACAGTACATTGCCCCAGTACGGGATTATGCTATAAAATATATCAACATTTTATGGTATACGAGATTCCCATACATGTCAATAAATTACTCTTGAAATTACTCTGAGTAATTTGTTGACATGTACGGGTTAGCCCATGGAGCCCGTGTAACACAAAGATTGGATTTAAGTCTCATTCCAAACCAAGTTTTCACTCTAGATAAATTTGTACTAATTATGTTCCACCGACACGCAACATGATAGATAGATCTAAAAAGTATAATGATCTGTAGAACTGAAAACTTTATGACATACGTAAAGCTAGACCGTGCAAGGGTTAAGGACACATCTTGTAATAATGCTCTCATGATTCGGTACGATGAAAAATGCGTCACTTGTGTCACAATAGGGAATGTTGAAGTTCAAGAGAAGTGGAAATGTAAGTAGGTAGCGAATTTTATGGATGTAATAGATGAAAGGCTGAAATGTGAATAAAGATTACCTGAAGGTTACCTGTATCATTTGACATTAATAATGTTTATGTTTATCAATTACGCCCTTATCCCCGAAGGGATGGCATATTATATGCCCACATTTCACCGTGTGCATAGCTGTTCCATGTAATAGGTGGTGAGCAGTGACTACATGATCGTGTCGAAATTGACAGGCGTAGTTTGTTTCTACCAGCTGTTGAAATTTTTCAAGCCGTCCATTAACCGAGACTTACGGCTTAACGTGCCTTCCGAAGCACAGAACCGCTCGTAAATGGAATTACTACAAAGCAGTCACCCATCCGTAACAAGCCAAAGTGAAAGTGGCTTAACGCAGTGATCGCTTACAGAACACTGAGTCAACACGGCCACGAGCCCTTCATTTAGAGTACAGTTTTAAATAGATTTAATTACGAAAAAAAGATAAATTCTAAAATATTAACATTTTGTATGTCTTTTATTTTCAGAGCAGCGTGAGCGTGTGCGCAAGTGAGTGAGCGCCGCGCTGCATCTATGCTGTATCGACGCAGGTTCGACATACATCGGGACGTCGCCAGGTGATCTCGATGCATCGCCGCTATCATACTTTCCACAATCTATCTTCCTATCCAGAGGATAAAGAAAAAGTTGCCCAATTTTGAATGTAACAATATTATTTCTACTTAAACAGGTTTTGGATGACGTTGACTGGTATTGCTCTCTAGTGGCGAGATTTAAAACTAAAAACACTAACATTCTTTAGACATTCTTATTTTGCAACCATTGTAATCAGAGAAGGTAAATGTACACTATTCCTAATTTAAAATTATATCTCCTTATTTGCTCAAGATTCTAGTATCTGAACATGCATATTATCCAGTCGTTACTAACAGCATGGGAACTCTTAGCTTAATAAACCTACATACATTAGTTTTAGGTCTTTCTTAAGAGACTTGAAAGCCTACGCTCTCGATCTTGACAGGTTGCTGCTGAAGAAGAGTGGTATACAAGGAGTGAGGTAACCTGGCCGGGAGGAAACAGGACCACAGAAGAAACAGAACAGAGTCCTCTGTCGTCCAGCGGCAACAACAAACATACCGATATGTGTTCCTCCGTAACTAAGTACCTAAAATTCGCGTAATACTACATCGAATAATGTACGTTCCGTCCAAAAAGCTGCCAAACATTTTGAACGAATTTATTAGTGTAAATACATTGTTGAACTTTATTATAATATATTGTGAATAGTTCGCGAGTGTCGCGTGTGTAGTGTGGTGTGAACAGCGCCACCTAGTTATTCAAACTGACAAAGGTGGCGGGGACGCATGCGCCATCGGGAGCGGCGCTGGCGATGCCATTTATTGAAGACGAATGGTGGTCTGCGGAGAATGAGGGCAGAATGGTCGATCTCTCCAATTGCCTGCAGGTAATAACCAGAACTGTCTATCAATAAAGTCAGCCAATTGCACTCCACTACTGTTCATAGGCACCTTCTAGTTCGCGCCACATCACACGGTCCCTAACCTTACGCACCTGTCACAGTCTCTAACCATGACTTTTTCTAGATCCTGTCAGACGACTTGCTTCTCTTTTCACTGTTGCCATGTCACTCTATAGCTTCTTGCCTTCTACCGTCGGTTTTTTGACCGACACGGCAGCCCATTCCCATATAAGCTTGCTGAATTATATTATATTATCTGTGCCGTAACTCTACGAGCTATGTCGCCTGCTTAGATCTATGACAACGGATAACTTCATTCCGCGATATATCCCTGAAAAACTCAAAGCATAGCTCGCCCCACAGCTTGATTCATAACTTCAGGGGAAAGGCCTACATTTACTGTACTGATGTATAAATCTCGGTAGCGTAGTTTATAACTGGTAGAAAGCACTAGTTGAATAATTTTGTATTTGTAACTTTTCTGTATAGGCGCCCCCGTCCAACCCAACTGGTTCATTTAGTTGATTTCTTTCCTTCACCAAGATAGATAAATAAATAATGTGAGATGTTTTAACACCATTCTATTTAGTATTTCGTGACATTTATGTACTTATACAGATATTTAAGAGAGTCAAACAAAGTTATTATTAGGATACTGATTCTCCTAGAAATCCCGATCTAACCCGGCTATGGCAAATAGTTTAATATGTGAAAAGTAACTTACACAATTACTTTAATTAATTTGTTTTTTAGCATTTAGGCAATATTTTGGCTAGCTTTCGACACGGAACCGAAATTACACCTACAAAATGTACCTATTATATAGGTCAAAAGTGGAAAAGGTCTAAAAAGAGTAAAAAAAAAAATTTGATATAAAGAATAATGTCAAAAGCACTCTTGTTGTATGCGTTTGGTGGTTGTCTTTAGTGGATGATAAAATTGAAAAGACTCGCCAGCTCTTAATAATCCCAAATCCCACCAGCTTTATGGACTAATTACTAGTTAGCTATATTATTCTTAACACACTCGAGAGCCGCCTAGACCTCACACTGATCGTCCTCAGCAGCAGTGTGTGAAAGTTCAGTGTATAAATACAACATACTGCCTAGAACTTTCTCAAGACAAGACCACAGGAAATAATAAAATTTAAGGTATCCAAATATTATACAAAATAATATTACTATACTTAATATTAATATAGTGTTTAAAATTATAATTAGGACTCTCTTTAAATCAAAACAAATTTAATAGCAATGGCTGACTTAAATAAAATTATTACAACGTTTCCGCATATAAAAAAATAGGCATACATAAATGTTCGTCAGTTTCAGGACGCGGTAGTGGCAGCCGGCGGTCAAGCGGCCGCACAACTGCAGCAAATGGCGACATCTCTCGGCGACCTCTCGCAAGCCGAGCTCACAAACATCGTCGGTGGTCTGACACTTGAACCTGACACTGGAGAAGCAGCTGACCCTGACGACATCCTCAAACAATTAGGAGAAACTGCCTTCGACAACTTTGAAACGTTTTTTACCGACCTCACTAACGCCACCGCATCAGCAGTACCGCCAATTGAAATAAAAGTAAGTACATTTTTAATATTATATTATTATATTTAGCTGGCCTTGCTTTTTTACGCGTGGAAGACCTTGATTGTCAGTTGTTTAGCAGTTTAATTTCATTTTAAACCGAGCTAGGTTCGCAACTAACGTGTTTAAATAGGTACGCAAAAATACTAAAGTTTTTAATTCACATGCCCATTTACCGCTACAAAACGTAATCGAAGGAAAATAACATGAACGCTGCTATTACCCATAGATTGTTACTCGCCAAATGTGGCTTCAGTTTGAAAATATATCATAACATAACGCAGTATAATATTTTCTGTGATGATTATAATCAACCCAGTACAATTTGTGTTACTAATTACTTTTCACACACCCCCTTTTCCCCGAAGGGGTAGGCAGAAATATACTATACGCCAACATTTCACCGTATGCATTTTTGTGGTGTTTATAGTTATATTATTATTAGTTTAGTTACAAGTACATTTGTAAGTGAAGGTTAGTTCCTTCCGGGCTTATGACATTCTGAAAGACTCCATACCTAGCAGACAGACAAGCACAGTTGGGAATAAGCAGACACATGTACAAAAGGAAGAGTCTCGTATTAAATCTGAAGATAGCAAGATTATTATAGCAGCGAGCAGTTTGATTATCTGCTTGCTGCGTAGGAATGTTTGAGGTTCACTCCATTTAAAACAAAATGAACTTTTTTCACACAGGTTGTGGTATAAGAATTATATTATATTATATTATCTGTGGTGTGCTGTGGATAGTATGGGTCACTAATATTATAGTGCCACTAGCCACACTATAATATAAGTGACCCATACTATCCACAGCACTTGAAAATGCATCTTAGTCACAGATATAGAAGAGTAAGATCTTAGTTTACGTTGTAGAAAAACAGATAAATATTATCACGTATTGTGGTGCGCATGTTATCATATCTTACAGTGTCAAGTATTTTGGGACCCGAGATCCTAGCTCGTGTACTTGTAGAGGCAGCTATGTTTTGACATTTTGAATTTTTATTGGTGGATGCGATATTGTAACTAATAACTAACTGAATAACGTCGGAGTCATGTCTGATAGTCAGCAGGTGCACCGTTTTGCCCTTTTTCATTCTGATCTATTAGTATCAGGGCAGCATATTCTAAATAAGTAGAAGTTATATTTAAACTCTTTAGTTCGATACCAGAGCCATGTGGTAGTTATTTTATAGGCCACGCATAAAAAAATACCCCGTTGGTGAATAAATCATCCACTACAATCAAAATCACTCTGTAATTCAATTTTTCATTTTCAATTTCAGCAAGAAGAAAATAACAACATATCATCGCCAGCGTCGAGTAGCCAACTTCAAGGCTATTATCAACAAAACAGTCAATTATCACTGCCAAACAATGGCCAACAACGGTTACAGCAACTGTTGAGATCTGGCACACATGCCATCAACAATGCCGTCACAAATACCATCAACAACGGACGATATAACATCGCATCAGCAAATCCTCTGCTTGCTGAGAAATTGTCAGCGACATCTAGTGGTATAAAGCAAGAACCAATTAGTTCTGACTACAACACGTCGAGTATGAACTACGGGAGTGCATCGCCGATGCAGAGAATGCCGAGTGGGAAGCCGCAGGTGCATGATGCTGGAGGAGGTAAAGGTACCTACTTTTTATTACTCAGTATTTTAGAAGTCATGACTAGTGTCATCTATCAACCAATATCTAAACTACAATAATAATATACTTGTTTAACAACAAGTATTGTGATTCGATACTAGATGGCACTTTAACAAATTATTCTGTTATTAGTTTATCTACTTGATAACAGATGTCCCTACTTCATCAAATGAAGTTTCAATTGGAACATGGTACGGATATACCTCCGGCAGTTTTCTCCTCGTGATCACAATCCACTTTCGATTTCCGCTTGAGGAAGTGGTAAAGTTTTTCCTTTCATGATATGCCGCTTTTACTTCGTAAAACGTTTAGATTATCGGTTGCTGAGAAAGTTTTATAGGATGCTACTATCACTGAGATTTATCTCAGCAGTTAACTTAGCGTTAGCGACTAGCGTTTTTAACATTTATCTTGTAATTTGAAAACAGAGGATTTTCATGTATTTCCACAGTCGCAAAAACCAAAGGGAGGTTCCTATTTTTGACTATGTGAATTTTTTTCCATGTTAAATTATTCAGCATATACGTTTTATAAACTTCTGTCAAATCAAGATAGGTAGCCCAGATTGGTTTTCATCATTATTTATTACCTTCAATATAAGTATATGAATATTGTGATTTTCACAACTAATAAAGAAAGTAGAAGATACCCAACCAGATTTCATTATGACAAAGGAATTTATCTGAAAGGTATATGCAATAACTTCAGAATTTATTAGGTGGAAGCTTGCATAATTTTTATGCACTACTGATGTGTGATGTGGTACTGAAGCGCTCGTAGCCCCGCGGTCTCAGTGTTCTGTAAACGATCACTGAGTTACGCAACTTTCACTATGGCTGGTCCTCGGATGGGTGATCACTTTGTGGCATTTACATTTGCGAGCGTTTCCGTGCTTCGGAAGGCACGTTAAGCCGTTGGTCCCGGTTGCCAGTAAAATGGCAGTCGTTAAGCCTGGTTGAAGGCCTTATGGGCTTGAAAAGTTTCAACAGCAGGTAGCCACAACCTGCGTCTGTCTATTTCAACACGGAAATGGGCTCACCACCTATAACGTGGGACAGGAATCCACAAGGTGAAAAGTGGGTATATAAAATTCCTCTGCCACCACTTCGGGGATAAGGCTTGATGGATATTTATTTATATATTTATTACTGATGTGGTGAAACCTAAACTTTTGGTGCTCGAACGTAAACTAACTTACATACAAACACAAAACATACAATTGTTGTTTATTGACTCGCAAAATCTTATTTATTTAGATTACATACCAACTAGATGGCGCTAGTTTCATTTTACTAATTTGTGTTGTATATTCTTTATCTTAGATATTTTCAGAATGTAATATTTTAAGAATGAAAAGGCAAAGGACATAGAGAACGAAAAATCACAAAAAAAATAGCAATTCCCAATTCCCACCAGTTTTTCGGAGTGTTGGAGGAATATGATAGGTACGCCGATGTAACTTTTCTGGCCATTTCTGTACATTGTAATATCTGTACATTCCTAATCTCCGATCATACGTACATTTAATTAATTTAAATGTGACAGGGGTGTTGCAAACGTCCATAAGCTACGATAACCTCTTTTGATCAGGTGGACCGGCCGTATGCTTGTCTGTAACCAAAGGGATATAAAAGAAATACCCTTAATTTATAAAATACTAGCCTTCCCTAATAGATGGGCTAACACGCCAAAGATTTTTTTAAATTCAAATCAGTAACTCCGGAGATTATAGCGCTCAACCAAACAAATAAACTCTTCAGCTTTATAATTATATTAGTATAGATTCGAATAAATATTTTGACGCGATTGAAGTAGGCTGAATAAGACACGGTGCATGTTGCAGTCTTGTGACCAGGTTAGTGGCGCCTCCGCGCGGGCGGAAGCGAAAGCTATACGCTCTCGGAAGACGGCATCTAACCAACCGCTTTCTAGACGTGTAATAATAATCTAACTAATGTTACTACGATGAGGCTCATTGCGTTTATTAAGAAAGTTATTAGGAAACTCTAGTGGTACTCTCTAATGTTAGAGAAACATCAGATTCTTTACGTGTTAAAATCCTCATGGATGCTTTGACAGACTCCTACCGACAAAATCTCTTGGTTTTTGTGGAAAAAAAAACAAAAAAAGTTAAAGATACACCCAAGAATCCCGACAGATTATGTCAGCCACCGCTGCCTCTTTTGGGTTTGGGTGTAATCCCGCACGATAACTGGTATAAGGTACGTATATTTTCTCATCTAGAACACAACGCGCACAAACGATTCCAGTTCAAAAGAAGTGAGAAGTAAAGATACTGTCATCTGCTGTCTTCCTGTACAAGTCGGAGTATGTATGATTATTCAGGGGATCTTAGTACTTTATTTTCAAACTAGTTGACGCCCGCGGCTCCGCACACGTGGTGAAGTTTTCCCCTTATCGTAGACACAGGAATTTGTTCCCGAAATAAAAAGTAGCCTATATGTTATTCTGATATATCAGCTATATCATTAAGTTTCATCAAAACCCATTCAGTAGATTTTGCGTGAAAGAGTAACAAACCTCCATCCATACTTACAAACTTTCGCGTTTATAATATTAGTAGGATCAAATCCCCGGGCCCAGCTGGATACAGAAGCTTATCACAGCTACACAGGAGATAAATGATAGAAACCTATATTTGCTAAACTTTGCTAGCAGCTTAAAGTCTGAGTATAGCTTATAGCTTTTAAGTTTTGTAATTATCAAAATTACAAAACTTAAGGGATTAGTAATAGGAAATCTCGAACATTGATTGAAACTGAGTTTTCGTTGGAACCCTACCGGTGTAGTGTGATTATAACGTATGTGTGTTAAGGATAAAACTTGCATTGTCTTTCCAACGCGACGTAACCTAATTACTCGAAATATACTGACAATAGGAAAATGTAACTCACAAATTAGACTAGTGACTAGTTTAATTCCTAGTATGGAATACAGGGCTTTGTGTCAAGGTGACAGTATCAAGTGGGGCACCAGCCTTGGCGACGTCATAGGACATAAGGGACTGCACTGGTTCTGTGGACAGAGATTTATTTCATGATAAATTGTATTAATTTGGTACGTTTTAAGTTAGGTAGGTAGGTTGAAAAAGATGAAGTAAGAACTAAGTGCGAGATTTAGTTAATTAATTTTGGTACATCAATTTCCCCGAAGAATTTGGCAGAGTATTTGAGGGAATGAGCCCACATTATGTCTGTATTGCGTGGGACCATACCAAGTCACTATGGTCCCACGTAGCAGTTAGTCAGTCTAAAGCAGCCCCATCCTATCAGTAATTATGAATTTATTTTTAAGTAGTTTTGTAACTATTTTTATCGGGAGTAGAGGAATGAATGATGTGGATGATTTTCATCGTCATCCAAGCCCTAATCCCAGTTGTTTCTTCTAAGCCCTTGCTTCAGAGTCCAGAGTCTGCTTCTCTACTCTTTTCCCTATACTTTGCCAGGTCTTCAGCGTCACTTGTAGTAAGGCCAACAGCACGCATGTCATCCTCCACCTCATAATACCACGTCATTTTAGTTCTGCCTGTCTTGCTGCAAGTCGGTGTAGATGGTATACCCATTTTCCCTACATAGCCGGTTGGTTTCCACGTGATTGCACCAGTAAACTCCAATAGCCATTTTTCTTGCAGTTTGTATGCAATATCACGTACATAAATGATTTCACAAGACGCGCCACCTCTACCGCAGCCTATTCATCCTTGTCAACATACAGTTCCTGACTGTAACGTGTCGATCGATCAATCGTTAGCCACACTTCAAATCCGTCAACCAAAACTCACTATTTCTCAAATTTAATGTCTCTTGCAAAGTCGTAATCGTCGGTCAATCAAAATAGTCTACTAACATTTTGACAGATAAAAACAGCGATTCTGGTTCTATACTACGGCTTGTCAATAGTAGACTCGGCCCCCTAGCGGCAGTCGCTCCTAACAACATCGACAAGCAATTAGCCAAAGGATAGCTGGTCGTAGTAATTAAAATAAAAGTAGACACCAGGTTTGGAAATTCAGGTAAGGTTTGGTAGTGACTGGAAATACACTAAGATGAAGAGAGTCAACAGATTTTATAACACGATTTAGTATGTAGCCTAGTGTACCCTATACAACAGTGCATGTCACATCCGTGCAGAATAAGGTCCCTTACAGCATTATGCTGCCAGCTGCCACGTAAGGGATGTTGCTTCCACCACGTAACGACGCTGTTCTTTTTAAAGTAATCCAATAGGAGGCTAGTGAAAAAAAATTGATCGTGAGTCCGCGATTATACGTAGAGCTCCAAATCCCCATCCTGTTTTCCTGTTTTATGTCATGAAAGACGTACCTCGCCCTAAGAGAAACAAAGGTTTATTTATTTAATTATCTATCACGCCTTATCCCGAAGGAGTGACAGAGGCATACATATTGTATGCCCACTTTTCACCATGTGCATTCCTGTCCCACGAATAGGTGGTGAGCCCATTGCCGTGTTGAAATAGACAGACGCAGGTTGTGGCTACCTGCTGTTGAAATTTTTTAAGCCGCCCATAAGGCCTTTAACCAGGCTTAACGAATGCCATTTTACTGGCAACCGGGACCAACGGCTTAACGTGCCTTCGGAAGCAAGGAAACGCTCGCAAATGTAAATGCTACAAAGTGGTCACCCATCCGAGTACCAGCCATAGTGAAAGTTGCGTAACTCAGTGATCGTTTACAGACACTATCTCTTTATACTGTGCTATTAGTTTGATAAGCGAGTTTTTCTATAATTATATTTTTTTAAATTCTAATTTCGATATCTATTAATTTTTTTTAACCGTGGTGGCCTATAATTAGATTTTTTTTAACTTTGATATCAGACATTCGATATTTATAAGTTTTATAAGCGTATTGGCCTGCATCCGCAATCTTGCACTCCGTATCACACGTCACAGAATCGTGTGTGTGTGTGCAACCATGACCTCGTTTTTTACTGCGCGCGCGCAAACACCGCTTAAATGTGTGCGACCGCGCGTACGCCCCGTGTTTATGTGAGTGCGCTTCATATGTGTTTGTGTTATGTCACACGAGATGAAGTGTGCGTTTTATGCGTGCCGCTACCATGCGGCGGTAGCCCCTGTCTGTCTGTAATTTTGAACTGAATATATATCTTGGTCCCTACTATCGGATTAATGCTTGTGCGGTACAAAAGAAGTTGTTATAACCGAATTATGTATGCAATTTACAGGACGAATACTCATTTAGGAGCCTAGATTCTGAGTTTCTATATTATATCTCTTCTTCTGGTCTTTAGCATCAGATTCGTGGAGGGTACAGAACCCATCAAATTATCAGCGAATCCTCTTGGACCTACATACTAAACTAAACTATGATAACTAACTTGATGTCTTGGTGTAGAGTAATTTGCTATTAGACTGCCTCGGTGGCGTAAATGCTAGTACCCGTATGCGACTGCCGCGCTGGAGGGTTCGTTGCCGGCTCCGTAAATGTTTGTTTCGGAGTTTGGTTTTTTACTATGTAAAATATGTATGTATTTAAAAATTTATAAGTATGTTTATCAGTTTCTCATATTTTTGAAGTTAAAACTTCTTTAGCGGCGTTGAGCACTTTTTCTGTAATGGGTATAAAATCTTAAACTCGCGTCAGGACACGTGACCTGATCGAAAAAGCGTAAGATTTTTTTATCATCATCATCTTTACGTCGATCCCGGTCAATTTTTGAAGGAAAAACTTCTTTTAGCGCGGTACGCATATTTTTAGATGAGATAAAATCTCTGGACTCGCGACCATAATAATCATCATCATCTAACGTTGATTCCGGTCATCTACAGGTCTTATTAAATAATGCCGTGTAATCAATTAGGACTCTTTCAGTGTAGAATTATTTTTTATCATCATCATCTTTACGTCGATCCCGGTCAATTTTTTAAGGAAAAACTTCTTTTAGCGCGGTACGCATATTTTTAGATGAGATAAAATCTCTGGACTCGCGACCATAATCATCATCATCATCAAACGTTGATTCCGGTCATCTACAGGTCTTATTAAATAATGCTGTGTAATCAATTAGGACTCTTTCAGTGTAGAATTATTTTTTATCATCATCATCTTTACGTCGATCCCGGTCAATTTTTGAAGGAAAAACTTCTTTTAGCGCGGTACGCATATTTTTAGATGAGATAAAATCTCTGGACTCGCGACCATAATCATCATCATCATCTAACGTTGATTCCGGTCATCTACAGGTCTTATTAAATAATGCTGTGTAATCAATTAGGACTCTTTCAGTGTAGATTTATTTTTCATCATCATCATCTTTACGTCGATCCCGGTCAATTTTTGAAGGAAAAACTTCTTTTAGCGCGGTACGCAATTTTTTAGATGAGATAAATTTGGACTCGCTACTCCCCGTTACTATACGCAGATAAATAAATTATTAATAAATTGAGTTTTCACTTCTGTCGGCACTCCCGGAGTGGTTAGGTTAGGTTTTTTTTAATAACGTGGAAAAAGACAATTCGATTCGAGACAGGGAATTATTAAAAAAAAAATTATGAGAAATTTAGCAAAATAATTGCTTTAAAAATTTATCAAAATACTGAGTGGAGTCCATTGCATCAATGTTTAAAAATGGTTGTAACACTGTTCATTGGTATCGAGTTGTTCATTAGCTCGATAGATGGCTCTGGTCATACTCTTAAAATGACGATTAAAATATGGTGGAGAATTGCAACTTGATTCGATACGGTGGCTAGAACATTGCCCTGGTTAGACAAAAGTCACAGGTTCATTCCCTGTCTCGAATAGAATTGTCTTTTTCTACTTTATTAAAAACAAATGAGAAATTTACCAACTAATTGCTTTAAAAATGTATCAATGTTTATCAGTTGTCTAGATTTTCACAAGCGTATAGCTTAGTTTGGGCTAGATAGCGCTATGTGAAAAGTGTCTAACATCATATTTAGTCATATTTATTCATTTATTATCTTTATTATTTAGCTCAATCTAAGCAAACAAAGCCTATTATTAAATAAAAAATTTCAAGGCAGTAAAATAACTTTCCTTTCCATTCTTCAAGGTCTTTATCGATTGAGACCAAAATCTTATAAATTAAACTTGTAAGCCGATTATACTACGGATTTCCTGTTATTAATAGCAAATCCATAGCCAAGTGGAGCGCAGTTCGGTTCGTCTCGTTGCGCAAACGCATCCCCGACTACTTCTCAGCTTCGCCTTGAAAACTGTTAGCTTATGATTTTAAGGCTATTATACTACACGATATATAGAATATCCGATAAATCGTGTCGTGTAGTTTAAAAAGAGAGCAAATTTCCTAAACAGCGCTATCGATCTCGATAGTTTTATCTGTATGGGCCCATTAGGCGCAGCACATGTTGTCATTATATCAGTATTTAAGCCGGTCGTGTTTTGAATTCTGTGTGCGGTCAAAATAATCTATGCGGTGTAATATTGTGTCAAATTCGTATAGCATACCTACATTTTTCTATGTGTTGTATTTGCACTTGTATTTTTATTGGTTGTTAGACAGTGACAACACTTCAAACAAGAGTAAAAAAACAATATGTGTTTAGTTTCCCCCCGCACTAAAGTTGGTTGAACGTGATTTTATACTTTATTGAGTACATTACGCGTCCAGTGGTTACATCGTCCGAGCATAGTACCGTTTAAAACTCGTTCTTTTCTTACTATGTCGTGAGGATTAATTTATCGTTGAACGTATGTCGTCTATAGCTAATCCTATTATACACTACCCGTAGACAATCTGTCGTTGCAAGGAAAAACTATCGTAGACGACAATTTATTTTGTCTTCCTATATGTTAACACCTCAACTTATATACACAGAAGCTAAAGCTGAAGTGAATCTGTTTCGCTCTTACTCAGATATGACCAGACCACTGACCACTGGCCAATTTATGTGACCCCTTAGACTCTGGTGCAAGTAGGTAAAGAATTTATTGACTTTTTTGATCTAAGTTACTAACAAATGTATTGGACGTAAACAGACAGTGGGACTGTTTGAATTAATTATTTAAACAATTTCAGTACACAATCATAAAGATTCGACAATCATCCCTTTTATTTAACCGATTTTAACGTTATTTTGTCCCTAAACGCCTTCATTAATTCTTGAGCAATAATGCATTTATCACCTCGATTGATTTTTGAAATATCGAAAACAAGTCCCGATAGATAGATCGTAAAATGTAAAAACGACTAAATTGATCATTGCGATGTCGAGTCTACTTTATATTAAAAAAAACACATTTTACAAAATTATGGATGGCATGATATGATGAGTATATAATTCAATTGTATTCAAATCACTGACGAACATTATAAATAATAATTAAATCTAAAAGGTCCGGATATGTCTGATGCCCTCATTCTTTTTTCGTGACTGTAAAGGAAAATCCACAGCAAACACAATGTTCTCGCTATAAAATACACGTAACGTCCAGTACCCAGAATCCATAATCGTCACATATTTTCTCTGTTCCGCTCCCCTTGACCCAGAATCAAACCACAATACGTAAATAAACGGGCGGTGGTCGCTTCGTTGATATTCGCATGGAGAAGATAAATATTCCGTTGATAGATTTATAAAGTCACGCATAGATAGAAATTGAATGATAGGGAAACATAGCCTATTCAATAATTTAGCTGTGAAAGCCTAAGAGACAGAGCTACCTTCGCATTTGTAATATTAGTAGAGAGGTAGAGATTAAAAATAGCTGTATAAAATAAAAATATTTGAACACCTTAGTCTCGAATGTTCTATAATAGTATCTAGTACATGACTACAGCCTTAATCTATGCGCTCCTTGAATCGGTGCGACAACCTTATTCGTGTCAATGACAACAGAATGAACAGACATACGCAAGCACATACGAACACATGTATAATTAATGTACGTGTACGTACATATGGCGCGAATCCTGCGCAAGTACACGTGACACTACCTTGCATATTTTCTACGAGCGCACGCCCCGCAGTTAAACCCGTATAGTGTCCGTTCCCATGGGAATACGGGAACAAAATATAGTTTAAGTTACTCCTTATAACATTAGCTATCTATCAATGAAAATCCCGTTAAAATCGGTCCAGCTGTTTCAGAGATTTTCCATAACAAACAGACGGAAAAAAAGTATTTTTTTTAAAGTACCGTATATACTTTCATATGCATTTATTAAAAAGCTGATAATTTGGAACTACAAACAGAATCTTCTATTTTATTTATCTGTATAGATATAGATTAGAAATCCGAAGAGTTTGTTAGGTAAACATTGGCTTTCCCGAATCTAATGAATCAAAATTATTTCTCTGACCCAAGAGTGGCACCTCTATTTTGCTCGTGTTTTATTTTTATTGTGGGACACTTCACACAGCGCCATTTAGCCCAAACTAAACTTTAAGCTTGTGCTATGGGATCTAGACATTTGATAAACATGCTTATCATATATTTTTAAATACATACATAATATTCATAGAAAACACCCAATCTCCGAAACATACATTTGCGGATCACACAAACCCGGGATTCGAACCCGGGACTTGAGCGTGGCAGTTGCATATCACTTCCGTCACCGAAGCGGTAAAAAAATTATCAGGATAAAAAAAAGGACGTCGAAATATCTCAGCAGAAAACTCATTGTAGTAGACAAGAGTATGACCAGAGCTATCCATCTATCTAGCTACTTAACAACTCTGATATCAATTAACAGTGTTACAACTATTTACCAAGAAAACCTCTAAGCTATATATCTTTACGCTACTACCCTTGAGAGCAGAGCAATAATCACAAATGTCAACAAATCGGGAAGATTTTCATACATTATTATAATTGTAAAGTAATAAAAGACGGGATTAAACTGGTGCCACGAAAGTTCTTAATCTATATGTCTGGTGCCATTTGACATATAACTACAGCATATACAATTTTACATATTGCTAACTAGACTAGGTTACTACTGATTTTATGACACTCAAAGGATTTAGTAAATGTACGAACAAATTACAATCTCTTCTCCCATCGTAGTGTATTCCCCTTTGCTTCCAAACTCAACCTGGATTTAGACCCTGGGTTGGACTTATCTGGTTATTGTGGTCGGCCTTGCCCAAGCACTTCGTACCCGTTACCCATCCCCCCAGCGTTTAAGCAGCACCTTCATAAACTTCAGTGTTCTATTTGGAGGGATATGCCAGTAGTCTTCAGGTGTCGGATCGGATATGCCTTTCCCAGTACCCTCATTCTCCTTAGTGCCACGCATTCGCACAGCAGATGATGCATGGCTTCGCCAGCATCTTCACAGGTCCTACACGTCGGAACTTCCGAGAGTCCCATATTGTGCAGCTGCTGCCTTGTTGCATAGTACCCTGGGTCTTCTTTTGTATTTGGCTGCTAGGAGTAACTATCGTTTGGTTTTGATTTTCGGCAATGTCGGGAGCAACTGCCGTCTGATATCTGAGCTCCGGCCTAAGTGGTTAGCTCGTCCCTTGGTGAGCAGGAAACTTTGGCACTGGAAATTTTGATGAAGCACCTTACACTTATAAACAAATAATGCGCCGTTCGTTGTGAAGGAATCAGACGACTTCTGAACCGACAGCAGTTTCAAAAGCGGTAAAAACTTCAAAATGGCCTGCACGTCTTCGTGTTGTCCTGAATCGAATGCCGCAAACTGTTTGTCTCTAGCTCCTATGGTTCCTGAGAAATAGATGCGTACAGACGGACGGACAGACAAACTGAGCTTTTGTGAGACTTGTCTATATTATATGAACCTTTAGAGATTAGAATCCTAAATCTGTAGATTCCGCAATTTTGTACCCAATGTTGATAAAATCTAGGGTAGTTTTTTTTACACACTGCCTTTTAGCCCATAGTAAGCTAATAAGTTTGTGTTATGGGATCTAGACGACTGATAAATATACTTATATATTTCTAAATGCATACATATTATACATATGAAATACCCAAACTCCGAACAAACATTTGTGAATCACACAAATTTTCGTTCCGACCCGGCATTCGAACCCGGGAGTTCAGTGGCGGCAGTCGCATACACTACCACTGCGCCACCAAGGCAGTTTGTTATGTAAATGTGTTCTTTTGTGTAAACTTTTGAAATGGCTCTCGTACCTTCTGGGTACACCCACGTGACAACAATGTTGTGCATGTGCCCGTTGCATAAATACGTCACATACGATACAGGGCAGCGCCGGCGCACGGTGTTTCGCAATGCGTTATTATGATCTAGGCCGTGTATGCCTAAATTATTAATCTGTAATTCTTAGGCTCCGCGGCCACAGGGAAAAGAAAATATTTTAGATTTTTGAGATTTCAATTATAAAATAAATAAATATCCATCACGCCTTATCCCCGAAGGGGTGGCAGAGGCATATTATATGCCCACTTTTCACCGTGTGGATTCCTGTACCACGTAATAGGTGGTGAGCCCATTGCCGTGTTGAAATGTACAGACGCAGGTTGTGGGTACCTGCTGTTGATTTTTTTCAAGCCGCCCATAAGGCCTTCAGCCAGGCTTAACGACTGCCATTTTATTGGCAACCGGGACCAACGGCTTAACGTGCCTTCTGAAGCACGGAAACGCTCGCAAATGTAAATGCCACGAAGTGGTCACCCATCCGAGGACCAGCCATAGTGAAAGTTGCGTAACTCAGTGATCGTTTACAGAACACTGAGACCGCGGGGCCACGAGCGCTTCTTTTTGAGATTTCAATTATCATGTTTTATATACAACTCACGCGAAACAAAATTCTACATACATTCACCGATGTTCATCCGCGACCACGGACGCTGCAACGCGTTCGAACCGTCGGTGAATGTAAGTAGAATTTTGTTTCGCGTAAAGTCCCGAGTAGTATATAAAACATGAGTATACACCGCGAAAGTTTTAAAATAACATTTCAATTATCATAATTGTATCAATTCCAATTATCGTAATTATCAAACGGTGCTTTGTCCCAGTTAGTAAAGCGACAAAGCATCGTAAAAGAAGCACGAATGGCGATTCATAACGCAGTGCTAGCGCCAACTTTGCTTTACGGTAGCGAAACCTGGATATGTCAGCAGATGCATGAAAGTAAATTGAATGCTGTGTAGATGCGATCACTTCGAAAATTGTGCGGCGTTACCTTGGCCGACCGAATACGTAACGAAGTGATACGCAATATGGCAGGTTTGACTGAAAGTGTCAGCGTTAAGCTGGAAAAGGGCGTGCTCCGTTGGTTTGGACACGTCCAAAGAATGAGTGAGGAACGATTGACGAAGAATATATATTGTTCAAAAGTAGAGGGTAGAAGGAGTCAGGGAAGGCCGAGACTTACATATGAAGACCACGTGAGCAGATTGCTCAAAAACGGAAAGGTCAAAAGTACTCGGATACCCAGACGTGCGTGTATGAAGCGATTGATGAATCTCGAAGAAGCGAAAGAAGTATGCATGGATCGCGAAGCCTGGCGATCTGTCCTCTCTGACTACCCCGTCAGGGATACAGCGTGAAGATAGTTAGTTAGTTTTAGTTAGTAATGATCAAACGGTTTAAAAAACTCTAGCCGAAATGTCTTGTAGGTGTGTACCTACCGAAAATCACAGGTCTTTTAGGAAATCATTATACAAAATGCATTTAGACATCTTTCAGCAAAGACACATTTGTCATTTGCAATCAATCCATTTTTTCGATTATTAATTGTACCGACTATAAAATGCCATATTCTTCAGCTAGTTCTATATTTTTTATTTTATCTCAGAAAAAAGTTATTAACTAATTTATTATAAAATATTCGACAGGGTAAATATGCTTCCAGTTTGTACAACGGATTAAGCACTGAGAAGTCAGTTGTAAGTTTGTTTATCCCAAAAACATATGACTTCGTTCCCCGTATCAACTATTAGGGTATCAAATCGTTCCCTGTGTGTTCAGCCTATTAATTTAAATTTAACATAGTGTTTGCCTTATTTCATATAAATTTTAACAGCAAACATCTAACGGGTCTGTAAAGACACCTCATTGCATTTGCACCCAATGAACTACTTATTAAAATACGATTTTAAAATTGTAGAGAGCTACTATAAAATTGTACATTACAATATGGCGAGCTCGTGAATAATATTGCTTACTAACTGTGCCTTTTGACTTCGCCCGTGACATACCTTAAAGTACCGTTGCATCCTACACCAACCACGCATGCTTCGTTTTCAAAAAAAATTCAATATATTTATTTTATAAATTTTAAGTTTCTGTCTTAAGGCGACGTAAGATTCCCTATTCTAACTCTTAATTTATAGCGTAGTATTATTAATTTGTGTTTTACTGAAACGCCCAATTTTAAACCTTTTTAATTGTTACAAATAACTATCATTCCACGTTTTTATGTCATAGCCCTAAATAATTCCCAAATATCAAAAAAATATAACCCTGTTTTGCCCTCTTGAGAGTAGAATTTTGAATAAAATCTTTCTTAGTGGGTGTCTACGTTAAAAGAGTCGTTTACATATTAAAAATTATCGAGGAAGGCTATAGGCTATATATCATCACGCTACTACCCTGGAGAGCGGAGCAGTAATCATAAATGTCCACAAATCGGGCAAATTTTTATGCATTATTGTAGAATTTCTAAGCGAGACGGGATTAAGTATGGCACAGTCGAAGCCGTGGGGACACCTAGTATTTCTTACTATAAGTAATTGGTACTAGGTCAGACAATGATCGAAAGATTTACTATCCCCAGGGAATATAGGCCAAGACAGGGTTCTGAAATGTGTATTGTTATTTGTTGTACATTTGCTATCGAAAAAGTTCCGTATCCTAAACCGATCCCGGAACTTCAAGTCACTCCTCTTGTTGTCCTCCTCATTTATAGTATGCATGGATCGCGAAGCCTGGCGATCTGTCCTCTATAACTACCCCGTCAGGGATACAGCGTGAATATAGTTAGTTAGTTAGTACTGTTTTAGTAGAACTGTTTTTTTAAGTAGAATTGTTTTTTTCTTGTTATTAGAAATTATTTCCCAGTACATGCCGTAGCCAAACAAACATAACTTAACGTAACTTAGGTTTAAGAAATATATAATGTGATGGTGTATACTTTGTAAGCTGTTCTAATAAATAAATAAATAAAAAAATAAATAGATAGGTTTTTGAAGCAGGTTAAAAAATCGTAATTAAACCAGATGTTGACATAAAAGAGGTCAAGCAAAAAAATGGCTGGTTTTCAGATACAAAAACAATGTTTTAGAATGGTAGGCGCCACTTAATAGCATCACATGAATCTAATATCGATATAGAGGGCGGAGACCACGTCTCGAGTGATTTGGATTTATCGCGAGGGTTCCGCGTGAAATACCGTTATGGTAGAAAAAAGTGTTAGGGTCCCTTGTCGCATGAGATAAAACTTCTTCATACAATTTAAATAGGCATAAAATAATATTTACTGTTACTTTCTTTTTATAACTCTATATGCGCGGAGCCATTATAACGTGCCAAATATAAAAGAAAACGTAGTTTCAGGTTCAGCTTACATCTTCGAGACCTGTACAAATCTCACCCTATAAGATTTTTTATCAGAAAGAGCTCAACGAATATCAATAATTTAATAAAAATATGAAAGGCAGATAGCAATAAAACACATGAACCAACAATTTCATTACATATCCTACTTATGAGACCTAATGATATACCCACTAATATCAATTAAAGCCCTAATTAATGCCTTACCTTAAATCAAAAACGTAGATTAATAAATATTACCTGTATTTATATGCCACAATAAACTAGGCCTTTAACATTTAAAAATGAGGTTTAAAATCTAATTAATATATTAGTTGAAAAATGAGAAGCTTAAAATGTATGCAGAACCACGTTAAATTTCGGGCACCTGACTCGTGTAACATGTGCAATGTGCGCGGGCGCATGTTTTGCCCGTCACGCACTGTCGCGTACGCCCAGGGGTGTCGATAACAGTCAGGGGTGTCAAATACAAGCTAAATGAATTTTACGCTAACGAATTAGTGGAATTCTAAGCTCGTGTTGTGATTGTCAAGTATTTATCATTATTGGGATAAAATTGATGTTGAACCAGTTTTTTTTCTGTGAATAAACTTAACCTTATAATTTATTATTTGTTGGAATTATTGGTTGTCTGTTCATGTTTAGAGTTCACACTAAGTTGAGCTCTAAATTAGAATTGTTGTAAATATACTGTTGATTGATGGCACTTGGTGGAACTTCCGAGATATCTGTACAGATAATCTCAAATAAAAACACTTGTAGATTCCACATTAACTATTTTAAAATATACTTTTATTTACCATTTCAGTATTTAAATATGTGTCAACCATTGAAAATATGTCGTAAGGCGAAACTGTTCAAATTAAAAAGTAATGTAGAATTAGTACAAGTGTCTTTAATCAAAATAAATTAGAATTTTGTGTACTTTTTAAACTATTTAATTGGCTGCGATGGGACCGAAATTAGATCTTCGAGGCCCAGACCAGACAGTGGTGCATCTTCTAACAGATGAGTTCTGTTCAGTATGTACAGTAGGATCAATCACCCTCCCAAGATGAAATTGAGAAAGGTCTACGTCTAGTAGACGGTGATAGGTTCGCCTAGTTATATGAGTAATGCGGCTTATTACCTGTATTAAAGTAACATATGTCCAAGTCGTAGAGCATACAAATTGTCACGCCGTTATCCCCGAAGGGGTAGGTAGAGGCATAGAGCAAATGTTTGTAAATTAACGAAAATTGTCCCGTTCTTTCTGCGTAATCGAGTAATGCCAAGTTCGAGTCGGATTCGCGCACGAAGTGTTTCGTACCATTTTCTACAAAAACATCAAAAATCAGGTTTATCGAATGGGAGCCGCCCTAAAAAAATATTTTAATTACATATTTTGTTATTGAATAAACAACTAAATATTCTTTGAATATTGTTAGTCTACTTGATGTCGTCATTAATATCGAGCATAGTACTTAAATATTTATTTTATTTTGTTTTTATAATTTTTTCATATAGCGGCAATAAAAATACATTATTTGGGGAAAATTTTAACTACGCAGTTATCACGGTTCAAACGATACAGCCTGAGGACCGATAGACCGACAATAGGGGTTTCAGTAATAAGGTGACGTTTTAACCCGCAGAGTACGGAACCCTGACAGCAATCCCTCTTTTACATATGAATGACTCATGTATTTGAAGTTTATGCTAGGTGCAAAGGTCAGGTATTCAACCCTGCATGCACTAAATTTTGACAATAAATATACGTCTCGACGTCTAGGGGCTAAGGGTCCATTCACCGGTTGTCTGTCAGAGATCGCAGACTGCGATAAGACGACCCATTGTACCACTCACTGTTAGGAACCACCATTCATTTGTATCCTCTATTTAGTGTGACCTATCACTCTTCAGTTGAGGTTGAGAACAATTTCCAAATCACAGTGGAGTCTCGGTACCCTGTGGTCTAAATACATAATGTGTATTTATGATTTTGGCAGGCTTGAATGAAAGTGTCAGCGTTAAGCTGGAGAAGGGCGTGCTTCGTTGGTTTGGACACGTCCAACGAATAAGTGTGGAACGATTGACGAATAAGATATATCATACATTGTGCGAAAGTAGAGGGTTAAAAAAAGGAAATTTTGAATGAAGCGATTGATGAATTTGAAAGAAGCGAAAGAAATATGCATGGATCGCGAAGCCTGGCGACCTGTCCTCTCTGACTACCCCGTCAGTAATGATAGTAAGTTTTTTATTGTAATATAATATTAAGAAAATAGCAGAAAAGCCTATGTTAATTTTAACTAGATAACTAACGTTATTATTACACATTATAAATAAGTAAACGGGATTACTCACGTTTTTACGACCAGTAATAGACCGACCGGTTTCAGCTGTATTTAGACAGCCTTTTTCAGAGGTGCGAACCGTTCGCCGAGCACTCTTTACATATACGTATAAAAGTGAAAAGCCGATGTCCCAACCCGGGATCGAAAGTGGTCATCATGGTTAGGTTCGCGCATATGCTACATTCGCGCTTCCGACCCTCTCTTTCGTGCAGGTTAATATGAACATGACAACAGCATCTCCTGTTATACTTTACTACCTTTCTTCAAACAGTACACTACTTAGGTGTATTACACAATAAGTCTTAAGGTATTCTAACATTTCCACAAACTAAATATGAATAATTATATTGCAGGTAAGTTCATTCGAGCTATCTGAAACATTTTCATCGTGACGGTGAGTCAGCCATTAAAATAACTCTTATAAATATATTTCTTTATGAATGTTTTATATAATAGGCCAAGATTGAATGGGTACGCAGCGGTGTGACCTAAAATACTGCGGTTTTTCACGCACACCGCATGAGCAAGGAATTAACCGGATTATTATTAGAAAAACAGTAACCTTTACTGATTGTAGTACTGATGACCTCATTGAAATTTGTTTATTTTCTCACTCCGGTTAGCGTAACGCAAAGATAATGAATATATACAGCCTCTCGTAGCATTCGTAAAGACATACATACATACATATTGTCACACCTTTATCCCTGAAGGGATAGGCGTTTTTGTCCCACGTAACAGATGGTAAGCCCATTGCCGTGTTAAAAATGGACAAGCGCAGGCTGTGGCGATCTTCTGTTGAAATTTTTCAAGCCACCCATAATGCCTTCCACCTGGCTTAACGACTGCCATTGTACTGGCAACCGACACCAACGACTTAACGTGCCTTCCGAAGCACGGAAACGCTCGCAAATGTAAATTCCACAAAAAGGTCACCCATCCAAGGACTATATAACCAAGACCAAGACTATAGGACCAAGGACGTATAGCGAATGTTACTTAACGCAGTGATCGCATAAAGACAAGAAGTGAGGAAAGTTTTGTTTTAAAAAAGTTTAACACTCTTTCGTGAACGATAGACGACTTGAGCTTAGGCTACACTACAAACTATCGAGCTGGGCGAACATCATCACCTTCTTTCATACTTGGATTCACCGCCAAAGAGATAAGCTATATCAGCTCGTTCGCCTGTCAAGTTAACATTTTGGATCGCCAAAGTATCACTAAGTTTGAATAGTTTACATCACCCAGTTCCTAGAGATCTGCCCTCAAGAACAACCATTCTTGAGGGCTCCCAAATTTCCTATCGAAAAAATGTTAAGTTCAATGGTTTTAGTTGCCTTTCACTTCGCCCGCGATATTAATCGATCCTCGATATACATACTTATTGTCACGTCCTTTCCCCAAAGTGGTAGGCAGAGACATACTTTACGCCCACATTTTGGTGAGCCCAATAATTAACACTTTAGGTAGGTGTTTTGAAAAAATCGTTCTTAGTGCATGCTTACGTCATAGTAACTAAATACCTTTACTCCAAATTTCTTAACAAAAAATCCTTCAGCAGTTTGACTGTGCGTCAAATCAATCAGTCTTTCTGGCTGTAAAAGTGTAGGTATATCCACAGGAAGGTAGTGCAAAAAAGGTATGGGTACCTTTTATATGAATAGACGCAGATAAATAAAAAATACCTGCATAATATTTGCACAAATAAGATGTTTACGGGATAAAAAGTAATCTAAGGCTCTCTGCACACCCAACTCTATTACATACAACAATTTTGTATAGTTCATTGATTCCTTGCTACGTAAAGATAAGAAGAATCAATCAGTTGGCATTTATTATATTAAATACTGGGGATAATTCTTCGTACATGTTATCCACAGAACTTGTTTAGTAGATAAAGTCTATGCTTTATATATTATTTCCAAGGTTTGAGCCAAACCAGCTCTATACCAAATTTCAGCCAAATTTCATCCATACCACAGCGTGAGGAAGTAACCAATATCTACAGAAATTTTCATACTTATACCAAATACTAGTATATATTACCCACAGCCAAAACAATATAAAATAATCGCGTCATTAAGCAAGCGCCCTAACGTTTAGCGTCTATAAAATTACGCCACTACTTGCGCGTAATGCGTGGTAATGGTAAACGCGCACTTTGCGTCATTACGCGAATTTTGTGCGCTGCTTGTTAACGAAAGTTATTCTATCAGATGTGTTTGTCTCAACACTGCACTTGGTTATGTGCGATCTAGGTCAGGGTTGCGCGCGCGCTGCGGAAAGCCCGCCACTAGTAAACTATAGTTTTCATAGTTTTTTACGTTTTTACCTTGGTGCACTTGTTGTTATGAGTGCAGTTTCGCAATAAATAATGCTTTAAATATAATTAAAGCTTAGTTTAGTGTTGGTTTGTTGAGTTTTTGACTTATCACAGTAGGAAAGATATCATCCATTACTTTGCATCGGTCCAGAAAATGTCACTATTATTAACTTTTGTAAGGAACAAAAAAAGTTAATATTTCTGACATTTCTAGATAACTGATAGACATGCTTTATATTCCTAAATACATACATACTATATTAAAAAAAAATATAGGAAATACAAAAAAGCTAATACAAATATTTGTAGTTCTCACTAATATTACCCGACCCGGGATCCGAGCCCAAGACTTGAACATCCTCACCCGTTCAATTGCATACACTACCACTTACACCACTGCCACCGAGTACCACACTGTGTGAAAATGTAAAGTCTTGTCCACATTAAAACCTTGACCTAACAGACACACTTACCAGAAAATCACTAGACAGTTTCGGCAGTTAGGTTAGAAATATAAATAAAACAGAGTTTCAGAGTAGAGTAGAGATATTTGCAGGCAAGCGAAACATAAAAAGTCTTAAAGGGGTCTTAGAATTTTTTTAAAGAGTCGGCAGCGAGAGTGCGGCACCTCTAGTGTTGCAAAAGTCCATAGACTACGGTGACCACTTTCAATCAGGTGGGCCGTTAGCTTGTCTGCCACCTCAGTGGTATAAAAAGAAACTTAAGCTCAACTTTAATTACAATATCATACTAACAGTCCATTTCCAATTGCATTTAAATAGGTTATAACATCAACAGAACTACCGTACGATAATAGTTCAACTAAAATCGGCCACAGCCGGATCAAGTACCCAGTACCTATTAATAGTAAATCACAAATGAATATGTACTTATTATATACATTATTATGCATTTATCAACACAATCGTGTCAATATGGCTCAGAAACTGTTTCATTAAATGTTATATAACACACACACGCACACATTTGTGTTTACATATGTATTCTCACACATGTGCAGAGTGCGCGAACGCATTTTGCATCCTGTCCCACTTAGTGAGGTGAACTGGTCGGTCTATGGCTCTAGCAGCTATGGTAAAAAACTTGTATTGGCTAGATTGATTAGGGCTCAACAGATTAATGTTGTTTTTTGTGTTTTGTTCGATTAGTATACGAATGAGAACATGGTTATGGAGTTTTTATGATTTTTATACAAACTAATAATGAAAATACAGCGAGTAATAAAAAATATCAACAGCAGATCATCACCCAGCCATGGGCTCATGCGGTGAAATGTGGGGGATATAGTATGCCTATACCACTTCTTCGGGGATAAAGTCGTGACGGATAAGATAGATCAAGCCATCAAATCAGCCAATCGGAGTTCACGGCTGGTCGTAGTTCTCTCCCAATTTTTGCCATTTTGTGATTGACTGTACCACTTTGACCAGACGGGTGGCTCCAGGGTTTTGAGTTATTCTTCGTTCGCCATAACCTCGTCAGTTATTCAGCAGGTGCACCATTTGCTAAGCCCTTTGCTAAGGCCCCGTAGATCTCAGTAAGACCCCATCACACCCTGTATTGATTAAACAATAATAATTATGGCTTAGCAGGAACTCAAAGCCTAACTCACTAACATCAGAAATAACTGAACAATTTCGTTTGCCGGAACGTTGCAATACCGTCCATATGACAAAACAGTCTGAGTCCCTCGCTTTATTTCAATACAATTTTTAATTGTATTGAAATGCATTAACAAAAAAAAGGAAGAAAAAATACAATTATAACAAAAGATGGAAATAAAATATCAATTATTATTTTCAACAAATCATTTAATAAAACACAATCGTAGCAAAGGAATCAGACGGTAGAGTCACACTCTTTAACAAGACTCTAAGTTTGGATTTATTGTCCTTAATATACTCGTATAATATACATACATACATATCACGCTTTTATCCTCGAAGGGGTAGGCAGACATTTCAGCGTATTCATTTTTGTCCTACGTAGTGAGCCCATTGTCGTGTCATTAATAAAGAGATCTTTATATCAAAGGCAAAGAGCTACAAGCTGCAAATATACTGGACGCATTGGTACTTAATACAATATTCTAAGCCCGTTGTATAAAATCGGTATCTCCAAAACCTTGTCCCTTGTTATAGCTGTAGTTACGACACGCCAGTCACAAGGTATCTAGGTGCAAGAATTCGCCGAGCACTCTAAATGTGCCACATATGGGTACTGAAGGCCTCGCACACGACTCATGCAGGCTCAAACTAAAATTAACATAGAATTATTTGCACAGACAACACTAGGCATTAGGCAATTTTTGTAACCATTTTATGGCCTGGTTACTAAGACCTTTTGGCCCATCTTATTTATTTCATATGTTCTTAGTCTTCTTACCTTTGTATTTTGCGTTTTAGTCAAGTATAGTCTTAAGTTAAAGTCAGTCTTACCCCATTAATATGGAAGAAGCGTTACTGAGGCTTTCAGTGGAATTTGCGCGGCAAGATGTAAACAAGTATGTCACTACGATATATCACGATATCACTACAGCACGTTTTATGTCTAAAAATCTGCCATTATTATACATTAAACAAGGTTAAAACACTAGTTTTAGAAAATAATATAAAACAAGCGTCTACTATCTGAAGAATTCCCGCGCAAATTCTCATTAGGCAGTCAACGAAGCAATGTTGCCAGCATTCTGGACACGGTCGTATTTGACAGCGATTTATTTTTATTATAGGTGTTTTATACTTACGTGATATATACAATTACGTCTACTTTCCCTAAGTGGTAGGCAGGGATGTAATAAGCCTTACCACACTACGATTATTTGTTTTTCATACTAATAAGGTGGCAAACAAACATATAAGCGATCGAAAGTGATGACAGTAGTCTATAAACGTGTGTAACAATCGAAGTGTAGTCAATCTGCCTTTTGGTAACGGGGCTAGGTGTATGAGGTACTAGTGAGAAAAGGATACCCGTGTAAATGAAATTGCTCTAGCAGCACCCAAATATCAGCCAGTAGGGTTTTACGGTGTGACGAGGAAGATGAACAGTGGGAACCAATACGCCAAACACTTTTTCATAACATTTTATAAACAAAGCAAAAGCTGAACAAATGTGTGTCCCGCGATGTAGGCTCTAGTTGCTTCTTGTACATAGAAACTAATTTAAATGAATTATTATTAAGTAAACGGTTGTACTCACGTGTAAATTTTGAGATCGCCCGACTAGTTTCGGACCTAACAGAGGTCTTTCTTCAAGAGAAGCGTCAAGCCACGTCGGAAGCTGATAGATATACTAGACATATAGAACTAGATAAACTTCCCCAAAAAGATGTAGATTCACGTCTTCATTTACGGGTTGTTGGCTCAAGGCGGATCAGTTCTACTCATTACTCTGTGGTAATAGAACTTGTGAGAAAAAATAGTTTCACCAATTCTATCGTAGAACTACTATTGGCAATGAACCCTCAAGGCGGAGCCATCATTGGTGAAGTGTGTTTCTCCACTCCACTCTACTCTACATTTACGCCTGTGGGCACCCCGTGCTTTGTAGCAATGCACCCTTGAATCTCGCTTTAAGGGTACAAGTTGACACTTTAGCATCGTCGGGGCGAAGACGCCTTCTGGTACACTTAAACGCCTGTCATAAATAACTAAATTATAGAGTACGAATTAGATATTCTGCTGAACAAAATGACAGTAGAATTTTATGATTGGACAAAGTGAGGGAGGCAGTACAGGGTCGACATGGTTCTTACCCTAAGGGGCCGACTTACAAAATAATTTGGTTATTAACTCTGTTTTAATTGCCTCATTAAAGCTTTTTTTATTGCTGGTATTTCAAAATATCGTAAATGTTGGAAATAGTTTTTACGGAAGTCAACAATAAAACAAATTGCCTTTGAAATTTTATGCATAATGTTAACTCTTTAAATGCTTAAACATCTATTGACTTTAGTAGAAGATGACATGCTTATCCTGTAGAAAAGTAGACCCCGGGCCCCTGAAGGAATTATTTGGTTATTACCTAAAATAATACTCAGGTTATAATAAAAACGAATTAAACATTTATATGACCTAAGCATCTTTATAGAAACTATCATCGAAAATAATCGAATTAGAAACAAATGGTATTTTTTTTATATTTTGTACAAAATTCTCAGTCTTCATTTCGATTTCTACCTTGTCTTCTTTTTTCTTGAGAAAAAGATTTTCGCTGGATATCACGAGGACTTCTACAACGATCTACCTCATTAGTATTATGGAAATGTAGAGATTATCTTTAACAAATGAATCGAAAAGAATCGACATTACTGCGATCGGGAGACGAAAAACTTGATTCTACAAGATCGTGTTAGGAGTTGTAAGACATAGTTTTTTAATTCGTGTGCTGGAATCAGGTCGTACGTAAAAATATTCGATCAACAGCCGAACGTGTGTGTGCCTCAAGGTCTTTACCGATGTTTTGCAACACACCACTCTCGAATGTTGCACAAACTACGATAATTGCCGCCGATGTGATCTGCTGATTGAACCGGTGATTTAACACATTCTGCTAAATATTTGTGGCTTTGGTAAGCAACAAACACCAAAGTAGTTGGCTCAAACTTCTCCCTGGATATCAGTGGAAATACATCATCAGTAGGAACATAGCCAGTGGTCCATCATACCGATATTTTATTGCTTGCTGAAAGACAACCAGACTATGAATAAGTTGTGTCCATGTACATCATATTTCGAAAATGGTTTAGGATTACGGCACAGATAATTAATCAGGTCAGTCCAAAGGGTGACCGAATGTTCTTAGCTTTTCTTTTATTGTATAGGCAAGCAATACAGTCATGTGAACGGCAGTAAACAGCTGAATTCAGCTTAATATTTTTCGCTTCTCTCGATCTTTAGCACCCGGAGCGTGACTATCCGCTATTTTATTGAAGCAATTATGGAAATTATTGAGTTTTTACACCATTCCGACTTCCAAACTAACTAACTTCACGCTTCTATTACAACTTCCACACTGTATTTATTTATATTTAATGTCATAATAATGTTAGTATTACTGATGATGAGCTCTGCTAAAAGCTCCGTTTTTTTTTTTTACTTTTAAGAAATTTCATGTTTCAATGATTATGTCTTCTTGTTACGTTCGAGTATTTGGAGCCTGGGGTCTATTTATTTGGAGGTTAGGAGCAGCTGTTGCTGACTATTAATTTTTGGCATTGTTAGGGGCTACTGATTGCGTCATTACCTTGTCCGTAAGTAAGCAGGTTTAACGCTAATAGGTGAGCCCGCTTGGGCCCTGTAGATCTTGTTATTGCCTCTTATAAGTAACACCTATCTGTACCCAATTATTATTACTGTAATTTTCTATTTTAGCGATATATATAGTTCGTTTTCTTCAGGTTTATTATCAGCACAATAAATCTCAACACGCTCACCTAGTCGTTTCACAACAACCACACATACATTCCCACTAAAATTTCGAAATCACGACATTTTTGCAACAACCGTCTTCGTGAACGAATCGTTCGGCGTCATTTTGAACTCTTGCGCAACTAAGATCGTCTTAGATTCAGAACTAATCAACAGTTTCAAGGATTCGTTGTTTGTTGGCATAGGAAATATAGATAATAGCGAGGAAGGAAACTGCGGCGCTCAGTCGGCGTGCAATGCTAGAACTGTAAGGCCAGGGGAGCAGCGACCGCGCGAGGCCGTGTCATGTAAATGCGGCTCTCAAGGCACCCGCCCTAGTTACGCCAAAAACAACCGCTAAATACCATCATATTCAACCTTAACATAATAGCATAGAGTCTATTTTCTATTCGCCCAACAGTTTTAATAACATTGTAACTATGACGCGTAATTGCGGTTCAAATAAACTTTATGAACTATAAAATAGAGGTTCTTTTAGTTCGTTCCATCTACAGCTGGTAGGGTTGTGTAGCTAAGAGCGATCGGATGGAGTCGGAGACACGAACATGATCCTTTTTAGTTACTCGTAAACCATTTGTAGAGAAAAATTATAATGATCGGAAACATTAGATTTTTTAATTCATTTACGTTTAATATTTAATGAAACTCTTTATTTTGGTAGCGGCTTGTACTTGGCACAGCCCTGATCGCGGCAGTATCCTAAAAGTACACTGCTCTTTAGAGCAATACGTGCGGACGGACGCTGAAATAACAAAATTATTTTTATTTAATGTTCGGGTTTATTCACGGATGTAAATCTAAAAAACAAATATCAAAAAATGTACCATATTTAATATTTTTTAACATTAATTACTGAAGAGGAAGTTGTTTAATAAACCTTTCGCAATATTCTATTTCAACGTACTGATAATTTCATTAGTCACTGCGTAAAAGGTCAAAATGCCGAAATAATTTAGACATCCTATGCTTAGGTGTGGTCATGTTTTTATTACATCGTTTTTTCCGGGTGTAAAGGGCCCAGCGCTATCTAGCTGGTGAGGTCGCCGGGGCACAAGAAACCTCTTTAGCTAGCCTCACAAACGAGGCAGTGGCGCCAGGGTTGGGAGGTTGAAAAGCAGCCCATAAAAGTTGACCCCAGCCCTCAGATCCAGGTTGGAAAGCAACTAGCAATACTCTAAGAAGATGGGAAGGAGAGATAATCCCGCTTTTCCCACGAAGAGTTAGGCAGAGGCTTACTATATTCCCACACCAGTAGTGTTTGTTCTTACCTATATTTGCTCCATGATTCCGCGTAATAGGAGTGGAACTGCCGCCAGAAATGCCTTCCTGAAGTTCATATTATAGTCAAATTTTATCCAGAGACAGAACAAATATGTTCTAGTGTAATGTTTCTCCATTTGTGTTTAGATTTTTATCCTCATCCTACATATTTGATGTATTTTTCCTTTTTAATTTCTTTAATAATATCGATATATTTTAATGTGTTTGTTTGATTACTCTTATTTTCTTCGACATGTATAACTATTTCATAAAATAAATAAATATCCATCACGCCTTAACCCCGAAGGGGTGGCAGAGGCATATTATATGCCCACTTTTCACCGTGTGGATTCCTGTCCCACGTAATAGGGGGTGAGCCCATTGCCGTGTTGAAATAGACAGACGCAGGTTGTGTCTACCTGCTGTTGAAATAAGGCCTTCAACCTGGCTTAACGACTGCCATTTTACTGGCAACCGGGACCAACAGCTTAACGTGCCTTCCGAAGCACGGAAACGCTCGCAAATGTAAATGCCACAAAGTGGTCACCCATCCGAGTACCAGCCATAGTGAAAGTTGTGTAACTCCGTGATCGCTTACAGAACACTGAGACCGGGGGCCACGAGCGCTTCAAACACTTTTTTCATATTGGACAGATTTATTCCTTTATTTTATATCGTCATACGGCACTAGATAGTAATCGAATCCACGAGCTCTCAAAGACACTAACAGGCCTTGTCAGACGAATTTAGCGTCATTTGAAGTTAAATAATACCTACCTATAATAGTTGAAGTAACGACAGCTAATAAATTACCTTTTCGTGTTAATGAGCAAACAGATTAGCTGCAGACAGTACCTAATGATGATGCCGTCTGAGAACTTTTTATCTAGTCTCAAAATGGAGGACGATTTAAATAAAACTGTGTAGGTTCAGATTTATAAATTCTACCACGCTAAACACAAACCATCTTTGTGACAGATTGTAGCATTTAAGTCATATTATTCGTCGGGTGGGATCACATCTGCACGAGGTAGCCTCCCCTGGGTGGATAACTCCTCATTCTTTGTATGCTATAAATAGCCATTTTGTAATAATGACTTAAGTCTTTACCCCGAGCGAACGGGCTTTGAAATTTTATGTCTTTTCTCGCTAACAGGTTACCATGTTGAAACACACATCCAAACAAACTAATATTTTTTTTATGTACCAAGTATTTATAACGGTCTAATTAAAGTATGTACATCTTCATTTTTCACGTTTTTATGCATTTTCATCCACTTTTAAGCTGTTATCCAAATTTCAAGTATCTAGCACATCGGACAGTTAGTTTAAAATCAATATATTTTATAAAAAAAAAAGATTTGATTTATTTCAAAGTAATTATATTATGGCTAGTTGGAGATATTTTCTTACGCAACATCCGAATAGTATATTATACTAGTGCACATTTTACCTACCCTAAAATTTTTAATTTTCTAGTTGTAATAGTTGTACATGAGTGAGTCTACCGGTAATGTTATTAGTACAATAGCTATGAATACAAATATACATTGGAATTATAAATAAAAACCGATATTATGACGCTAGCAACATTTTTTTTCTTTTTTTTTATGCGAGCAGAGATCCGCTTCTAAACTACCCACTGCTGGCTAGCAATGGGCTTGTGTGGGGGTCGCCCAGCACCTGATCGTGGTGGTACTGGTAATACCCACTAAAACTCCTCGGCTACCGTTCTGCCCCAATGGAGGTGTTTTGGGACCTGATAAACTCACAAAAATGACGCTAGCATCTACTAGGACTTTTGAAAATCCCACCTGTAAGAAGTGTAGCAGTTCTTCGAAGTATTTCACGGGCGAAACTGATGGGCATAGACTAGTTTAATATATACACGTTTATTTTTCTCCTCTGATCGGCATCTACGATAACCTCTGCACACATCCAGCTGTATTTAACACACGTTCAAGAACGAACGATGCCTCTGCCTGCACACGTGTAACTTAGTACCTTGAATGTCGTCGACCTACATTTGAAAGAAAATCAAGTATAGTGTTTCTTGTAATACCTATAAATCGTTATACGTACATAAAACAAGCTTCAGCTACCTTTATTTTTAATACTAGATGACCCCCACAGCTTCGCCCATGGCATATTTCGACCTCCCGTCGCACCTATTTAATCCCGTCGCTTATAAATTCTACAATATTGCAAAAATTTGCCCAATTTGTCGACATTTATGACTACTGCTCTGCTCCCCAGTGTAGTGGCGTAATGATATATAGCCTATAGCCTTCCTAGATAAATGGACTATCTAACACAAAAATAAATTTTCAAATCCGACCAGTAGTTCCTGAGATTAGCGCGTTGAACCAATCAAACAAACTCTTCAGCTTTATAATATTAGTATAGATTAAAAGCTAAAGTTCTCTCCCGAAGCGCTCGTGGCCCCGCTGACGCAGTGTTCTGTAAACTATCACTGCGTTAAGCAACAGTCGCTATAGGTGGTCCTTGTATTGGTGACCACTTTGTGGAATTTACATTTACGAGCGTTTCCGTGCTTTGGAAGTCACGTTCAGCCGTTGGTCCCGGTTGCCAATAAAATGGCAGACGTTAAGCCTGGTTGAAGGCCTTATGGGCGGCTTGGAAATTTTCGCTAAGTAGGTCGCCATAGCCTGCGCCTGTCCATTTCAACACGGCAATAGGCTCACCACCTGTTTCGTGGGACAAAAATGCATACTGTACACATCTGCCTACCCCTTCGGGGATAAAGGCGTGACAATATGTATGTGTATGTATGTATGTAAAGTTCTCGCCCACACCCTAAATCTTCAGTACAAAGTCCTCTTTAATACATTACTAAGGCCTGGGAAACTGGGAATCTGGGTGGAGCTCCTTGCTGTCCCTCGTTTGCTAGAATTGGTACGCTTTAAGAGTTGTTGTCGCTTGCCATGATATTTGATGAGAGTCCTACGAACGGGATTCTACTAATATTGCAAGCGCGACAGTTTATTACTCAGTTACACTGTAACCCCTGAACCCGTCACTTAAAATGCCCTCTGCTTGGTTACGTACACAATATGTAACCAAGCGGACTATTCGTAACCACTTGGTTACTCATCTGTAAATTTCGGGATAGTCCAACTAGTTTCGGACCTAACGGAGGTCCTAACTTGTCCGAACTAGATCTTATAGTTAATTTTCACGATAATCCACCAATCAACATAACGATAAAACTGTCTACTGATTGCTCTCGTTGATGGAACTGACTATTAGTCAAGTCAATTGCAGTTTTTGATACCGATTATTCGTCAAATCAACTAGTTGGGGTAATCTTGGGATTTCAGTATGTGTGGGTGGTCTCCATCTCCTCTCCCTCGAAGATTACCGTTATACAATAAATTTCCAACATATAACACTAATACAATTATTGTCTAAAAACTACCTCGGTGGCGCAGTGTTCGATTCCCGGGTCGGATAAAATATTTGTGTGATCCACAAATGTGTGTTTCGGAGTTTGAGTGTTTCCTATGTATAATATGTATGTATTTAGAAATATATGAGTGTGTTTTTTAGTCATCTTGATCCCATAACACAAGCTTATATAAGCTTACTTAGGGCTAGACGACGCTGTGTAAAAAAAATGTCCCACAATATTAGTTATATTATGGAACTCTAATGGAAAAAAATATTTTTTTCGAAATAGGTCATAAAGACTAACATTATCTTCTTTTAATACTTCAAGGTAACTAGGTACATTAATGTTATTTTTAAGACAGACGAGTGGGATGACTCGCTCTTGGAATTATGTCTTTGTGATATCGATTAGGTGTAGGGTCCGCAACTATTGAGAATTTCTTTAGCATTTTTCGGTCTTCAAAATTTTTGGTTTATATTAAATAATTTACATTGTTACAATAAAAGGTAGACGCCCTCCTTGTACAGGACAGGACACCAGACGTATTAATAACAACAAAACTCTAGCTCATTTTAATACAACAGCAGTAAATGAACTGCCTTTTCAATGTCGAACCATGAAAACGAAAGTCGCATTCACGCACATTAATATGTAAAATATACCGTCATATTGTCACAGTAGTAGGTACAACTCTAGGGCTGTCCCAAGCTCGTGGACGATATTTCTATCCGACTAATCTATTTTCAACGATTTCCAATCAAATCTTAGTCTTACTTATAGATACTATATATTATTAATACTTCTTTATTTTATTATTTTTAAAGTATTTATCACTTTTGTATGCTCACCTGTCTGCTTCCAAAGTTATAATTTGTAAGACATAAGCCCACATACTCAATACCTATAATAAAGAAAACAGTCAAACTCCGAAACACACATTTGCAGATCACACATAAATTTTGTTCCGACCCGGGATTCAAACATGAAATCTCAGCATGCCAGTCACATACACTTACCGCTGCGCTACTGAATCAGTTCAATAAAGTACCCGATAGTTATAGTAATAAAATTTAATATTCCAAATAATTAGCATTACAACGAAGATTTAACCCCTTTAGAAACGAAGATCCTGAAAAAATATTAGTCTTTTTGACCTATTATAAATATTATACCTACTTATAGGTATGTATTATTGTATGATTTTTATATAAATATTAGGTGTTTTTTGTCTATTTGTATTTGTGTTTTTATGCAGTTATTTATGTAGGTACGTATTATATCGCACGTATGTTTATATGTTATATATACGAGTATATATATATATATATATATTTATATAGCAATGTAGTTAATATATTAGTAGATATTTGTGTATCTGTAGTTAGATAAGGTATCTGTATGTAATTTAAGGTACACGTGGACTCCTTGATTGATTTTCTTAATCTTTAATATTTTTAGGGTTTGCTGTAAGAGAACTCAACTATGAGTTAAGCACGCCTTTGTACATGCTATTTACTTATTTTTTGCTGTAATTATTTAATGTGTACAAAAAAAAAAATTATAATAATACTCATTTGCTTGCTGCAAGCAAATAAGCACACAAGCAGTGCTCAAGTGCAAATCGCACTATCCGTAAGCCTCGTTAAGGAACTTCGTTTGAAAAGGGTTGTTATTTTGACGTATTTTATTATTTGTCCATGACGTTACACATGTTTGGCAACCCTACTAAATACCAAACCGTCTGTTATACAATTTCTCAGTATTCGTAGCACCTAATACGTTGTCAGAGTGCTGGGAGCTAAACTGGATGCTTGTACCTATATATGTATTATTAATCCACCTGATGTGTATGTTTGGGACTGTTGTCATGGCAACGGTGGCTAAGACTGGCAAGTCCCACTTTAGTTCTGAATATTATGCCCTTCCGAATTTTTATAAATTTCTTCTTCTTTTTTTCTCGGCTTGAGCAATGCCAAAATCAAGTAATTGAATCTTTCTTGTTATGTCAATTTCGTTTTTATGTCAAAATTATACATCTTCAATTATAACAAAACGGTCATGTGCGTTCAATTTCGTACATTCATTTTCTTTATTCAAAATAAGTATTTTTTTCTTGTAGTTAGTAGCGTATTCATGTATACGTTTGTTCAAAGTTCTACTGCAGTAAAATGATGGAAAATTTTACTATATGTGGATTATGGAAGGTAACAGAAAATACCAGGTTCCACTGAGTTACCAATTTCACAACACTTGTGCACGTTGTCAAAGCTTTTATGTTTAAGAAACCATCATTTTTACACATAAACCCTCGAAAATACACTGGTTTTGAAAAATTAATAACGGAATGGCGACATTATTCGATATTCCCGCAAAAATAGTTTTTTCATATTGAGAAGGAGATTGGTCTTATTCACAGAGCAAGGAATCAAAATCACGCACGCTCTTCTAGAGACGCCTTACTCTATATATTTCATACAACCAAGCATGTGAGGCGTCACTCTTTATTCATACGATGACACTAATTACTACATTTAAATTTAAAAAAGTTAGCTTACTAATTGTTTTTCAAAATTGTTTCTACTGTTTAGACAGGTGTCATCACAAATCGAATGATTATAGATACAATTCTATACATTCGTACCGTGCAACTTGGCTAAGTTCTGGTCGACGGCGCCTTGCGTCTCTTTAAGACGTAAAGAGATGGGTTAAATCATTAGTTTCGAGTAGGTCTCGGTGGTGTAGTTGGTAAACGCGTATGGTGCGTTGAAACAGAAGACGCTGGTTCGAGTCCAGCTCGAGACTAAAAAGTATTACCACTTTAAAATTTAAATTTAGAAAAAGTTAACATACTAATTGCTTTTCAAAATTTACTACAGACGAATGTCAGGCAACAGAAAGGCTGCGTACGCGATTTTCGCCTACAGCCGGACATAAACTTGGTGCTCTGTAATATTACTCTCGTCTCTATTAAGGCACGAGCTAGAAAGAGCTAGCAACATTCCTTCTTCTGTGGCCACCACATATGGTACAATATGGCCAGTGGGGCCGGTTGGGTTGGTACAGGGTAATATTACGGGTTGCCCTCTCGGCGACATGTCCTCCGTTAGTCAGCAGGTGCGCCCCACTTTTAGGTAAGGCTGGCTTGGACCCCAAATATCTCATTAGAACTCCATCGCCCCCTATTGTTTGTTTTCTTGTGTTACGAAGAGTAATAAGAAATGATTTATCGAAATTTCACCCCTAACGAGGTCGACAATATTAAAGATTTTAGATTTTTTTACAACTAGTCTTAATAATATTATAAATGTGAAAGTTTGTATGGATATTTGTTACTCTTTCACGTAAAAACAACTGAATATATTTTAATGAACCTTTACAATAATATAGCTTATACGTCAGAATAACACATAAGCTACTTTTTATCCCGGGAACAAGTTCCTGTGGGTAACGGGAACGGGGAAACTTCTCTACGCGGGGAAGCCGCGGGCGTCAACTAGTATAGCATAAAATAATACTTCAATATTTTTGTAAGTAGGCAAAGAAAAAAGACAGGGAGGCAGGTATACAAGATCGTTAACAAATAACATGGAATTGTATAAAATACCAGACAAGGTTTATAGGTCGGGGTTTAAAAATAGGTTACTTCGAAAACTACGTTTTATTAAGCCTGGGTTGTTCGGTGGCCCCGTCTGGGGACTTAGTGGGAGCAATTAGGTAGATTTTGGACTTGTATAGCTCTTTTTATTTGTTCAATGTAGCAATTTCACAACCTTCACATAACTTTCTGTTAACTTTTTATAAAACATTAATACCTACATATACATATTGTCACGCCTTTATCCCCGACCATATGCATTTTTGTCCTACGTAACATAAAGCAAGCTTAACGACTGCCATTTTGAACAAGTAGCTGTACCCAGCGGCTTTGCCCGTGATATACTTCTAGCTCTAACACCCATTTAATTCTTATATCCCGTAATTTGTTCTCGTAATTTGTTCAATGGGGTCACCACCTATTACGTGAGACAGGATTACACATGGTGAAAAGTCGGCATACAATATTTATGCCTCCGCCACCCCTTCGGGGATAAGGCGTGATAGATAAATAAATAAATTTACAATGTTGTTTGTTGACAGTTATTTTTTTTTTATTTTTTTTCAAATTAAGGTATAATCAAATTTGCCGATTACATCTATTAAAGTCAAGCCGATTAAGCATTCTGGACACCTCTGGAGGATCCATTTGTTAGATCACCAGTTTGTACATGTAGATGTGGACGATACCTTAGTAGGCAACCGAGACTTACGTTCTAATGATGATAAATCAGTATCACACTTCATCAACCATTCCTAAATTATGAGTCTTGGGTCCGTTTTATGGTTGATTTTCGACATTATTGAGAGCAATTGCAATCTAACTTCCAACCCCGTACCTGAGCCGTAGCTTCGTTAGTCAGCGGGTGTGCCAGCAAGTGACTTCGCTGAAGTCCCGCCGATCTTGCTAGCGTCCCTAACATCTACAAAAAGGGGACAAAGGAATGTGGGCAAAGAAATAAAGGTAAAAAGGTATATAGGTAATAAAGATAGATTATTTTCAGAAAATTCTGTATTATATTGTTATGAGGTTTTGTATAGTAACACAATAATACTCAATTAATAATCATAAAATGTCATAAAAAAAATTATTACAGTCTCTAACGATAGAAAAAAAAATTAACCTGAGTAAAAAATCAAGTAAAACTATGCCTAAATTAAATCTATATAACCTATCTATCAAAATACAAACTGGGTCCCCTTGGTAGGGTACCCATGACTCAGGCAGCATTCCCACGCTGATTAACTATGGAAAGCCAGATAGCTACTCGTACCTGCACGAGGATCGCCAGTTTTTTCCCTCAGACGCTTAAAGACCAGGTGCTCCGCGACCCCATGGACCTAGTGTCTCGACACCAAGACAACTGTACTTGCCAGTTTTTAGCCGCTCACGAAAATTTGCATTTAAAATAAATTAAATGTATTCTGATAAAAATATATCCTCATATTGACCCTGTATATTATTTGCTCACCGTACTGATACTCATAGTACATTATGATAAAAGTGCGTTATGGTGGTTATAACGCACGATGCCTTTTTAAGTCCGAGCCGTAGGCGAGAGTGTAATTGAGCCGAGTGAGTTTAACCAATATACACGTATATCGTACGACGTTTTTCAACACACTTGGAAAGAAACAGAATAAAAAATCCATCATTTTTTTTACGCACTTTAGTACTATGCCCCACATAGCTACCTACAAAATCAATACACAAACGTGTTATTTTACACAAGAGAACGAATACACTCGTATTATGCTATAAAAACACTCGCCTATTCTTAATTATTAGAACGTTGATTTTTTTAGATATCCAAAATAAACAGAGAATAGATTTTTTTTTTGGATTATGTTAGAGTTTTTTTTTCTATTTTGTTGTTTTGTGGCCTGGTTAGAAAATTAGAGGAAAATGGCGCGCATATTATTTTCTGCCGTAGCTGCGAACGCTAAAGCTACAATGTATGTAGTTTTAGCGTTCGCCGCTTACCTAGTTTTTAAAATACAAAATAAAAATATAATAATATTTTTTCGTTGCCCCGCGGTCTCAGTGTTCTGTAAACGATCACTGAGTTACGCAACTTTCGCTATGGCTGGTCCTCGGATGGGTGACCACTTTGTGGCATTTACATTTGCGAGCGTTTCCGTGCTTCGGAAGGCACGTTAAGCCGTTGGTCCCGGTTGCCAGTAAAATGGCAGTCGTTAAGCCTGGTTGAATGCCTTATGGGCGGCTTGAAAAATTTCAACAGCAGGTAGCCACAACCTGCGTCTGTCTATTTCAACACGGCAATGGGCTCACCACCTATTACGTGGGACAGGAATCTACACGGTGAAAAGTGGGCATATAATATGCCTCTCCCACCCCGTCGGGGATAAGGCGTGATGGATTAATTATTAAATTAAATTTTAATATTTTTTATTAAATAACACTATAAATCACTGTTCATTTGTAAACAAAACCAAATAATGTTATGAATAAAACGTTTATTTGGTAAATTTAAAGTAGAGATAAGAGTTTATTTAATTAATAACAATATTTACATAAGCAAATAGCGCGGTTATAGAATAGGACTTCACTATTTGGGTTCATACTGGCCCAGGGGTAATAAGGACATACAAACCAAAAAAAAAAATTGGTTGCATAACGCACGCGTGCTTTATAAGCTGAGCTGCTTTATGTATCTAAAACCGATGAAATTAGAACCACTATAAGTGTGTTGAAAAAATTTTTATTGAACTATTTCGAGTACAATATAAATTTACTTTTGACTGCAGACAAAACTTACTATATAATAAGACTGCGGTATTCTATATCTCCATCATCAAGTATGCCAACGTTCTATGCTAGGGTGAAGCAATAAACCCACTCAAATAATGCACTCATCTGAATGCTAGAGATGTTAGTCGCGATATGGTCACGAATGTATTCAAAATCTGACGTCAATGTAATTCTTGCTTTAAAATACAATGCGACTTACTTACATAAACTACTGCAGTTGGTGGTTAAGTCAAATTTTCGACTTTATTCTGCTTTTGTTATAACACTGAGGTAGCACATAGGCATACGGCTTGGTACGGTAAGCCTAAAGTTGTCACCATAACCTTAGCACATTTGCAATACCATAAGTGCTACTCTCGCGAATCTACAAAAACCCTTTAAAACCCTTTTTGAAGTACCCCATACTTTGTAAGTTTGGGAATACCGGGGTAGAAAATTATTTTCACAATTTCAGCATACGCAGATGAAACCCTAGAATGGACCATATAGTATGCATTACGCTGGTAAAACCGCGGGGCGTCCGCTAACATTATGTATGAATGAAGCCCACTAGCTCAAACGGAGCTCAGCTGCAGTGCAATCGCAGTGCAGTACCCAATCCGTTTTCTTGTTACATAAGCAATTGTGATCATTAAAGTGGTGTTTTCCTTTGCTGACTTGGTATTACTTTTAATTATGCCTAAACACCGCGTCCAACGAAGGATATTAGGGCCACCGCATACTAGCTACATTTCGTATCCACAACCAGCAATTCTGAAACTTTACATATCGATGCATTTAACTACGAAATGGTATCAAAATTGCGGATACTAAAAGTGCTAATCTGCGGTCTCACTCAGGCGTTGGGTACAAAGGCTTACAAACGCCAACGAAGTATCTAAAAATTCATTTCGGGTACGACACACGCCTATCACGAATTCGCTAAGACATCCAAACAAGACCAAGGCTAGTGAAGCTCGTCGCTTGACGTTCGTTGGGTAGGTTTGTGTGCACCAAAAGACGCTGCGTCCAAATAGTTGGTATTATGGGATGATTTCTTGCACAGGCTTGTACATAAGCAATCAAAGCAAGCGGTAATGGGGTTAGGATTTAACGTAAATAAACTATTCTTACTTCTCGTCGGCTAAAAATTTGAAATATTATTCACATAAAATTACATCTCATCAACACTATCTGAGCGCTAGTCTCGGTTACATTCAAAGTCCTAGTCACAGCATGAGGTTCGATTCCCTATTCTTTCCTTTATTTCATCTTCAGCACATCACCATAACAAGTCACATACATTAATATATATATATATATAACTTATTGTGTTCTATAACGTAACTCCTGTTCTATAATCTGGCGCGCCTCAATTCGCCTTGACTCAGTTATCTAGTGCGCAAACGCAAGCTTCCTGATAGATATTATCTCAACTATATTGATCTATATCAATTCTATCTTGTGTAATACGCCCTGAATAACTTTATGAAATATTTTCTACGATTCATTGGACCAAATATTTTGGGCTATAAATGTAAGTGACATATACTTTGATGTTAAAATGTAGGGTACGTCTAACAGCCACTCCTCATTTGGGACATTTTATAAATCTTATTTTCTTTTTTTAACGCTACGGTTAGTAACATATGCCGCCTCATGTCATTTCTGCAATTCAAAATTTGATCCTAATTCTGTTCTTTTTTTTTCATAACTACTAAGGTGGCAGACAACCATACAGCCCACTTCAACAAAATTTGTGACGAAAATTATATGGATTTTTTTAAATTAATACTTAAATATGCCCGTGACTTTACGTGGTACGTACTCCACATTTTATCAACATTAATTCCGCCGATTGAGCGTGTAATGGTAACAAATATACACACTCACAAACTTATTATAGTACTGGTGTATATAGATAAATACATTCACGTGTTATTCCCGACGGGCAAACAGAGGCAAGACATATTAATTCCCAAACGTACATATATCAGTTGTCAGTCAGACAGCTCAAGAAGAATCTTCTTGAATCATCATGGACGTTGGCGAGGCAAGCATAAGACATACTTGCCTCGCATGCCTTATTTGACTAAAACACACAGTGTCCTTCTTCTTGTCTGTGTACTCGATGATGTACTTTCATGCCTCTGAAGACATGGCCTCTAGACGGTCCATTAGGCCCGGCTTATTAGGGTAAGCGACATGCCCCACCCTGGACATAGACCATGTTTGAGGACTCGTGATTATGACAAAACGGTATTGTTTTTGTAGTCTATTATTGTATTAATATTAAACTAGTAACACAGAAATAGCATGAAATAACTCGTTATAATTCCAATGTCACAACATCAAGGACATTAGAGAATACATTATTATGATTTTTGGAAGATTGTTTGTTGTTTTTAGGTGACTTAAAAAACGACGTAGTACTTACTATTTTTTAGTTTGTTTCGTCAAAAGTCCGTCATTTCTTGGGGGGTTATTTGTTTTGTAGCTTTACCCACTTCCTCTTGAATTCATATTGTATGTTAATTGAATAACATGTTGATACCTGAGGAACGTTCTAGTAGTTCTTGAAAAGGTTCGATAATATAATTTTGTTCTACCGTCGAAATCGACTGGTATATCTGGACTTTTTTTTATATTTGACTTAAATTTAGGCACACGTTAATTGTTTTAAATTTTTCTGATTGCGGGATATGTTTCGTTACTCAACTGGGTTCCCAAATTAACAGGAAAAGTATAGAAAAAAGTAAAAACAATTTTGAATGTAAATTTGAAAGTATTCGTTATAATTTAATTAATGAATTACAATACAATATGCGTGTTATATAAGTTGTAATACATTATCATAAGCAAGTCACTATAAAATTAAATAACAAAAATAAATTCCAAAAAATATAACAACTACATTTAAATTTCAAACGTAGAACGTGTTTAGAAATGATAGTTCGTTTTATTTATCAAGAGCGCTTCACCTTCAGAACATTAGTAGGACCGCGTCGCCAAGTCAGTCGGCAGTAGTAGGGACATCGCGTGCTGCATTGACCTAGTTGACGCGGGTTCGATACCCGAGTGAGGTCGGCCGCATAGATAATAACTTTAAACGCCTCCGCTTGCTTGTGAGTCTTCGCTGCGAATCTGTATTATCTGATGACGTGCATTTCTATATACTGTGTTTATTGATAAGTATATTACAGTATATAAGTATATATATATATATATATATACATATTATATAAGTATGTATATCAGTTGTCTAGATCCCGTAACACAAGCTTATAGCTTATAGTTATTAGCTTACTTAGGGCTAGACGGCGCTGTGTAAAAAAAATGTCCCACAATATTTATTTATTGATCAACTCAATTATATTTGTAATCGTATTCATACTCCTTATCTTAGACATACTATAGGTACACTCACATTTCACTTTATGCATTTTTGTCCCACGTAACAGGTGGTGAGCCCATTGCCGTGTTGAAATTTTTACTTCTCATACTTAAAATATGCGCTCATCTTAATACTTTAGTTCTGTTTTCCAAAGCTAAGGCTCCAAAGTTGACACTTTAGGCCCTGGGACCTGCTGTCATTAAAAACAATAATGTTAGTACCTATTTTGAATTAAAATTGATTCTCCGCCATAATACAGGTATTCTTTTTTTTATAGTACTGAGTCCACCTGATGGAAAGTGGTTACCGTAGTCTATGGACGTTTGCAACACCAGAGGTGCAATACTCGCGCTGCCGACCCTTTAAAAACCTTCTAAGACCCCATTTGAAGAACCCCATACACAATCCTTTAATCCTTTAATCCATACCGTAGCACAACATCTCACAGACCTTAGCCTAAATAGTACTGATTTATATTATATGGTAGACAGTGACTGTAATATACTGCCTCGGCGCTGAGGTCTCGGTTTTGAATCCCGACTCGAACAACACAACAACTATTTGTGTGATCCGCAAATGTTTCTTTCGGAGTTTGGGTGTTTACTCTTAAGAAATACATAAGTATTATTTCCTATAATAACACTTGTACCGGTTAGGTTTCTCAAGTAAATATTATTATAGTGGAATAGTACAAGTGTTATTATTGGAAATGTGTAGCAAGTTCCACCAAGTGCCATCAATCAACAGTATAAATTAATACATAAGTATGTTTATCAGTTGTCTAGATTCCATAACACAAGCTAATATTGCTTATTCGGCTAAACGATGTTGCATGACTTGTTAGAATGTCTAAAAATGTATATTATCATTGTATAATATTTAGTCCCGGTTGCCAGTAAAATGGCAGTCGTTAAGCCAGGTCGAAGGCGTTATGGGCGGCTTGAAAAATTTCAACAGCAGGTCGCCATAGCCTGCACCTGTCCATTTCAATACGGTAATGGGCTCACCACCTGTTACGTGGGACAAAAATGCATACAGTGAAATTTGGGCGTATAGTATTCCTCTGCCTACCCCTTCGGGGATAAAGATGTGACAATATGTATGTATGTATAATATTTGGGTCTTACCATGCTTTAACTTACATTACTCAATCTATTCTATCTTATGAATATGGCAAACTCTGACGAAGTCGTTGCGTGGCTGGCTAAACATGTCAAAAAAAAAACAAAAAATAACAAGACGAACACGGGTTAATAAATTACAGGATTATTAGCACACAAGAGTGCCGACACGTGCCGATCAGTAACGTATATATCAGTGTCAGTGAAAAATTATATTGTTGCATACATTTTGTACGACGCTATCCGCTCTCGTCAGTGACAGTGACGTTCAGTGCGCACTGAACGTCACTGTCACTGACGAGTGCCAGCCCGTGTCGGCACTGTTGTGTGCGGATAGGCCTCCTAATACATACAGCCTTATTGGTAAACTATATAAAAAGAATTTCAACGGTATTAATGGAGAATTTCCTGTTCAAAAAGAAACCTGAAATTTCAATGGACTTGATGAAATTTCTTGTTTGAAATTCTTAACCTATAAACCTATTACCAGAAAATTTAAAGTGGACGAAAGGGAATATATGTATCCTCTCATTAAAATAAACTTTTTCTCATAATATAAGAATTTAAACTAGCGAATGAAATCGTTCATGGTATGATAGATAATCATTATACTCATATCCCAAAAACCTATGAATAAATCAACTAAAGCACATAGGTTCATAAAACGATTTCACATTAAAAATATCAAAGCACTAGAACCAAAACAAACAATTACAAATAAATATTTAAGCAACTGTGCAACACTATTGAAACTGCTCCTCACGAAAACATTAACAAATATTACAACACTAAAGTCGAATATAATAACCCTCACTAATGCACATTGCATACACTACACTTATTATTACGCACACATCTCTATTGCGTGTACATAAGTACAGTTTATGTCGGTGTGTTACGCTCACAGGTAGCAAAGGGCGGTTTTTCGTCCCAGGGGTAACGTTCTGTATGTCTGAAGGGCATTTTACGTGTCCTCAGAACCATCCAGAATAGATATTTTTAGGTGAAAGTTCACCTGTTTATGGGTGTGTGGAAACCTCGAGCTTTACGTTACCTTAGCTAACAATGAGATGAGTATCACCTCCATTAGGGCAGAAAGGTCCACCACTAGTCAACCAGTACCACCACGATCAGGTGCTGGGCGAGCCCCACACAAGCCCATTGCTAGCCAGCAGTGTGTGGACTGTAAGCGGATCTCTCCTTGTATAAAAAAAACAGTAAGATGATTATGTCAGAATCGAAGCAACTAAATCCACATGATACTTCATCGGGGCCAGGGTAGCTTTCATTGGTTTGGTTAATATTAATTTGTTTCTTTTTATGACCATCGCGATATTTTATCTCGCCTCTACTAAGGCGCTTAATAGACCACCGATTAAGCCAGTGCTACTCGAACAAGGTATAGGAACGCAGACCCATAATGGGACTCTCCTCAGTGGTGGTAGATAGAGGGTCTTACACCTAAATTTTATCAAAATTATTTAATCCAATTTAAGCTCTATATACATACTTCACAAAGAAAATGCCTCATTTGCGTTAAGAATGTGATAAATAAAATATGACTTTAAAATGGACTGCGTAAGAAAATACTTTTTTAAATTATGTATTTATTGTAATCGAAGTTTAACGCCTGGACGAATGGTATAACCTTAACTCGGATGGGGCACTCGACCTCTAGACAGTGGAGTCGATGCCCGGTTCGTTCAGCTAACTAGGTGACTTCAAGGACCACACTACGCAAAAACAGAGAGGTTTATGTAATTTATTGGTATAAATGTTTTTGTCATTTGCTAGGTATTATGTTTTTGAAGAAGGCTTATGTAGTAGATGGCGCTCTCGACACTGTTTCCAAGAAATAAGGCTTTTCCCGTAAAAATTTAGATGTTTTTCTGGGATAAATATGGGAATCTGGAATAATTCTGGGCAAATATATCAAAATATTGCTATTCTGCGGCGAGAGAATAGACACACAAACAAACAATCATCCCATTTATGGTATTAGTATGCAAAGGTTTGAAGAGGAAAGAGTATTTAAGGAAGTGTCACTACTATGAATAAAAAGTAACGTAATAATTAATGTAATATGCTACACATATTACACTATCCGGCGCACATAAACATCAACACATTTCGATAAAAACTGGGTCTGTTACCGCTCTACCTTGATTTGAGTTACATGTTTTAGGACAGATTAAACTGGTACCGTCTTTAGTATCGAAGCTTATACTGGGTTAAGAACTGAGAGCTTTGTATACAAGTAGTAGTAACATAGCGATGATGATGATCATAATATTATTTACTACTTAAATATTTTACACACGAACATGGCCAAGGCAATGGGCTCACCACCTGTTACGTGGGACAAAAATGCATGCTGTGAAATGTGGACGTATAGTATGCCTCTGCCTATCCCTTAGAGGATAAAGGCGTGACAATATGTATGTCTGTATGACAGATTAAAGGTTACATATATATTTGAATCATTCTAATATAACGCCAGCCATCTAGAACAAATTAATCTAAATAAGCTTGTGGTTTGTCATCGAGACTACTGATTAAAATAGTAACGTTTCTACATTATACACTAGGTGTCCGCCACGGTTTCGCCCGTAACAAACTTCGAACTTTCGTCGCACCTATTTAATTCCGTCCAATCGGTCAACATTTATGATTACTACTCCGCTTTCCATGGTAGTAGCGTGATGATATATAGCCTTACCCGGTAAATGAGCTATCTAACACAAAAATAATTATTCAAATCCTACCAGTAGTTCCTGAGATTAGCGCATTCAACCAAACAAACAAACAAACTCTTCAGCTTTACATGCTAGTATGGATTTTTCAAATCCTACCATTAGTTCCTGAGATTAGCGCGTCCAACCAAACAAACAAACTCTTCAGCTTTATATATTAGTAGGGATAGAAAAAAAAATACTAAAAATTTGCGGATTGCACAAGTATTTGTTCCGACCCGGGATTCGAACCAGAGAGCGTTATCAAGCCAGTCAAAATGAACTAAATTATCAAAAATAACATAACCAATCAAAATACTACCCAAGAAATACATAAAATAAATAAACATAATCGAAAAATCTAGAAACATCGAACTTCGGTATAACATTATTGCACGAATTGTATAAGTACTCTTAAATACAAAAAATGCGTAAACTTATCGAGTTACGTAGTCAGAGGCCGTCAACCTTAGGACGTCCTTAGTCCAGAGCGTACATAAACCTGTGCGGTACATTTTCCGTCAAAGGGGAGTCAAAGACCGACTAGAGGACGTCCTAGCCTTCCTCCAGGGTAGGCTGGGGCTACCCTGGAGGTGTTCCGTGCACAGAGTGCAAGAGTCAATGACCCCGGGACGCGCCGACCGTCCTTGCTTACGAAACGAATGCAACCCTGTCTGGGTTCCTTTGACGCTTGCTATAATATTACATGTATTACTTTGTCTAGCTTTTGCCTGGGATTTTTTTAAGCGGTTTAGTAGTGATTTTTTTTAACCGACATAATGGAGGTTTTTAATACGACTGAATGTTTGTGACCTCTTTAACTCTCATTTATATATCCTTCTATACCAATATTATTCTTGATGATGATGATCTTAATATTAGTTGGATAGCCTATTTATCGAGGAAGGCTATAGGCTATATATCATTAAGCTACTATCCTGGAGAACTGAGCAGTAATCATAAATGTGAACAAATGTGACAATTTTTTTATGCATTATTGTAGAATTTATAAGCGACGGGATTAAATAGGTGCGACGGGAGTTCGAAATATGTCACGAGCGAAGCCGTGGGGTCACCTAGGTGTGTACATAAATAGTTAAATATATAAATAAAATATTAGTCCACATTACAGCTAAATTAAATTCCATTTAAATAATCTGTCACATCAAAGCCCATAGTGATAAATTCGGCGAAATGTAGGCGCCAGACGAGGGTTGTCGCCCGCCCTAGGAAAGACGTCGCGACCGCCCTAGGCAGGACATAGCGTCCCCCGCCCTAGGCTGCCACTAGTCTCGTTACGAGTTAAGCCCGACTTGCGTGGTCGTAAGAAATAATTTCAAAGACTGTGTTTAAAATTAGATGTCCTCAATTTCTTTATATTAGTTATAAAAAACACAACGGCGGTTTTTAATTTAATCATATTATAAAATAGTTTTACCCTTAGCCTAGGCCTTCTCTTTTCCTAACTTGTTATTTATTTAGTTAGACTCATTTCAGAAACAGAAATTCCCACTCGTTTCTCAGATTACATAGAATTAGTTCATATTGTAGTATGTAGATATCATTACTAATATATTTTATAACAAACTATTTAGTTGAAGCCCGCGTTGTGATTTTTTCCTGTTCCCGTTTGCCACATGAACTTGTTCCCGGGATAAAAAGTAGCCATTGTACTATTCTAATTGACTGAGGAGAGAAAGCCGACGAATGTCTCCGTTGTAACTCCACTGGTACGGCAAAAATGCTATTGAAGTCCGACCTTCCGTCCGTCCATTCAGTCTACAGATCGCTTTTACGATTTTTCATCGGATCTGCATGTAACTTGGTATGGACAATTATAAACACAAGAACTACAGAATAGATTTTAAATTTCATTAAAATCTATTCTGTAGTTCTTGTGTTTATTTAACTTTCACAATTACAATTCTAAATAGAATTGTTAGATACATTTTACATACAAGATTGTTACATTTTATATCACAGGAATGGAAATTTCAATTTAATGTAACGTCCTGTGACTTCGTCCGCTTTGAATTAGATATCCTTTTAAATGTGTCCTCCGTCACGTGTTAAGCCTATGGGCCCGGGTGCCAGTAACATGACAGTGGTATAACTAAATTTTAGGTCTTATAATATAAAAACAGTAGTTAGTCACAACCCGCGTCTGTCTATTTAAACAAGGCAAAGGGCTCATCACATGTTACGTATATATACATATTGGCACTACATTAATTAATTTTCACTTGAAAGTGGAACAAATGTACATGGTTTTCGTTTATAATATTGTGTGTATACTAATTAAAAAGGGTTCAAAAATATCAAGTAACGAAGACCCAATGTTAGAAGGCCGACTACGCCGACGCGGGAGGTTGACGTCTGCCCTAGGAAGGACGCGCCGCCCGCCCTGCGCTGACCTTCCAATTATAGCCTTTGATATAACGTCATGCTACAGTTTCTTCTTCAACATCTTAACGTTTTTTCTAGTTATTACTAGATATTTGTTTGTTTGTAGTCAATAAACTCTGCAACTACCAAAATGTTAGATATGTTATTATTTACCATTGGAAATTCAAGTTATTCTGAAGTAATAAAGACTGTGTATCCTTATGGAAATATTATATATACAAGAGAGTGGAGCAGTATCAATAAATGTCAACAAATCGTACCTGTTTGACACTTATATGTCAAACAGGTACACCTGTTTGACACTTATATGTCAAACAGGTACAATGGGGTTAGAAGTATGTCACAGGCAAGGCCGTTGGACACAGCTAGTTAATGATGAATCAAATATTACATTTCATACAAAAAGTGCTTTTGAAATTGGTATAAGCGATAACACCATCATTGTACTATATTGAATTTTATGAATTTTTGCGCTTTGGAATATACAAGGAATACCGTGCTATAATTTTTTTAATTATTGTAATAACAGAAAGAAGAATTTTAAAAAATTGCAAAAAGAAAGAAGAACAAAATTTAAATATATAAATAAATAAAATAAATATCCATCACGCCTTATCCCCGGAAGGGGTGGCAGAGGCATATTATTATATGCCCACTTTTCACCGTGTGGATTCTTGTCCCACGTAATAGGTGGTGAGCCCATTGCCGTGTTGAAATAGACAGATAAATAAGTAGGTAAGACAATAACAACACTTGAAGGCCTTATTAACATACCCGTTGAAATTTTTTGCGAGCATCAAATATATGTATTATTACATCAAACAAGAATCAAGTCCGAGCCTAGATCAAATGGCAAAGCCTATCATTATACGGTAGACGGTTGACCTCTCACCCTGAGTCACCTCGCAGCCGGGATCGGTGCCTGTTGTAGGCTCGTAGAGGACACCTCTACGAGCTGCTACGTAAGGTCTACGAACCGTCGACCTTGCGTATTTACTTTAATAAATATAGAGTTACGTTTCTTGAATTACCATTTGATTTATCATACATTAACATAGTATAATACCTACATATAATATTCATACCTATATCCTGAGAGGTAAGGCAGAGTTTACCAATTTTAATTCAGTGCAGATTTAATAAACAGTTTTCTCATCCAGTAATATATGAATCATTACTAAGGTTCTAGTATTTGAAAGAGATGACGTAAGAACCAAATGCGAGATTAGGGTAAACCAGGAACGACTAGAGCAAGTGAATGAAATTGTGTATTTAGGGAGTATGTTAGCGCGGATGGAAGATGTGATTCGGATGTATCCGAAGACGTCACGAAGTGATATGCAATATGGCAGGTTTGAATGAAAGTGTCAGCGTTAAGCTGGAAAAGGGCGTGCTCCGTTGGTTTGGACACGTCCAAGGAATGAGTGAGGAATAATTGACGAAGAATATATATTGTGCGAAAGTAGAGGGCAGAAGGAGTCAGGGTAGGCCGAGACTTACATATGAAGACCACGTGAGCAGATTGCTCAAAAACGGAAAGGTCAAGAGTACTCGGATACCCAGACGTGCGTGTATGAAGCGATTGATGAATCTTGAAGAAGCGAAAGAAGTATGCATGGATCGCGAAGCCTGGCAATCTGTCCTCTCTGACTACCCTATCAGGGATACAGCGTGAAGATAGTTATTTAGTTTTTAGTTTCAGAAATATAAGACTGACGTATCGAATCGATAAGAGTAGAATTATACAAACTTTATGTACATCGTAAAAACTTTATTGTAAAGCGCTCTGTAAACGAAAGTGTTCTGTAAACGATCACTGCGTTAAGCAACTTTCGCTATGGATGGTCACGGATGGGTGACCGCTTTGTGGCATTTACATTTGCGAGCATTTCTGTGGTTCAAAAGGCACGTTAAGCCGTTCGTCCCGGTTGCCAGTAACATGGTATTCGTTAAGTCGGATGAAGTTAATCGGAATGAAGGCCTTATGGGCGGATTGAATAATATCAACAGCGGGTAGCCACAGCCTGCTTCTGTCTATTTTAACACGGCAATGGGCTCACTACCTATTACGTGGGACATGAATAAACATTGTGAAAAGTGGGCTTTTATTTTTTTCTTTTTTTTTATACCTCTGAGCTGACAAGCGTACAGCCCACCTGATGGAAAGTGGTCATCGTAGCCACCCCGTCGGGGATAATGAGTGATAGATATAAAAGTGTATAAACCCTCAGTTCCCTCTTTTATAAATATGATATCGATTTATTCATTTTAACCTCATCGATGTACTATTTCGATTACCACGCGGACGAAGTCGCGGGTAATAGCTAGCATTTTATAAAAAAATAATCTCGTAAAACCATCTTATTTCCATCCATTCCATTATATTCATTTTACTTCGCTTTCCTTTTCAATTTTTTATCGTCTAGTTACATATAAAATAAGACTGATTTCTATATTTTCCTCGTTTCCAGGACATTAATTTACTATAAAATATATTCCCAGACAAGTCCCAATTATAACATCTGGCTGCGTCGCGTCCTATTCAATGCTGTCAAAGTGGTATTCCCGGAATATAACTTGTTATTAAAAACATTTCGGCGTAACCGAGGCCGCCGGTTTATTATCTCTGAACACAATTACCTACTAAGTTTGAAAATGGCACACGCAGATTTGTGATGGGATTTGCAAATAAAACATGTTTAGAAATGTTTTCTAGAACATTATTCTTTATCATTGTGTATTCCCAGTTGCTTTTAGCCCTACCTGTATTTGGAGTCTCGGGTCTACTTTAATTTGGGTGTTATGAAAACAGTTTTAAGACTAGGTTCATGACTTATAAACCTTTCGAAATATGGGAATAAGTCTAAACGAAACGAACGAAACAAGTTGCTTTATTCACTTGAATAAAAAATATATACGAAATAACCGTATTTTTTTTTATATTTAATTTTTGGCACCGAACCGTACCTCAACAACCAGAAATTTTTCACTATATTATTCATCACACTATATTATAACCGTCCTTTATACTTACAGCTAACTATAGAACCATAGTTTTCTCGTTTTCCTGTGCAAACACAATGTGTTTAAGTAGGGCGTATGTATGGATTATTGACTAGAAATAAATTCCGCTACAACAAAGTTTATAAGTGAAGATGGAAATACGTCATTTGAAACGCATTTTTCAGCGGCTGCACTAGGTATAATTACCCGTTTTCCATTCATCTGAATCCAAACGTTCACTGATTTAGTTTCTAATGACAATTGATTTTTTTTTACCAAATCAATCAATGCACTAAAACCGTCGTATCTAACAAAACTCTAAATCACGTGTGCACCGAAATAGGATTGTTATCTAAAATTGTGTAGTCGGGAGTCGAACCCAGCCCACCTTTCACCTTACCGCACAAATGGACGTCCCGGACAAAGTTCAACGCACCTTTTTCACAAGGGCAAGTTGCATAAACCATCCCTTAACTGTACTGTATAGATGTGTGCGTTGGTGTATTTGGGTATTATAACGATAATGTTTGTGAATGTGTGCGTTCTGTCTATGTGTTAAATACATTATGACGTTTAAATTGAAAGCTTTTTAAGACTACTCATGCACTTTTCACAAATGTCTTACAAGTTATTATATATTTTATGTTTAATGTTGTTTTGTTTATTATATATCTTATGTAAGAAATGGAACCTTATTTTGACTTTGAGGTGTTCTGTGTACCTATATTTAACATTAACATTATTTTTTAAAACTGGTAATTTGGCTACCCCTTCTTCTAAAAACTTCTTCAAAACTTCCTACCCCTTCAGGGACAAAGACGTGTCCACATGTATGTATGGATTATTTATTTAACTTGCAGAAGGCTCCTTGACTACGACATGATATTTAGGCATAAAGTCTATTGCCTACGTAGCCTTGACACAGCGCATCGATTAATATGCTTATGTAGGTATACCGTAGGGTTGCCACTACTGAGAGTAGTCCGCAGCAAATCATTTCGAGAATGTATTAATTATTGTATGTGTTGTATATGTGTATAATTGAACGTATATTTAATGAACTCGCATAGTTCAAATTTCCGTGGGAATACAGGGATAAAATGTAGCCTAAACCATCTCTGAAATAGATTGTACATAATGTCATTTGAGCATAATCAGTGTAGAACTTTTTTATTTTTTGAGGCGTACACAAACTTTTTATGTTTTTAAGCCAAGTTGAAGGTCAGCAGGGCTGCTTGCAAATTTTCAATAGCAGTCGCTACAATCTGCGTTTACCCATTTCAACACGGCGATGGGCTCACCACCTGGGGGCTAAGTTTATTAAAAACAAATTTGAAAAGTAATTAGTATGCTAATTATAAATTTAAAAAATATTAAAGTCAAGTCTATTATTTCAATCCCATCAGAATAGAATCGAAATCGTCGCTCAATATAAAGCCGTCGAAACAATTTAACAGTTTTCGTAGGCCACTATTACAATCGCGCGCTGAATTTGGACCATAGGGTCCACTTTTATTCGCTGCTAGGAGCAGCTATTATTTTATGGAGAAACCGCCGTCGGACCTCCCAACCCCATAACCGTCTGCGTCATTGCCTCGTAGGATGGTCAGCATATGCAGTTGTTTGTGCCCTAAAGTTTTTATTTGGTTCCTGATGTCTTTATCCATTCAATGAAGATGCTTGCATTTTAGTCTCGGTACAGGTATCCTGGGCTAGTGTTTAAAGGACCGTCCGTATCACAAACCAATACTTGTACACTTATTGCATAATTTTGTAATCAATTTTAAATAATAAATATTGTGGGACACTTTTTACACAGCGCCATCTAGCCCAAACTAAGCTATTAGCTATGTAATCTAGACAACTGATATACATACTTACATATTTCTAAATACATACTTATTATACACAGGAAATACCCAAACTCCTAAACCAACTTTTGTGTATCACGTAAATATTTGTTCCGACCGGGAATCAAACCCGGGACCTTAGCACGGCAGTCGCATAGGTACACTACCACTTCGCCACCGAGGCAGTCATTACTGATTCAATGCATTAAAAATAAATTAAATGTAATAGAAACAAACATAATTTGTCAAAAACTTACAAATTACCACAACCGATCTGACATAAGCTTTACACACACATATAAACGATCACCATATAAACAAACATCACGTTTATACACCGACGCACCCACACAAAACCGATCACGTTATCTGGTAAACACACTAAAACAATTCAACGCTCACACGCACAACTGTCTAGACAACTTGTTAAAAGGTGATGTTCCGGGGCTCGACATTCGTCAGTAGGATAGGTCACGGACTACCACGGACCTTACTATCCCTTTCTAACATATTCAACCGTCCCTTATCAGCTAAAACACTCGCCATACAATTCCAATTTACACCTTATCCCTTGGACATAAGTACTCGTTCGTCCCAACGCTTAAATCAGGTATAAATTTCGCTTTCAAAGCTGTGTTGGTCTTATATCTATAAGGTAATAACTCCTTACAAAATTTACAGAAAAAGTATCTCTAGACAGTATTGAAAAGGTCTATTTTACTATGTAAGTAATCAGTCCTTCCAGGTCTACCAACGAGGCGTCCTTGGTCGGTCAGAACGAATTAGTGTTGGGAATAATAAATGTATGTAAATGTGTGTACATGTGTGAAACAAATAGGGTACATATATGTATAAAATGGCCGGTCTAGCCTTTGTGGACTAGCCATGTTATTTCAGTTCATAGAAAACAAGTTTTTTTAACAACGTTATTTTTTTGGTATTAATATGTTCTTTGTCAGGAAAAAAGACACATAAAGACACACTGAGTCTGTTTTTATTAGAAAAATAATATTTTTCGGTACATACTCAGAGCTTAGGTATCTACTTACTTGCGTACAGGAGGTACGGTACAGTTTAACTGAATAAATATTGGTTTAGGGAACAGAATCTTTACGCAATATGGGTTTAACATTTTGTTATTACTAAGCTAGCAAATAAAGAAGTTTATTTTGGACTAACATGTTAATTATATTATTGATTGTAGAGTCCTTTACGGTACGTCAGAAAACATCAACTAGGTTCCGGCTGGGATTCAATCCCGCAACAGTTTACTATAGAATTAATGCTCTGTCCATTTAGTGCTCGAGTTGAAATTTCTAAATAAAGATACTTTTCAGGGCTTTTTATACCACTGAGGTACCAGACAAGCATACTGCCCACCTGATCGACAGTGGTCACTATTGCTACACACGTACGTACCTTAGTGCTACACGTGCGCTGCCGACCCTGTTAGGATAAGGTTTATTAAAAAAAATATCATACTACGAGTAATAACTTTAAAACCTATCCATAGTTTCCTTTGAGTGTGTACAATAATTCTAGTTTTGTTCCAAACGTCTAAAACCTAGATTATTCTGCCAACATACTTAACATTACTCACTAGTACCACAGATAATATAATATAATTCTTATACTAGTACCAACTAGGAATGGAATTTAGGTCTCTGAATCATATTATATGTAAATATGTGTAAATAAAAATTAGCACATTAAAGCTAGAAATAAGATGCCTACTCTAAATAACGAATATATAAATCATTTAATTACTACTCGTGATATAACTAATTGAATCGGTCGTTACATGGCGGAACTTAAACCCTCCTTTATTATCGTTCTACTCGTGATATTTTTGACACTTACATGTAGCGACTTAGGTTCCGAACCGTCGGCGTCGCTGCAAGTTACGCGTCGAAAACATAATTTCGTGACAGCCTATTATACCAAATCTGGCGAAACAGACGGAGCGCCAGCACAATAGATGACTGACGAGTCGCAAGAAGTATAATTGCTATTCCCTCTGTCTGCCACACGATGGACCCACTGGGTTTAAACCATGGCTGGCAAAATGTTCTTTCTTAAACGATAATTAACTCTTGGGGTGGGACTAAATATATATATATATTTAGTCCCACCCCAATATCCGTAATCTTTTTATTTTTTATACCACTGAGGTGACAGACAAGCGTGCGGCCCCCTTGATGGAAAGTGGTCACCGTAGCCTATGGACGTCTGCAACACCAGAGGTGCAGCACTCGCGCTGTCGTTCCTATAAAAGTCTCGAAGACCCCTTTTGTAGAAACCCATACTGTAGACGTTCGGGAAAACCCAGGCAGGGAGTTCATTCCACAATCTAATCGTACGCGGAATAAAGCCTCTATCTAAATCTATATTTTAATTAGAATTGCCGATTATGGGGTATAAAATATAAACTGGGGTAATAGATTGTCGCTGGGCCACAGGAAAAATGTGACAAAACACTTAGTGCCAAGTCTTTCGGAAGCCTTTAATAGTCCAGTCGAGTTTATGACAAAATTATTGCCGACGGTTATAAAAGTTTGAAAATACTTTTATAGACTTGAATTGTTTATAAATATCAGTAGATTGCATATTGCTCAACAACTTGTAAGTTGGGGGCGATATTTAAAATTTAATCAAATATAGAACTGGATATTTCTGACTTTCCTTGAGATTTTATTATGAATTTTTGTTACGTGGCGTGTATTGAAATAGAAACGAATGCAGAATTAACCGTTTCTGATTAATCACTAATACAGTCGAAACTCTAAGCTCACATACACTTACTAACTAAAGAACAAGCTTCTGAAGCTGGGGTCTGTAAAGGGCTATGGTAACTTTTCGTTAAACAAAATTGGACAATACTTCCTAGCATAACAATTATTTAAGTACCTACTTTACATATTCTAAAATGTATGCAAGGCTTAATAAATATAATTATGCATAAAGAAATAGGCATTTTACACGGCTAAAAAACATCGATTTTAAACTTGTTTTTTTTAATACCTATTAAACAAACAGTTTATTTAAATTTTATAAAAAGTATTGTTTACGAAACTGCCGCAAATTTTCTTGTTTGTAGTTTGGTTTAATTAAAAAATTATAGCTGAGCTAGTACTTATGCCGACGGGCATGTGAACTTATTATAAATCGTGATGATAGCACTCGATTAGCGAAATAAGCTGAGTATGCTAAATCGACAATTCCCTTCATAGACACCTGCAAATGGACTCTACTTTAATGGGTTTTATAAAGTAAACACGCGCACTTTCCTATATTTTTCAGTATATCTGTGAAAGTTTCAGGGCCTTAGTCTAGAACTGTTAACACTGTTGATTGATATGAAGATTGACTTGATATGAAGTTATGGCAATAATTTGTTGTAATGTTCATACAAATGGAAATACATTAAATATGTGCTAACCTTTGAAAATGCCGTAAGGCGAAACCGGTCAGGTTAAAATAATAAATAAGTGGAACAGTACAAGTGTTTTTGTTCAAGATGTAGTCCAGAACGTTTACCGATACTCAATCGACGCTTGAGAGTGCATTTTATAAGACAAAAACTAGCCTTAAGCGTTGATTGAGCATTGAGAAACGTTCTGGAATGGAATACGGACCTAAGTCTTCAATGGATTCACCGTGGATATATCGGGTTCTTGCAATGGTAAATAGAGAAAACGCGAACTACTAAAAAAAAAGGGAGAATGAATCGTTTATTGGTGCAACACAAAATATTGAAAGAGAAAAAGCACATGTTTTATTTCCTCTATATAGACACATAAGCATCCACATATATTAGCATACATGCATGTGTATATGCATGTGCAAACACACGCACACACATATACGAAATAGAATGAATGCATACAAGTACCAGTATAGTACAGTTCCAGTCGTCTACTGCCCTGCTGCACCAACTGGGCGAACAGCTCAGCATGATGCCAAGTGGTTTCAGCGGCAACCCATCGTGACACACGGATGCCGAAATCACATTAAAAATTCAAATCTAACATTGACTGGGACCTGCAACTAAGTAGGTTTAGGGAGTCTTAGCGGTCCCCTACGCCGCACATGCCACCGTTTATCTGCAAGTATTTTGGCACCTGAGAGCCACATGGAACCCGAATACGACGTGGAGGCAAGCCATATGCCGAAAGTTTGGAAAGGAGTGTTGCAAGCCATATTCTATCGAAGGCATTGGCGATGTCCAGGTATAGCTAGAAAGCCAAGGATTCGCCATCCCCAAACACGCCAAAGGTCACACACCTTTATTTTATGTGTGAATATTGACAGTTGCTTTGTAACAAACATTTGGCGCCCTCTACAATGAACTATTTGACAGTTCTCTTCCTTTCTTTCCCATTGGCGACTGTGGCATCAGCTTTGCTAAAACTGATTAAATTTCAGTGCGCCGTTGATGGACATTACCATAATTGAATGAACGCGATCAATACCAATATTACAATATCATACTTTATGCATGAAGCGCACGTGGCCCCGCTAGCTCAGTGTTCTGTAAACGATCATTGCGTTAAGCATCTTTCTCTATGGCTGGTCCTCGGATGGGTGACCACTTTGTGGCATTTCCATTTAAGAGCGTTTCCATCCTTCAAAAAGCACTATAAGCCGTTGTTACCGGTTGCCAGTAACATAGCAGTCGTTAAGTGAAGTTAAATGCCTCATTGGAGGCTTGAACAATTTCAACAGTAGGTAGGTAGCCACAATCTGTGCCTGTCCCTTTTAAAAGAGCATTCATGTACTTCTTGCTAGATTCTTCTTCATAAAGGGTAGGCTGTCCGTACATAAAACTGGCAACTACAATCGTTTTCATTTTGATTTTGAACACATCATTGAGTTTGTTTCTTTTGTATAAACTGATTACTATATAATTGGTCAAATATCTATTAATAAAACTAATTTAATTAATGGCGGTTAGAAAAGAGTGTGACCGAGTTTTATTGCCAGGTTCTTCCTCAGGCTCTACCTATTGGTTTGCAAATCTGGCAGTAAATATAAAAGCAATAATCTTAACGTTGATAAGTGTTACTTTGTGACCTACTTGAATAAACATTTATCATTTTCATCTCAAAACCCCAATGGGCTCACAATCTGTTACGTGATATAAAAATGCATACAATGAAACGTCTGTATTTAGAAGTTTGTATATAATGTAGGTTTACGAGTATCAGTTGTCAAGATCCCATGTCGCAAGTAGATAGTAGCTAAATTTAGGCTAGATAGCGTTGTGTAAACATATTCCACAATATTTACATATATATTTTTTAAGGTTGCCACTTTTGATTTTTTTCTGTCTATAATATAATTTACATCACAATGAAGACAGCGAATAAAATGTCAAATTTTGTCAATAACTCCTAATTTGGTAAAGTGAGAAAATAATCGAAACAGATCCTACCTTAGGAAGAGTAGAAGCGTGCACGTCGCCACCCCTGCCAGCTACGGATGCAATTCTACTCCAACACGAGTGCCACCAGGGCGATTACTGCTAGGGCGTGCCCCCGAGGCGACGCGCACCAGTTTGTCCCCGCTGGTGCGAAAAGTGTGAGCCAGAGTGGCGTAGGGGACCGCCACCCTACACGCGCGGCCCGACATGGCGGGAAGTGGAGGATGGAGTGCAGGGTAGCTGCGTGGAATGTTAGGGGAGGAATGGCAGATAAGATGAATGAGTTGATGGATATTATGAATGAGAGAAAGTTAGATGCAGTGTGCTTGACAGAGACCAAGCGCAAGGGCAGCGAAGTCTTGGAGCTCCCGGGTGGGATGCCCGCGCTTTGGTCTGGAGTACCAGAGAGCGAGCATGGCAGTCGGGGGGTTGGAATTTTGCTGTCCTCGCGATTGGCCTCCGGTATGTATGAGTACAAACTGGTAGGTCCTAGAATCCTCTGGATCCGTGTAAAACTTGGTTTGACGAAGATTTTCCTGGTAGCTGCTTACGCGCCAGTATCTTCGTCGAACGCGAGTGAGCTAGAGGATTTAAGGGAGAGTATGAGAGAAGCTCAAAATGTGATAGAAGGAAATGAAAGACTTATAGTATGTGGAGACTTGAATGGACGGGTGGGTACCGCTCGCGATGGTTATGTGTCGGTACTCGGGAAGTATGGGGATAAAAGGGTGAACGACGCTGGCAAGCTAATACTGGCATTTTGTAAGGAAATGGATTTGTTTGTGGCGAACACAATGTTCAACCACAAACAAATTCATATGTATACGAGGAGATGTAAGTCAAAGAGAAGCATGATAGATCTATTCCTAATGGATAGTCGGCTCCGTAAACAGGTGATGGACACAAGGGTTTATCGAGGCACTGAGCTGGGATCAGACCACTACCTAGTCATAACTAGGATTAGGGGTCTATTCGCGGGTTGGCGTCATCGTACCGAGTGTCCTGAGCTTGAGCCGACTTATAGCATCAAAAGCTGGAAGCTGCAGGATGCATCCATTAGGGATAAATATAATGAAAGGGTAGCCGAAAAGCTTGCCGACGTCAATGTAAGCAGTGAGAATGTGGAAAGTGTATGGCAGAACCTTAGGGATAGTATGATAGCATTTATGCTATCATACTATATATGCGCTGTGGAAGTGTGTGGAGAAACGAAAAGAGGCAGTAGTAATAAGCGTGATGCATTGTGGAATGAAGTAGTGAAAGAAGCAGTTCGAATGAAGAAGAAAGTATGGCCAGACTACTTAGCCTCGCGAAATGATTTTAATATGAAAGAAAGATACAAGCTGCAGAAAGTTAACACGAAGGCACTGATAGAAGAAGCTCGTGAAAGGTGCAGAATGAAAGCGGATGAAAGGTTGTCGTCCAATTTCCGGGATAATGCCAAGCTCTTCTGGAAAGAGGTAGGCAAGACCCGGAGTTGTTCGGCAATCTGCATTATGAATAAAGTGCTTAGTGTTAACAATGACGTCCTAACAGACCAAACTGACGTCCTGCAGAGATGGAGTGAATATTATGGAAAGATGTATGCAAGAAAAGACAGAGATGCCACATCGGGAAGTGGAGCTCACTTCGATGCTCCGGATCCCGATGTCATTGAAGTCATTAGTATGAAAGATATAGAACAAGCGATAAGAAGTATGTAATGTGGTAAGGCTGCGGGACAAGACAGAGTTACTGCTGAGATGATCAAGTACGGTGGGTCGCGTGTCTGGGACACACTATGTCTGTTATGCAACTTGTGCTGGCGGACGGGTGAGGTCCCGGATGACTGGCGAGTAGCAGTTGTAGTACCTATTTACAAAGGTAAAGGCTCGCGCCTATACTGCTCCAGCTACAGGGCGATCAGCTTGGTCAACTTAGCTAGTAAGGTGTATGCAAAGGTTATAACGGCACGAATACAAGAAAAGTCTGAAATGTATTTATGGGAGGTTCAATGCGGATTCCGACGTGGACGAGGTTGCATGGATCAAGTGTTTTCTCTCCGCATGATCGCGGAAAAGTTTCTGGCTGTTAGCCAGAAGGTTTTCTGCGCTTTTGTGGATCTAGAGAAAGCATTTGATAACGTTGTGAGAGAAACGCTGTGGGACTTGCTGCCCGGATATGGTGTGGACGGCTCGCTACTGCGGGCAATACAGTCGCTTTATAGGGACTCTAAGGCTTGCGTGCGAGTAGGGGGGGATGTGTCACCTCTTTTTGATGTCTGTACAGGCGTCAAACAGGGATGTGTCATGTCCGCCTGGCTGTTCATAGTGTATCTGGACAGTTGCCTAGAGAAGTTGAAAGATTTTAATATGGGTGTGAATTTGGGTGACTTTACAGTAAACTGTCTGCTGTACGCTGATGATGCGGTGCTCATGGCCTCATCAGAAGCCGACCTTCAGGCATTAGTCACTAATATGAAAGAGGAGTGTGAAAGTAAGGGTCTTCGCTTGAATGCAAGTAAAACTAAGGTTCTAGTATTTGAAAGAGGTGACGTAAGAACTAAATGCGAGATTTGGGTTAACCAGGAACGTCTAGAGCAAGTGAATGAAATTGTGTATTTAGGAAGTATGTTTAGCGCGGATGGAAGATGTGATTCGGATGTAGAACGGCGAGTAGCTGCCGGAAACAAAGATAACGGTGCTTTGTCCCAGTTAGTAAAGCGACAAAGCATCGTAAAAGAAGCACACATGGCGATTAATAACGCAGTGCAAAGTTGGCACTAGGCCAACTTTGCTTTACGGTAGTGAAACCTGATATGTCAGGTATGTCAGCAGATGCATGAAAGTAAATTGGATGCTGTGGAGATGCGATCACTTCGAAAATTGTGCGGCGTTACCTTAGCCGACCGAATACGTAACGAAGTGATACGCAATATGGCCGGTTTGAATGAAAGTGTCAGCGTTAAGCTAGAAAAGGGCGTGCTCCGTTGGTTTGGACACGTCCAACGAATGAGTGAGGAACGATTGACGAAGAATATATATTGTTCAAAAGTAGGGGGTAGAAGGAGTCAGGGTAGGCCGAGACTTACATATGAAGACCACGTGAGCAGATTGCTCAAAAACGGAAAGGTCAAAAGTATTCGGATACCCAGACGTGCGTGTATGAAGCGATTGATGAATCTCGAAGAAGCGAAAGAAGTATGTATGGATCGCAAAGCCTGGCGATCTGTCCTCTCTGACTACACCGTCAGGGATACAGCGTGAAGATAGTTGGTTAGTTAGATCCTACCTTGATAATTCTCTAGTCTAGTCATAGAACCATCTATGACTAGACAATGTTTTGTAATCCTTTTTCTTTTAATTTTATATTACCTACCTTTATCAACCTAATGAAACACTACAGTCTAAAAATACCGACAGAAATATCATCTCCTCTCCATTTGATAGCAATAGAAACTAAATATTCTATGAGTGTTTACACCTCGCAGCATTTCTAGCCGTATTAGTAAGATGGTCTCCGAAATACCATCTATCTCGGAGGCGAAGTGTGTAGGTATTTATTGTCATTGCTCCTTCTACCTTTTGGAAATAAAAAGTATTTATATGTGCCTGCGTATGTAAATATAAAAACGTTAAGTCAGGTAAAAAAGTCATCGCAGTTGATTACAGAATCACTGTTAAATATCAAGCATAACCGGGCATTATGTATTAATTACGGTGAAGCCTGTTGCGGGGATCTTCCTAGACACTCCCTTCCCTCCCCGACCCCATCATGGCAAGTCTGAAGGTCGGGCCGTTCACCCGCGGACGCACCCCACACCCCCTACGCACACAGACTCACATAAATACGAATGACGTGAAGTTTCAGTGCTTATTTCGTATTATGTCTTGGTAGTGATTCAGAGATTGTTTGTGTGTGCCTGCGTAGGTGTATTTATTTTCAGGTATATTAATAGGTGTAATTTTTGGTTGGTAAAGCGTATGATTTCATTACCTATGTTTAAGAAGTGAACTTTTAATAGGTTGTTAATTATTGTTGAGTAATAAAGATATGCCCTTTATGACTTCACATTAATTATAAGCTAAATAAAAATGCTGTTAAGAAGTTATTTATAACATATTCCTTAAAAGGCAAGAAGTGTGGTGATTGATTTACGAGTTTCACCGCACAGCTCGAACTGCTGAGCGGATTTGACGAATATTTTACATAAAGATTTTTTTTTTTATAATTTTTTTAGGTAGCAGACAATTTGACCCACCGTTAAATAGTAACATATATTTTGGACAAACAACAGTTAAGTTACAATTTGACCTCTTAACGACAAAAGGGACGTGCCAGAGCCCCATCCATCGATCAGTGGTGAGCTTGATCAGGGGGCCGAGTCTGCTATTTAAATCATGTCGAAATAGAATCAAAATCGTAGCTCAATAGAAAGCCACCGGTACAGTTTTAACAAATTTTCGTAGTATACTATTACAATCGTACTCCAATAGACTTCTATCGGTCGGCCGATAGAATTCTACTAGCACGTACCGCGCCAGTCACCGCCAGTCAGTTATGTTATAGTCTACTTACGTTTTGATAGGTAAAAACAGCCATTTTGGTTCTATTCTACTGCTTGTCAATAGTAGACTCGGCCCCCGGGTCCCTAGAGATATTCGTAAGACCTTTCATCCGTGTTTGTCTTAACATATATAGGTATTATATAATTCAAGATGACTACACACGTAGAACAGAATCTGGGTTAGAGATTTTACCAAAACGCGCCTAGAATTCCTAGGGTAGACATTAGTTAGGTGATGCGTGAAGAACAGAGAACGTTTGGGTCTAGATTCTAGGTACCTACATTAATAATTCCAACCACATCCTTCATGGAATAGGATATCTAGTAAAGGCTTCTACGAGTAGCTGATATAATGGTTGAGTTTCTTTTACGAGATCGTAGGTATTTTATGTCATATCAAGTTCTGACATGAAATAATTTCATAACAATGAAAAGGTGCAGAGATCGATAGCAAAGAAGCGATCGATTTAAATTATAAAAAAATGTATGTAGGTATACTGCGCTATTAGTGTATTCGAATCTATACTAATATTATAAAGCTGAAGAGTTTGTTTGTTTGGTTGAACGCGCTAATCTCAGGAAATACTGGACGGATTTGAAAAAATCTTTTCGTTATTTAAATGTGTGATACTTAGTTTTGCAGGTCAGTGTAGTAAGTTTCACATAGAGTCCTAATGAATAACTTAGTACATATAGGCTCACAAAATGTGCTAATGTTGAAATAATAAGGTCTCGTCTGAAGTGATTTATTACAAGGTAGCTAAAACAAACACGTATCATTATTATAGAAATATGATTAAATCTGTGTGGTAGGCAGATAAATAATCAGATCATGAAGGAGTAGCTAGGGTATAAAGGTGAGGTAATTGGTGCTACGTCAGACGTTACCAACCATAATAAGATTATACCTTACTAACTAACTTTTGCGCTGGTAACACTGCTAACTCAGTTCTCTGTAGACGATCACTGTTAATCATCTTACGCTTATCTCATCCAAAGAGTGTTACCGTGCTTCGGAAAGCGCGTTAATCTGTTGGTCCCGGTTACCAGTAACGTTAAATATTATTGAAGGCTCTAAGTACGGTTTGAAAGTTTTCAACTTAAGGTTGCCCCAATCTGCACCTTTGACTTGAGACAAAATACAAATAGCGAAATGTAAGCGTGTAGCATGTCTCTGCTCATCCTATATATATCGAAAGTAGAAGCGTGACGTGCGCATAATTATAAATATATTTTTTTAAGCCTATGTATATTTCATACCTCTTTGTTATATGACGTTTCGACCAGGCTGCACTGGCAAGGGTCACACGTCACCTAAAAGGTACATTACCGCGTTTAGTGCCGAGATTTAATATGTATGAGGGGTAGACCCCACAAATATCTCAGGGGCCCAAATGATTTCACTGCTAGCGGTTCACCTATAGACCAATTGGCAAATCTACGATGAAAGCGTCCTTTCGAGGTTTGAAAAATGGTTCAACTAAAACATTTTTTTGAGGTATAATATAGATGCGAATTTACAAAAAAATTAACTTACAGAAGAATTATATTATAAAACAGCATCCAATTTTTTATTTGTTTCATTTAAATTTAGAATCATGTGTTGCGCAGTCGCATTATAGTTCGCTGCACAACCTGTCAAACTATTTGACAGGACGGCTGACAGGTCCGCTGTGAATTCCCACAGCAGTGTGTTTACGGATATGTGCTGTCAACGAAAAATGTTAGGTTTTTTTGAAATGTTTTTTCATAGGGGGGCTAAATTATCACGAATAAATTTAGTTTGCATTTAAATATATGTTGAGTGATTCGATTATTAAAGTAATGGATAAATTTACTTTAAAGTTTATTTTATATTCTTTTATAAGCGGGCCTTATTTGTAATTAAGAGCTCTCTGAAGAACATCTCCTCGAAAACAATTTCAAAAATGATATTACCGAGTAAAAATTTTCAAGAAAGTTTTACCGAAAAAGTTCATGGAACGCCTTTTTTCCGAAAAACGCATATATAATTATCGACAAATCAAAACCATCTAAAAATTAGTTCTACCAATTTAATGGGCATTGCCAAATGCTCTTTCTGTGTTAGTATTAAAAACAAATTCGTTCAATTAATGTCAAATGCAATAGAATTTTTTAAGCATTTCTCATCGGCAAAAGCTGACAGAATGATTTAATTTATGAAATATGAAAGTAGTTAGATATGTTATTTAATTATAATATTGAATCCTAATATTTAGCCAGCTAATGTGAACTGGTGGTGCACCAATGTAATGCTTTCCCCCCAATGAGCTTCTACATTATTTATACCTAATATATTTAGGCTACTACTCTGGTCCTTTTCAAAATTTCCGACTCTCGTTATTTTGTATAGTAAACGGTATTCCATCTACAGAAAAGGCAACGCAATTTTGCAACTACAGGTCATAAATTTTTAATAAAGTAAAAAGACAATTCGATTCGTGATGGGGATTGAACCCGTGACCTTTGCCTAAACAGGGTAATGTTCTAACCACTGAACTATCCGAACCCTATCGAATCAAGTTGAAATTCTTCACTATATTTTAATCGTCATTTAAGAGTATGATCTGGGACGATGTAATCGCTCAGCGATAAAGTCCTTAAAACAATAAATTAAAAATTAGATACTACAGGTCATCATAGACTATTAATACCTATATATTAAAGAGAGCACTATTTGTGAACCCGTTAAATGAAAGATACCTCTACCCTTCCCAGATAATTTCTGTTTTTTTTTTCTTTTTATTTCATACAATTCTACAGACGTTCACAAGAAAAACTAGAAAGTCATAAAATCTGTTAACAATTACAGTTATAAACGCTAACGTTTAAATTAATGTTATTGTCCAATTCAACAGGAGCTATGTATTCAACCTGCTTGCACCATTTATAGGTCAACCTACACTAGACAGTTCTCGCTTGTATTGTTTTCAGTGAGAAAACCTTCGCTTTTAGACAATAAATTGCAGAGATGTGCAGATCTTTGTTCCTTTTCACACTCATTAAATACACATCTTGTGTCTTACTCAACAAAGAAATGCAGTTTTCACTGACGGTCACGCAACTCTGCGTGGGTAAATTGGTTGTTCTTAGGAAATGTGGTAGCCTTTTTAGTACTACAAGTGTTATTAATAAGAGGGATCTTTTTTACTAAGTACCGTTATGTCTGACGGTAAGGGGAGTTTGGCTATTAATTCTATATCGATTGTACTTAGGAGTTACTTTTTTTTTTGCCCCTGGCCAATTTCTAAATGTTAGCTAATGAAAAAAAACACTAACAGAGGCGAAAGGTAAAATAATACCGCGTACCAAATTTACGTCAAACTCTATGCGAAAATTGCATGCGCGACCTGTCAGTTGCCTACTATTCTAACTAACTATCTTTACGCTGTATCCCTGACGGGGTAGTCAGAGAGGACAGATCGCCTGGCTACGCGATCCATGCATACTTCTTTCGCTTCTTGCAGATTCATCAATCGCTTCATACACGCACGTCTGGGTAAACGAGCACTTTATACTTTTTTACGTGGTCTTTATTGTGTAAGTCTCGGCCTACCCTGACTCCTTCTACCCTCTACCTTCGCACAATATATATTACTATTACTACTATACGTCTGTAGTAATTAGAGTATAAGCCCCCTAACAGGCTTGGTTGTAAGAAATAAGCAGCACTGGAGCGCTCAAGTGACACTGACTCCTTGCTGTGTGCAGTGAACATATCACTGGAATAGGCTAAATTGATTAAATACACCCCTTAAAATACAATACATATTTTAAGGGGTTTTACTTTTGTGTTTTTTTTATACCACTGAGGCGGCGCGCCTACAGACGTACGGCCCACCCGATGAAAAGTGGTCTCCGTAGCCTATGGACGTTTGCAACACCAGAGGTGCAGCACTCGCGCTGCCGACCCTTTTTAAACCCCTTTTGAAGAACCCCATACTGTAGACGTTCTGGATAACCTACTATACTACTACTACTATACTATACACATATACTAATGTTTATGTTTGTTTGTTCGCAGGTAAGTTCCAGTGGGTAGCATGCGCGCTGGACATAGGACTTACACCATACACAAGTACTTCACACCAAAGTCTAAACACTGAGAGAATGCGTTTTTTGATTGCGGTTAGTATCTTTAAACAGCAGTTTACTCGTATCTTTCATTGTAAATACAGAAGGCATTCACTTAAATCACAAGAACCTTACTCATAAATGCATTGCCACGGTGATTGGACTGTACTATAATAATCTTTACATAGTATAAAATGAAGACGTTTCTGCTGTTTGTTCGCTTTGATATTTTAAACTACTCAATAGATTTTAATGCAGTTTTCAGCAATAGATAGTGATTCAAGAGATAGTACTACATTAAATCCGTACAGAGCTGGGCCGAGTCGCTAGTATTAAATATACCGTAAATAAATGTAGCCGTAATTAAGTCAACCTTTGACCACAGAAAGTGCAACCCGATCGAAACGACAGGCGAAATAGGATTTTTTTTTTAATTTGTGTAGCTTTTTTACACAGCGCCATCTAGCCCTGATTGAGCTAACATAAGCTTGTGCTGTACGATTTAGACAACTGGTGACTCAAATATTTTATATGCACAGAAAACTTTTAAAACTTCAAAACAACATATCACACAAATTTATAGTGTAACCCGGTAAACGACATTTTCACTACGCCACAGAGGCAGATTTAATTGCGTAATAAGGTCACACAAATAAGCGCACTAAAGAGATTAGATAAATTTAGAATTTAGAAGGCCCAAGAAACATGACCCCATAAACTCTACGGTTATAAAACTCCAGCCGAATAACCAAAAAAACAAAGGACAAGCCTTACTGCTTACATACTTATCTTTTTAACATTATAAGTAATAAAGGTCATTTACGGCTATTTCTCAGGAACCATAAGAATAGCGACAAACGGTTTGCGGCATTCGATTCAGGACACCATAAATACGTGCATAGGCGACTTTAAAGTTTATACCACTTCCTGTTTTGAAACTGGTTTCGGTTTAGAAGTAGCTAGTAGATTTCTTCACTACGATAATGTAGGGCGCGTTGCTTGTTTAGTGATAACTGGGCCCTTTGAACATTACATACATACATATTGTCACGCCTTTATCCCCGAAGGGGTAGGCAGAGGCATACTATATGCCCACATTTTTCCGTATGCATTTTGTACCACGTAACAGGTGGTGAGCCAATTGCCGTCTGAAGATTTTTAAACTTTAATCTCCTTATTTCAATATTTTATATTGGTGAGCAATAAAGGTAATTCTCTTCTAATATAATTAACTCATCTAGGTTGTGTAAGCACAAACCAAAGTTAAGAGCTTAAACTAAACAAAGGTAACTAAGAAATTCCTACAACAATAACTGAGATAAACAAAACTAAAGTTATCTAAGTGTTTAGGTCTTTAAAATACGCTGTGGTTCGTTTATTTGCACAAGTTCCTTCTATTAATATCTGAAATACCGATCTGCAGTCGTATACATGGAAGAGACAAGGCGTGGGAAGGTAGCCAAGGACATGATGCACCTGTTAAATAGCTCACAGCACGCTTTCGATTCATATTATAAATTCTATATAGTAAACGCAGTCGTTTAACTAGATAGGTTTATATGTAAAACTTGAAATGTTATAGGTCTTGTAATAAGAGGCAAATAAGCATAATAATTCGTTTCAGAGTTTGATGTTATTATTTTTAAAATTCCATTAGGTAGGGTTAAGGTGCCTCACTTTATCTGCTAGTTTTTTTTTTCAACCACTGAGGTGGCAGACAAGCATACGGCCCACCGATGGAAAGTAGTCGTCGTAACCTATGAACGTTTGTAACACCAGAGGTGCAACACTCGCGCTGCGGACCCTTTAATTGCTAGTGCACATGCTGACTGAGCATTAGAGGTTGGCAGCTAAGACAGCAGTCAAACGAAAGGTGCATAAAAATGGACTTCAGGCTTCAAATCCAGATAAGAAGACAGAGAAGAGGGCAGTTGAAAGCAACTGGAAATACAGTAAAGTAAAGAAGATTATTAGAATAAGGCATTACTAGAATAAGCACTTTAAAAGTAAGGTATATGTCCCGCGACAAACGGACGGACGAGCTAAAAAAAACGCACTGAGAGACTGGATGCGGAAGATTCACGACCGTATGTTTTGGCGCAAATTAAGGACATGAACGTCATACAATATTTTTTTATTAAACTGTAAAAATACAATACAATACACAGTGATACAATACATACAGTTTTGAATACAATTGTGAACTGCTATAGACTGATTTAATTGAAGGATTGTAGTAGAGAAACATAGTTTATGTTCTCTACCTACCTCCTCAATATTTATGTATACATTATCGACATTTATTAACTGATTGTAGAAATGTTGACAGGAAATAAAAGTTAGAGTTAAGTTTCGCTAATGTACACTTTCAATTTTCCCATTTCGACTTTTAATACCTAAATTCCTTTAATTAAAAAAAAACAAGTAAAATACAAACAAGTAAAGGTCAGTATTTTACAAAAAGAAATGGCTTGCTTTACTAGGCTACTTCACCATAAGGTGCGAGTACATTTTTGTAAAAGAACCTAATTTTGGTACATAACTAAGTCAAATCAATGAGCTGAATCACAAAGAAAACACACAACATTTCTCAAACTTTTCCCAAGTTTCCTCTCGGAAACAAACGGTAGATATTTTACCAATAGAAAGACAGTACGGTAATAAAACTTATAGTATGATTCCATTCAGACTTTCGTTTAGCACAGCCGGCGAACACGAGCTATCTAAAACTGCAGTGGTGTGCTGACAACAAACCGTATAAATGAAACGTTGCTGTCTCACACAGACGCACAGTAGCTGTTGTCTATAGAGCTATATGTCGCTTAAGTGTGAGTAGGAAGAAAGTGCATTCTGGTTGCACGGCCGGCTAGGCGAGGGAAACTTGACATTACAGTGAACGATACACAGGAGGATGTCCCTTATAAAATATATCTTGAGATATTTAGAAATTGTAGCTTCTATTTTAAACCATAAAACCACGTATACGCTTTCTTGGAATCTTATTTCGACACAACTGATCAGATTTAACAACTATTATTTCAGGCTAGTATATTATTGTTACTTATTAACATAATTTCGTAGTTTCCAAGTAAACCTTTTCATTTTATGGTATTATTTTACAAATTATATCAGAATTCAGACATTATTCAAGATGTGGGTAGTCAATAGGAAATAAACAAAACCAAGAACTCTGAACTTATTTGTAATTATGATTATAATTTTACATATCAATCACGTCATTATCCCCGAAGGGATGGCAGAGGCATACAATATGTCCACATTTCACTGTAAGCAATTTTGTTCCAACTTGGTTTAACGACGATATTTTTGTATTTATAGCGTTTAAGAATATTGGAACTGAAGTCCGCCATACAACTACTACTCATTACCTTCAACCAAGTTTCTCCATCCCAAGGTTGCCTGATAGAGATCGCTATTAGCGATAAGGCCGCCCATTGTACTGCTAATTGTACCAGTTGAATTAATTTCAATTGTATTTACTTGGCGTAAAATAATATATAAATACATAAAAAGGACAATTCATCAGCCACAATTATCAGTGCTATCTCAGGACGGTGCGAGCGACGCTATCTCGTGTGCGCGGCGGAACTGCGCCCGCGCAGCCCACTGCACTTGCACTAGTAAACTTGAAACAGTTCTACGCTGTTATTACGTTTCCCTTTCGCGGAGGGAACTTACTTCTTACTTAAGTAATTGATGTATTTATTGCATAGCATTTCCTTCTGAATCTTTAGTTCTGATTGTATAGGTAATGTAGATAATAACATATAGATTTAGTCACGCCGTTTATCCCCGAAGGAAACGTACTTGTATTTTGTATCACGTAATATTACTAAATACTTCTGATGAAAAGCGGGCGTGTAGTACGCCTCTGCAAGCTCTTTAGGAAAAGGTTTTTTTATGTATTCGGCCATTGTGCAAATAGGAATTAGTACCATTACAGGGTGGCAAAAAAAAAGGTTTAGGTTAATTAAATTTGGAATATATAATATGAAACGTCTTTCATTCAATTTATTTCTTTTTATTGCCTTTCTACTATTAGCAAAAAGTTGCCAGTGTCAGTTGTTATTTTGAAAATGGAATAGATTTTATTTTTCATAAAGTCAGTGTCAAACATTCTATGTTTTACTACGTTTCAATGATCAAACAAAAAATACTCAATCATTATTCGAGAAAAAAGAAACACTTTTAAACTTCTAAACCCTAAAGTTTATAAAAGTCTTATAAAACAACTCAATCTGTCCGTCTTTACACCCAAGAAGACACAAAGGGTTTGTGATTTGTAAGTTTCTATTATTTTAGTTTTTGAAACTGGTTTCCGTTTAGAAGTCGACTGATACCTTTGCTACGATAAGAAAATGCAATCAAGCTTGGAATTAAATGTACAATAAACGCCTATAAATACATCTAATTTCAACTCATTTAGATTTATGGAATTTAGTGAGATCCTTTGTATAGTCTTGGGAGTACCACGGGTCCTTAAAAAGGTTACCATGGCAACCCCAGGAATTTTTTGGGGGTAAATCTAAATCCGGGGCAAACACACGTACTCAGCAAAATGGATTAAGCCTATATATCTACAAAATGTTCCGACTAATAATTATTACAAAGCTTTTTAAATTAGTACATCATTTCAGTAAATTTTACACAAGGCAATTTAAGTTTTAGCGTTGGGTAATTATGTGTTTATCTATTACCGGGTCTCAAGCTCGCCTACGAAGTCTAGACGGAGGCCTTGACAAGGCCCTTGGGGCAAACTGTTGAAGGGAATTATCTGAGCTGTTAACCGAATTCATTAGGTACTATACATTGTACCTAATTAACGAAGATATCGTTATGATCATTTAAACTTAAATAGAATGAGTACAAATTTTTTATTTCATTTTGTTTTGATTAATCATTATTATTATTAGTTTAAATCCCGTCGTGATATATTTTCATAATAAAAAAAAACACCTATGAACGTCGTTATGAATGATTCTACATTTATATTTACTGCGAGTTTCGCAAAGCCAGGTAAACAGGTAGATCCTGTGACAGCCATAGGTAATAACGAATTATGCGTCGAGAATGTATGGGCAAACTGATAGAGGTTGACCTAGGCGTACGTATGCTAATCAAATCGAAGATGTTTCGGGAAAAGGTCAGGTCAAGAGTAACCTTAATTGAAAAAAAAATTAAAGGAAGCGAATGTTGTTTGCCAGAATCGTAGCAAGTAGAAAGCTATAAAATAATAAAATAAAATAAATATATCTTTATTTTGCATAGACCATTTTAACGGTCATACACTATTAAAAATATTTAAAGCGACCACCGGTTAGCAACGCGGCCCACTTGAGAAGAACCGGCAAGAAAATTAGGAAGGCTTTTTTTTGATGGCCTATTTACAGTTTAATACTATTTCACTTTGCCAGCAGATCATTTCCAGGCGTCCCTGTCCTGCAAATACTCTTTAACGGAGTAAAAACCTTTTTCACAAAGCTTGTTTTTAGTTACATTTTTAAATTTATTTAATGGTAAATTTCTCATGTCACAGGGAAGCTTGTTGTAAAAGCGTATACAGTTACCCTGGAAAGAATCGCCAATCTTATGTAGTCGACTGTGGTGGACTGAAAGATTATTTTTATTTCTAGTGTTTATATTATGTTTATCACAGAGTTTAGAAAACTGTGATAGATTTTTCTGGACATACATTAGATTGGCTAAAATGTATTGTGATGGTACGGTTAGAATATTTACTTCTTTGATTTTTTCTCGGAGAGAAACTCTGGGGCCCAAATTATAAATAGCGCGTACAGCCCGCTTTTGTAGAACAATAATAATATTTAAATCTGCAGCACTCCCCTAAAGGAGAATACCGTAAGACATAATACTATGAAAATAGCTGAAGTTCAAATATGAAGACAGAAGGTCGAGAGCTTTGCCTCTTATTCCATAGTGGTGTAATTTTTTGCACAGCGTTTCATGTTGAACGCAATCAAAAGCCTTTGATAGATCGCAAAATATACCTAATGCATCGTGCTTGTCTTCCCAGGCTTCATGAAAACAATTTAATAACTCTACACCAGCATCGGTAGTTGAGCGCCCTTTTTCTTAAACCCAAATTGTTTCGCATGAAGTATTTTATGACTATTAAAATGGGATAGCATTTGATTCAAGATTATTTTTTCAAATACTTTGCTCAAAGTTGGCAGCACCGACACTGGTCGGCAATTAGACGGGTCTGTAGCGCTACCAGCCTTGGACAAGGGAACGACTTTGCTGTGTTTCATTATATCAGGAAATGTACCACTAGAAACACAGTCATTAAACACATTTGCTAGGTGGGGCGCAATGACCTCAATTATACATGATGCAGTTTTGACCGATAATCCCCAAAGCTCCGCGGTTTTCTTAATTTCGATACATTTAAATGTCTTTACAATGTCCTGAGCGCAAATATCTGTGAATACAAATGCATCCCTGCAACAAAGAACAGATTCTTCTAACAAATGTTCAGCGGAACTGGAAGACGCTTGAGGAGATTTTGTTGTCAATATAGGTACATTTTTGAAAAAATGTTCAATCTCCGTCGCCACTTACAGGTCCCTCTTAACATGGCAACCATTTCCTTTTAAGTGGAAATCCCTTTCAGTCATCAAAGATCTACCGCATTCAGAGTTAATGATGTTCCAAGTCATTTTTATTTTATTCACAGAATTAGAAATTTTATTTTTAATGAAGTTTGACTTAGCAAGATAACACGTTTGTTTAAATATCTTTGAATAATTTTTAACATATTCCTGAAAGGTTAGTCTAAAATTATATGATTTTTCTGAATATAATTCAAATAATTTATTTCTACTTTTAAAGATACCTGGTGTTGCCCAGTCACTGAAAACAGGACGACCAGCAATCTGTAGTGTTTTTGAGGTAAAAACTTTGCCAAACTCATCATTAATCAAATTAAATAAGTGTTTATATAACTGGTCTACACAAGTGAAGTTAGGTAGATATGGTAATATCTTTAATACATTTACTTTAAAATTATTCAAACGACTTTGGTTAATTGGTACATATTTAATTTGTTTTTTGCAGACTTTGTTACTACTTTTAGAAAACTTTATCCATTGGCCACGATGATCTGACTCTACAGGATCCACAATTCCTTTATCTATAGGTTTAATATCAGTAAAAATATTATCTATACATTTTGCACTGGTGGCTGTAATACGAGTGGGTTCTAAATACTAATCGAATCGAACACTTACTTTCTATGCCGATCCGATAAAAACTGGAAACTCATAACACGTGTACTTCGAAAAACCTCATATATCCTTTGGAAATCCATAAGACCCTGATTGACTTTAGTTTAATTTCTGGCAACACCTGCCTTTACCATTGGGACTGCTTTTCCCAGAACAGAGGGAATGAAGAAACTCATTACACACCCTCCATTCACCCAGCAAAGTAACAGAGGAGAGACGACTTGAACGCCTCAAGGAAACTGATATAAGATATGTGTAGGTACTTTACTGAGTGTAGAATCGATTGCCGAATTACCGTTGTCCAATAAACTGTTTACTGAAAACACCCTTCATACGTCGTCGGTTCTACATTTTATCGTTCGCCGATGAACGGTTCGTCAAAAACACCCTTCGCCCGTCGCCGCGTCGTCGGTTCGCCATCTATCCACTAATGTGCAATGTTCTGCTTCACAAAGTGTAATGAAGTACACATAATATTTCGCCTTCACACGAGGCCTACTCCAAACTGCGTGACAGCGTATTATAGACTGACGATATATTTCCGTCATGGACCTCCTGAATCCAATAGTTAATAATCATCTGCTGAGGATACACACTCAGACCTTAAACTTTTTCTGACCATTATAATTTGGGTTTTTTTTTGCTTGCTGACATACTTTATAATTGAATCTATCTTTGTTTCTTTCCCACACATGTGGCATATGTATATTAAGAGCATTCATATCGCTTAATTCTTCACTTCTTACAATTGTAAAATACGTCTAACTTGAGTATATTTTCCATTACGCTATATTTAATTGTCTAAATGTCGGCAATGTCGTGTCTGATCGCAGCAATTATTGTCATTGCTCAGCTTTTCCCAGTTTTTCGCACGATAGCATTTTTCTCCGAGAACAATATCGTCACAGTTTCCACTTTCGTTTTCGTTCATGGATACTGCACTGACGCGGGCGTAGCAAAAACACAGCCACTGTTACACGTTGAAGTGCGGTACCGAATGCAACAAACAAGCTACTTTATATTATAAACGCGAAAGTTTGTAAGTATGGATGGAATTTTGTTACTCATTCACGCAAAATTACCCAATAGATTTTGAAGAATCTTTACAATAGTATAGCTTACACATCAGAATAACACATAGGCTCCTTTTTATCCGGGGAACAAGTTCCTGTGGGAAACGGGAACGGGAAAACTTCACCACGCGTGCGGAACCGCGGCCGTCAACTAATAGTTATATAATACGTATCTTAAGTTCATCACAATTAGTTGAAGAGCAAGTGTCTCTCTTTTAGATCCTAAATCAATAATCCTGGAAATAACTATCCATTTAATTTGCCAGTAATATGCTGTGCAACGTAAACCACTTTTAAAGTAAATAATCAGTGGTGATTAAAGTTCATTATATTTTTGTACCACTCAGGCGGCAAAAACAAGCATACCTAACAAGCATACCTTATTGAAAGTGGTCTGTAACTAAAAGCCTGTAAAAATCTTCTAACTTCATATTTAAACTTTTGAGAAAACGTACGCAGGCAGCTCATTCAAATAGTGCCTTCTTACCGTATTCGAGTACTCTTATTACACATGTGTGAGAACGAAAACCCTACACGTGAACATTTCTACATATTGTACCCAATTGTATTCTTGCAAAATGATGAAATATCTACAAAATAAATTAAAATTAACTTCTCAATGCGGAAAACTCAAGAATGGCCTTTTTTTTTCAAATGAGTGAAAATGAATATAAATATAATATAAATAAATAAATATATCCATCACGCCTTATCCCCGAAGGGATGGCAGAGGCACATTATATGCCCACTTTTCACCGTGTTTCCTGTCCCACGTAATAGGTGGTGAGCCCATTGCCGTGTTGAAATAGACAGACGCAGGTTGTGGCTACCTGCTGTTGAAAATTTTCGAGCCGCCCATAAGGCTTTCAACCAGGCTTAACGACTGCCATTTTACTGGCAACCGGGACCAACGGCTTAACGTGCCTTCCGAAGCACGGAAACGCTCGCAAATGTAAATGCCACAAAGTGGTCACCCATCCGAGGACCAGCCGTAGTGAAAGTTGTGTAACTCAGTGATCGTTTATAGAACACCGCGGGGCCACGAGTGAAAATGAATTATACTTTTAATTCGCACAGGTACTTAACATCGCCAGTTCTAACGTGGCAAAACATTAACAATAAGGTACTAAGATTTTATTTGTAGAAATATGTGAATAGTCGACCACATTAGAGGGTATTTATACTACGGTAGAAGGCAGAGTATTTATGTAAAACAAGTAAAATATCATCACTATTGTAATATGTCAAAACGGCCATCACGCTATGTGCCGCTAGTATAATTAATATTGTTCTGCACACCGTACAGTACTCTATGATGTTTGTTTACCGTTTTCACTCTCTATATATATTTTTCTTGTATCTAAGTGAAAACTCCCGCGCCGCTACCGGCGCGCGCAGCCGAGGATGCATGCGAATGTTTTTTGCGAACACGTAACGAGATTAGTAGATCGTGCCAGTTTTTTATGATTTTATACAGTTGTAGTATATCTGTGAGTTATCTCTTAGCGGTAAGGACGTCGGTAATGATTATCTCCCCGCATTGCGAAATGATAGATATATTAAATCATTCAATTCGCATTCCAGTAAAGAAAATAAGTTGTTTTTTTATACGACTGGAATTGGTGATAGGAAAAATAGTTTGCCTACGATTTGAACTGACTGATAACTTGCAAGTAGTCAAACTAATACCTGATAGGGTTATATATGAGTCCCAGGGGTTATCTACGGAGTACTTACAGTTTCTTGCCTTTGCAAACTAAGGGGGAGGCCGTCTGTGTCAACTTTCTGCTAGAATAGAGTTGACCGTTACGATCTTGCAATAAATAATATGATTATTGTACCCTATAGACTAAAATCACAGCATACAAATTGCTGTTCAAAACCTGAAAAGACCTATGATAGGGAAAAAGACTTAACGAGAAACATTGTGAAAAAGACCAAGCGAGAAATTTGTGAAGATGGAGATGCAGTTTCCGCACCAATCGTATAATGGTGCTGAAACTGTATCACTAGGTACTCATTACTGACTCAATATCTCTACCACATTCAACACGGAGAGGCCTTGCTTCCTTGCCAGCTGACAAAGAAGTACAAAACAAACTCACTGAAGTGCGTTGTGCAAATAGGTAGAGTGTTTGCGGAGATGCCTTGGGACAAACACTCAGCACAATCAGTCGATAACAGTACCTTGTATTGATTACGAGACAATGCTCTTAGATCCTAGCCCCGATAGTAAAGCAGGAATGCAGCCCGATAACTGTTGTGATGGGGTAAAACAAATACATAAATAAATTCTTAGGGACTTTCTTTACGCAGTGTTATCGAGCCTCAAGTTAAAATAAGCTTGGCTATGGGGCTAATGTCAACAAGGCCGAAAATGTTATGCAGAGCCATAGCTGCCCCTAGAAGCTAAATAAAAGTTAAGGCTCCAAGTCTAGTTAGTAAATCCAGGTAGAATTTGGAAGTAAGGAACAATACAGATATAAATATACTAACATAAATACTCGTACATTTATTAAACATAGTAAACATGCAAACTCCAAATTGTCGTATACATTAGTGATCAGATGAGATTTGTCTAAAAAGAATGAGTACGAGTAAAGCCAGTTCTCTCTTCTACTTTATTTTAGCGTATCCTCAGTTGGTTCCAAACCCTACCTGAATTTAGAGCTTAGGATTCGCTTTTATTGGGAACAGCTTCAGAGCAGCTTTAGTTTTTGATTTTCGGCATCTTCTGGAGCAACTGCCGTCTGACTTCCTAACCCTTTATGGGCTATATCGTTGCCTCGTCCGTTAACAGCAGGTGCACCGTTAGCATTTGAGCATTGCCCCACTACCCCGACTACCTCCCAGTTGACTTGCTCAGGAAAGTAATCAACTGAGATATTTTCTCTCATTCCCAGATCAGAAGAAAGAAAAAAAAAAGAAAATCATTTTTATTTATGGATCACACTTTTTACAATAATTGTGCTTTGTTATAGGCATCATAAACAACACTATAAATAAGGTAATGCTCATGGCGACCATAGATACACAAAAAAATATAAATGATCAAAAATTGACAATTCAGGCATATCACAATGACGTGCGTGACGTGAAGGTGACGTGTCATAATTACGTGGCTAGCACGTGCTGAAAAATGAGAGAATTACCTATTGTGAACATGAAAAGTAAGGAAAAATACATAAATTTCAGTCTAGCACATGCCGCATTTAGCGTAACTGATCCACAATAAAATCTTTCCGTCCAATGCGTGACCCACAAATAGGACGACACTCAGCTTGTACTAAGATATTTCTCAGTATATCTGTTTTTCAGTGCCATCCTTAAGTGATACCCGGCGCCGCCAGGCCAGAAAAAATGAAATATGCAAACGTTCAAATACCTACGATGAGCATCGCATCACACACTTTGGCAGTGTAGCATTTGGTGAAACGAACGATATAATATCCTAAGCAGTTTACAAGTTACATCAGGAGTAGTTTACTATGCGGATCTCGTTGCATCAGGAGTGAATTTTCGTGCTTTTAAACGCTTTTGCCATACATATTACTGCTATCAAACATAGCTCACAAAGGACCCGTAATATACTATTACCGTAGTGCTTCCATTTTTTTTTTGAGTTTTTACACTTAGTTGCTTTCCAGGTCTCCCGATTTGCAAAGAAGGGAATAGGCGTTACGAGTACGTTGTTATTCCATCTTTCTCAAATTACCTTCTGATTAATTTCGTTGCGGGGTCCGAGACATTCTAACTTCTCCTGGTACGTCACCGATCGAGCTCGGTGTAACTTTAGTGGTCTTGGTCATTGCTGTAGATCCTGGTTTACAGGAGTCACAGAATAGGAATGCGGGTGGGATTAGTCCCAATTCGAAAAATACCTACGATGACACAATGACCGCTGTCAATCGGTGGGCTTAATGTTGTAAAAATAAAAGAGTTAATAAAAGGACCTGCATCTTTTTGGAAAATCAATTGAATATCACTTTGTTTCAGATATCTGTTATTTTATATATTTTTTGTCGTTCACATTTTTTGTCATAAAATAGCAGTTCATTTGAAACATATACGCCGGTTCTCACCGGACCTAGGACAACACTCCCTTGCCGCCGACAACAGGCTAAAAATACATTTAAAAAATAAAAACTCGCCATAGACCAGTCTTCCTGTGCTAATCGATGCCGATTATAAGCAGGCTGACCATGTTTTATATAGTTTCAAAGGAATTTTTATATTAAAATTTTTATCCGTTATAAGTTTTAGGTTTATTAATGTTTTATTAAAGAGTAAATATTAAGTTTATAGATAAAATGAATACAAAACACAACGTTATAGTGTAAGAGACGCAGAACTCTATACATAGTATCTCTATTTTGACTTACCATTGAGCCCTAAACTGACTTTTTTGACTACTTTGATGGCTTAGTGATAGTATATGCAACTGCCATGTTGAGATTTTGGGTTTGAAACCAGGTTCAAAACAATTATTTGTGCCAATTTCAAATGTTTGTTTCGCGGAATGGATGTTAACTGTTGAAAAAATATGTTTGTATTAGATAAATATATAGATATGTACCTAAATCAGTTTTATTAATCCCATAGTACAAGCTTATATTATTTTAAAACGGGTTAGGTAGGCGATGGATGTTAAAAATATCCTACAATATTTCTTCATTTATTTAACATCTCCAATTTAGAGCCGAGAGATTTTTGATAGGATTTTTCATTACAAGCGCTCGTGGCCCCGCGGTGTCAGTGTTCTGTAAACGATCACTGATTAACGCAACTTTCACTATGGCTGGTCCTCGGATGGGTGACCACTTTGTGGCATTTACATTTGCGAGCGTTTCCGTGCTTCGGAAGGCACGTTAAGCCGTTGGTCCCGGTTGCCAGTAAAATGGCAGTCGTTAAGCCTGGTTGAAGGCCTTATGGGCGGCTTGAAAAAGTTCAACAGCAGGTAGCCACAACCTGCGTCTGTCCATTTCAACACGGCAATGGGCTCACCACCTATTACGTGGGACAGGAATCCACACGGTGAAAAGTGGGCATATAATAGGCCTCTGCCACCCCTTCGGGGATAAGGCGTGATGGATATTTATTATATTTATATTTTTATTTTTCATTACGGGCGCCTAATATGAACTATACAATAACAATAATAAATTAATTCATCAATAATTAAACAAAATTACTAATAGATAGTATAAATATAATAATAATTTACTAGGCATCCATAATTATATAAATTAGATAATCCGTGCATATCTAAAAAGTAATAAATTAAACTGTAACGTATTGTTTACTTACCTAACTACTTGACATAGCAACGGAACTAACTCTCGTTGCGTAACAAAAAATGTTTATAATAAAAATCAATTTATAATAAATTGGTGGCAATATTATAAATAACTGGTAAATCCGTTGAAATCCAATCGATTGAAAAAATTACTATTATGCAATAACTGTTACTACCTGGTACTCGTATTAAACTGCTCTGCGAAAATTTACCCTCAATTAAGCCTTTAATAACTTCTGTAAGTTTATTAAGTAATAACGGATTACCCTGTGCGACTTCGTACATATGATGTTTTTACGTCCGTGACATTGCAGACAAGTTGCAAGAGTGTCGCCTTCGTTGGTATGGTCACGTCTTGCGGCAACCGCCGGGCTACGTAGGTAACAAATGTCTGGCCATGTCAGCCCCGCCGGGTCCCGGTAAGAGGGGAAGACCCAAGAAGTGCTGGCTTGACGTCGTAAGGGATGACATGCGTGCCAATGGTCTCACCACAGGGGATGCCGACGACCGTGCGAAGTGGAGGAGAAAATGTAGGAAAGCGGACCCCGGGCGTCGCGAGACGCAACTGGGACAGACGCTCGGATGATGATGATGTTTTTACATCAACAACAGCCCAACTAAATTTAATAACCAACTCTAAAACTACTCGGACATCGCACAAAGTTTTATTAAAATTGGTCATGCCGTTCTAGAGTTCTGCGCAAAGCAACACATTTGGCGATTTATTTGTATATATATAGATTACTAACGAAATGTTGTTTATTTCAGGACAACGCTACTAGTATTTGGTACACTATATTATTTATTTAATTAATGTATACTAGTTAAAGTCAGCGGTTCCGCCCGCACGGTAAAGTTTTCCGTTCTCGTCACCGACAGACCTGCCAATTCCCGACTGGCGGCGGTAAAATAAATTGAAATGAAAATAAATTTAGATACATTTAATTTTTCCTATTGTCCTGAATTAAATGCAAAAATAGCTACCCTAAACTTAATACACAAATATATGGATGTAAAAACTATTAGTATTGCGGAACGCAAACCGACGACAGTGTCTCGTTCGCACTCACACAAACACTGTTAAGTGGGACGAGGACTGGCTAGTTTACTATTCATAACCTTTGATTGTGCTGCCGTTAGCGCATCCATGACGTACGCTGCAGTGGTGCTATGTGTGTGTCTATTTGTGTGTGCAATATGCTTGTGTGTGTGAGTCGGCGCGGGCGCAGCGACAACGTAGCCTTGAATTCGTACAACGACTGCACTTGTGCGACGATAACAGTTCAGAAACATACATTACTAATATTTATTTTCTTGTTAGTCATTTTTATTTTGATAATAAGAAATTTATTGATAATTGCTATTATGAAACATTATTAAAATATGTTATTCATATATTTTGTTTTTACTACTATCGTTGTTGTTTTTTTGGAATAGGATAACCTTTTTAAACTAATGGCGTCATCGGATCTGCCATATATGTATAGGCCATTGCATGCTTTATTCGCCAGTCTCTGCTTACCCACATTGAGATACCGATATAATATGCTTAATTGTTTACAAGTAACGTCGGGAGTAGTTTACTATGCGGATCTCGTGGCATCGAGGGTACATTTTCGTGCTTTTAATCGTTTCTGTCATACATATTACTGGAATCAAACATAGCTCACATAGGACCCGTAATATACTATTACCGTGGTGCTTCCCTATTTCTATAGGATTTACACCTAGTTACTTTCCAGGTCTCCCGCTTTGCAAAGGAGGGAAGAGGCATTACGTTCTTTTCTTACTTCCTCTCATTATCTTCTGATTAATTTCGTTGCGGGTTCCAAGACATGCTAACTTCTCCTGGGACTTCACCCAGATCGAGCTCGGTGTAACTTTTTTGGTGTTTTGGTCATTGCTGTAGATCCTGGTTTACAGGAGTCACAGTAATGGGAATGTGGGTGGGATTAGTCCCAATAAAAAAAAATTACCCACATTGAGTAAGCAGCGACCGAATAAAATAACTACCGCGTTGTTGTCTTCTTGTGTTCGTGTATTTAGACTGTTTTATGAAAAGGCCAACTCGCCAATACTACATATACGGTAAAAACATAATAATCTAAGAGACATCTCAATCTCTTTGCGTTCAAAACGAAAATACTTTCATAGATGTGCATATACTATCACTAAAATAAACCTGCATTTATGTATTATATTATTTTTATTTTATATTTCCCATACATTATTTTATTGTTTAATGCGCATATATGTAATTCCTATCAGAAATATTACAGTGGTTCCTGTACATAACAAGATTAACACCACACTTCAGTCCCATGGCTGCTTTTAATATTTCTTACTTTATCTTCTTTGCACTTATTACTCATGCATACGTTTATCTCACAGTCGCATGCGCATAATTGGCGCCGCAGGAAGCGCAGAGAGATTGATGATCTAAACTGCATCGGATCTTTTTTTTTATTATATGTTATTTTCCTTTAGTAATGAGTTCCATTGGTTATTTTTTAATAGCCGCGGTTAAAAAATACCAATTTAAAATTATAATGTCTTTATCCCCGAAGTGATAGGCAGACGCTTACTATACTAATTCACCGCATGTATTTTGTCCCACGTAAAAATGCAGAATGGTTAATAATACAAAATAATAGTTATTATTTATTTATCAACAAGCAAAAAATAGATTTCAACATATGATAAAAGACAATATGTATGTATATATTATCTCAATACGAGTTTAACTGAAATTTAATTATCTCTGTAGGCCCCAATAGTTATACATTAACCAATTTAGTTCTTTTTATTTATCTTAAAATATATAAACCATTGACATAGCATTATAATAGACTAAAATCAAAAAACGTCCTGATCACATTCGGAGACCAGTTTCACAAACATGTTTGCTTAAGATATTAATGTAATTTAAATCACATTACATAAATTTTCCTATAATTCATCATCTCTACCTCTCTCTCACACACACATTCACTCACTACCTTTCTCTTTCTGATCATTTCATGTTATGTGACGCTGAACAGCTTTTTATGCTTTCTGGAACACATGATCTTTTTAATTATCTCATCTATCTTAAAAAAATATGTGATATATTCAAGATTCTGTTTCAGAATTCTTTTATCTCATTTGTCAATTAGCCTCTGTTTCAGTGCTTCATTCTCATTCATTCCTCCAGTAGTATTGCATCACTAGACTCCAAATATTTCTCAAAAAGATAACCTTCAAACGTATCTATTACTTTTTCTCCTTCTAAATCGAATCTTCGCTCACCACGGAAACTATCTTCTCCGAAATGATCTTTGTTACACTTAAATTTAATTAAAGTATAAGTGTAGTTTTTGATGTTAGGTAAAAAAACTAACTAACTAACTATCTTCACGCTGTATCCCTGATGCGATCCATGCATACTTCTTTCGCTTCTTCGAGATTCATCAATCGCTTCATACACGCACGTCTGGGTATCCGAGTACTTTTGACCTTTCCGTTTTTGAGCAATCTGCTCACGTGGTCTTCATATGAAAGTCTCGGCCTTCCCTGACTCCTTCTACCCTCTACTTTTGAACAATATATATTCTTCGTCAATCGTTCCTCACTCATTCGTTGGACGTGTCCAAACCAACGGAGCACGCCCTTTTCAAGCTTAACGCTGACACTTTCATTCAAACCTGCCATATTGCGTATCACGTATGTTAGGTAGATTTTGATGTTCTACTCTATATACTCCGCTCTCTTGGCATACCTCCAGTGGTAACGAATTGGTTTCGTAGTTACCCTTGCGGTCTAAACACGCATTCGAATAGAGAATCTTGTTTCTAGTTGATGTAATACCAGTATCGGAGTGACCCACGGTGGCGTCTTTTCTCCTCTCCTATTCTCAATTTTCATAAATTCGATCTCAAATTAACTTACTTCTTCCTATCACCTTTATGCAGATGATCTCCAGATTCGCACGCAGTCACCTTTAGATCAGCTATTTACCGCCCATTGTACTACTTTAGATGTAACAAATTATCATTCTGTGATTATTTATGTTTTCTTGGTGCACAATAAAGTATTAAATAAATAAATCATCGAAATAACAGATACCTGCCAAAATTACACTTATCTTTTAAATATACCCTCATTTACATACTATCAAAGCTTTTTGTAATGGTAACACATGCGTAACTTAGCATCCAAAAAGAAACTTTTAGCAGAACATAAATTCAGTACAATTCTCAACAAAATGGACAATGACTGAAACAAAAATTGTAATTAGAATCTAAGATGGCGACGAGTACCCTTATCATTAAGGTCGGGGGTCTACAATCATATCTCTAATCGTCGGTCATCAACCCTGCTTATATAATCATTATTATAAATATTTAGCCTTATCCATATGTAAAATAAATAATTCGGTTTATGTTAAGCGTTTTTGTATGTTAATTATATAATCAGAATAATAGTAAGTTGTTGGTAACTATCATTCGTGGTGATTAATTCATTTATTTTATTAGAATCTTTGATCTTTGAACGGATAGACCTAGTGTCACTGAGATGGACGTTCTTAATTCGAGTCTGTGTATTTTCTAGCTGTGTGTGACAATAACCCCATTTAATAACCCGTAATTTATTAATCTATATATAATATTATAAATACGAAAGTCTGTGTGGATGTTTGTTACTCTTTCACGTAAAAACTACTGAATAGATTTTAATGAAAGTTTACAATAATATAGCTTATACATCAGAATAACACGTAGGCTAATTTTTATCCCGGGAACAAGTTCCTGTGGCAAACGGAAACGGTAAAACTGCTATACGCGGGCGAAGCCACGGGCGTCAGCAAGTTTCAGAATAATATATGAAAATTTGATTTAAAATATGTATCATAGACATTAGACATTATTTAAAGTTAATTTGACTTTTAATAAAAACTGCGCACTAACATTTGCATAATATTTTCAGCGCAACAATGTGTCTGTTACTCTGCGTATTTTCAACTGTTGAAAACGAAAGCAGATCTGCACCTCAAATAGAATGTAGCTATACTTTGTGACAATCATAATGAAAGAAACATACACATATATAAATTTACATGAAAGCTACCTTCTGCAAACAATCTGCTCTGCAGAATGATTTGATTTATTTATTCATATTACTTTCCTAAAAATGAAGGTATCTAAAGAAGTAAATAACATTAGCGGTTTTAGTAATATGTTGATTAGATAATCTTATAAAGAAATATAATTTATAAAAAAAAACAATTTTTCCACTAGTGGGATTTGTGTATGTGGTAATTAATACATATAAGTGGTATAACGGTGAATAAAAGTTTGTTGTTGGGCAAACCAGCGGTGCATATTTTAGAAATAAAAATGTACCTGTACACTTTAGCTGTAATTCTTAGATTAACGAACGAAGGACTAAACTAATGTTTTGTACGAGTTTATATTTTGTAAAATATATGGATGTATAAATGAATAAATAAGGAGTAGAAGAAGCCTCTGTGGCGCGTTGGGAGTGTATCCGACTGCTACGCAAGAGTCGAAGGTCGTGGGTTCGATTCCCACTCAGGATGATACTTTGTGTGATGAGCACGATGGTTTTTTCTGTATCTGGGTGTTAATCTAATATATAAAATTCTCGTGTCGCGGTGTTTGTGGTTAAACTCCTCCGAAACGGCTTGACCGATTCTCATGAAATTTTGTGTGCATATCGGGTAGGTCTGAGAATCGGTCAACATCTATTTTTTATTCCCATATTCCCACGGGAACGGGAAGTTTGAAGTATGTCACGAGCGAAGCCGGGCAGGTCAGCTAGTTATCTATAATATATTAAAAATATTATAAAGCTGAAGAGTTTGTTTGTTTGTTTGGTTGAACGCGCTAATCTCAGGCAGTACTGGTCGGGTTTGAAAAATTCTTTTTGTGTTTGATAGCCCATTTATCGAGGAAGGCTATAGGCTATATATCATTACGCTACTATAATGGGGAGCAGAGCAATAGTCATAAATGTCGACAAATCGGGCAAATTTTTATGCATTATTGTAGAATTTATAAGCGACGGGATTAAATAGGTGCGACGGGAAGTCGAAATATTGTGGGGGTCATCTAGTTATCTATAATATGTATCTATTTAGAAATATATAAGTATGTTTATCAGTTATCTGGCTACCATAGTGCAAGCTCTGCTTAGTTTGGGATTAGGTGGCGTTGTGTCGGTTGTCCCAACGATATTTATATTAACGATATTTAATAAGAAGTACCTAATTGTGTCATATCTTTACTTCAAACGAGTACACACTATCCTGAAGATTTTTTGTCATGTTGTAATGCTTTATCACGCTTCGCCGCCGCGAGGGTGGCAGTACTCATAGCTCTGAAGAGGGGACACACTAAACCATTACGGTGTTTCACCTTCCCTTTCTCCAATCGCAGGATAGGCTAGAGGTTAATTCACTGTGACATATACTTTCGATACATCGGTAATGCCCAGAATGATGGGCACTGATAACAGTTATTAGAGTAATAAATGGGACTTTAAGCCAAATTTTCGTGTTTTTTGTATTATAACGCGTTTCCCGATCAATAATAACCGCTTATTTTAACATGGATTTCCATATTAATTCATATTAGTCTGACTAATGCTAGTTTATAAATCCGCAATAAATAGGTCAATATTTCTAGACAACAGGAAGTAGTTATGAAAATGTTTGGTAAATATATAAACTTCAATTGAAATTGTCCTCAAATAACTTATAGTGGATTGCTTGTCTGTATGTTATGGTAATCAAATTAAATGACAATAATTGTTATTTAATTAGTAAATCGATAAAGCTGCAATTTTATTTAGTATCTGAGGAAATGTTTCAAAAGTGTGAAAGTAACATATATTAACACTTAATCAGTGGTTTATAGGAGCCACTTACGCTGAGGCTTGATGAAAATATCAACCTACCCTGTTCGCAGATATATCTGCTTAGTCCGATTTTGGGAATCTCCACAGTACTTAAAATACTATACAAGGTCTAGTTCACATTTTATAAGCTTTTGTGATAACTAAATATTGAAGCGCTCGTGGCCACGCGGACTTAAGTCCGTATTCCAGAACGTTTCTCAATACTCGATCAACGCTTGAGACTAGATTTTGCCTTATAAAATCTAATCTCAAGTGTTTCTTGAGTATTGATAAACTTTCTGGAATACGGCCCTTAATGCTCTGTAAACGTTCACTGAGTTACGCAACTTTCACTATCGCTGGTCCTCGGATGGGTGACCAGTTTGTGGCTTTTGATTTTGCGAGCGTTTCCGTGCCTCGGAAGGCACGTTAAGCCGTTGGTCCCAGTTGCCAGTAACATGGCAGTCGTTAAGTCAAGTTGAAGGCTTGAACAATTTTTACATTACAACAGCAGTTAGCCAGAACCTGCGTCTGTCTATTCCAACACGGCAATTGGCTCACCATCTATTACGTGGGACAGGAATATACATGGTGAAAAGTGGGCATATAATATGCCTAATCGAAATCGAAAAATATATAATACTAACCATACCCTGTGACTTCGCCCATGAACTTTTGTTGCAGTCTAAATGTGTAAAATGTACCTACTATAATGTATAGAAGTCTGTCAAATTCGTCAACATTTATGATAACTGCTCCGCTTCTAATGGTCGTAGCGTGAATTTATATAGCCTGTAACCTTCCTTGATAAATGAGTTATCAAACTCTAGAAGAATTTATCATGTAATTAATTTATTTTTAATTATTATTATTTATTATTTAATTAATTAATTTATCATTTAGAAACAATATTTCTTGAGATTATCGCGCTCCACAAAATAAACAATCAAACAATACATCTTTTTAAATATGAATTATTAGTTTAGTAAACATTTGAAAAGTTTAATGAATAATTAAACGCTATACCTACTGTAGTTTTATTTTGTTATGCCTCACTTGTACAGATAATATTCTGGAAAATTACTTAACACAGATATCATTATATCTGCTATTATTTTACAAACTTTTGGAGAGTATTTACTCTGGAATCATGTTAGCTATGAGTTTGGAACTGTAATACCTAACTCCTAGACGCTTTAACAAGTTGGAACGTATTGTATCAAACTTATCAATATTAAATCAATTAAAACCGGGACGAGACGCTAGTATTAAAAAGAAGTTTCATGTTAGATTACTAATGTTTCCTACTGTTCAGTGTTTTAGAAACTGATGAGGTCCCGCATTTTGCCGAGCTGAGGTCCCAGGGTTGATTCCCGGGTCAGAACAAATATTTGTGTAATTCACAAATATGTATTTCGGTGTTTGGGTGTTTTCTACGTACAATGTATATAAGTATTATTGAATTGTATTTTTTAGATGTTTATAAGTATGTTTATCAGTTGTCTAGCCATACCACAAGCTTATATTAGCTAACTTTGGGCTAGATGGCGCTGTGGGAAAAGTGTCCCACAATGTTTATTTAAGGGCCAGGAGCCTTACAGCAAAAAAAATCCGTAAGGGAAATGGCATCTATGTGTACGTAATCTATATTCTAATTTTATAAATAGGAAAGATTTGTTTGTAACCTATCTTAAAAGCAACATAGGCTAGCGAGCGAGCGAAATAGTAGTAATAATAAATATCAATAAAATCGGGCAGATTTCCATCCATTATTGTTTATACTGGGATATTTATTATACAAGTAGTACGGGATTTGAAGTATGTCATAGGCGAGGCCGTGGAATACAGCTAGTATTACATAATCCTGCGCACTTCGCTAATTAAGCCAAAAATACGTATCACTTCCACGTTGGCTGTGACAATCATCATTATCTGTTTAGGACAAACGAGTGACATTGGCTCTAAATTCATAGCACTCATTCTATCTAGCATCGACCAGCATATCTTGCCACACAACCATCTTCGCTTGACCTCTTTGCTTCTAAGGTATTGTACTGGTCGTATCAGCGACTATGGCTCACGTTATGCTGGCGCTGTCAGTGTGTCACGTGGACGGCGCGCGCGCAACTTTATTTGTAAAGCAGGTCAATGCCCGCGCGTTAGATAAAAAAACACAATTTGTTTACGCGGGCGGTTACGCAAACTCTGCCGATTGTCCCTCGCGTTCCGGTCGATGATAAATATTATAAATTGTTATTTAACTCGAGATCTACTATGTAATATTTTTCAATAATTTGTTAATATTATTCATAGTACAATAGATTTTCCTGACTATTTATTTTTAGTACGCCATAGATTTCTAATTAAAAAAAAATGCATTGATGTGTGTCCAAAGAGTTAAGCAGAAATGTATTATGATAATCTTTATTAATAATTAGTTATTGTTTATCAGATAAAATCTTATCAGTTCTGAATAATTGTCTCTTTTAATATTTTTTTTATTCATAAAAATATCAATCCCTCATTCCAACCTTGCATTAACTGGGTATCGAATTTGAATCCATGACAGGCACTAGTCAATATGAGATACAGCCCTTAATCTATAATTTATCATAACATAGTTATTACGTTCAATTTATAATAATATAACTTTGATCATAATGAAATTGTTGATTTATTATCGCTAAATTAATTAACTCAACTGTGAAAAACCTGTTGGATAACTCGGAAAATGGAGAAAAGCTTCGCGAGGAAAGTGGAAAAAGCTCCACACATACACCCGATCGCACACACACAGACGCTTCACCACACAGACAAGTATCACACGCGTGTGAGCCCACTCACACAAGCGCGCCAGTACGAAAACGAAAGTGTACGAGCGGCGCCGAGCGCGCCCGAAGCCAGCTCACGAAGTCAGTGGAACTCATCGTCGAAACTGGGACATCAGTCAGTAACACGGCGCGAACGCTGACGGACGCGGCGCGCGGTTGCAACACAACACATTACGCTCTATGACATAACTGAAAACCGTGGGCTTGTGATTATGGTGTTTTAGTGTTAGTAATTAAATATGATGGCTGTGGAAGCGCGTTCGGCTAGCGCCGGTCCGGAACCCCGCCGGTCGCCGGCTGCCGACCGCAGAGCGCTCAGTGCTGACAACGAACCTCGTACCCTGGCTGCCAGGAAAGCCTATCCTGAACCCATGTCTCCTAAACATGAACTAATTTCTCCCAAACGTGAATCTGAGGAGGACGATGCTCCGTTGGACTTGAGTGTGCGTAAAGAAATTTCCGTTTGCGATTTCGCGAGACATTCGGCATTTGCGGACCCCGCAGACTATGTGAGGACACAGCTGATCCTTAGGCAGTCCCAGGATTACCTGGCGTCTGGCCGGGACTCTGGGACAGAATCCGACGACTCTGCCGGCCGACTCAGCCCTGGGGATGATGCGGTCTCAGGGAAAGCTTACAAAAAATCCCTCATGAAGAGATACAGTAAGTCAAATTTTAATTAATACATTGCATATTTTATTATAACTGAGTGAACACAAACTATGAAAAGTATCAAAATATGTAAACTATAGAACACTATAAGGCTTAAAGATATAAAATGTTCCAAAAATGGTTTCACAGTAATAAATTAAACAGTACTCAATAACAAATTTGAAAACACTCGTACGTGTATTACATAGCTCATTGAGTAATAAATTGAGTTGTATATTATCAATTCAATTTATGTATAAACACTATATAAACACTGCATAAAGAAAAATATGAACATGAAAAGAAAGTGCTACGAGTTACAGCGCGTAGCTGCCTCTACACGTGTGCTACGGACCTCGCTACGGCACAAACATTTTTCTTCATAATATGTAGTAAAGTAAAGAACGCTGAAATGCTGTACTACGGCACCCTGACCTTCCTCAACATGCATTGTGTAAACTGCAGTAGGCGTTTATCTACCTATTTATATATTTTCTAAGCCTGTATAACATTTTTTGTAGAATGTTTTTTAGGCAGAGGCTCGGGAATAAATATTTTGTCTGCCAATCCCGACGCGACGTCCCGTTAGACACAAATAAAAGTGGGACATACCTTGCCTCGAATGTAAACAACTATTTCGAGAATCGAAATCAAATAATATTATAGAAATCATGACTGGCAGTTATGTAATAGGAATCAACAAAGTAAATGTATGTTCACAAGGATATATCAGAACATAGGCCTAATTGAAAAAATATTGTTGTGTTGGATAGTTCATTTATCGAGGAAGGTTATAAGCTATATATCATTATATTACTACCATGGAGAGCGGAGCAGTAATCATAAATGTCAAGAAATCGGGCAAATTTTACTATATATATATATATATTAACAGGATTTTATGAGTGCGACGGGGGCTCGGAGAATGTCTCAGACGACTGCCCCGCACCTTAGTCTGCTCGTCAACAAGAGTGTTAATATATATGAAGGATATTATTTACTTACCTCTAAAGTCATGCGATTACATCAATTTTGCCTTTTGAAGGAATGCCATGTTCTCTGATCACATGCTGCTCTGCCTCTGTGGCTATGGCAATTCGTTCTTAAGTCTCGGGTTGGATCTCGAGTCTAAATATATATTTGAAGGAATCTGGTTATTTTCTGCGTATAAATTGTATATATTGTCTAAATGTATGTATGTAATTAGATTTTTTTATCAGATGTATAGATCCACAAAAAATATTCATTGATATTTGTACAATCACGCATAGGACCTTGGGTGGTTTTAGTCGGTTCTAACTTAAGACACCGTTGGCTCCGGTAGGATGAAATCTAAGGACAGTTTCACACGTTAAAAAGAGTGGTTAACCTCTTAGAGGCTATGTGAAATATATTTAATCGAATCTATTTATAATGTCTTTGTATACCTTAAATACACCCGTAGGCCCACGGTGAAAATAAATATGGATAGGTCACAAAGGGATGAAATAAGCATAATTTACTAACAGAAATGTAAATGGCTTACATGGTTAAGGTTTTTACAGATCTTAAATACATATTTTGTGTCAATGGGTTTAATCAGAGTTGATGTACAACTATTAACTTATATACAATAGCATATAATTTCAAGTGTTTGTGAGAAGTTTTTTATATTTATTATACTCAGTATAGAAATTCTATCGCGATTTCTTTCTAACAAGAACCCAGCGTATAGAAGAATCTCTGAATCTCAAGATCAACTGGGAGCAGCTCTATCAGAACTGGTAGACACTCTGTAAAGGAGTGTCTCTCTCAGAACTGGTAGAGGCTCCGTAAAGTAGAGTCGGCAAGTTGACTCTGCAGTAACTTTAACCGGACTGGTGCACCATAGCACATGTCACCAAAATACCTACGTGGGTCCAAATTTCGGACAGAGGATCATTGATTCCTTACAGTTTGAAAAAAATACTAACAAATAAATAATGAAAAAACTAATTTTCTCAATCTATACTAATATTATAAAGCTGAAGAGTTTGTTTGTTGTTTGGTTGAACGCGCTAATCTAAGCAACTACTGGTCGGATTTGATTTTTTATCTGTGTTGGATAGCCCATTTATCTAGGAAGGCTAAAGGCTGTATATTATTACGGTACTACCCTGGAGATCGGAGCAGTAATCATTGACTAAACGTGCCAGTTTAGTCAAAACCACACTAATCTTTTGTCAAAATTTGTAGTGAAGTCTGCTTGCCTCATTGTAACTACGACCGTGAGAGTAAAAGGAGAATCGATGGCGTATTGATCGTACGCATTCTCGTTAACAATAGTGTATTGTGAGCTGTTTACTATCGATCTACTATACTATATCGTGTTTTAACCAAATCTACACAGTATGGTTGGTACACATATTACGTGCCCTAACCTCTAACTTTTCCTCTTAAAGAAATATCTGAAGGAAATATGTTTTTTAATCATGTAAGTCACAAATTGACACTTATAATTATCAAATTTTAAGTGTAGGTATATAAAGTTAGATAATTATAAGTAACATTGTCCTTTTAAACAAAAATCCCTGCGGCTCTCCATTTCAACACGGCAATGGGCTCACCACCTGTTACATGGGACAAAAATGCATACGGTGATATGTGGGCGTATAGTATGCCTCTGCCTACCCATTCGGGGATAAAGGCGTGAAAATATGTAAAAACACGGGGCCAAAGTTAGTACTTAATAAATTTTGTTTATTACATAAGACAAATCGGGACTCACATTAATAACATCAAACCGTACTACAACCTTGAGGGTTTCCTCTCTGAAATTGTTCAACTTTCATCACTGCTGCCTACGATCACCATTAATTATAAACGGAATTGCTGGTAACTTGACTATCCGTAAACCAGATCGGTTTCCCTTTGGGATATAGAGATTTTTCATCAATGTAGGACAGAGACAAAAAGTACTATTGGTTGTCGGCCTTTTAAATGAAGTTCGTAAAGTGGCCCTGGCGTGTATTGCGCCGCCTTACAATCGAAAAAGGTTGCATATTATCTTTATGTAAACATTAGTTCTTTTAGTTTCAAAATGCGAAAACTAATCAATAGTTTACCAGAAATGACTCTGTAGCTTACTTAGATTATTAGCAACTGTGTGTTTTCCAATAAAAATAAAATATAAACTATGTGACAAAAACAAACTTTCATAATACTTTATTTTGTTCTAGTTTTTTTTTTAACTTATACTTTTACTTAGGGTATGATTGATGACAGATCCATACATAGTACAAACTGCTAAACGGATAGTTGTTTTGAGGTTCTATTAAGGTAGGATTTTTCCACGCTGTATCCTTAACAAGGTATACAGAGAAGATAAAACACTAGACTTCGCAATTCACGCAGTTTTGCTTCCTACAGATTCATTAATCGTATCAGTCATCTAGGTGTCCGAGTACTTTTGACCTTTCCGTTTTAGAGCACTCTGCCCACGTGGTCTGTATGTAAGTCTCTGTCTACCCTCCGACTCCTTCTACTCTTTACTTTAGCACTGTAGATTTTCGCCGTCATTCGTTCCTCTCTCGTTTAATGTGTCTAATTTAACGCAACACGCCCTTTTCTTGCTTAACGCTGGTATTTTCATTTATTTAAAGCGTCTACGTACGTCATAACATATCATCATACATCTACGTTGTCTCTCCAAAACGTCAAACCAAGGTTTTTGTCCTACTGGTGTATCTATCCTTCTGTCCACTAGCGGCGGCAGCATAGCCAGACACTTTTGTATAGAAAATTCAGTAAATAATAAGTGTATTCGTTTTGTATCAACAGATCAAGGGCCCAAGTCTACTATTGCAATTGCGTCAGATATAATCGTAATCGTCGCTCAATACAAAGCCACAGGTACTGTTTTCACAGTTTTTCGTAGTCTACTATTACAATTGTACTCCAATAGACTTCTATCGGTTGGTTGATGAGTTCTACTAACGTGTACCGCACCAGTGGTGCTAGTCAGTTGCATTTTTGATAGTCTACCAACATTTTGACAGCTAAAACAGCGATTCTATTTCTATTCTACGGCTTGACAGTAGTAGACTCGGCCCCCAGAACGAATATATTCAATTTTGACACCTTTTCTCGCAGTGTGTTTATCCAACATAAGTACTCGTATGGTTATTCTCAGCACGTCGAATGTCGTATGCAATATTGCACATCAAAATAAAATGCACAATCGCAGCTATATGTTTTCCGTAAAATGTCAACGACCCTTAACTAGGTTATTGCAAATGCACTCGTGTTATTGTCAAATGAATTCAGCTGCATCACTAATTATGGTATGCGTTGTTTATAATATAATTGGCGACTTGTTACTTGCAGATTTTTTTGTATTTTCTTTATGGGTTTCAAAGGATTGACTGGACAGTATATTGGCACTTGGAAATTCAAACTAATATTTGTATTACTTTATAAAACCTTTCCGGGTCTTTTATCAAAGATTCTCCCGATTTAAATATTAACACATACCTGACCCGATTTCCATTTGATAACGAAAGGAATAGGTAATCTGCAGACCTATGCGCTATTTGGTTTGCTTAAAATTAATAAGTACTTTCGTTACAAAAAAATGATCCACAGGTTCATACATCTTCTCTGCCTAACTACTAGACGTGATTGTATCCTGATAAGAGATGACACGCGTGTTAATGATCTCAAATTAACTAAGCGGAGACAGGGACTCGAGATGAGGTCATCGGATTGTACCGGAACTAACGCTCGAATGATGACGATGTTAATATGTATTAGCAGTTCAATACCTATCAAACATACAATGCTAACTTGCCTACTGTTCTCTATAAGGAAGTACATTTACACAAACACGCCATATCTGGAGCAGGCTGACATTTCATCAGTCATCACTTGTCATCAAACACGAGGTTTGCTAGCTCATCAGTGTAATTCGCGGTAAGCAGGTTCGATGCCCGCGCTTCCGTACATGGCATATCGCAGTACATGGCTCTTGTTACATTATGAACACAATGCTTATTAATAAAATAGTATTTTAATTGTGATGTAATACTGCCGAGTTCAGTGTCTTTTGCCTTATTTAAAAAGGTTGGTGTTTATTTTTTTAATATTCTCACTCAGCATACCTCGTACCTGTGCAGTTAGCACTCATTGAAAATGAGAAGGATTTCAATTGAATACCCGCATGCCAACAAAGTTATTTTTAATTTTAGAATCCGATTTAAATAAATACAAATGAAACGTTAGTACCTCTTTGAATTTTAAATAAGGAAGGAATTGAAGGAAAAAATATTGGTGTGTGTGACCCACAGGCCAAATTTTTATTCCGTTCCGTTTTAATTTTTTTTTATTTTATTTTCAATAATTATTGTAAGGCGTATGACCTGGGTTTATTTAAAGATCTTGCGCGGAGGCAGTCTATATATGATTATTCCTTACATTTTATACGTGATTTGAAAGTGACATGGCAGTGCACATCACTGCATTTTATTGGTAAAAAAAAATTAATGTGACCGTGTCACGCTATCGTTCCCATGAATATTCAAAAAGAAAGGATGTACCAGGAAATATAATCTATGCACATCTTTATTAAACAGCTGCCAAATAATATTGGTGATCTGTGCCCTTCCCGGTGAAATGTGTGATACCTGCGTGTACGCAGGTCGGAAGTGAAAGGTGCGTAAAAAATCTTATTTATACGCGATTGACGACGCCGGATACATGCATCCACCTCTAAACAATACGCAATCGTGATCGGGTTGGATGCAACAATTTTTATATTAAAGCTTTCAAATAGCCTGACAAACTTAATATTCAATGAAAAAGCCACCATTACAGTTCAAAAATAGTCATTTTTCAATACACAATACGCAATTTGGAGACCAGAGTCCGCTTCGAAATGACCTCCGAAAGCCACGGGAAACCCAGTGAGACCCTCGTATAACTATCAAGTCTTAATGTCTAGAAAAATAAGTTTTTTTTTTTTAATAATTATTTAATGGCCTGGTTTCTAAGACCTTTTAGCCAAATCTTATTTTTTATATCATATTTCTTCAATCTTATCTTCTAATTAGTCCTGTCCAGTCGATGTCGTGTCCTCATTGTCCGTCCTGGTCTTTGCCCTCAGTATAATGGTGATTCTTATACTAAGGTTGTCAGTGGACGTTTCACGGCAAGAGAGAAAATAGCATTTCACTGCATATATATCATTGTTTTTCACTATAGCACGTTAACACAACTTTTATGTCCAAGAAAGCACCACTCCCGCACATAAAACAAGATAAATGCACTAGTTTTAGAAAATAATATAAAGCAAGTGTCCGCACTTGTCACTCTTCCCGCCAGATGTCGAAAAATAAGTTTGATTCTAGTTTACACAGATTCGTTGGTACCTTTTTTATATTCCTTGCAAAACATGAAAAAAAATATTATGCGAGCTTGTTTACAAGTAGCGCGATACCCGGACATAAAAAAGGTCGATGTTCGTCCAAATATTTGCATAATATTATTACATTTTTTTATTGATAAAAATATTGTTATTGATATAGAGAGCCACGTCGATACCTAACTATTAACTCTTATCAAAACACTGGCCACAGATACAGCTACCTGTTCACAGAAATTTCGATCAAAGAAAAAAAAAACTATTTTGAGTTTTATTAATTCACACATTGGTAAAATAGTAACATAGATTAATGTCCATTAATACAAAATAAACTCTAATATTGTATACATTGAGTCCAAAGTTAATGATCTATTAAATTATTTATATTACGTTTCGTGCTAATGTAAACAATAGAATGTCTCAAAAGGGTGAGGAAGGGTTGTTCTTTTTTTGAATAGCTTCCTGTAAGCTACCTATCCCTCTCGTGATCTGACTTCTAAAGATGTCGGAAAAGGATAACAATAATAAATATGACTCACGACTAGATTTCAACAAAAATGCAGTTTTAGTATTCAAATGACGTGGACGCATCCGTTTTTAGAAATACAAAAATAAATAAACGCGCTGAATTTTACAGAAGCTATTGATAGAACAAACTGTTTTATAACATCGTTTGTAAACAGACATGTTGTATTTTTACTCTAAGGAATTAGCACTATTTTTTATATTAGAATGGGGATCCTTTGTAAGCTTATGCGCTTTTACGTAACATAGTGGAAATTCATCGTATAATGATAGTAGAAGAAGGGCGAGAGAAACTCCGTACAACAATTAAGAATAACCTCTACTAATTGTAATGCAGGAATGACGAACAGAACTTCTCAAGAAAAGGTTGTAGGACAGGTAAAAGGAAACCTTACCCTCCAGACAGTTATGTGTACCATTTGCTGCCAAGCAGTCTTAAGGATGCTTCGTGTGTAGGCAAAACACGTGTCTACTTTATGTCACACTGTAAGCCGGAGTATTTCACATTGCATACAATCTGGAGGTTACTTAAACCTCTCTCACATCCCTTTCCTTGAGGAGATCGGTTCGTCGTTACTCCGTTACAATTAGTTGAAATTATCCTTGACTGTCTTGCGTTTGGATTGAAGAATTAGGGAGGGGGGGGGTGATGGGTTCCTCTTCCCTCTTTTATTATGAGCATGTGTCATTGATGCCTCCTACGTCTACAAGTCAAATAGTAGACCCCGGATTCCAAATCCAAGGGGGTTTTGCAAGCAATTGAGAATACGCCAAGATGTAGGAATAAGAAGGCTTCAATGACTAATTTAGAACATAATTAATGAATTATCAATATAACTTTAATCGAATATAATCTTATCCGTTATGTATTTATGAATGCATACGCTTTACGATACGTCTGGGCGTGGGGCCGACCGTACGCGCAATTTTTGGCCGGCCTTCACTCTCAACGCAAGGCTATTAGATTTCGCAACACATACAAACAGACAGTGACCTGTGCCACCACTGTTACTTACAGTCCCCGAACCACTTATGCTCGCAGTTAATGGGCCATATGCAGAAACATATTTTTAAACATGTGAACTGATTATGATTATGAAGTAAAACCCTCAGTTTAATAGGGTAGTAGTAGTGTGTAAAAAATGTGGTTTCCGTAACAGTATACTGCTCACCTTGCCGGTTTCGTCTGTCAAAAGAAAAAAGTTTAACCCAATTTTTTAATGTGTGAAAAAAACTCGTACCTGCCAGTAGCGGGCGTGCACCCCGGTAAATAAAAAAGTTAACTGTAAAAGTGCACATTTTTAAATAAAGAAGTGGTACTTTTTGGCAGCTTTTTTTCGAATTGCGAACAGAAGAAATGTTTTTTAATGGCATATTTACGTTCCTGTTTGGTTGCGCAATGGGCCAAATAACAGTACCTTTTGTCTATAATTTGCGCTGCAGATGTTTTTATTGTGATTTTTTTTACAATATCGACTTTTTAAGCGCTCTTTAGTAACGCCTTTCTGTCTTTCTCTTCTTTCTCCTGTATTGAATAATATTTTAACCCCGTTGTTCAAACAAACAAATTGATGACAATTTGCGAGAATTTGCAGAACGTTGCCAACCAAGATAAAAGCGACTGAACAAAACAAATTGTTCTGTGACTTTGAACGCCCCCGGGAGCTAAAGATGTATAAGATAAATAATATGGTTGAAATAAAACTTATCGCATTGTTTCCTGTAATGGAACCATTTCCTGTTCCTTAGCTACAATTTTGTCACTATCGAGTTATTGGCCTGCATAATATTAAAGGGAGAGGGTAACAAATGTCTTTTTAAATATTAATTAGGTAATAATATTTTTTTGCTGGATTCCAAAATAAATCTTTGAATTTCAATTAACATATACTCAGTATTTAAAAAAAAACAACACAAATATATTTTAATCAAAAACTAATTACCACATAGCACTTTATAAACAATATTTTATCTGTTTAGTTGTCGAATTCCACTTTTCACTCTAAACAGTGTGCAAATGATATCACAGATACAATGTTTTGCTTGCTGTATACATTTACTAATCACTATCTAGGCACTTACTGTTACTCGCCGCTTTTCACATGTAAATTATATTACTTATGTATTTGTAAGTTCAATTTTTGGTTGGGTAATAACCAATAGCAACACGTAGCTAGTTATCAAGGGAATTTAAAACCGTTTGTCATAACCAACCTATAGATTCCCAATCCCGGTAAAATTATCGTTCTACTCCATCACAACCATCCTATAGACGATGGGTGTGATGGAGCCCTATAAGACTTGAACATGGATGTACATCCCATACTCATCTACAAAAGGTGCACTTGCCTACTAACGAACAAGGTTATGGTGAAGGACAAATAGAAATAAAACCATTTACCACTGTCTGTCTAGCCAGTGTGGTACAAAAAGATCATCTAATATACTAAAAAGGCAATTTTGCATTTGCCTTTTTACTATATTAGAAGGCCTTTTTGTACCACCCTGACTAGACTTAAAGGTAAATATTAAAATAGAAGCCATATTTGTAGCGATAATTGCTGCTAAAAAGTATTTTAGCTTTTAATGGAGCGTCAGTATTAAAACCCAATCTCTAGGTAACTATGTACAAATTTCTGAGAGGTTATGTTTACTGACATTTTAAAAAAGAACTACCATCCCCGAATTCTCACGTAGAAATTGTACGGTAGTAACATTACAGTGGTTTTTTTTAAATGATGATATAAAATGGTCGGTATCTACACTAATATTCAAATAATTGTTTGTGTGTCGACTAACACGTTATATTGTTGCTAATATTTTCAGCACATATACACAGATATGCTTCCTTATTATGACGTAAATATGACTGTTTCCATACAAAGTATTTAGCTATGGTTGTGATTAGTTGGGTCAAGGTTTATTTAGCTAATTATACATAAAACATCAGTCCTAATTAGGACCGGGTTGCATCCTCGACGTGTTGGATGCTATCGGAAATTTCTGGTAAGATAAGAAAGAGATGAGGTGACTCAGATATTTATTTGGCTGTGAAGTACAGTTAGTGCATAAAAAATATGCAATATTTAGTACAAACTAATTTCCCAAAGCAAACTAGACCATATTTATTTTCATAAATATGGCGGTTTTCAGCAGAATCATAAACTTAACTCAACTATCTTCACGCTCTATCCCTGTCGAGGTAGTCAGAGAGGACAATCGTCAGGTATCATAAACATAAACAGATTTACATTTTTTATATACTTTGTTACAAAAATTATCAACGTTATTTTGACGAGCTAATGGAAATAAACAGCCGCAAGCCGTATGTATTATCTGTGAAACACTATTATGAAATTAGATTTTCGACCATCTTACTTTTTTATGTCAACAGTCAGAACAACTCCTATAAACTTCCTTTTTAGAATAAAATTCAAACAGAAATATCTCTAATTTTCTTTATATAATGAGGTTTTACTTTGACTTATCTATGATTTATATATTTGAATGTAACTGACAAGTTTTAAATTTGAAGCACTCGTGGCCCCGCGGTCTCAGTGTTCTGTAAACGATCACTGAGTTACGCAACTTTCACTATGGCTGGTCCTCGGATGGGTGACCACTTTGTGGCATTTACATTTGCGAGCGTTTCCGTGCTTAGGAAGGCACGTTAAGCCGTTGGTCCCGGTTGCCAGTAAAATGGCAGTCGTTAAGCCTGGTTGAATGCCTTATTGGCGGCTTGAAAAAATTTCAACAGCAGGTAGTCACATCCTGCGTCTGTCTATTTCAATACGGCAATGGGCCACCACCTATTACGTGGGACAGGAATCCATACGGTGAAAAGTGGGCATATTATATGCCTCTGCCACCCCTTCGGGGATAAGGCGTGATGGATATTTATTTATTTAAGTTTTAAATTCCAATTTCGGATTGTCTAGCGTGGTTAGTTTGTTAACATTAAATAGCCTGAGGGATGGTTTATATCAGCTTCAATTACTGGTCCTGTAATGCCCTCCCTAACAGGGAGAAGGGGGTGGAGTAAACAAACTAATGTAATAAGTTCTTTTTCAAGGGAACTAGATGCTTCGGACAGAATAATGCTTGTAGTTTGTTAAAGATTTTGATCTAGTCCTTAGTAGTTAGTAGTTTTCTCTAAAAGCTAAGATATATTTTTAGGTACCTATTATCGCTTCAATAAATAAAAAATATTAGTGACTTTTTTTTTTTAAATATACCAGTCAGTCTTTTGCATTTGCCTTTTTGGATTGAAATTTAACCTAATATTAATATTCTGTGGCATTGCATTTTCGCACTTGTAAAAGGCCCTTTCTCGATATCTACGAGTATGACTAGGTGCCATGACCACCATCATTATTGGATTCAGTCCAACGTATTTCTTTTTCCTTTTACGTGTGCTTTTAATCCACAGAGCAAAAAATGTTGTTCGTTGCCTCTCGCTCTTGCCCTAATAGATACCGCGGTAGTATGCCACGCGCCAAGTTTGATCAAGTATTAATCTCAAGACTTTATGCGAAATCGCATACGCGACCTGTCAGTTGCCGGCTATTCGGCAGTAGTAATTAGTGTGTAGAAGTCTAAAAAGTGAATCAGGTAGTAGAGTAGTTTTATGAACATGCAGAGTCTAGCGCAACGCAAGTGACATTGATTCCTTTCTCTGTGTTTTAATCCTTTCGGTGGTATCATTTTGACTGATGTATAGCTCTTCAATATAGGTAAAGCCTTATGAGAACTATAATCTCAGCGTTAAAGAGTTAAGTATGCTCATGTTACTCATCCAGACCACTTACATTGTTTTTACAGTCTAGACAATTCCACTCAAATACAACATCAATATACTTAAATACAACATTAATATACTCAAATACAACATTAATATACTCAAATACAACATTAATATACTCTAATACAACATTAATATACTCAAATACTACATTAATCCACTCAAAAGTTAGCTTAAAAAGCATGATATAAATTGTAGAAGATTCTAAGATACCCTAGTTTGGAAATACACATTAATTGATCATCCTGATTACGATGTCTACGCTCGTGACGCCATCTATTTCTTGAAATCAAAACTATTAAGGGCTTCTAGTTATACCACTTACCACTAAACGTCCTTACCCCAATTAAAAGTCATTGTTTACGTATTAACCGGTGATAAAATACCTCGCTATATATATAAATAGAAACTGTTTTATATCGGTTCAACATTCTCATATATAATTTATCCGTAAAGATTATAATTTCACGCGTTATATTACTATTATAAGCTTCTTGCTTAGTACCTACACATTGTGAACATTTTCCAGAATTGTCAAGAATTCTAACTAGATTTGAAACTAAACAAAGTCAATATTTCAATAATATTATTAAATAACGAGCTTAAATGTAAATGAAATAAATGAAATGCGCTAAAATAATAATTCTCAGTAAGTATTTTCGTTTGATACCCATACAGTAGGGAAACTTAAAACTTTAAGGGCCGTATTACAGAACGTTTCTCAATACTCAAGAAACACATGAAAGTAGTATTATAAGGCGAAAACTAGCCGTTCTGTAAAACTTAAACGTTCTGTAATGCGGTTCTTAATTTGACATATTTTTTAGTCCGCCATGTCAAACTTGCGTGACTTCTTTTTATTATTCGAGTTATTCTCAGCAAGCCCTTTCAATTGATACCCATATTGTAGGAGAACATTAAAACTAGTGACGTCGCACAGCTAACTATGCATTATCATCTTTTCTCTATTGAATAAATTTATCATCTCAATCGAACTAAATTTCAGCTAAATCGGTCGAAGATATTTACCTCAATATTGACATTACAACTTAATAAAAAGCTTGTAAAAGGAAAACAAACCAAACAAACAACTAATGTAAAAAAAAAACGCTTCAAGTAGGTATAACTCCATATAAATAATACTATCTGTATTACCAAATAGCATTCATGCTTGTCCATTTTATAGGCATTCGGTCGGCGGATATTACGACACGCATCTGACATTTTGTTGTACAGGAAATCAAGAGTTTTAATTTTAGAAACATTAATTAAAAAATAGGTTTAAAATCTTGCTTTACAAATTAGAATATCAAATTGTAGTAAGATACCAACATTACAATATTTCATTCAATCACAACTGACAAAAAAGTTTCGTTCATTCTTTTTTTAAACAGTAGTATTAGTGCCACCATACGTAATGCCAAATAAACCATGTCACAATAAAAAAAAACGGAGCGGTGAAAATACTGCTGCGGAAAAATAACCCTTATTAACAACATATTTAGAAGTAATCAACCGCAAAGTGGTGTTACTTACAGGGCTTTTTCGCGAGACCGCCGGCATTTTTACAACACACCACACATTGCGTCACATAGAAGTGCGTTGTGCAATGTACCGACCGGCGTGCTGCGATGCTTACTGTACACCTTGAGCACCCACGGCGGAGTTTCAAAATATTTTAGAACCAGCCTCCCAATTACTGTTGTTCCGCTAATCTGTGTGAAACATATCAAAATCTGGTGGCAACTATAAAATCTTATCTTTGTTACTAAATATTCTCATAATATACGATGTAGACTAGTATGGGGCACTGTCTTGACTATTAGCCTTAAAAAAATGGTTTCAAACAAGTAACGCGCCCTTCACCGTCGTCGTAGCGAAGGAATCAGACGACTTCTAAACCGAAACCAGTTTCAAAACCGGAAGTGGTAGATACTCCAAAAACGCCTATTCGTGGTGTCCTGAATTGAACACCGAAAATCGTTTCTCCCCATATCTCTTACGTTTTCTATGAAATAGATGCGTACAGATGGATGGACAGACTGAGCTATTTTATAAGACTTTTCGAAGTGTTGGGGATCTAAAAGTCTAAAAAGTATATTCTGGTTACGCTTATTTACAAATAAAATCATTCAAAACAACATAATAAAGCAATGGCAGTGTATTGTTTACTTTGTAATATGACTTCTGTATCACAAAAAGCTTATGCCTCTTTTAAAACTCGCAATGGCCTACGTTACTAAATTATTGATCATTATTTTACATTAAACGTCATTTAAATGTAAGAAACAGAACACGGTGTTGTTTCCACGAAATAAAAAAAATCAAGTAGACAATCACTGCAAACATCACGGTTGTTACGAAACACACAAGTGTGTCAATGTCACCCAAATTTCCGCCGACCGGCGCGCGCGCAGCCGGTTAGAGAACAACTTTGCCGGCTTCTATCCACTACTGAAAACTTCCATCTAGTTCATTTCTAATCCAATTATCGTAATAAAATCTGTATTATTTATATTATTTAGTATTTTTTTGAATAAAACTATTATTTTAATATAAGGTACTATTGCCATAAGTATCCTTAGCAAATAATTTACTAGAACACGTTTAAATTCAAAAGGTAACCTCGTGACAAATCACTTTAACTTAAGACATGTGTTGTAGTGAGTTTATTATATCAAAACAGGCAAAGGAAGCGTCCGCGCAGGCTAGCCAACAACAATGTACTCAGGGATGTTTGCAATATCTCCGTATTTGTTTGTTTGTGTGCCGGTGACGGCGCGCGTGCAATGCCGGTATTTTACAGTTTCCGGAGAATTATACTCGTTTATAACATTTAACTTCAAAGATCTGTTGAACAGTTGACAACTACTGGATTCAGAGTCTTAATTCGTTTTAGTATTGTACCCTAATTTGGAATAAAAAAAAGGTCTGTCTGCGGCATAGAATCTTGCGCAATGCGAAGTGTGTACGCGACCTACAAGAGTGCGCGAGCGCAAGTAAACAGGAAAATGGCCGTCGAAAACTGGCGGGGTTTTAGTTTTATACTTTTTAGTTCATTCATGTGGCTATTTGCGTTTACGCGTCACACAGCAAATAACATTTCTATTGTTCTGTGACGCATATTTTATTATTTTCCCAGTAATTGTGTCAATAACAGAACTGCCCGAATGGCAGGACTATAATTTTATTTTAAGGTTTTGGTAAATAAAAATAGCAACACCGCTTCCATTCAGTTCTACTTACGAGCTCCGAGAAAACTGACATATTGCACAAGTTAAAATTATCTTCACTTACCACAAGCGCTGTGGCGACTTTGAGTTAAAATTAAAACACTAACTTATCCCCTTATACCGTACAGGCCAAGTATACCACCCATGCATGCATGGTAGAATCAAGCTATATTTGAAATAGAAGCTCTCTCGACGCTTACCTTAAAAGGTCATTAAACATTACGAAATAATGCTGAAATCTCACACATCGGTTCATATAAGACTTTAAGGCATTCTTTTTAAAATGGAGTATTTGCCCGTCATATATTTTATAATTGACTTTAAACTAATATTGGATTACTAAAGGTATTTCATATACTGAATAATTATGATAGATATGTACTGTATGATTTTGTTTTATGCTAAATAGTTTTTAAATTTGTTCAATGGGTCTCTGTTGACAGCTATCTAAATTACACACATAAAAAAAAGTTTAATCATAAAAGAACACATAAAATCGTAACAGTACATAATTGATATTAATTTTATTGTAAAAAATCTATGAATGTAATGCGAGTGGTCTATGAGGAATAGTCAACAACATTTCATCTAAAATCTCATTTATAAATCAATGTTATATTTTGCAAGTGATGCAATAGAAAGGTCATAAATCGGTCTTAGTGACGCACAGTGAAGCAACAGTTTCGTTGCGGTGGCAGCGCGTACCTGTAGTGATTGGCCAACGTTTCCGGTTATCAACTCTTTACCGGTTTTCTTGCCTGTTTTTTTGTTTCATAAAATTATGTCATCGGTTTTACAAAATGTGCGTCTCACCCAAGGCATTTTTAGTAGATGACTTACTTACCTATAATTATTTATTTATGGTTTTCCGCCGAAGTTCTGTTTATTACCCATTTAAAAATGCGTATAATTCATAGTTTTTAACTTTTTATGTGTTACAATATATACATTAGAGAAGTTATGGAATTAATAAACTCTACTTGTTACATTTACTGACTTTAACACAATTTATTTATAGTTTAAAGTATTAAATCATTAAACAACATGTAATTATTTCAATGTGACTTGCACAAATTAAGCTAATAACAAACGCCCACACCTCACGCTACTAATCCATTCAACTTTAATGGATCCGGCTTGAAATCATTTCCTTTAGATACCACGATCTAGTCATTACTTCACTCGCCGATTTCGTAACCTAAAAAAACAATTAAATCCCATATCAATGACCCAATATTTTCACTTAATAAAATCGTAATCTAAAGTTGATAATGAAGTTAATCAAATCCCTGAAAACGTTTCCATTGGCGAACATAACGTTCTTTTAATACGCACACAAACGCATTACATGCACACTTGTGGCATCTCTGTGGACTGTGAGTAAATATATGATGCAGTTCTCGCCTAGCGCCTAGACGAAGTATCTATGTGTTCGGTTTACTATCGTAGTGCGGGGTGCGGGGACACGCGGGTGGAACCGGGTCAAGGGAGCTCCGATGCACCGTTCGCATTAAATCTCACTTTCGCGCGCTGCACCACTAAACATGGCGGACGTAGTGACGCGCGGTTTCGTTCTCGATGACACATTTTACGGTTTTCCTTTTTACCGCTCCGTCCGCTAAATCAGGCCACAGAGATGTGTTGTAACGCTTTACACGTGTAATATAATTGACGAAACAAACAAATAAAGTTATATCTACAATGGCCCAGTATCCTTGTCCCTATTTCTTATTTCCTACGTCGAGTATCGTACGTAATCGAGATAGTAAGCTTATCTATTCGTAGTGGCATCTTATCAACTACTACTTTAATGCAATATACCGTTGAATTTGATAAACAACTGGTTGTACTCTTTGTTCTTGAGTTGAAACTGTTTTCATACAGGTACTTAATATTCGCCTTTTATTTTTCTACAAGGCTTAGGTACTACAACTATCTCATCATTATTTTACTGTACAGTAGATACTACAGGATCATAATGTATCTCTTTCCCTCTACACTCGTTATTTATTGAACTGACCCAGATTTCTTGTTTATAATTTAACAAGGCTACAACAACTCTATCCAATTATAAACTAGGTTTGTATGTGCTTCAAATGAGAGGACCTAAAGGTACTCAATATAATTGGATGTTTTTCTACTGTTAGATACTAGACATTTTTTTTTCAAAATAACTATATTGGTAGTGTCCCTGAGGAAGAAGTTTAAGTGATTGGATCAATTACGAAATGTGTTATAAACAGATGTGTTTTCTTTTAGATATTAGCGCTAAAGATAGTGATAGAGCATCTTTGGAAAGATATTGTATGTGTCAAAAGTAAGGGTGATATGTAGACCAAAAAGTAAGGGTGATATGTAGACCAAAAAGTAAGGGTGATATGTAGACCAAAAAGTAAGGGTGATATGTAGACCAAAAAGTAAGGGTGATATGTAGACCAAAAATGACACAAAAATACGCCACCGTTATAGAGTGTGTACATTATGCATCTTTCTAAGTAAAACAGCGCGCCTACAATTTCTTTTTTTTTCAACTTAGATAACCAAATAAGCTTTATACTTAATGAAGATCAATATTCGATATGGTTAATTTTTTAAATTCACGTCACTATTCTAATGACTCTATGACCGTCAAAGTTCATAAATGAATGACATTTCTCATAGACAAAAAAATAAACAAACAAATTATAAAAAGTCTGTTTACATCTTACCGCGACCGTGAATCGAATTAACGTTGGTTCGAGGCTGCACGTACACCAACCTGTTGTTCCTCCAACAAGGTTGGCCTAAAAAGTTCTATTGCAACGTAACACTTTTACGACATGACTAATGGACAATAGCTTACGAAACAGCTCGTCAGTATTAACAGTATTGTACAGCCAACTAATAGAGAATACATCAAAAATTAAAAAAAAAATAGGGTCACTGTATAAGTACGTTTGCATCACAGAGATGATTCACATGCCTACGCTGCCGATAGTGTAAACCCCTTCTAAGACCCCTTTTGAAAAACTCTGAAGGACGAAATTACTTTGAAATCCAAAGACAGTTTAAATAAACTTTGACGTTCCTGTAGAGTTGCATTATATTCTTTTTTTTTAATGAACACAAAATATAACAACAATACAAAATATAAACAATATTAACAGACAACGGTTGCTTGTCAGAAATTACTTTATGCGATAAGGCCGCCCATTGTACTGCTTGCTATTGTAACAATATTTTTACTATGTTATTTTGTATGTTTGCACAATTAAGTAATTAGAAACAATATAATTATGTTTATTAATATAATATAATTATGTTTATTAATATTTTGTTTATATTTTATATGTGTCCCTCCCTATATAGTCACCAAAATAGTTTGTTGAAATTCCCCCTCCCTTAATTTTGTCCTTTCTAAGTGTCATTTTTGGTTATCTACATAAAAAATAATAATTAGTATTTGACCTAACTATTGATATTGATAGAACAAGACGTATTAACATCACTAGCTAGTCTAGCGGTGAATGGCGTGTAGGAAGCGCAGGCGCATCTCGCCCTTCACGCCTGCATGACCCACTTTAGACTATAATATGTATTGTATATAATATGTATGCTGTACACAAACAAGAAATCGTATCTCGAAAAATTACTATTCATATTTTTACAGATAAATAATTTACGTTTGTTATTGGTTTGGCATTTCTATAAAGTCAAGCACAGGTCGCTTATAACGCGAAGTGTTGTTGCACGATAACTTAAAAATAAAGGTCTAACCGTATTGAAAGAAGTAGAAATTACATTAAATAAAGAGGAAGAAATTATAAAGGTAATACGAGTAGCTAGCCATCGCGTTGCTCTTACCGAGTGGGTGGCGTTTTCCCTTACCCGTATCCCACAGGAACTTGATCCACTTGTTCCAGGTATAAAAAGTATTCTATGTCTTATTATGATGTTAAATTTTATTAAAATCCTTTCAATAATTTTTGCGTGACAGAGTAAAATACATCCATATAAATCGTGTTAATAATTTTAATGTGATTGATACATATAAACGCGATATTACCGACAGAACTAAGAAAGGAAAATAAAACGAATAATTAAATATTCTACTCCTTTTTTTAAAGATCGGAAAATTGGACGAACATATCTTTGACTAATTTATCTGTCAACGATATGTTCGTCCAATTTTGAAGGCACTAAGAACGACAAATGAGAATTATCAATGCCAATCAACCTTATTACAAATTTGGTCAGGCGAATATCCTGCGGATAATTCTTTCCTTCGTGAGTCACTCATCTCTTACATAACACCAAACGAGCTTCGCATTCTTAAAACGAAAAAGACAAACAGGATCAACATTTAAAGATCATTTTGCTCTCATAAATGTGTTTATAATTCATAAACAATAAAAAAAAGTTCTGACAGAGCCGCGACAAAGGTACTCTGTTAAAATATTAAAGATCCATATAAAGTATCTAAATTGTATTAGCTTCGATAGGAAATAATACAAATAAAACTAACAAACAAGTTTAGAACTAGTTCGTCCAAGTTTCCTTTATATAGAAACATTAATAAAAGGCCTCTTGTATTATTGAATCGTTTGGCAACAACACAAAGTGTAAAAGACTTTTTATATAAAGAAGTATGTACTTATTTTGATTTACAGACAAATTCTGTCAAACATTACACAGTAATATACAGTAGTCAATTATTAAAGACGGCAGACAAACATGTTGTCAACATTAATCGCGACAATTTCCATTTCGCTAACGCCACTTTCTTACATTTCCCGCGCGCGGGGAAAGTGCCCGCGCTTTTCCGTCGCCATGTTGAATCTACCTTTCATGCGATACCTATCTATGTTCTAACATGCAACATAGCAATTTTTATACTTATGTGGCATTGTGTTTTACTAGGTATTTATAATTGATATGTAAATCTAAATTTGTTATTAAATATATCTACATACCTAATTTTCTTCCCTACATTTTATATTTAATTGGTTTTTCCAAAATACCAATTTAGCACTCAAGTGTTCTTTGATAAGTAGCTGGGAGTAGTTGAGTACGTGAGCACGCACATTCGTGACTAGAAATTTAACAAAGACATCAAGGATTTATTGTAGGCTACTATTCCTAAATCGATTTTATGGTGATAGAATCGATTAGCTCTGCTTTAATCATTTTCGGCAGAATGAATTTGCGTGCAATATTTACCTATATCTTTTTAATGTAGCCTTCAATCTCTAAATCAAATCTATGTTTAACTTTTGTAGTAATAGGGTACAAGAAAATTGTTAAATGTTTTAACTGATTGTCTCGGTAAATTTTTTAAAATAATTTTGTTTATTTGTGTCACACGGAAGCATTTTGTCGTGACACGTATCTTTTGACAGAATATGAATTGTAGCTGGAAAATTGTATAACTACCCGCATTTGTTATGCAGATATGTTTGTAATTGCGGGTTTATTTTTTGTATGTTTTCTAACATTCATAGACATGAGAGAGGTTTTAGACAGATTAAAAATTATTTTGTGGTAGATGATATACAATATATTTTGCAATGAACCCGTTTATTTTTTTTAATAATTAATTATGGCTTGGTTACCAAGATCTTCTAGCGAAATCTTATGTATTTCATATTTTATTTTAAAAAAAACTTAACCATTTTCACGCTGTATCCCTAACGGGGTAGTCAGAGAGGACAGATCGCCAGGCATCACGATCCATGCATACTTCTTTCGCTTCCTGTAGATTCATTAATCGCTTCATACATGCACATCTGGGTATCCGATTACTTTTGACTCTTCCGTTCTTGAGCAATCCGCTCACGTGGTCTTCATATGTAAGATATATGTCTTCATATTTTACTTCGTAGTCTTCTTATTGCAATATCTTCGCCTTAATTAAATATAGTCTTAAATCTAAGTCAGTTTTGCCTCATTAAAGTCGTGATAGCGTTACTGTTTTCAGTAAAATTTGGTAGCAGGATGTATAGTCACATTTCACCGAGATATATCACTGTCTTTCATTATAGCACGTTGACACAACTTTTATGTAATAATCTACCATTTTTACACATATAACAAAACGAATTCAGTAGTTTAAAAAAATAATAAACAGTATTTAACGTCCGCCGTCTTCAAAAATTCTCGCGCAGACTCTTTCCGTATATTGATAATACCACAGTGTTATAATCAGTATCTCTATTCATTAATACATTGTCAATTTACAATACTTTTGACCACATTAGCTAAAGTTGACAATACAATATACAAGTTCAGTCAAACGTTAAAAGTCGCTACATTACTCTCACATACGATTTCAACCACACAGACACGTTGAGCAATACATATTACATGTACAGCCACTAAAATTTGAACTCTCTGAAATATCTACTTTTAAAGCGACCAGGGGTCATAACTCTGGACATATTCGCGTTGGAAATAGCATAGCTTCCCGGATGTAACACTCTGACGTCAGACATCTCGCTAGAGATTTGCGAAAAGCGATTGTCAATCTCATATTAACCTTATCTCTTTGGAAAAGAGTACAAATTTGATTGTGCTTAAAACGAACAGCCATTGCTGAAATCATCAAATATACAAGAACTTTTCAGATTGTATCGTTATTGTGGATATATAAAGTTAGAGACATATTTGTGAGGAGTTGGGAGGTACTCACACTCCACCCTCTATTGTAGATAGGACCCAGTTTAACCTTCAAGTATCTATCTTCTCAGTTTCTAGTTAAAAACTGAATTATATTTTTATTATTTTCATGTTTTTTTACTATACATATTTTAAGTGCTAAATACAAGTCCTGTCAAAACTATACATCGCAATTCTACTAATATTGTAAGTTTGTAAGTATGGATGTTTGTTACTCTTTCACAAATAACTTACTGTATGGATTTTGATGAAACTTTACAATAATATAGCTTACACGTCAAATAACAAAAAGGCTACATTTAATCCCGGGAACAAGTTTTTTTGGGAACGGGAACTTCAACACGGATGCGGAGCCGCGGGTGTCAACTAGTCTATATTTGAAGTCGTTTTCCTTATTTTGGTTCTTAACTTGGTACAAGTCATGATTCATTAGCAATAATCAAATAAAAATGCCATTTTAAATATTCGAGCAGGAATACAAGGTCCTAAATATTCAAAAAATAAAATAGTCTTGGATAACAATTTTTGTTAAGGATTCCCCGGGACCACTTGAAAATTTCATTAACTCTATTACATCTCTGTTTTAAAACTGACTTTTTCGTTTATCACTAATGTTCTTCTCTATATATGTGTGTATAGATATATATATATATATATATATATATATATATATATATATATATATATATATATATATATAGTTATATATGTAGTTATAATTTTGTACTAAGGTGTAAGTACATAATTAATTTTATTAATTCGTTCGTTGTGTTATTTAATTGCTATATTTTAGTGTATATGTTAATATATAATACTGTATTATAATTATTTCATAAAATATCGCTCAACTATTCAATTTGAAGCGCTCGTGGCCCCGCGGTCTCAGTGTTCTGTAAACGATCACTGAGTTAACTATTCATTGATAAAACCATAAACCATAGTTTAAAAACATTGACAAACGCCTGTCACTCATACGTTGTTCCACCATTAATTCATTCTGAGTGACGTCATCGAGGCACGTGTGTTCGCTCATTGTGCCACTGACCACTTCCTACCGATGACCATTATTGGATCATGAACATCATCCTCCCATATAAGTCGCACTTACATGAGAACTGGCAGGATTTCGAAGCATTTTTCGTCACTCTTCTCGAGGATTCATAATTGATGGTTCTTGATAATTTTGAATTCTATAAGCCATTTTTATTTGAACATTCTCTGTGACTTCTGTGCGTCCGTTTAGAGTTAAAAACACATTTAATACTCAGCAGGACACATAATGAATCCCAAAAAAAGTTAAGAAACCTTGAATCGCTGAAAATCGAAATGAAATTTATGACAGATGCATTCATGGATTTTAAAATTCAATTCACTCATCCATAGAGACTGAACCAAAAGCATCAATCACGAACTTCATAATGAAAAAAACTATTTCTGATAACGACACATCTGCCAATTCTGCAAACATAAACAAACTTAATTTTACGTCTTTTAAGTCACCTCAACAAAAGTTGTAATTTAAAACTGTTTTTTACCCAATAATAAAAAAAAACATTAAACGTATGGGGTACATCATTCATTTTTACAATCATTGCGAAGCCTCTAAGTAGAGGCCAGGGAATATCCGGATTAGGTTACGAAGCTGCAAAATACACCTTTACAAGAGAATACAAGTGCCAAGACAATACGCATGTATTTGAAGCGTTTGTCATGTGATGGGCTAATTTATATTCTGCTTACGATACATCTGTCTTCATCTGCTAATATAACGCTATTACTAAGATATTAACTTCTGTTATTATTATTGTATGGGCTAAAAATTGGGCAACCAGCTCAAGGTCAATACTAGATATTATACAATCCATTTGCAAAGGTGAAAGACACTACCTCTACAGCAGCATTCTCTAAAAACTATTTTACTGCGATTTTAAGAAGTTAATTTAAAATAAGGATATACTCTGAAACGCGATTATTTAAGATTATTTGAATTGATTTTCTTCCTTTTGGAACTCAGTATATGTAGCCGCTTATTGATGTCCTTGTTTTAAAGCAATTTGTCGTCGAACACGACGCCGTTTTAACAAACACTTACCTCACAATTGGCCACAATGCAGAGTGACGTCTTTAACCATCTGCATACAACAATATATTTAGCAATCTTATTTTTATAAGACAAAGAATTCGCACATAAATGCCGAGAGATTTCGTTTTTTTAAAGAGCGACAGGAAATAATTAAAACGATAATTTAGTTTAATTTAAGAAATCCTCGCTTTGAACTTGCGCGTTTGGGGACACTTTGCAAATTGTTTATACTTGTTTAATATTAAATCATTAAATAACTTTTCAAATAGGTTATGAATTTCAAACACAGTATAGATCGATTTCTGAGAAATTATCATAATGTGTAAAATAAGCATCCGTGTCTGTTTGTCTTTGTTCTTCGAAAACAGAACGGATTTGGACACGTATTTGAGTGAATTGGGCATTTTTCTGAAGGTTTACGCAACAGCAACAACACCAGGTAGCCATCTTGATTAGACCCAAGAACTATTGTTTACTGACTAACACTGTGCGATCCACCAATCTTGAAATAAATACATTCTTAGTAACTATTTGTTATTAGAGTGAGCAATTTCGTTTGAACGTCTTTTAGATAAGTTAAAAAAAGAAACCAGCGCAAATTATTAAAGTATAACCTGACCCACGTGGCCCCCATTTAATCCCGTCGTTTATTACTTTTACAATACTGTATGATAATTTGTCCGATTTATTAACATTATTATTACAAAAAGAATATTTAAATTTCAATGAATAGTTCCTGAGATTAAGCGCGTTCAACCACCAAACAAACAATGCAGCTTTACATAATAAAATGAAAATGGAATCAAAATAAAATGAAATTATTTTCATTTAATTGCAAAAACCTTTCGTTGCTATAACATAAAAATATACCGCGGTCTCAGTGTTCTGTAAACGATCACTGAGTTACGCAACTTTCACTATGGCTGGTCCTCGGATGGGTGACCACTTTGTGGCATTTACATTTGCGAGCGTTTCCGTGCTTCGGAAGGCACGTTAGGCCGTTGGTCCCGGTTGCCAGTAAAATGGCAGTCGTTAAGCCTGGTTGAATGCCTTATAAGGCGGCTTGAAAAATTTCAACAGCAGGTAGTCACATCCTGCGTCTGTCTATTTTAACACGTCAATGGGCTCACCACCTATTACATGACAATTACGTGTAACGTGAGACAGGAATCCACACGGTGAAAAGTGGGCATATAATATGCCTCTGCCACCCCTTCGGGGATAAGGCGTGATGGATATTTATTTTATTTATTTGTATAATCTATCTAGAGATTCTATTCACACAACATTTTGTTCTTTATGTTGTCTTTTTTGTGAAGAGTTCTTTTTGAAACCATTGCAATATGTGAAATGAACAACTCAACATCAAGTAGATGCGTTGTATTTTATTATATTTAGAGTAAGAGAATAACTAGTGTTTATACCCACAGAACTAATACCAACTAATTAATGGTCCCGCCACTGGGACGTTACTCTATGCATAAAGAGACTACACAGACGTTCGTGTAATCCAACTGAAAACAACTTTTACTTTCATCCTGAACTGAAATATTCACAAACTTGCATAAGTTATGCAGGGTGTGGGGTGGTCAGGTGAATGCACGGGGCGGCACCTCCCTTCTTGCAGTTCTATTATTTTGAGCTAGCAATACACGCGAAATATGGTCGGTATGTTGTTCGGTGCAATGCTCGCTTTAGCTCTCGTTGCGGTGTTTCGGATGAAGGAGAAAAATACATACCTACTAATCTTTGTAGTAAAACCTTATTATTTAAAAGTTTATTTTTCTACAATTTCACCCAGTATCAAGATTAATAGGCGTATTATATCCGTGTAGTGTGAGAATTCACATACATATATTTCTTATGAATATTGATTATCTCAGGCCCGCAATACATAGACTAGCCAAGTTTTAACCGCACTAGATCAAACCGACGTAGGAAATAAAATAATGAATAAATAAAATACAATTTTGTTGTCTATTATGTGATAGCTATAACGTTTAAAACTAGTTATACTACTAGTTGGCAAACTGTGATGGTTTACGTGACTACCTTGCATCCTCGGTACTATTTTCAACAGGACATACTGTATCAGACAATGCCTTTTGTACAAGGCAGTATTTCTAAAATAAAAGCAGCGAGGTCAATTATAAGGCTCTGGTCCGATATGTGCAAACAAATTTTTGCCAACACTGCAATATCTTGATAGAGTACTCAAGGTTACTCGCATGCCACAAGTACTATTGGTAATGTGAAAATGATAGTCTCATTTTCCAAATCAATGACTGTGGTTCGCAACCATTCAAGTGATACAAAATGTACCTCCCTCTTACAGTCTTGTACTCTTGAAACAGGTCTACTATATTACCTGTTTGTAATACATTCAAGTCAGTGACGTAACTGATTTTTTGCACAATAAATTACAAAATGTAGTTACCAAAATACGATGGAGAAAATTTAAAATTAGAATAGAAAATGATCTCCCCTTTGCACAATTTCAAAACGATTTCTTAGCAAATTTTTCGATGGCAAAATACTGATTAAAGGCCAGCAGTGTTTCTATAAATAGAGCACATTTTAGGGCTTCACATTGACCCGTTTGCAATCTTATTAAAAATTGAGTGTTTATTACGTAAAAATGTGACTACAGAGTTCTTCGAACTTGTGAATTGAATGTCTTTTAAAGTATGCAATGTCTTCCTTCCTAGTGCTGAATAATTCAAAATGAGATGCTACTCGCTTGCAACACGATTCTCATGTAGATAAAATAAAAGCAGAATGTCTTTGGTAGCTTTCAGATACTGTAAGCAAAATTTAATCATGATTAAAAATGTGAGTAATCCTCTTTGTCTTGTCTATGCTCAGCTAGAAAAGTTTAAATAAATGTGGGGTTTACGCGGGTAACTCGACAAGTGCAGAGGCTTGCTTTATATTATTTTCTAAAACTAGTGCTTTTGTCTTGTTTTATGTGCGGGTGGTTTCTTGGACATAAAAGTTGTGTTAACGAGCTATAGGTATAGACAATGATACATATGCAGTGTTATGGTATTTTCTATTTTGTCGCGTAATCCCACTAAAAACCTCAGTATAACAACTACCATTAAACTGGGGTGACACTGACTTTGACTTAAGACTAGACTTGACTAAAGACGTAGAGGACTGGGACATTTTAGATATTAGGAAGAAAGAAGATGGAAGAAATATAAATTAAGATATGGCTAAAAGGTCTTAGTAACCAGGCCATTAAATAATTGAACAAAAAATTAAATAAATATTTTCAAGGACAGATAAAATTGGATTTTGGCGGGAAACAGCGAATGACGCGATCGCCGCTCCGTTATTAATTTTTCTAACTAGTGTATTTTTGTGTGTTTATGTGTAATAATGATGGTGTTTTAAACATAAAAGCTTCGACATTGTGCACAAGTGTTGTGAAATTGGATAACTTAGTGGAACGCGGTATTTTCTGTTGCCTTCCAAAATCCACATATAACTGCAGTTATATTTACCATCATTTTACTGCAGTAGAACTTTGAACAAACCTATACATGAATACGCTGCTACAATAAGAATTAACTACTTTTGAATGAAGAAGATTAAATAATCTTAAAAAATAATAAATCTATTAATTAATTAATAATTATTAATTATTTATTTATTAATCTTAATAAATATCTACTTGAAAATTATCACTATAGAAGAAAAATTTAATATGTAATGGAAGATGGAAGGTCAATAAATTTTGTTGTTGGCAATCGCGTCACCGTGCGTAGCACGAATTAAAAATAAATAAAATAAACAGATAAATCTAAGTAATTTGAATATCACTAACTTGGTGAACAAGAAACTGTTTCAATTTATATTAAGGTACAGACAGGTCTGATGTCTTCCAGAATGAGCTCATTGTAGGTTAGTTACCAATAAACTGATGTAAAGTCACCTCTATCACCCATAGATAATTCTAGTACAGATTACAAAGACTATTTTGATCATTTTCTTCATCACGCAACGTTGTTATTAAATAGATAATATCAAAAAACACGTGTGAACCCATGTACTGTGATGTAATATTAATATAACTAGGTATCAACGAATGACATAATTAATAAAAATCCGGTCAAGTGTATGTCGGGAAACGTCGAGAGGTGAGCAAAGTTAAAAAAAATACAATATTTCGCGTAAAGTAGACCCGAAAACCATTATGCATTGTAAATGTACAAATCGTGTCATTTTATTACCATTTACTGTCGAATGTTAGACAAGGATAAAAGATGTTTTAAAAGAAAAAGGTATACTCACTATGATTCAATAAATCGAGCGATTAAAATCAAGACTTTGCTCTATTTAAAACTAGCTGTCCCGCCCGGCTTCGCCCGTGACATTATTCGAACCCCGTGGCACCCATTTAATTCCGTCGTTTGTTAATTTTAAACGACTTCGCCCGCGTAGAGAAGTTTTCCCGTTCCTGTTCCCACAAGTACTTGTTCTCGGGATAATAAGTAGCCTATGTCCGTCTCCTGGCTCTAAATTACCTCCCCACCAATTTTCAGCCAAATCGGTACAGCCGTTGTTGAGTTATAAATAGTGTAACAAACACGACTTTCTTTTATATATATAGATTAGAGGTTTAAGTATTTAAAGTTTTATTAAATTTCTAATTCATATATTAAACTTTGTTCCTATTTATTTTTCATGCATATTCCTTATTGTAATCGACATATTACAATACTTTTATGTATGTGATTTCCTTTATTTGACTTCGGGGACTGAAATAAATACATTTCTAAATGACGTACCTACAATTTTCATGTTATCAAACTTTTTATTAAAACTAATTTACCCTGAAAACTTTGTACCGGTTGAGAAAGAAGTTGCACAGAAAATGTATCAGAAAATTATATTTTTCTTAATTTAAAATTTAAATAACGTTGCTGGTAAGAAACAATATGTATTCAGGTCTTATTTTCCAAGCTAACACAACAAAATATTAAGCTAAGCTTCGTCGTCGATCGTCTAATCCACTCTAGCACTGTCCCTTTTACGTGTCTGTATCAGACTCTAAGTAATTCAAATGTATTTGTTTAGTGAAATGGTGATAAATTCGATTCGTTGGCTTGCATAATACGGAATGTATTCTTTTGTATTTGAGTAGAGAACGTTATTTTACGCTTGAGTTCCTTACAACTCTTGATCAATTATTTTAATACCTTCTGAATGTCATTATGAATACTAGACAAGTTTTAAATTTTTTTCATAAAGAAATGTCTACCGCTATTAAAAGCTATCTGCAGGCCCACATCTAGACCTATATCTAACTTGCCCTGTTTTCAAGACCTGAGAACGATGCATGTCAATAGTAAATAACATTAATATTCGTATTAAAATGTTAAAAATACAAAGAATTTCTTTCATGGCTGACCAAATATATTGCATTCGTTTGCATGCTGCAGTTTGCGTGCCGATCACCGGCCATTTGCACAGTCTCCTGATAAGGCCCTCGCACACCACCTCCTCATGTGGCAGCTGTAAAAAGTTCAAAATCCGTCTAGACACTTCGACCTGAAAAGTGAAAGGGAAAGAAACGTCGGGAGTCTATCCCGCTCTATGCGTCAAACCTGCGCAGTGTAGCCACGGGGGTAGTACGTGGCAACAGGTGGGTAGTTGAATAATTTAAGGAGGGAGGGTGGGGGTACAAGGTCGGCGCACGGAAGCGTCTGTCTAGGATGTTTCCAGATTATATATATTTTCTATATTGATTTTGCGGTAATTTCTTTAGTACACGACACCCGTATCTGCATGTAGGTATTTCAATTATTGAACGATGTTGATAATTTCTTATTGTAACAATACATCGCCAATTTTACATAGGAATCATCACCCTCCTCAAATTAAAATTAGAATACATTAGAATTTGATTTCAAATACTAATAAGTTTTATTCTCCTCTTTATGGCCAGTTGCCGATGTAGGCCAACAATTCTGCCAAAGAGTCATGCGCTAAAGATTTGCGAGCTAAATGTTGAGAAAATTTAAGGATTATCACAATATACAACTTGGCAAAATCATCACCCAACAAAACTAAAAATGTTTCATGTTGGCTACATTGTCAAACCGCTGTCAACACTACACTTATGTCATTGTAAAAATGCAATTTCTTTTTTTTTTAATTGGTTACCTTATGTACAGTTTCACCCTTATTCTTTATCATTTTTGCCAAGCTGTACAATTGTACATATAACTTACGAGTACACTCTACAAACAGAAATCCAAATATTACCAACCTAGACTGCAGAATAAGCTCTGATTCTTGTTGTTACAGTAGACGGCGAGACCACCAACCTGCCGCTGGCACGGAGCTCAATCAGCCGGGCACTACTACTGCTCGCTCCAGGCCCAGGGCCCAGGCACCACCTATATTCTGCCCCCAATACAGGTGAGCATTCGTCACGACTGTCTCAAGATAACTTAATTCTTAATTCTCAAAAACTTTCTGTATATCTCACGTAACTTATGAGGTCCTGCTACAAACTAGTGTTGCAAGAACAGAAAAATATGTGAAAAATTATAGTTGGTGGATAATAACGTATTGGAGTTTAATTGTAGTTTAATTTAACACATTTTTTCTATAAATATTGAGTTACTCTTAACTACTGTTCATTCTAGAACTAAAGGATAAGTCTTGTAGATATACATTGTTTGTTTGGTTAAACGCGTTAATCTCAGGAACTACTGGTCGGATTTGAAAAAATATTTTTGTGTTATAGCCCAGGAAGGCTATAGGCTATATATCATTACGCTACTACCCTGGAGAGTGGGTAATTATTTATTGTAAATTTATAAGCGACGGGAGTTCAAAGTATGTCACAGGCGAAGACACACTTAAATATTAGGAAAGTTTAAGTAGAACCATTCTAAGAATTCGATTCAATTATAATCGATGCAATGACGAACGAAGCGACCTAGACTTTAGAGTGGGGACGCTCCTCCGTTTATGAACTAGGGTTGATGATAATAAGATGTGTCAACTTTTCTCCGTGTTTAGAACGACCAAGGGGCCAAAAAAAAAACCATGTTAAGTGTATTTTGTTTTGTAAAATATTAAGGGTTGATAGTTAGAATACCGTCAGCCACTTAAAAGATAGCAATTTTTATTGTATATTGGTTTTTAGTTTAGGGAGGTGAAAATTGTAGACATTGTTCCGTTTTCAGATATTGTAGCGCCATGAATTGTAAAGATAGACATGTATAACTAATTACAGTCACGATTAATAAAAGCATTATCACGAACAATTTTTGCCTGAAAAGTATTTTGTTACTACCAATGGTTTTGAAGAATTGAATTCTTCCGGAAATGTTCAATGTCACAGTATCAATTGTTATTAATACTAGCCAAATTAGTCAACTGTAATCTAACTACAGGTACAAGAACCTGCCGTAAGGTCTTTTAAGTTATTGAAGCACTAAAGGTTGGTTAAGTTAAGTTGGTTCCTCAAAAGGGGTCTTAGAAGGTTTTTAAAGGGTCGGCAGCTGCACCTCTGGTGTTGCAAACGTACATAGGCTACGGTGACCACTTTCCATTAGGTGGACCGTATGCTTGTCTGCCACCTCAGTAGTATAAAAAAATACTTATTCCCCGATCTATATTATCTAACCTCTAGCCCGAACACTGAAGCGGTTTAAAGAGTATTCTGGCCTGGATACAGGTCTAGAATTCCTACTCAGAGCTACAGCTGCCCCTACGAACAGAGCATCAGTGTACTGATGGGCCTAAATGCATTTCACTACGTACAAGAAGAAACTATACTAATTCGGAGGCTACTTTCTGTCTATAGGACGTCAGGGTTGTGTCCCTAGTACTAACTCATTCAGTAAGTAATGACTAATTTACTCCTCTTAAGACAAATGTTAATTTTCAAATCAATTGAAACAATACAACTTGTACATTAGATTAATTGTTTTCAGCCATGAATACATTATTAAATCACCAGCCATATTGACACTGAATACTGAAACTAATTGTACAATACAATTTCTTGTAGCTATTGTAGTATTTGTTCAACTTATGATTAACAGTTCGATCACAACCTTCAAACTAAGATAGGGTATACATTTAGAGCTAATATTTAAATATAAATAAAATAAATAAAAATATCTTTATTTTGCATAGACCATTTTAACGGCGCTTACAAAATGTCATACACTATTTAAAATATTTAAAGCGACCACCGGTTCGGAACGCGGCCCACCTGAGAAGAACCGGCAAGAAACTTAGGAAGGCTTTTTTTTTGATGGCCTATTTACAATTTAATATTATTTCATTTTGCCAGCAGATCATTTCCAGGCGTCCCTGTCCTGCAAATAGTCTGTAACGGAGTAAAAACCTTTTTCACAAAGCTTGTTTTTAATAAACTTTTTAAATTTATTTAAAGGTAAATTTCTCAGGTCACAGGGAAGCTTGTTGTAAAAGCGTATACAGTTACCCTGGAAAGAATCGCCAATCTTATGTAGTCGACTGTGGTGGACTGAAAAAAATTACTTAATTTGAAATTCAAAATAAGTTAGTATATGACCATTATCTATACATATCAACTTAACTTAATATTAACATTAAATATAACCTTAAAAATATATTATTAAAAGAGGTCCCTTTAGGCAAGGTTCCGAAGATACTGGCAGCGTTCCCCCTTTGAATAGCTAGACTAATTCTTTGTCTTTCTAGATAGGGTTATGTAGATAATGATTGGATATAACAGTTAGAACCCAAATCATCTAACGCCGTAAGGCCTAGGTGGTGTTCTTCAAATACAATTACCTGAATCTAAATCTATACTTAATAAGGCTGAAGAGATTGTTTGTTTGGTTGAACGCACTAATCTCAGGAACTACTGGTCCAAATTGAAAAATTATTTTGGTATTGGATAGCCCATTTATCGAGAAAGGCTATATACTTTATATCATTACGCTACTACACAGAAGATCGGAGCAGTAATTATAAATGTCAACAAATCTTGTAAATAAACGAAAAATTTTAAAATTAAATGGGACGGGATTAAATGAATGCGAGGGGGGCTTAAAGTATGCCGAAGCCACGGGGGTTAGCAAGTGCAATCACGTTTATTTTTTACCGGAGAATTAGAGATACACTATGCACGCCCACACTGAACCAGACATATGGTCCTGCATAATAGTCTATTATCATTATAAAACGGGCATAGACGGTCTGAGCTACCTGCTCTTGAAATATATAAGCCATAATGCCTATCTATGAACGAAGAACAGAAACGCCACAGACAACCACCCATCTCAATTCTGACATTAACCAGCTCTGTTTACCACGATGATTGATTACCGATCTCCGAGCACGCGAGGCTTTGAGTGTTTCTTACCACATATTCTTTTTTATCGCAATTGTTTCATATATACTAAAATTGCACTTCGTTAATCTGTCATTACATATCTGTCAAACGTCGCCATATCGCTTGTAAGGCTAAAGATCTAATCTAATCGTACATAGGATATTAATCCCACTGATGTGACGTCACTAAGCAGGAAGACAGCACTAAACTTTCTTTACAAACAATTTAATCTAATCTTGTGTATATATAAATATATGAAGATAAATTTTATCATCATCATCATCAAAACTTGAAGTTGTAGAGCTCGCCATGTTGTCTATGGTCTCTTAATCAGAACGATGCTTAAAAGAGAGAAAAGTAAAAACGGAATAGTAGGAAAGAGGACCTCAGGCATTAGGAAATAACGATATAATGATAAAAAAAATGCATCTTAAGAAATTTTCTGGATGGGTAGCCTCAGGAATAATTTTATATCCCGTAAAAATATGAAGTATGGGATAAAGTGTCCTATAGTGTAAACCTTGAATCAGCGCATTTGGTACCAGACATCTAAACATAGTCATAAATTTTTACACTTATAATTGTTGCAAGATTTAAAAGTTAAAGTACTTTTGAATTTAGTGTTATAGAGCGAAGAGAAGTTGATAAACAAACTGAAACAACCCATCGCCTGTGAGATTATGTCTTTCGCTTGGAGAGACGTATTGCCCATTGCCAACGGGCGTCTATAATAGTCATCGCCTTAATTGGTATTTCATTCAAATTCTGCGATGGTTTTCTGAAAATACTTGAAAAAGCTGACCATCAAAATTGATCGTGTAATGGGGAATCCCAGGATCTATTTGAACCATCTTTGTGAAGAAGGTTAGATGCCGATCTCACTCTCAATACAATCTTTGCCTAATAAAAGGAGCTCTGGATACTAACGAGAGAATCAATTATATACATATATCTATATCGTATACTGTTCCCGTATTCTGTTTAGGTCTGCCAAGAGAGCTTAGGAGCGTAATCTAAGCTGATAGCGCATTCGAATCGTGTGTGCTAGATTTCAGCGGCGTTACATGAAAATTTCAATAAGGTGTTATATACACATTATTATTACGGCGCTGCCTTTGCTGCGGATGTGAGCACAAGGAATTGTAGAATACATAAAATAAATAAGATGTCCGTATAAGTATTGTATAAAGGTATACCTTTGGTCCCGGTTGCCAGTAAAATGGCAGTCGTTAAGCCTGGCTGAAGGCCTTAAGGGCGGCTTAAAAATTTCAACAGCAGGTAGCCACAACCTGCGTCTGTCTAAATATTACGTGGGACAGGAATCCACACGGTGAAAAGTGGGCATATTAAAGGTATATATATATATATATATATATATATACATTATATCAATATTTGCAAAAAGTAACTAAACTAAGTATCTTCACGCTGTATCCCTGACGAGGTTGTCAGAGAGTTCAGATCGCCAGGCTTCGCAATCCTTGCATACTTTTTTTAGATTCATTAATCGTATAAAATACATGCAGGTCTGAGTATCCGAATACTTTTGACCTGTCCTTTTTTAAATAAATATTTTCTGTTATTATTGTTAATCCACATTCAATCCAAAGGTTAACAATACAGTTTAATTTTATTATTATCTTAAAAGAAATTGCATCTTTATATCAAAATTATATCAGTCTTACTTTACAACTTGATATCAGTCTTACTAACATTCCTCATTAAAAATTTCACCTTTTTCTTCATACAAAGGTCCCGTAAAAATATAGTACCAAAAATAATTGCAAATTTTCAAACAAGTATCAATCTTCATGGGCGTCATAACAAAACTTAGTGACATGCCATGAAAAATTCATAACGAACAAAAAGGAAGTGTTCGAGCAATCGATACCCGCGTCAGCTGATCCGCCCGCCCGCCCAATGTCACGACCGGTGTCGAGACTCCCCCACTTCAGGCCCCGACATCACGCACACACGCACAACTTAACCTACATACAGCCTGTTACACAGCTGTCAAGATAGACTAATACATATACTGTCACAACTCACCTAGGGCTGTCCCAGTGTGCGTGGCAGGTGACAGTCAGTAAGATACGGGACGAGCTCCAGGGATGACTATTCTAAAGTAAATTATTGACATAAAACATGTGGATACGCCAACCCTATATAATTGTAACTGCTGAAATAAGGGGTTTGTTTTAATGAGATAATTAAGTAGAAAGAGTTTTGTAATTTGGTAAATACAATATGCTTGCCAAAGAAATATTTTTAGGGTAATTTCGTCTCAAATATGATGGCCGTTATAATATCTTGGATGACAATGAAATCAAAAAAGGAATTGGTACTATCTTGTTTAGGTACACAGTGTAATTAAATTACGAAAAAGGCGCGCTACCGTGGCAATAGTTTATAATAGGAATCTATTGATTTCCGATGAAAATTGTTTCGCTTCGTCGACATTCAGAACAAAAGGACCTAGTAAATGTTTTAAGTTTCATTATTAATAGCTGGTATTAAAACAGTACACTTATAAATCTAAGATAAATATGATAAAAGTAAAAAAAAATATACAGTGTTGGTTATTGTTGAAGTCACTCGTTGAATCAAAAAAAAAACATTGGTTCTAAATTTAAACCAGCTGTTTATGATACTAAGTCGCCATTTTGATATGTCGCCATAATAATGTACCGAAATAAAGGACACGTTCAATATTACTTCATTTATCGAAAAAAAATGCACTGAACAATGTTATTGCGACATTCTGTTATAAGGTATACATTGCGTCAATACACATTACAACTTTCACTTTTCACCCCTTTTGCAGCATTCACGCAGATGTCCAAATCTCATGGGCACATTTGACCCAATATGCACTTAACCCCCGAACGCGTGCGGGTGGATTGTGCCCCAACAATAAACATTGCTCATTGAAAGGGTAAGGAAAGCAGTATAATTACGCAACGCGTTGATTTTGATGGATTATGTCACGATTCGGTCACTCAATTGCATACATTCAATTTCACATGGCATTCATGACAGTCCACAATTTGGGTAGAAATGAGTAATAGTCTCTGTGCGAAGAATTCATAATTGAATCATTTTGAATCAATATTTCAATGGGGTATTCTTTGCTTCTTCGTGTTATGTATACTTACATAAAACGCAACATTATTGACTGTCTTTTTGTACAAAATCATATAATATGGAGAATTACTTACTATTACCTACAACTGCCGTACTAGTTGGTATTTTGTTTATTTTGAATATCCATCACGCCTTATCCCCGAAGGGGTGGCAGAGGCATATTATATGCCCACTGTTCACCGTGTGGATTCCTGTCCCACGTAATAGGTGGTGAGCCCATTGCCGTGTTCAATTAGATAGACGCAGGTTGTGGCTACCTGCTGTTGAAATTTTTAAGCCGCCCTTAAGGCCTTCAACCAGGCTTAACGACTGCCATTTTACTGGCAACCGGGACCAACGGCTTAACATGCCTTCCGAAGCACGGAAACGCTCGCAAATGTAAATGCCACAAAGTGGTCACCCATCCGAGTACCAGCCATAGTGAAATTTGCGTAACTCAGTGATCGTTTAACACTGAGACCGCGGGGCCACGAGCGCTATTTTTTTTATTTTGACATAATTATTTTGATTGCGATGCATGATTTCCAAAAGTACTTCAAGCAACTAATATTTTATTACATTCGTCAAATGAAATTTCTTATTCCTTAATGTATTTAATAACAATTGTAAAATTATGTTGCATTAATCTAAAAAATGTAACTGACTAAATAAACAATAAAATTTGGTATAATTTAGCACCAACGAAGCAGGAAACATCTCTTACTTTTTAATGAATATAAAGTGTCAGAATAATTACTCTTTTCAAAATATATCAGTTTTGTGACTAGAAACATTCTGTATCTTCAGTTTATAATCGCAGATATAAATTACTCCGAATTACAAAACAAATTATTTTCAAAAACGTTTGAATTAATTTTGGAAATGTATTACATCTTTCTTTTAAATTTACCTTTCTATATTGCCTTGGATTTTAATGTTTTAAACCTAAAAATCCAAGGCAAAACAAGTTATTTAGGTATGTGAATTTGTTCAAGAGAAGATAAATAACAAAAAAAAACTCCCAAAATCGGTTCTCCATTTGGCACCTTTCTGATCGCAACCCTTACAAAGCCGCCACCAGGTCACTGAGACCCGTCTGTCCAAATATGCAACATCCTAACCAAACAATTGAAAAACGCAGATGCTTGCGCACATTGCACCACTCATTCCCTGTCCACATTTCAAAATGCCAAATTTTTACGCAAAAATGGGTTACATTGCACCTTGCGCTACAAAATCGCTACGTCATTTATCACAATAGTCGCTAATCTCATACAGCCATCCCGTTTCCACCTATTGCCTCATCTCTTTCTTCTTTTAAATTCGACCCGGCGGCTTTCCGGAGCTATTGACACTTTGAAATTAGAATGTCACGCGTGGGTGCGCAAACGCAACCCATTGTCGGTATTAGTATTGTGTGTGGACTCGATTTGCAATCGGCGAATATTGTAAGGGTTAATTATCCTCATACATAATGGATCGCATTTGATACAGGATTCAGATCTATTGTCAGCATCTGTCTATATTTGCCTGTTCTTAAAATAAAGTCTAGCCTGCAGTAAAATAGTTCATCTACTTATTAAGTAGATGCCTACTAAATTATTAGATGAACAATTTTTCTGCAATTGGGTAAAATAATACTTTTTTACATCAAATAATTGGCGCTCTTGCACATATAGATTGGACTGTTTTCGTACTGGCTATATATCATGAGCTTAATAATATGTCGGGCATTTTTAATATATATTCAAATATAATACGCAATTCTCTTATCCCTCTGCAATTATATGCGCATGTACAATAGATATTTAGTTTTTTATTGAAACACTATCAGACATAATATTCGCAGAATATAATTTTGATAAATATTTATCTCTGCTACAAATAATGTACCATATCCGCCTGGCAATAACATCTGACAACTGAATACACACGATTTATTCAGACACTCGATTTTGCATGTTATAGACCTATCTATATAATGTACCTACTGCGGTGACCAACGGGTTAAACGAACAGCATACTGACATTGTGGTATTATTCTAAGCTGAATTACCATCTTAAAGAGACCTTACAATAGTCGTATTACCAAGGGACACGAAGAGATACTCTATACAACTGTATCTTTTAATTCTAAGGGAGACATTTGATAAAGTTAGTTGTAGGTACGAGATTAAAAATTTGTTATAAACTCTGACAGGTGTGCAAAAGTGGCAACTCGAATTTAAAATCTAAAATTAAAACTCAATCTAAAAACAAACTGAACGACATTAAAATGTCGACTGTTGCAGATATTATCTTATTGTGCAATTATAGATTATAGATATTTTAGGGTCGATAGCGCGAGTGCCGCACCTCTGGTGTTGCAAACGTCCATAGGCTACGGTGACCACTTTCCATCAGGTGGGCTGTATGCTTGTGTGCCACCTCAGTGGTATAAAAAAAATAGAACAACAGTTAAATAGAGATCACATTTTCCGATGTGAATCATCAAAAGCAGTAGGTACCTAAAGTCAACTAATAGCAAATTTATAACCTCTATTCGTTCATCTAACCTTCCCAACCACTCATCAACTTCGATACAGTAGGGAAGTACCCCGTCTCCACGTGTATCGCACAATCCGTTATATAACAACCACACAATGTTATTCATATGCAAAAAAAATCGCGATATCTAAGACAGACTCGTTGGATTATGGTCTAACGCGGCCCTGTACAAAGGCCACGAAGAGGGATCACTCCATAAAGATGGTACGATTAAGGAAGGGTCATCATTATGATACTTTACTAATGGGACCACATTCCGCACCGACCAGTAGACCAGATTTCGGACAATCGCTACCCCCGGGTCTATAAGGCCCGTTCATTATTTATAGTTAATTTATTATTATTTTGATATGCGAGATGAAAGGGTTGACACAATGGCGTTCCGTATTCCATATATGGCCGTTGGTCAGTCCGTGTGTCCGAGGTGACAACCGGATAGGATAGGGTGCCAAATGGGCTTTGTTTATGGCTTGGGAACGCAGGCAAAGTCGAGCTGCGAGTGAATTAAATACCAAACATATTAGATGAATATTAAATTTGCCACCGACGGTGTTATTTTTTATATACTTAAGAAATAAAAATGTATAAAATTAAATTACCGTCACTTCAATTGAATATATTTTTGAAAATAAATCCTGTATCTAGATTATCTCTAAATTAATTGTATCTTCTTTGTTGGCTATTGCAAAATATAAAATAAAATATTTATTTAAAATATGAAGAAAAAAAGGCAAAGGATAATGCAACAGTTGTTTATCCTATTTTAAGCATTCTCAATTTAAATGGTCAAAGTGACCGAGGGCCTTCGCTTCCCGATTCCCATACATTGTACAATTGAAGGGTTAACAATAGGGACAAAAGGGTGTGGACAGCGGCTCGCACACACCGGTCAAATGGTCACTGAATACCCGTCATAGTTTCAATGGACAAGGAAATATGAATAAACTGCTTTCTACTATTACTGGTACGATGATTATATTATTTAAATACTGGACAACCGTTACGTGTCAAACGTACGAATAGGGCACGACATGAGAAAGTTTGTCCCTCGATCCAAAGCGCAGATTAAAAACTTTTTCAATCAACTTTTTCTATTTAATGCTAAGAAAGGCAACGTCTAGTCTTGATAAAAAAGGATTCTTAAAAAGTATGTAATTCAAAAATATAATTAATCATTATTACAGTACATACCTAAAAGACGACATCTTTGAATTAACATACACTTTGAATTAAATCAGCAATTTTCGGTTGCAACGGTCAAGTAGCGCCTCAGCCTCACACAATAACAACAAAAATAAATTATTCTAAGATAACAAATAACAGAAAACATCCCAAGCTACAAAATTGCGGCCTTAAATTACCCTTTGTGCGACAATCATTTGCATTTTAGAACGGCAAAAAGCAACCCTTGGTTTTACGAGCTGCGTAAACATTCAAAATCTGCATAATTGTAAATTATCTAAATACGGTGCGTTTGTGACAATACCTGAACTCTGGACATTCACAAACAATAGGTGTACAAGGCAGGTGGAGGTCGGTGCATCTGAGAAATTCGCCTTCTAACGGTAAATCTCATAAAGTGACCGTTGGGTCACTAAAGACCCCAAAGGTTCGCATTAGCAGGGTTGGAGGATGCAAATATATGCACATCAGGTGTCCCTTATCATAGTAATAAATGTGTTACCCTTTTTTATTCTATGTATATGTAACCGTTATCTTGTGACTTAATTTACGTAAACATTATAATAAATAATCTTATCAATGAAAGCTGAGAAAGGATAAAAACCAACTAATATTTAATTATATAAAACAACTAACTTATAATTAGGCACTAAAAGATATACCATATGGCCATAGACCAAGCCTCAAAATATCATACCGCTCTTAAAGGACCCAGGTTTGTACGAGAAGCAAACACGTGGGAAAAGAAGGAAAGGCTAATAGTCATGGGAAAGACCTGCGGAATCGTTCTGAAAACAACACTAGCCATAGTATGAGGATGACATCTCTTTTGTTCGAGAGTAAAAAGGAGAGGGTGGGGCCAAGTGGAAAAGTGCACTCACCGTGGTAGATACGGTAAAATGCAGCTAAATTGGCGACAGTTATGCGCATTTTACAATTTACAGGAAATATAAAAAATATTTCACATTCAAGAGTTCAATAAATAGAATTTATCTACACTTATTAGATAATGAGAAACGTTTTATTGTCATAAAGTAAAAACTTCAAAAAGTTTTATAAAATAGAGTATATTATCTAAGTAAACTTAATCCCGATAAGGCTGGTAGTTTACGTTCAAATATAAGAAATTGGTTGAATTTACTCGTAAAGTAATCAGTAAACTTAAATTGTGATAGTATAATATGCTCTCGTATTTTTGCAATACCGAGCATTCCATGTTTACTAGACTATGAATAGTAATTATCTTTGTAGCACACGAAACAAAACATTATTTGTTCGATACTAATCGTTCATGCTTGAAATCTTTAACAATAGCGAAATTACTATTAGAAGAAATATCATTCATGCTATTCCTCACCTCACACACATACTTCGACGTCATCCTGGTCTCAACGCCGACCTGTCTGACAAACACTTTGTATGTGTTTTTGTTTGTAGGTAAGCTTATGAAGTTTAACAATGTTTAAACAGAAAACCAATATCTTGCATAAAATGTTTGCAAAAAATTCAGAAAACTGCCAAATTAAATTACTGTACATAAAGTTAATTATCTTAAAGAGTGTCTGTGTACTGTCATATTATTCAACTTTAGTTGGTCCATTTATAACTTCACTCCAGACTACAAGAGGCCCTACCAAGATTTCCGGGGCTTAAGCACCCTCACTGACGAGGCAACAATGCAGACACCCATCCGTGGTTGGGAGGTCTGTGGGCAGTCGCTTCCACCAATACCAAAAATTATGGTCAAACGATAGCAGCCAAATAAATGTAAACCTCAGACTCTAAATCCAGGTAGAGTTGTAAGCAACTGGGAAAACACTTAAGAAGAAGAGAGACCATCGCCTTGTACATCTATATAAATAAAAATGAACCGCAAAATATGTTGCCACGGGCGAAGCCGTGGGGGTTACCTAGTAACCAATTTATGTAAATATGCTAACCTAGGGATTTAAGATGAGATCCTTTCCTTTTAGTCACCTTCTGTAATGGACGAACAAATGGGTTATTTGGTACTAAAATAGTTATCTCATTCTGCTTCGTGAACATCTTAGCAAAGTAATGTCCGCTGTTTTCAATAAGCGTCCCTTCAAAGGTCATCACATTTTTACCGTACCATACTTTACAAGTTAATATATACATAAAGTCTCAGTATAGGCAGAAACATATACCCATATTAAAGTCTTTCACGTTGCTTAACCAAGTGACCAATGGTTTAGCGTACCTTCCGATGCGATTCAGGACAAACTACATACGATGTATAACGCGGTAGGTATTTAGCTCTTCTATAACCTTTTTATTTCTGTTGCAGGGTCCCTCCCCCCCTCGCCGGCGGACAGCGGTGTCTCAGACGTGGAGTCGTCGTCATCAGGCGCTGGATCAGCCGAAGAGCTGAAGGCGCGTCTACAGCCGCCCCCTCCCGCGCCTTTCCATCCCCCCTTCCTTCCATTCTACCAACACCACCAGATCGCCAACACGCTACAACACCACGCAACAGCGCATGCACGACCAGGTAAGGATTTTTTTTTATTTAGCTCCATTTTTAAATTTATTCATTTTTTTATTAATTACTGCTTTGCATAAGCAAAGATCTATTTAGAAGCATTTCTTGTTAAGAATAGATTTTATAGTTTCGTTTTCAATGCCATTAAAAACTACAATTCCTGTTCGATATCTGTAAATTTTTAAGATGCATTGTGAAGTATTTTTGTAAAGTATATTGTATATTTACAAGTAGATATAGTTACGCAACAGTGCCAATAAATAAAATAAGTCTACAACTCCTGACTGAGAAGATATTGCTTTCAACAATGCCAAAAAAACCGTAATCTAAATTTCCCTTATTACATAGTCAGTTGAGGAGTGTAATGCATCCAGGACTACATACTACATTTTAGATATAAACGCCGAATGTAACTAATTTTAAATAATTACATTTAAATGTAAATAATACAAGTAAGAAATAATTGACGTACGTGCATAAGAGTATAAAAGGAAACATTAAAAATAGACAAAATATATAAAATTCTGGTAAGACAACGAGATGTAACAATATCAAAGACAGTGAGGTCTGTAGGTGACCGCGCGGTGAACGCCCCCCTCCCAGAAGGTCACCTTTTGCGATGCGCCAGCGCCGGGAATTCGTAGGAACTGTGACCAACTAGTCTTGATACTCCGATATATTAATAAACCTTTATTCGGCTTGAAAAAATTCAACAGCAGGTAGCCACAACCTGCGTCTGTCTATATCAACACGGCAATGGGCTCACCACCTATTACGTGGGACAGGAATACGCATGGTGAAAAGTGGGCATATAACTGGTATTCCCCTTCAGGGATAAGGCAAGATAGATAAATAAATATAAATAAATCATTAAAGGCTGTTACAATTCAAAGGTCTTATAACATGTATTTTTATAAACGGGTGACGCATTGCTATTCTATAACTTACTTAAATAATAAAATACTACATAAACGATAAGGTTCTATAAATGATTTTCTACAAGCCATCTTTACTATTATATTTAGTTCAAACCAAACAGGTAAACTGACAATGTAATTCTCAGAATATATGTCGTAAGAATTTCATTGAATAATACTCGTATTACTGCAAGTCTAATGATAACGCGAATACGTTTTAATAACTGGGCTATCTAGGCACTTGCAAATACTTGCTTGTTTTATTAATTTCAAAACAGTTGAATCCATCCTATGTTACAGATGTTTTGAAACTTATTGTTTTAAATAAAAGCAGCTGATTTTACTTGATACACAACTACTATATCAAAAATATTAACAAACTGTCGGTAGATTAATTTCAATTGAAAAAAAAACCCTGCAACGTCCAATAAATTCTTTGCATTTATCAAGTAAATAAAGTAATTGCTTGTAAAAAAAATCTATAATATCATTCCATACGATGACAACGACTTAACTGCATCCGTGCCGATTATATTGCGTTGTAATTATAGTACACTAGTCGACGCCCGCGGCTCCGCCCGCGTGGTGAAGTTCTCCTATTCCCGTTTCCCACAGGAACTTATTTGCGGGATAAAAAGTAGCCTTTGTGTTATTCTGATGTGTAAGCTATATTATTGTAAAGTTTCATCAAAATCCGTTCAGTAGATTTTGCGTGAAAGAGTAACAAAGACATAATTTACGCTAACATTTCGCTATTTCTTTTTGGATTCCCGTCGTAGACAATTATTATCATTGTACTCGTGCTGGGTTGTGATGAAGATCCAGCAGTGTGTCAGTTCTGATGTCTTGGTCAGGGGTAGCAGACAGTTGTGGGGACAGCTTGCCAGGCAAAAGGTATTGTTCATCAAACCCCCAAAAACCTTAATGTGGTAATTGTCTGCGGCAAATAATTGAGACGAACGTTATCTAAATATTTGCAGTGCCCAGCTTTATCGCAGTGCTTCCGGGGGCGTGTTTATTGCACCCTGGCCCTCAGCCAACTGGCCTTCTTTCTTTACACAGTATCGTTAAATGCTCATATTATTTTTATATACACCAATAATTCACTCTCACAATTGTTTCAACTCTTTAGAAAAACAGGCGACATGCTTTTGTGCAACGAAATTATATTTATAATAACAAAATATTCTTATTAATTGTCTGTGTAACTTAAGACAGTCGGTTCCACCTCCGCATGCCTATTAACGCTTTATATTATGTCCCTCTGAGTATTACACTATGTAATATATAGCAGTCACCAAGCATAGTCTAGACTAAGTCGTTTGTTTTATGGAGACATGCATAACACAATCATCATCGACCATACCCATCTAAACTAACTTCCTTGTCGGATGCCGACGCACCCGTTCCAAGAAGTATGAATGTTCATAACGATAGATGTATAGAGATGCCGGTTTGCACAACACAAAACGAAAGCAACGAATGACGGACGGACGGAACCAGTTGGCATGGCGTTGCATCGGGCATTTATCGCGAGTTGGCGCTCCACGCCCGTTCTCAGCTATTTGACATTGCGCAAGGTCAGTGCTCCTAATATAAAGATGCAAAAAAAAAAACTACACTATCGTCAAAACGTATGCGAGTAGCGTCGCCAATGACGACTACCGGCGCATGCGAAACGACCACTTTCGATTGCGGCGCATTTTATACATGACTTGTAGACACATCGCGAATACCCTGACTAGCTCCCTTTGTCTTGTCAACGGATGTACTAAAATACAACTAGAATATTATAATTTGCATGACACACATTAACAGAATATGGAGTGAGTGATAAAAAAATTATAAATGACGATAGACACGGAACTAAGTAATAAATACTTTTAATTATCACGTTTTAGTAACGATCTAGCGACATATTCTGCGCAATTCTACTAAAAACGTAAATATAATAAAATTATAGCCAATATAAACTTTTCAGTTGACACATTTACGAGACAACAACCGGAATAAAATCTGTGACGTCACAAGTTATTTTGTTTACAATATATAAACACAATGTCTACTTGAAATCGCAACAAGGACAAATAATAGGAAAACCTCAGGCAAAACCACACAAGAAAATCCTTTGATATGTACCAAACATTGACTAATTTGTTATTACAATACAGTCGGGACTGATAGCGGGACATGAATGAAAACTAACGTCTTATAACAATTTAACCTTATGTAATCAGCATGATTCATAATTAATAAGAATATATACATTTTCAAAATAATTCAGGCAATGGCTATGATGTGCTATTCCGTGTATCGAAAGGAAATGTATTGTAATTAAGGTAGTACATATGTATGATGCCAGAGGTAGGTGCGAACCGTAAATCGGCGATTGCTGTAATGCAGCACACACGAAATTTCGGTGTTGCAAAACGTGAATATTGGGCAACACCGACGGTGCCATTGTCAGCCTCTGGCGAAACGAACGCGACCTTCCTACTCGGATTGGACAGCAAACCTGATTGTATGAGTATGTGGCCACGTGTCCAACTTACATCAACCAGTTTCTATAAATTTATAGCAGAAAATGGTACAATATATAATATATCTGTTTTTGGTTTAAACTTTATTATCATCGTGCCTTTGTCGCTCAAGATAGAGTATTTTCTTTGTAGTGAGAATTACCTAATTATTTCTGTTATCTAGTTGATTAATTGATAGAGTCTAACATGCATCTCCGTGCTTAAAGTTTGCTAAAGCTAACATCGTTAAAACAAAAGAAACCTTGAACGGATGTTGCCAATTGCCAAATTATTATAGATGTAGGTAGCACGAAACAGTATGCGTGTCAATATCGAGAGCTGATTTTTAAAATGCGATTCAGTTGCGGGTTGTTGCGTCACGTTTGTGCGGGTGGTATGACGAAGCTGCGTAAACCTCGTATACTCGTATGACATGGCTAGAACATTATATCTAATGTGTCCTTGTGCCATCTACGATACATAATTTGAACAGCTGTTCTGAGGGTTTAACGAGCTTCGGTATCTAGCTAGAATATTTAATCGGAAATTAAACGAGTAACTTTAATCTGGGACGTAGCCATACCTACCATAAAACGACATATCCGTTCGCCGCTACTGTGAGATCACGATCTTAGGCAGGATATGATCATACATATATTAATTCTTGTGCCAATAATAAAAACCCAGTTCTAGCAACAGGTTTATTTACTGCGGATGTACGATATTATGAAGACACTTATTTGCTATTTAGTATATTGTTGCCATTTTATATTTGCGATACACAAGAAAATTTAAAAATATTAAAATTGACAGTTAATGTAACGCTGGCTATAATTGTGCTACGCCGAAGAACTATTCAGATATTCAATGCGCGAAGTAAACAGAGATGTCAATGTGACATTTGCAAACGAAATGGAAATTAAAATGTTGTCAGTGTGTATTGTACAGTGCACTGCATCGCGATAAGACGCGATGTATGAATGTGTGCGCGTCTAACGTGCTCGCAGTACACGTGTGTGCTCGTGCGCGGGAGTGTGCGCGAGGTGATCGTCCCGTTTCAAGGGCACTGCAGTGCTAGCGCTCGGCTCGTATTAATAGTTGGCGACTATTTTCGCCTCACCGACCGCTGGGGGGACCGGAACGTTATTATTGACATTCGCAAACTACCAAAATGGATCTGTAAGCTTACATAACGCGACCACGAACTTACCTTCCAAATAAATATACAGCTAATTTACAATATTTACAAAATTGATCAAGATTATCAAATATTTTATAATTGCTTTTCAGTATCATTTAATGTTATTAAATAAATACAGATCAAATAAGAATACTGTCGACTCTGGCGTATAGGTATATGTCAGTACTTACCCGTGGTACTACCGGTGGTACTACTGGTAGTACCATGGGAAATTATTTTTGCCCGTGGTACTACTATGACGTCTGGTAGTACCACGGGAGATTTTATATTACCCGTGGTACTACTTATTAATATTATTTATATTTTAATATACTTAATTTAATAATATGTAAAATGCAGAAAGTATTTTTATCTTTATATATATAATAGTGTTTTACTATTTTTTTTAAATCAAAGTACCTACTTACTGGTTAGTTATATTATTCACACAACATTCAAAAGTTTATTTTATTGAATATGATTTGCTAGAACCTGTCTAATAAATTATACTATCTTTTGCTGATGAACTAGCTACAACTAAGTATATCACTTATCTTTTCCTTATTTGGTTAGCAATTAATTTCAATATCCTTCGTAACCGTGCTTGAATGACGTCATCATGAAACTCCTAAGCAGTGGCGGTGTGGCCAAATACTTCACTAATGCGATCATGGTTACAATTAAGGAGTACGATACTGATGCGGTTTTTATTCTATTGTTAATACACATAAACACGATACATATAAAAACTGGTTTCTTTGTTTATTATCAGCGTGTATACCTTCGACGTATAAGGAAGACGCTGCGCGACACACGCCATCTGTCGTACGAAAAATGGTTGCGCAACCATCGGCGACCCAGTTGAACGCCTCGGTCGCTGCCAAACGCGCCGCGACTCCTCTACAATTACATATTTCGGTGTTGCAACAGCACGGTCGCATCCGAGTTGAACGGCCCACGACCTTGAGTGTTGCGCAGCACACGCGCTGCTGAAAGCGAAAGGAACCATTTGCGATCCCGGAACTCACCATCATTAATCCCCGTTACCATTGTGCGTACGTGACCTGTGACCTAATACTGCAATCTATTTTTACTCTTCACCGCAATTAATCACGTGATGTGAATCAGCTTACTTCAAAAACCGCCTAGATCATCACCACCATGTCGTGCGTCATCTCTGCGCTTTCCGATTCACACGCCGCTTCCTGCGCAAGTTTCACAACGAGCCTCATACGTTGAGTGGCGCAACCGCCGACGTCTTCTGGCTACCGCTAAGAATATTTGTATATTGTTACTTTGTGTACTCGAATGGTTGTGATCTACGTCCAATTGTGTACTCAAAAAATTTATTGTGACCTAAATCTGAGCGCTGGAATCTCAATAGCCCACTTATCCGGAAACTGCGCACGCTTCTTTGGCGATATATTTAAATCAGAAAGGGGACGTTTCCAGACGGCCTACATACGCGCTCCGATGGTTTCCTGGGTGTTTAAAATTATCCGCTCGTCCCCGGTGAAGCGGCAAAAGGCTTGCCCTTCACGGACCATGGCCGCCCCTGCCGCTGCTACTCTAAATAGCATAACTCCATAATCAGGTCGATTATGTGCAACTCGTAGCGGGTGTAGCACGTGAATATAGTACCACTCGCTATCCTTGTGTTTATGCGTCGCAAACCTAACCGGGTCAGTGTTAGGTCGCATAGCACTGCATAAATAGATGCGTCGCTCCCCGGTGCACCGCTTCTCGGAGTGGCCCATATTGAGTGTTTCGCAATGTGTTTACGAGCACGCAATCCTGTGCCAAATTCACGAATTCCACGGAATAGTCGCGCTGCAAAATCATAATATTCAGTGTGATAGCTTCGGTGTCAATGCTGGACCGTGGGCACAGTTTGAATATGGGGCAGTTAAATTTAGTCAGTGATTTTTTTGGAGCATTTTGATGTTTCAGTTACGATAACCGACCTCAGTTATACAATTTGGTTCGCGGCTGTACGTAGGTACTTCACTTCCTGATTTATAAGTGTAGCGAATAAACATTCTGAATAATTATTGCGTCGTGTCTCAGAATTATGCAAACAAGCGATGCTTATATCTGAACATAACGTAACAGCACATTATCACTAAAATTAACGCTGTACCCACGTGGCTAGTGCTGTTACAATTAGTAGTTTTATAATGTAGTTGTTTTGCAAATATTAATATAAATCGATTCCGGTCAATGACTAGTCACGTTAGTTTTGAAGTAACTACAATACAAATCGATAAATTAAGTAAAAAAGTCGTTCCGGCCTGATTGGTCAGGAGTCAGGGTCAGATTGGGCAATACGTTTGATGGAAATCAGCGGAGCCTTGACCGCCGTACCTCTACCCGCCTTTAATGGCCATCGTTTTGACGACAAAATGCTTTTAGCACGTAATAATACGGTTAGATTTCATAACTAATTATGTTATCGATGTCTAAAAACGGAAATGACAAAATAACGTTGAGCGTTTTGTTTATTGGCTTCGTAAATAGTCGTGGAGATTTAATAAACAAATAATAATATAACCTATTTGATTCATTTATTTATCACGCCTTATCCCCGAAGGGGTAGCAGAGGCATATTATATGCCCACTTTAAACAGTCTCAGTAATGGGAATGCGAGTTTAGTCCCAATTAAAAAAAAAGCCCACTTATCACCATGTGTATTCCTGTCCCACGTAATAGGTGGTGAGCCTATTGCCGTGTTGAAATAGACGCAGGTTGTGGCCTGCAGTTGATTTTTTTCAAGCTGCCCATAAGGCCTTCAACTTAACGACTGCCATGTTACTGACAACCGGGACCAACGGCTTAACCAGCCTTTCGAAGCACGGAAACCCTCGCAAATGTAAATGCCACAAAGTGGTCACCCATCCGTGACCAGCCATAGCGAAAGTTGCTTGACGCAGTGATCGTTTACAGATCTTTGTATTTTATAAAGGAAGTTTGATTTAATTCTTGTTCTTTGACGAGACCCGCAATTCTAAACATTATGATCTGAGTCATATTATTCTGACCGAGACATCAATTTCAGAAACATACACAATTTTTTTATTTTTTTTAATGTGTCTACGGTAATCGATTTCCATAAAGGAGAGTGCTGGTTACATGTTTGGAGTGCGTCTTTGTCATATATCAAAGGTCTTTGTGGTACAAAACTGATTCAACTAGGTCAACTAATTAATGGTAATTTTAATAATCCGTCTAGTGCTTTGGGAATATAGTTAATTATCAAAAACACCACAATTATCAAAAAAAAAATGGAATTCGCCACTCTATAAATTCAATAAATGTTTTATCACAGACTTTTTGTCGGTATTTTTTGTATTAGGTACTTATCATAGTAAATGATAATATAGTATTTACATATAGTATGACTGACGAGAACAACATAATACCTACTTTAATTTTAAATGCAACCGGGTCATACCCCGCAGTCGGATGTGCATAGAACCGGAAATCGATATTAGGGATGAGCGGAAGATAAAAATTCTAAAACATCACGCAACGTGCGCACGCGTAGTTATGTTTACACATTATAATATAATTACAACTACACAGTCTTACAATGATTTTTTTAAATACCTATAACAGTTCAGCTGCTGCAGGAATGTGCTGTGATTCACGTTTTTTATATTAGGTATTTGACGGCAGTGATTATGGTGATGATGATGACCCGCCTATTGTCACTGGTATATCACGCCATACATAGGAAAAAGAAGAAGGAAAAAAACTCGATAAATTGGTGTAATTCTTATATTACATTCAATATCTTTTAACCACTTTTATGTACTGAATCAATGACACACACAACACTATCTGTAACATAAAATGAATGAGTTCTTATATTTTATTTACCTACAACAACATTCTTAATTTAAATTCTTACAAATGTTCCAACTTTAAACAGAAAACATTTGAATTTTCAACACTACAAAAACAAATAAATTCATCGTAGGGTCAAAAACACAATGTCACTTGCTATAACTTTATTGTTCATAGGGAGGTACAACTAGATATAACATTTTTATCGAAACCATTTAAAATTAACTTTATACTACGTGACGTATGTGGCGTCATACAGTCTTATAGATAAAAAAATTCTAAAATGAAAATTGCTTTTTTTTAAATTAACACTTTTTTTTTTAAACTAACTTTACATAATACAAAGGTTTTAAGCGTTGTCATATAAAATCGGTGACTACGTAAACCTATTCAAATTCCTTGATTTACATAACGTAGGTAACTAAACGTAGCACATAATGTGAGTCAGCTGGGGAAGGAAATGGCCACAATAATGAATAATGGCATCACCACGTCGACGTATTGTATCTGTTAGGGTTGCCTGTAGTTTATTAAAAACAAGCTTTGTGAAAAAGGTTTTTACTCCGTTACAGACTATTTGCAGGACAGGGACGCCTGGAAATGATCTGCTGGCAAAGTGAAATAATATTAAATTGTAAATAGGCCATCAAAAAAAAGCCTTCCTAAGTTTGTCGCGGGCCTTCCTAAGTTGTAAGTGGGCCGCGTTCCGAACCGGTGGTCGCTTTAAATATTTTAAATAGTGTATGACATTTTGTAAGCGCCGTTAAAATGGTCTATGCAAAATAAAGATATTTTTATTTATTTATTTATTGTAATATTGTTAGTCGCCTTATAGACAACATTAGAATCAAATGGGCTCTAAGTTGTTTGAAAAGAAGCTGTTAATGTCTACATTATTATTCAATAAAATTACATTAACACATTAACAAATGCAGATATAGGTAGATAGAACTCTCAGAGTTTGAACAACTGTTTGTTACGAAGTACAATCCTTAACAAATGATACTGGTTTTAAAATGGACTACACACTAACTTTTGCGCCAATTTATTATTTATTTATTTAAAAACTTTATGCACAAAATATGTTTCAATCATATTATTTCAATGTAATGTCTCCAAAGTTAAAAACAACAAACACGACTGTTAATTTATTTCAAATAAAGGCCTTAAAATAAAGTTACCATTTATTAATTGAAGATACTTTAATACAAAACTGCATTACTTCATTTGACTTTAGATATCATCAAAAATTCTGTTTTAGTAGAGACTAACGTAATAAAATATGTACCTATATGTTGATAGGTATCAGTCAGGACTAAAGATTAGGTTTAATAAATACATAATAAATCCAGCTTACCAAATAACACAATTATGAAAGACTAAACAATCGATGTCACACAATAAACAAAGAGTTACACTAATATGATTGATCCAATATGGCGTCCTGAGCGAGGAAGTGTAGGAATTTGCAAGACGTGTTAGAGGGCGCGCGGGTAGTGCCACGAGGGGCCAGCGGGGGCGCTCGAGATTGCAAGGCGGGTGGGGGATGGGGGTGACCTTCGCGCGTTGATGCAATGTCGCCGTGTCATTGACCACGTTGCGCTGCCGCTGCTCGCAAACAGTTGCAGCTACGCGCCCCCCGCCCGCGCTCTTCCCCGTTTCTCCCTGTCCCCCACATCGTCTATCACCCCCCCTCTCCCACATCCCCTCTTACTGACTAAGCGTGCACTGCACACTTTTGCCAGTTTTATGAAATGGTCTCATTTGCATTTAGAAGACGGATCCAATTTTAAATAAGGAACAGGTAAATTAAATCGGAGGTTCTTCACCGCAACGTCAATGTACGCAGGTTTAACAAATAACCCCGACCTTATCGTACTAACCAAAATGATCGAATTAAAAGGAATATAATTTCTACATATAATCCTATTGCAGAAAAAGTAAATAATATTTTCTACTTTCATTCTTGTCTCAAGTCGCAAAATTCCACACTTAAAATAATAATAGTAGGAAACATATATCAGTGAAATTCAAAATATGAAAGTTAATTATGTAAAAATCCGTGCAAAAATTTAAAATTGTTAACAAAGTTGGCTGTGTTCCATCTTAGTATTAAAGCACTTATCATTCAACACGTCAGCGCTTAACAGTTGAAGCGGAACATACCCTAACATTATATCAATATTTAAATAAATAATATTTTCACAGTTGCATGAGTTTACGTAAGCGCAGGGGTATACGAACTCTACAGCAGATCACCTTCGCCGTGTCCCAAACTATAGGTTGAGGTCGTATCGGCTATAATAGTTATCGATAATATCGCGCCACAATAAGATCAACGAATGAACGGTGTCTTTTTTGTGCACGGCCACATCACTATAACTCGGGAAAGTCGACAAATGTCAAAAGTACGTTCTCAAATTGGTTCCATTGTTGCAAAGGAGACGTTTGTATTATGACAAGAAAATTCAGGACAAACACCCGAGTAGACGTAATGATTATTTCAAAATCATACAGTAAAAATAAAGTAAAAGAATGTCCGCTAAAACGGTAACCATGTTACAGTGGTGTCAAATTTGACAGCTGTACTTAAATGTCAACACGACTTAACTGACCTTACACAATATCACGTTGCACTCGTATTACCGGCCTAAATAAACAGATAGTTGAACTGTAGCTCTGTGCAATGATAACGGCATCCGCCCGGACTACACAAAAATACATATTAAACACGATAGCGTTATCTTACCTCTCAACTTACCTCTTTAAATGCCGTGTTATGTGTAATTCCGTGTAATAAGAATGATATTGCGGAGTATAATAAAGTCGTTTTGTTTCTACATGCAAATATTTATAATAACTACCTTAACTCATAATAACGAGTGTTTTTTCAACCCTATTTCTTTCCCCAAAATAATAAAGAAATGTCAAATGTCAGAGGGCAAACTTGCATTTGCGCTCTTGCTCACTGACCGACAATGAATTAAATTTTTGACATTACCCTTCACAGTGAGATTAAGATTTAAAAAATATGCCGAATAATAAATTCAGTACTGTCCTGGAGTCCTAGAGTTTAAAAACCAACTGGAACTAACACTAAATTGTTCAGAAACTCTGAAACCTACTCGAAATACTTAGGTACTCAGCAACAGAAACAACTAAAAAAAAGTTTTTAGCTTTAAGGACCATTCGGGTAAAGTTGTTCCAAATTCGAATTAATTCTTACATCCGCAACTTTAACGTCATGGCCACTAAACATTATGCCTATACTGTCAACAGTTTTTTTTTTAAAGTCTACTTAGCTACGAAGTTACCAAAACCATCAAATTGTTTTACCTTACCCAGAGCAGGAGACAAAAATATTACTAGATAAGTAGGAACTTCCCATTTAAATAATAAACGACTCCTGCTGCTGGTGTGTTAAATAAACGTTTATAAAACGTGACGATATTTCTAAATTGCGTTATATCACGGAAAACATTTTTTTTTTATTTGAAAACAGTCATTAATTAGTACTTATATTAATTTGACATGGAATCTTCGCTCCGGTTGCTTGTTTTCAGTTTAAATAAACTGTTCCAACTTCTTACAGGCGAATTAACCGTTGATTTCAATAAAATAATAATCTATCTGGTCCTGTAGTTGCCGAGTACTTATATTCATTACAAACAAACTAACAAATCTCTCCTCTTTATAAAATTTGAATAGATAGCAGTAAGGAACTGTCAGTCTGTCCGTCATCAATTTGTACAGATGTTATTTTGCAATGATGTTATAGGAATTAACCGCCGGGTATGTTCCGTGTTTGTTCAGTATTTCGTAACGTTAGAATTTACCGCCATGTAATGTAATGTATGTGATTAAAATAAAAATAAAGTGTATCAATACTATTGTATCAAAACGTTTCCTTGTTTTAGAACGTTTATAAATTGTAAACTAACTTTACGCTGTATACCTGAAAGGTAGTCAGACAGGACAGATCTCTATGCTTCGCGATCCATGCATGTCTGGTTTTTTACTTATGACCTTACCGTTTTCATAAATTGTATCTATTTAAAATCTCATACATATACGTCGAAGCTATAATATTCTTGGTAATAATGACACTATTTCAAATAATGTCATTACGTTTGTTACTGTACGAGTTGCGACGAGGTGACCAAAAATGGATAGAAATATTGACAGTTTAAATTTAAAGTAGAAAAATATTCAGTCTTGAGCTGGACTCGAACCAGCGTTTTTAGACTTGCCGGGTCAGACGCTTTACCAGCTACACCACTGAGACCTACTCCAAAGCTACAAATTAATCCACCTCTTTTTGTCTTAAGTCGACGTAGTTTCGATACCATCAGTATCTAGGACGATTTATGTAGCTTTGATTACGCGAACCCCAGGCGCCAAATTCTGATAGGGCTTGGAAACAAATGGAAATACAAAAATATAAAGAGAGAAACAATAATATTATTGTCACTTATACGGCTATCTCCGTAATGCACCTATAATAACTAACTAACTAACTATCTTCACGCTGTATCCCTGACGGGGTAGTCAGAGAGGACAGATCGCCAGGCTTCGCGATCCATGCATACTTTTTTCGCGCGCGAGATTCATCAATCGCTTCATACACGCACGTCTGGGTATCCGAGTACTTTTGACCTTTCCGTTATTGAGCAATCTGCTCACGTGGTCTTCATATGTAAGTCTCGGCCTACCCTGACTTATTCTACCCTCTACTTTCGCACAATATATATTCTTCGTCAATCGTTCCTCACTCATTTGTTGGACGTGTCCAAACCAATGGAGCACGCCCTTTTCCAGCTTAACACTGACACTTTCATTATAAACCTGCCATATTGCGTATCACTTCGTTATGTTCGGTCGGCCAAAGTAACGCCGCACAATTTTCGAAGTGATCGCATCTCCACAGCATTCAATTTACTTTCATGCATCTGCTGACATACCCAGATTTCGCTACCGTAAAGCTAAGTTGGCACTAGCACTGCGTTATGAATCGCCAGTCGTGCTTCTTTTACAATGCTTTGTCGCTTTACTAATTAGGACAAAGCACCGTTAACTCTTTTTCCGGCAGCTACTCGCCGTTCTACTTCAAATCACATCTTCCATCCGCGCTAACATACTCCCTAAATACACAATTTCATTCACTTGCTCTGTTCGTTCCTGGTTTACCCTAATCTCGCATTTGGTTCTTACGTTATCGCTGTTAATCTGTTAATGTGTTGATGGTATCATCAGCGATGAAAAAAATGGACTCAAAAGCCTGAATAATACCTTGAATATGACGAATAAAATGCTTACATTGTATTATGCGACAGTATTACGGTGGTTACGCAAGAAAATGTGAACAAGCAGAACCGGTATTAGTGCTTCAATATACATAGGAACAACACGAGAGTGCGTAAATGTTATTTGAATGTAAATTTAGTAGCGTGCTACAGATTTGCACTGGAAATTTGTAAACGCTATAGGGCCCTACTAGGTCCGTCCTAGGTCCGGAAATTTTGATTGCTGGACGCCATGTATGATTTCATTCAGTTCGTTTCTGATGTAATATTTCAACAATAACTCGTTTTTCGGTTCTCGATGTCTCATGTCGAAAAAGTAAGTTGCTCTACAAATTACTTAGGATCTTGTTGTCTCTTTTACTTCTAAATCTTTCTACTATTTGAATACTCTTTAGTTTATTATCATTACTGTAATATGATGGTAATATACCGTCATACATTTAATAAAAAAGTAAAAGCCCAGCCCCCAACCTTAGGGCAAAACAGCGGGCTCGATAAATGCCTGCCACTGAGAAGAGGTCGCCTCTACAGAAGATGAACTCAACAGTATTGGACTTCAAATTGTAAACTATTTTATAACTACCTATTTCAAATGCATTTAGTTCTCTACACAGGCGTCTCTTTCTTTTATTTTATATATATGTTTACGGTAAAGTACGAGCATTGCTTACGTATACTTACTATTGCTTGAGTATACCTTCGTATATAGCTTATTTAAAATTTTTTTTTTTATATATGTCCTAGTGAATTTGTTAGATCTTTGTTTACTAAGACAACTCTAACTACTCACTTTTGTTATTCCCGTAACTCGACATTACAATGCAGTATACAATGGCTGTCGTGTCGTGTGTAAGTATTATACAGTCATGTAGTAAACATTATGAAGAGCCTGAAGTCTCGTACGAGGCTCTACGGTCACGTGACCTCATTGCATGTGCTGCCATCTACCCCCGGCCCCGCTCATCATACGCAGTTACGTAACAAACTGTGAGTAGGCAGAGTTTATGCAGCGCTGACCTTACTTAACGCAGCACTAGTTCGCCGCACACGCATCTATATAGAACGCCATGTTTGAATCTTACAATATATATATATATATGTGTTATATAATTCATATAATGATATGTATAATCTAAACGACACAGACACTGTACACTGCCGAAACAATGTCACCTTGATTATATTTAAAGACTTTATCGTCCCACCTTTCGCCTTTGCCCCTATGAAATCAATTGTATAATAAAGAAATGAAAACAACTGATAGTATTGACGTGGAAGTTAAAAAACCAATAGAGATGAAAGTTTTGTATACGCAACAAAGTTGTCGTTTAAATTATACACGCAGGCAGATCATCGAACTAAAATCCCGTAGCAGGGTGGGAGAGTCAAAGTTTTAGCTCGTAGGATAGGGATGGAGCTGCGCGGCCGCAGCTAGTGTGTGTGCATGTGAAGGTCAACTGGCGGCGTCATTTCCTGGTCATTGCCTGCCGCCACGCCGCCGCCGTATCCGACGCGCAAACGGCTGCGCTCGCGCATTTACCGACGCGCCCGCAACCCATCTTAGATACCGGCACGCTTTCCGGTTGCACAGGAAAACTATAACTACTTTTGTACTCAGTATAAATATACTTTGTACTACTTTGAATAAAAATTGCTAACATTCGCAACAATCGTTCAACGCAATCCAGTCGTGATTACGCTATCTCTTCCGCTTGCAAAGTGCTTACACATAAGCTATAATGTTTTGTATATACTAAACACAATGTTAGGCAAAATTTTCACTGTTGCTTTGAGGAAATATTCTCACCGCGTATCTTATCTAGCTAATTCATTTTATCGCTCGCAAAAATAGCAAATTTGCAAACTGATAAATCGCCGTAGGTGTTTATATCAGTCCATTGACGTCAGCGGAATGTTTTGCTATAACTCTTCCCATAGCTCGACACTTCCTAACTCTTGTAGAATTAGAAAGTGGGATAATGGCAATACGAACACAAAAATAAAATACTCATGTTATTTTATTCTCATCTACAATTTTTGTGTTAACAATTTAAAAAATAATGAGCCATACATCCCCATTTGTGTACTTAAAGTATAAATTGGGTAAAGACTATTGATACCCGTTAAATAAAAGCACACTTTCCCACTTCCCTAGCGGTGTTTGTAGAACAAAAACTGGGAAAATAATCATAACAGAGGCGAGGGAGCGGGCGGAGTGCGTCTGCGCACTGGTGCAGTAAACATTGCATGTTTGTATCGCAAGAGGTTTGTGGGGTAACCCATTTATTGCAAACGCGGGATGCGCGGCTGTAACCGGTTCCCCCTCCCCCGTACCCTTCCGCAACCTAAACGTTTGCGTGCTCGCATCCGGGAACGAACTACTTTACACCAAAAAGTACTGAGTACCCACCGAGTAAAGTACAATTTCAAATGATTCTTACGTTGAGAAATTTCCTTCTTGCATTAAAGGACAGCTAAGTAGCAAAGTGAAGATGACATTCTAAGACTGGAATCGGCACGCAGGCCGACGTAACCTTGATCTTGCAGCGCTGGCGCAGCCAGTAGGAGGCGTCCAGCGCATGCGCTAAAAATAGCGTCGTCGGTGCATAAAATGCGGGTTTTTTACACGTCTTGTTAGCTTCCCATGATTGCAAGGGATTTTTATGAGCATACATGTACGTTGAACATTTAATTATACAAGTAACTGGAATATATTGTGCCTTCCATATTAATTTTTACAGTTAGGTATACCTCCACGAAAGTTATTTAGGACTTTGGTTAACTATTTCAGATTTCATCAATATATTGTTGATACATGTTCCAATAAATAAATACCTAGTACAATATTATTTGTGTCTGTGATACTTGTTCTCGTATTACTTAATATTCATTTTTCCAATAATTATCTATTAAAAGAAATATTATGTGTGTGTATGTTAGCACGTTATATTATTATTGAAGCGCTCGTGGCCCCGCGGTCTCGAGTGTTCTGTAAACGATCACTGATTTACGCAAATTTCACTATGGCTGGTCCTCGGATGGGTGACCACTTTGGTCCCGGTTGCCAGTAAAATGGCAGTCGTTAAGCCTGGTTGAAGGCCGGTTATGGGCGGCTTGAAAAAATTCAACAGCAGGTACCCACAACCTGCGTCTGTACATTTCAACACGGCAATGGGCTCACCACCTATTACGTGGTACAGGAATCCAAACGGTGAAAAGTGTGCATATAATATGCCTCTGCCACCCCTTCGGAGATAAGGCGTAATGGATATTTATTTTGTTTTATATTATTATACGTACTTAGTTAACATTATAAATATTTTGATATAAATACTTACATAATAAAATCTCTTAGTTCTAACATTAAAAATCAAACATTGCCATTTATATCTACTATCTTTACTTGAAACAGCTTGTAACTGGATAATTCTAGTTACAAACATAAGTACCTACTTATCTCTTGCTTTTATAGATATACTTTTCTTTAATCTTTTCAACTTGTTTGAACGTTTGAATACAGTACCAAAAAGTCTTTCCTCTCGTAGCCTCTATAAGCTAATGAAGCTTAAGCGTATTATATTATAGGCCATGTAAAATAAAATAACAAATTTGTTACATTTTCACTTCATATATTGTAGATAGAATAAAATCAACCTGTTTATCTAATAAAAACTCGCTAGGTACCTAGCCGAGACTTTTATGAATGTGTTTATGTATTTGGTTCGGACACACGTGTCGCTACAGACGCCAGGTCAACGACCGACAGATAAGCCACGCAAAATGCGTACTTACCAGTTAGATAATATTAGACACTGACGAACCGCGCAAAAGAGAACGTTGTTTTAAATATAAACCTATGTATCATGTTTATCCTAGTCGAATTTGAGTTTCACATGAGAAAACCAATTATGTACCTACTTGATCACGAGCAGGGGAACTTGAAACATGTTAACCTCATTTAAATTTTAAATATAGATATTAATTACTCTTCATATATAAGACTGTCTGTTAAGCAAATTCTTACATATACATAAATATATACAGAATATAATAGCAACATTAGCTAATTTAAGTTAAGCAAATTCTTACATATACATAAATATATACAGAATATAATAGCAACATTAGCTAAAACTATACCTATATTGATGAAATAAAGGCCGCAGTAATCATGCTATAAATAATATTTAAAAAAACCTAAATTGTCCATGCTCGACTCTACATTCATAACTTTGATTTATACCAAATATCTATTCTGATTCATTAAATTAAGTATAAAAGTTCATAAAGTCTATAAGTTTACAATAAATAATAACTAATGCTTATATAAATACTTAATTAATTGATTATATATCTATTGGGTATATGAGTATGCCTCTGCCTACTCCCTGGGGGATAAAGGCATGACTACATTGCATTTTAAAAAGATATGGGTATTTATTTATCTATTCCGTATATACTATTCCTACGTCTTTCACTTTGTAAACTTAAAACGAATAATAAACATTCAATTTAAATAAAATTATTTAGCAAATTCTTAACCACATACATTTCATTTAGGTACAACATGACGCAAATAAGTCATGTCATCACGGACTGTCATCATTTTTATTTATCTGTGGTTATAATTATGGGCCCCTATTATTAATAGATTGAGTACCAAGAAGTAAAGAACTGGGCTAGTAAACTTGAGCCGCTGACATCAAAAAGCAACTTATAGCTTTCTGGAATACATAATGTGGCATAATTTACATAACCTACTTGGATGACTTGATGTCTACTACTTACCATAAATGTATACGAAACTAGATTACAGTTCTAATGAAAAATGTTTGTTGATATATTGATAAATTATCGGAGTTGCCTACATGCTAACCCTAGGTACTATTGTACATTTAAAAGAATTCATTTCAAATACTATATTTTCAGTTTTAGACTGGCTATTAACTTGAACATACCTACTGCCTTGTTTTTAGTTCCAAATTTAAAAAATAGTTGTTTACAACGAAAAATGTCACCTGGCATGAAGTCGTAACTATAGAATGTCATATCATAAAGAAAAATGACAACATTTATCAATAGAACATAGAGCCCTATAGAAGACGGACGGGTTTTTCAAAAATAACAACCTCATTTTGAAATAACAGATTATTATTGTTCACTGAAACACAATTTTGAAGATGTTTTATGGCACACTATATCTAACTAAATCATTTTGCAAATGGGGTAAATGCCCAACTGTTTTATTGACCTAACCAGATGAATTTTATCGCCGACTCTGAAGTTTTGAGATATTTTTTTATTCCATTTCCTGGGAAATGATTTCTTTGATGTTATATAAGAATGTGAAGCGTTTGTTTGTATAGATGTTTCATTCATTGCATATGACATTAATGTTTATTGAGTAGGTAGTAGACATTTATAAACAGCATCAAGTTACCGAGTTACCCTAATATAAGCAGAACCCTTCGTCTATCAACCGAAACTCCAATCAGACCGTATATTTTTTGAAGGAGGAAAATGCTGTTGGCGAGTGTGCCGGCGCTGGCATTCGGGTCAAGGCGGCGATACCGGCGCTTGACGCAATCCACGCTATCAGTATACTGTCGGCCGACAACGCATTCTACCTATATTGTTTGGACGCGGCTGTGAAAACTGATATGTCACCGCGGTTGTTTATTGGCAAATCTAAACTAATTTTCTTTCAATCACTTCCCAATTCGGTACACATGCAACCGAGGTATGAATAAACAAACATGAAAAGACGTAAAAGTTGGCTTAATAATTTAGCTTTTTGGACGGATAACGTAGAAACTAGCTAAGCCCTGAGGTTTCGCTCTTGACATACTTGTTGTACCCCACACTAAGTCTAACCCAGGTCTGTAATTTATTATTTTTCAAAGTTATAAATTAAATGCGTTATGATATGTTATGTCGACCAATGGGCGTCCACTAATTATATTAATATGCGTTTAAAGCAATGAACACAACGTGCCAATAAATAATATAGTAATGCACAATAATTGTAATCAATACAGGAATTTAAGTCAGTAGTTCTTCGGTTACAATGTATTAAAAGATAAATATATCTTTATACTATTGCAATTCAATTTATATTGTAGCTTACGAACCGCGGTTGTATCATGTCAAATCTTAGCCAAATTTGTTCCACGATTTAGCCACGATCAGTGAGTCTTATCATGTGCAATGCAGCAATTTAAATCTTGTGGTCTTCTCTTGAACGACATTGTACAAAGATTTTAGGTAAATTATGTGATGTCGTGGATATCTAAAGAAGATCCCAAACCTTCTGGGCGTCTCTACTAAAAATCACAGACTTAATACATCCCTTTTAATTAATGGAATAATAATTACGAAAGGAAGACGAAGAAATGGTATTATGTCAGTAATAATGAAATATTGATTTCATAATTACTGATGCCTTATTATTTTCAAGTCAGTTAAAACATCGAATGCAAAAACTAAATTAATGTTATCAAAATATTTGATGGAGTTTAGACATCAGTGTTCTAATCGCATGGGACTAGACACTTTGATTAGTCTCACTATTGTTAATCTAACGATTTGGGCCTATTACATAAACATTGATCTACTAAACATTGCAATTATTAATAGTAATTTCCAATCCAGTTGATGACTGCAGCACGTAGGCGCGGCAGTTCCAGGATTTCGCCTTGTTTATACGGGGTTTTTGCTTCACTGAAATACCTATAAACATACACATATTAACCATTCTGCAATAGTACACTAAACTATTGTAGTTTTATCTCGCACTAAAATGTAGTTAACTTGAGAGATTTAACTTTAAAGTCAAAGGAAGAGTAGTAAACGGAATGAGTTGAAGCTATAATCGCTCATGTTATGCATTACCTAGCAATGGCTACAACCACTAACAGAATGCACAGTAATTGTCAACCTTTTTTTTTGGAGACTGTTCAAAGTTGATTACATTCAAAGATAATAGAATAGTGCTACATTGCATAGTACGTTGATAAACAAACATTGCATATTATAGTTCTGTAAGAACAGAGCTCTAGCTGAGGTGCGGTAATTACCACAGAACTGAAGGGTTCTTGAGTGTGTTGATTCGTGAGTGTAAATTGCGTAAGGATACATCATTATGACCGGAAAAAATGACAATAAATAACGTAAACAAAATGAGAACAAATTAGTTATACTAAACAAGCACTGTAGACGATTGTTTTTTTAACTTTATTGAAAACGAACCTATAAATACTGTTCAAATTACACAGCAAGGATTCGCTCTCCACCTACTAGAGGCGCCATACTCTATATTTCCTACTAATATTATAAATGCGAAAGTTTGTAAGAATGGATGTTTGTTACTCATTCTCGCCAAATTTACAGAATGGATTTTGATGAAACTTTACAAAAATATAGCTTACATATTATAATAACACAAAGGTTACTTTTTATCCCGAGAACAAGTTCCTGTGGGAAACGGGAACGGGAAAACTTTACCACGGGGGCGTCACCTACAATATTATTGCTTTCGTTTGTATTACGCTGCGAACAAGAGAGCTAGTAGGGATGCACATTTTATAAACTTACTCCGATTTAGTGGATCGTAATATCTCTATTGGATAGCTACTAACGCAGTGTGTTTGTTCGTCGGCAGTGGGCGCAGTCAGCGAGCGCGACGCGTACGGGTACGGGTACGGCGGCGGCGCGCACCACTTCGCCGCGCCCGCGCCGCCGCCGCTGGCGCCGGACGAGCTGCCCTACTCCGTGTTCGACTTCGGCGACTACCAGCGCCACCACCACCACAACAAGCTCAAGCCCAAGAAGAGGCCGCGCTCCGACGCGCCGCCCGCGCCCGGCGTCAAGCGCAAGTCGCGCGAGGGCTCCACCACCTACCTGTGGGAGTTCCTGCTGAAGCTGCTGCAGGACCGCGAGTACTGCCCGCGCTTCATCAAGTGGACCAACCGCGAGAAGGGCGTGTTCAAGCTGGTGGACTCCAAGGCGGTGTCGCGCCTGTGGGGGCTGCACAAGAACAAGCCGGACATGAACTACGAGACCATGGGGCGCGCGCTGCGCTACTACTACCAGCGCGGCATCCTGGCCAAGGTGGACGGCCAGCGCCTCGTGTACCAGTTCGTGGACGTGCCCAAGGACATCGTGGAGATCGACTGCTCGCTGGCGTAGAGTGGCACAAGAGGACGCATGTTCATTACGCTCTGCATTACATAGTTTTTCACTTATAGTTAAAATTCGTCTATTTTTCAAATCATCATGCATTACGTTTTTCAGATCGCTTCTATATAATGTTATTAATATTATCAATATTACTCTCAAATCGAACTAATATTAACTTATCATTGAATTTAATATTTATACAAAAATAGAGGAGATGAAATTGATTGCTCAAATGTTTATATAGGTACCTATTTTTAGGGGTCTTTCAGAAAAGGAACTAAATTTGCTAGATGTTATATGAGACGGAGTAATTTTTGTATAATGTTGAAACGAATTTTTAAATGTTTGTAAATGAAGTTTCTATATATAGTATGTTTATGTCGGGCGCCGCCGGCTCGAGTCGTGAGACGATTGTACTACTGAACCTCCTACCTCAAGCTTCAAAACTAACAAATGATTCATACAAATATACAATTTACAATGTTCGAAACCATTTACAGTATGCAATAAGCTATATATTATATATAGTCTAACTAAGAGTTTATAATAAAGAAATATTTACGTAAATAATGTTTATATAACAAAACGTCGTAGTCTCCAGATCAACCATATTATATATCGTTTCTTTGGTGCTTGACGGCATTCGTATTTACACCTTGTTACAACTGGACAACCTTACGCTGTTGACTATATGTATCTGTATATTATATGAACACTTGTAATTGGTTATTTCTAGTTGTAATCTGTTCACTAGTAAGAAAGAGTGCGTCCAGACATCCGGAGCCGCCCTTACCGCTGGGGGCCTGTCTGGACCCGCCCTTAACTTTACATAGTCTGTTACAATTGTGTTACATTTCGATATTGAATTAGGAAATTATATTAAATTCGCAAACGTTAGTGTGTATAATTTGTTTGACGTAATACTACGCATGTACTGATGAACCTACTGCCAACTTTCTCATAGACAACTGATATAATGAATAGATAAGGTATGATTTTGTGCGTTACTTGTGTTAGTTATAAATATATGTTTACTGTAAGTGAGCTGTTTAGGTGGACATGTTCTAGTTTATTTCTTTTATTTAAATTATATTAAGCATGTTGTCGGAGGCCGCGCGCCCCCTGCCGTCGACACATATCACAAAGACAATTATTTACGAAACTAACCATGCGATATTCACTGAAACACATCCTGTTTTCTCTGCATATCAAACTGTTATATTTTCTTTAGTCGGACAGCGCAGCGGCCTCCATATTTTGTTACCTGAATAAATATTATTAATAATATTAATTACGATTTGTGGTCCAATGTTAATGAATCATAATACTTTTAACTAGATAATTTTAAAAGAGGAATCGACTATGGCGCAGCCCTAGTTCGCTACGAAACCTACACCATTTATTGACATCTCATTCAATGCAAAGATCTTCTGTGTATACAATAAAGTTTGATAATAAACCTTAAATAAAATACACGTACGCAGGAATCGATAGTCGGCGTCATAATTATTTTAACTATTGTAGAGCGCACGCGCAGTCCGCCTACTCAACATAGTTTTCATATACGAATAGTTACGCGATATTTTTATAATTGATAATAAATTATATCAAATTAGATATCTAATAGTGGGTAAGACAGATGATAGTTTATACGTACGGAGTGTGCGTGCGCTCTTGAACTGTGAGAGTTAGAAAGCCTTAGAGAGAGGGAGCGAAGTACCAGCGCGGTACGATGGGTGCTATGGTGAGTAGACTCCCTTAGACGTGACTGGACGTGACTCCGGCCCGGCCGATAGGTTTAGCGATGTGGACTCAGTCACTTGTATAGGGGCAAGATCTCAGTGTATCCGAACTTCTTCGAACAATACCAGTGGCCGTTTACATGTGATTAAAATATTAATATTTATTATTATCTTATATATATATTATGAAACGAAATTGTGGAAATTTTTAATATTTTATATAGCTAGATGGAATTCTCAGTGATTTTCGTTTCGGCGATACTTCATAATGCTTTTGTAAATATAAATGTAGAATTTAATTTATTTATTTACGTCTGTAGAGCGGGAGGCGTCATGCTTCCGTCAAATTCTTTCCTGTTTAGGAAATTTCGTTTGGTAGGTTACAAATTTTATTGTAATATATCTTTAATAATAGTTAGTATGTAATGATTGGACCACGGGATGTAAGGTGAACACTCTCAGAATTTATAACTCGGCTAGTGTGTAATGCTAATCTAATGTGAGAAACTGGTTACCGGTGATTAGGAGACAATGTTTGAGCAAGCATTTAAAATAGCGCTCGGAGAGGTAAACTAATTTTAGTCGAATTGATGTTGTTAAATTAAAATCAAAGTTTCTAATTACTAATGTACTTAAATTTATCAATGTAAATTTTAACGGCACCTCAAAGTTATGGTTAATGAAATTATTTTAAATGGACCCTAGTCTTAGTATCATAAATTGGTTATAAATTAATTAACTGCGAGCACCGTATTGGCATGTGGTGGCGCTACTGAGCCATTAATCGCGAGCGCGGAATATTGGTACGAAATAATTGTAAATATAGATGATGTACCCCACGGGCTATCAAACGTCCAGAAGCTAAGCCACCATCACCTTCTGATTTATAGACGAGTCTCTGACCATATAGGTTTAGAGCTCATGAAGCTTCTAATATTCCCGAAAATAAACATCGAATCAAATTTGCCCCTGGCAGCCCACCAAAGCGGACCCAATGCTCAAAAGTGGATAGTTGAAAACAGACATCACGCTAAGATCTTAAAGTTGTAAATAGTGGAACGCACATCCTCACGACCCATACTATAGTTGTTGGGTGTCGATAGATAGAAAGGTTAGTGAATTTGATGATAGGAAGGGGGCGGGGAGGGCACGTGTCGCAGCGCGTTTTTTATCGTACACTACTACGTAATTCAATGTATATTCTTGTTCGTTGATAAATTAATGTCCATTATTCGAATACGTAATTCATTCCGAAGAGAGTGTGTAACGAATGTGGTGACGAGAATGAACGTTCTAAGCTTAGTTCCAGCTACTCGTTACAAGATGCCGTTGCTTTAGTTTTTGCTTTGACAAACCTGTTAAAAAAATAACATGTTTATTCTGAGAGTTGAGTGCGATACAGTGATTTTGTGTTATAATTGCTTTTAGTTATATGCAGTAAAAGTCCGATATTTTAATTATAGTTTTAGATGTTAATTTTACAAAATACTGTATTTTCTGCCCCCTAGTTAAGTTATTTTCTATGTATAGTTAGTTATAAGTGTAAATGAATTAGCACATAAATTTGATGCATGATGATAATGTTAATAAAATATCCACAATAAAAGTATTCAGTTGTTTTTGTAGACCATCCTCCCTCTAAGATCAATAGACCTCAAACTGAACGAGAGCAGTCTGATAGTGGACGTTAATAGTAGTTTGGTGACACGTGAACATAATTATTTGCGGTACCTATCTGAGGCATCCACTTCTCTGGCGATAGAAAATCAGGTGGTGGTAGGAACTGTAAAAGACGAGCCTAAACAATTTAAAGCGATGAATCTAATCTACCGGCTTAAAAATACTGAAGCCAGCACACCTTGACTGTACCTACGTCCTTTCATATCAAAATTAAATACTGTGCGTGTAGCAACGAAACTTGTACATCTACGTCCTTGTAGGTACTCGTAGCATGAGACACTACCTACATGTAGTATGAGAGCAAAGAGAGGTTACCTCCTTAACTTTTTATGCGATTAGAAAGAACCATTGTAAGGGGTCCCCCAATATCTCCTCGGGCCAAGTGACCTCACTTGCTAGCCTGGCGGTGCACCTGTTGACTGACGGAAGAGACAATGCCGCCCATAAAATGTGGCGTCGCTCTTAACGATGCCGCAAATTACAAACCAAACGAAAGCTTCTAGCAGCCAAAGAAAAGTGGACCCCAGGTTTTTGGAAGCAACTGGGAAAATACTTAAGATGAAGAAGAAGATACCATTATATATTACCTCTGTCTCGATGCGGCACGATACCGTTTCACAGACGTTTTGTTCCATAATATTGTTACTGCCCTTCTTCCTGTTGAACAGAGTAGAATAGAAGAGACAGAACAGAGAGATAAAAATCAAACTCTAACTCAGTCAATGTCCAGTGTCAGAGGCACTTTATAAGTAATAATAAATATAAATATCCATCACGCCTTATCCCCGAAGGGGTGGCAGAGGCATATTATATGCCCACTTTTCACCGTATGGATTCCTGTCCCACGTAATAAGTGGTGAGCCCATTGCCGTGTTGAAATAGACAGACGCAGGTTATGGCTACCTGCTGTTGAAATTTTCAAGCCGCCCATAAGGCCTTCAACCAGGCTTAACGACTGCCATTTTACTGGCAACCGGGACCAACGGCTTAACGTGCCTTCCGAAGCACGGAAACGCTCGCAAATGTAAATGCCACAAAGTGGTCACCCATCCGAGGACCAGCCATAGTGAAAGTTGCGTAACTCAGTGATCGTTTACAGAACACTGAGACCGCGAGGCCACGAGCGCTTCTTCACTTTATAAGTACGCCTACATTTTACCGTAAGTGGTGAGCCCTTTGCCGTTTTGAAATGGACAGGCGCAAGTTGTACCTGCTGTTGAAATTTTTCAAGCCCCCCATAAGGCCTCCGATTTTTTTCGACAACTGACATGTTACTGGCATCCGGATTCAACTGTTTAACAGCTCTGAAGCACGGATTGCTATTAAATGGAAACACCACAATGGACAATGGACCAGACATAGTGTGGAATGCGACTTGCGTAAGTACGTTCGCCGCAAGTGTCCTGGGTCGTACCGTCCATTCACACGCGTTTACGATAAAGGACGCAGCCAACAGGAAGTGGCAAAAGTACGCGCAATGCAGTCCAGATAACTTGTTGTGCCCATAGCCGTAGTAAGTATATGGTCACAACAAGGTATCGGTGCATCGGTAAACGATATGTTGCTGGGGGGAGAAGGCTAAGTCTCTGAAATCGGAGATAGGGTGTAGGTGGCGAGAGTAAAACCTTGACTCTTCGCCGTTACGAAACTGACACAAAGGTTGAACCGGAACAGTACTTGATTGATAGTATGTTACAAAAAAAATTATATTCGAAAACTTAATCTTGATACAGCTGTCATCACAACACAGCAATGGGCTCCTAGCTATACCTGCAGTAAAATTAGCAAGGCCTTACTGTAGATAACAACACAGGACAGGGCTTGAAATCGACATAGAACTGGACATGACTGGCTGGACTAAGCTTCCTTTGCCTGCCCAAGATGGGCGAAGACAAATAACAACAATCTTAAGGATCGTACCATAATTGGCCTAAAGGTCTTAGTAACCAGGCCATATAATCAAAAAAAAGTACCATAAACAGTCTACGCGGGAAGTGCAGACGCTTGCTGTTTATTATTTTCTAAAACTAGTGCATTTATTTTGTTTTCTAGGACATAAAAGTTGTGTTAACGTGCAATGGTGAAAGACAATGATATATATGCAGTGAAAACCTTACTGAAAACCTCAGTATAATAACCACCTATTTATACTGGCACATCTCCAACCAGCATTGGTCAATCGCTCGTCTCTGCTGCTCCTGCACGACAACGTGCGACCCTATACTGCACAGCAGACGGTCTCCAAGTTGCAAGAACTGGGGTTGGAAGCTCTCCGTCATCCGTCTACTCACCAGACCTTGCGCCTACAGACTACTACTATTTCCAGGATTTTGCCGGAAAAAAATCAAAACTCGAAAAACAAAATGCTTTTGAAGAATTTGTTGTTGTTCAGCTGATTTCTTTAGGAAGGGCATCAATAAACTGCCACTGCGTTGGCAAAGATGCATTGATTGCATGGGTGATTACTTCGATTAATACAAATAAAAAATACATAAAACAAATTCGTTTAATTTTTTTCATACAAAACGGCCATTTCATAGGTATGATTATGATTTAAGATTTGTTAAAAGGTCTTTGTAACCAGGCCATAAAACTATTTAAAAAAAGTTCCATAAACAAATCAACTGACGTGTGGACGTGTTGTTGTCATGTCAGGTCAGTAGCTTTGACGTGTATAGCCAGCTGTCAACTTACATGGTGTTCTTTACAATAATAATTATACCAATAATGAAAAGGAATAAATTATAAAAATCATGTCAAGTTCCTAATAAAACATACTTGTTTATATGTTGTTGTAAAAGACTAATAATTTATACAAAATGGTTTTAATGACTATGATTGCGAGGGTTGTAGACGGCCTCCCTCTGGCTGCCACTATGCAAGAAGATGAGCAGGTAACGTGGAAACTAGTATAGTGTCGTGGACGAATTGGTTTATACATGTTTTAGTTAACATATCCACACTCCGATAATTTATTTTATTTCCTTTTCGTTTTTTAATTTGCTATGGTGGTTTGCAGAGCGGCTGCAATGTTCTGGAGTACCAAAATCAGGCTAAAATGCTGTTTAGAAAATTAGGCCCTCAATCGCCGACGCGGTGCTCCATCGAAACAGGGCCTTATCTCTTCCAGTGAGTTCAATTGCTTATTCTGTTTATTTTTCCTGCCTATTTTAAGCTTAAAAGTTTAAAAATTTAGCAATCTTTATTTATTTCTTGGCACTATCTGCTGTATTTGTTTAATAGCATTTATTGATACATGTTTTATATATTTATGATGATATTATAATTACTATGAGTAAGCTTGGGATATTTCAGTATATTTTATCAATATTAAAAATTTAAAATACAGATAATAAATATTTTTTATTTGTCTGAAATTGGCCTCAAAAAATAAACATTCAACTTTCAACACAAAGTTTTAAAGAGGCAATTTTATAAAACCCTGGTTCTTATGGTTAGTCTATTAGATTCTTTTTATGTATCTTTGATGTTTTGTGATCTAATAGGATCTGCATGTATAATTTTTTATTCATTCAGGTGGCAGACAAGCATATAACGGCTCACCAGGGGACCTAGTCTACTATTTTCCAATAGAAAGCTGTTCTAGTTCTATGCTATAGCATTTTTATTGCAATCGGAAACTAGGTAGTCTTAAACTACTATATATTTTACAATCATACTTCCCAAGCTGCAGAATAGAGATAAAATAGCTCTTTTTGCTGTCATCACTACATATTATACAGAATACCAAAAATACTAATTAGATGCGGCCACTAGCGCGGCACTCTTTAATAAAATTCTATTGAAACACAATTGTAATTGTGATATAAGAAAACTGACAATTTTTTCTATTGGCTCTCTATTTAGTTATGATTTCTATTCTATCCTGATGTGATTGCATAAGTAGACTTGGCCCCCAGATGGACCGAGCCGATGGCCATTTGCAACACCAGAGGTGTTGAGCTGCACTCACACTGCCAACCCTAATTTATTATTATGAGTGAATATAAGGAATATTTGCTTGTAATAATATATTATACTTGTAACTGCTTAGTTCAAGTTTTTGTGAAAGTTTATTACCATTGCCTAATTCATTTGATTTTACTTTTCAGTTATCTAATTGAACAAGAAATCTGTTATCTAGTATTGTGTGAGAGAAACTACAGCAAAAGACTTGCCTTCAGCTACCTAGAAGAAATAGCTCAGGAGTTTTATCAGCAATACGGAAAAAGGGTGAGCTTCTAAATGTTACCTTACAGTAGACATAGTTTCTTACAGTGTTGAGCAAATTATAATCAGATTACTGATTGAAGATCAGTGTTGGGCGAAGATTAGGGATTACCTTGTTTAATCTTCAGTCAAGATTACAGATTAATGTAAGTTTTCAAAAAGTAATCACCAATTAATGCTACTAATATTATAAACATGAAAGTTTGTAAGTATGGATGTTTGTTACCCCTTCACACAAAAACTTCTGAATGGATTTTGCCGAAACCTTACAATAATATAGCTTAGCTTACACATCAGAATAACACATAGGTTACTTTTTATCCTGGGAACAAGTTCCTGTGATAAAAGGGGAACAGGAAAATTATGCCGTGGCCGTCAACTACTGATTACATAAATCTTTAATCATAGTCATGATTACTCTTATTATGAAAATAATATGCTTTAAAACATTATTTTTCTGTAAATGTAATGCATTGGTGTCCAACCTCAGAATTCAGGGGTCAGAGTCTTAAGGTTCAGTGCCTATGGTCCATAACCATGTTGCCGAGATGAGGTATTCAGGATCACTAGTCCAGGTTCCAGGGTCCTAGATCCGAATTGCAGGCTCCTGGGACTAGGATCAACAGTCTTGGCTCTTGTATATGTTCCAGAGATCAGGCTCCAGGGTCAATGACCTGACCAATTGCGCACAGTTCAGGAGTCTGATTCCAAGTTTGAGGGCGGAATCCCGAGTTCCAGCTCCAGGGTCTTAGATCCGAAGTACAGGCTTCTGGAACTAGGATGAACAGTCTTGGCTCCAGGGTATATAGTCCAGAGTGCAGTCTCCAGGGTCCATGACCGATTGCCCATGGTTCAGGAGTCAGGATCCAAGTTCTGTTTCTGGATCCAAGATCTGGGGTCCCGTGTTCCAAAGCTCAGAGTTGAGAGCTCCAGGTCCAAGATGTAATCCAGATTGATGAATCATTATTTCTTTCAATCTAATTACAAAAGAAATTGATTACACCCATCTCTGGTTTCTTAACAAGTTATATCTAAAAAGAATCAACTAAAAACTTGAAACCAAGATCCAGGCCAAGATAGGTATGCAGAGTGATATCAATCCAGCGATCACACATCATCAACCTATCAAAGTCACTGCTGAAAGTAGACCTCCTCTAATTTTGGAAGAGTGATTAGCAGTCATAATACAGAATGATGCTGGCAAAACTGGTTGGTACTGGATTATCTTTTGATTTTTCTGTCTCCGTTTCTTTGCCACTTGCCATGACCTTCTCTGTTAGCTAGCAGGGGCACCATATACTGGTCGAGACTGAATTGGTTCCCAAAATCGCAGTATGTCTCACTTACATATAGTTCCTGATAAAAGGTAACAAACTTATTTCAATGAAGAGACCCGTATCATAACATCCATATTCTAAATACAAGTATGAAATAGTAGTAAAATGAAGTACATGTTATGTTGCAGGTGAACACTGTGACCCGTCCTTACACATTCATCGAGTTTGATACGTGGATGCAGCGCGTACGGCGCCAATACGCGGACGGCGGCGCGCGGGCCCGTCGAGCCGGAGCTGCTGCGTCTCTGGGGGGCCAGCTCGGCGACGTGCAGCGCATCATGATGCAGAACATCGACGATGTGCTGCAGCGGGGAGCTATACTGTCCGGTAAGAATCTCTTACCATATTCAATATTCTCTGCTTGGATTATTTAGTTATTATTTAGTATGGGGTTCTTCAAAAGGGGTCTTAAAGTTTTTAATGGGTCGGCAGCGCGAGTGATGTACCTCTGGTGTTGCTAACGTCCATAGGCTGCGGTGACCACTTTCCACCAGGTGGGCCGTATGCTTGTCTGCCACCTCAGTGGTATGAAAAAATAAATTATAGTTCCCATAACAATTTCTTTAAACACCCACAATGTTAGCACATCAACATGGTTATTTTGATTTGCTAGGAATTTTAGAATTTAAAAAAGTAAGTGAGGTAAACTTGTTATTTGTTAGTCTTAGCCCATCTTTTAAAATCTGATACTTTGATGGTATTGGGATCTATGGTGCTCAGGTTCATACTCTCACCTGCTCTGATGAACAGCTGTCTAATGAAAAAGTCTTAATACCTTCTTAGGCGCTCATATTGCAGCCCTGTCCAATAATGCCAATCAAAGCTATCTGACATACAAACAAGGGGCACTGAAGTAGCCACGACGCAATTCAGTAGCACCAGCTTGACATATTTTAATTTTGATCTCATTTTAACACTGAATTATTTATTAATTACAGAACTGGACACCAAAACACAGAACCTATCAATGCTAACGCAGAAATACAAGAAGGATGCAACATACCTCAACACCAAGTCTATGCTGGTGAAGGTGACAGCGGGAGCGGTCATACTCTTGGTCGTTGTTTTGTACTTCTGGGTACTTTAGTGTGGCCTACCGTGCAGTAATAAATAAGAACCTGTCATGGCATCTGTTCACTCTGCAACATCATTCTGTATTATGACAGTTCCCAATGCTTCACTAGGGAAGTGTTAAACTCACAAGTCTTGGGATACTTGCCTTTGGTATTTTGTAAAATAATTAGTGATTATAAATAAATGCCAGCTCAGTGCTTAGAATTACACCCTGCTGGACCTACTTTGTGGTTTTGTAGTTATTTGGGTAATCAAAAGTAGCTTTTGTTTTAGTATGAAGTGGGTGCGGGGTCGTTACTTTGATTCTATGGGCCGTATTCCAGAATGTTTATCAATACTCAAGAAACACTTGAGAGTAGTATTTATAAGGCAAAAACTAGTCTCAAGCGATGATTGAGTATTGAGAAACGTTCTGGAATATGGACCTAAATGAAATGGTCTTGCCATCTATTATTCCTCTAATCTGCAATTGGCAGGTACTGTTGAGTGGGATATTAGAGATGTTCTTTTGTATGATCGTAAGAATTCGTCAGAAACTACCTCCACTCCATCTGTAATGGTTTTTTTGTAGGCAAGATGAGTCTATATTATATTGGTATTTCCATGCATTGTAAAACATGGCAGTGACTAGTGATCTTCTAGTACTAAACTTTGGTTTATTTATATCAATTACTGTGACGAGACATTACTATTTATTTTAATCACTAATTGCCAGTGGTGTTCTGTTGCCAAAAAAAATTATAGACACCACATAATGACATTCAATGTTCTCGTTTACAATACCAAGGCATTTCACTCACACAGTATATTGCGTAGGAGTGACAGATGGGTAGCAAGATTTGAGAAGCATTAAGATGTCACTATGATAAGTCAGCATAATAACGCTGCTACATTATGCTGTTTGGGAGATCGCTCAAATTACCTGCAGCTAATTTTGTGACATTGCAGAGTTACACCCAAGTTCTTAGTAACTTAATATCCTGTTAAATTAAAACTACCTTTGAAATCCAATATAATAGAGGAGAATAGGGCTACAAGTTTTTATGTCTTTTTGTTCTAAAGGTTTTGTTGTTAGAGACCATTAAATCTTGTCAACTACCGCCAAGATTCGGGCTTTTTGATTTATGTAAATAAAATAAAAATATACCTTACATTTTGACAGTTTGCTTAGTGTTTATTCTGCCCACTCTCCTCTACACAATATGGTTATTAATTATCATGAAGTCATGGTAAGATTCTATAGGATTCTATATTATCAGTGTTGTTAACTGTAATAGATTTGTACTAGACAGCTGTTGATTAGAGATAAGCGCTGATACAAACCCCTAACTCAAGTATTGCCGATTTTCAAATACTGCAACATTAGTTAACATATATATTCTGGGATTCCAAGTTAAGGTTATTGCAGTAATAACTCCTTAAAGCATTCCAACCTATGTAAAGTTTGCGATATATTTGTACCAAAAATGTTTTTTTTAATAATATAGTGTTTAGACATGGTTTAACAGGTTAGGTTTTATATATAAAAGATATAATAGCTTGCAATACTAGTAATCTCCATGACGCAGACTCACTCTATTCCAGATGTTGTTTTTTTTTAAAAAGCATGAGAGTGCTTATGGTGATGGAATGTTGTAAATTTTATCACATATTGTTAATATATTTATTTAAGATTTAATAAATATGCATTCTTTTACACATGGTTTGTATTTATTGAAATTGAAATCTATTATTTATGATCTCTTCGTCTAGAGCAAGATGGTAGGTATGAGAGGAGATAAGAAAAGCCCCTGGACCAAACCACATTTTCTATGTGAACACCATCATTCTTGCTCCAGTCTACACCCATTGTATGTACGAGTAATCCCAGGATAGAAAATTCTCTGATTACATGTCCTGAGTATGGCAGCCAGTTATATACTCTTGATAAGTTTTCCTGTTTGTTACACAATACAGTGGTACATATCACAGGTGAGTATAACACACTTGGACACAGATCATGTACATAGTTTGTAGTGTGTCCACATTTCCTACAGTCAAAATTAGTCATCGTTTTCATTTATCGCCATCACCAATTTGGTATGTAGCTAAATGTGCAATTGTGCTTCTCAATGTGTCCCTTAGTCTTAGTGCTGTTGGTGCCTTCAAGACCTGTAAAGAAAAAAAAGTGTGTGTGTGTGTGTGTACTTATGTACACGCGTTAGAAGTTATACTGCTTTAGACTAATAGGATTTCATCACATTATTATATATACCACAACTCTTTGTTTACCAACAGTAAACACCAGTACTGATTAAATTAATAAGAAAAAACTTTTAATGTAAGTTTACGTTGTCAGGGAAACACTCATCAGCTAACTTCAGGGTGTTTATAATTGTCATGGAAACATCAGCTAACTTCATGGTGTCGGTTTTTAGTTACGGTCTGCGCGCGCATCGTAAAAAATTTACTCTCACTATTTTTCCCTAACGCGCCAAAAGTATAACTTAAAAAATAAGTAAAAGCTGCCAAACTGCTTTGATCGCAAGTAATAAAAAGTATAGGTACAGACAGGACATAATAATATTTTAATGGGTAGTGTAGTCCTTAATTTATAAATAAACTACCTGAGACCCATGGTTACGCCCGTGGCATACTTTGAACCCCCTGGCACCTGTGTTACTCCCATTGTTTAATAAATTTTAGGATAATGTATAAAAAATTGACATTCATGATTACTGCTTGTAATAATAATAATTCAATTGTCTTATTATGGGGACATTAACTAACAAACAAACAAAATATATAACTCGGTTCAGGTGCCAGGAGGATAAGTCCTACCAACTTTATGCACACGGATATCGGCGATAGAGATTGAGCTTCTAATCATAAGAGCAGGAACCAAAAGCAATAGAATACATCTCTAGAAGAAAGTTTCTATATTATTATAGGCGAATTGATTGAATATACATTGTATACGTTATCACTATTGGTATAACCTATCCCAGTGATTTAGTAAGCCAAAGACCAACTATTCACAGGGTTGAGGCGTGAAATTTAGAATTGTGAGTAAAATATATATCATAACATAATTCAAAACATGAGCCAAATCATTGAGTCGTAAATCGTTGAGTCTAATCATTGAGTCATTACATGGGCCTGATCATTGAGTCATGCATCACTACTAGATTAATCTACACAAAAACAATTCAAACTAGGTACCTGAAGGGTGGTTACATCACCACGGGATTCGAAATCACATCTGCAGACCGCGACAGGTGCCGTCTCCACGAGAATGACGAGCCCGAAACCACATGGTCAGCATTTGTGGCAAATTTCATCCAAGAATAAAGTTAATATAAAAAAAGTACTTTTTCAGCTGCAAAGAAAAGAATTAGTTCCATTAGATTTGAATAAACAATTGGAGATTTTTTCGTGATTTGAACACATAAAGAGAACTTACCACTTTTTCAAAGAAAAACCAATAAATCTTGGAGAGCTGGCAAATATTCCATTAACGCCGCTCCAAGCTTCGTAATAAGCTGTAAACAAACGAACAATCCTTCGTCAAAATACTAAAGATCACCAAGGTTAGAAACGTGGTTCCAAAAATCCAAAGTTCTTACCGAAATACATAGTTATTTTGGTATAACCATTTATAAGAATTCACAGGCGTGATCTTCCATATTCAATTTACAAAAGATTACTTCTTTTTAGCGAAGTTTAAAAAATATATTTACAATCGACATCTTTTTGACGTCAATGTAGCTAGACGAATGCTTGTTCCGTCACCACAGACAAAAGACATTTTTTTCTTTTTTTTTTCCTTTCCAAGTCTACCCTATGGCATGGAAACTAAGGCATACAGCCTTACAGAGATCGCTTTGTTCAAAATCGATGACACACAGAGCGAAAGAGTCAACAATCTACTCACCTCTCTTTCTAAATCTCTAGACTAACAATGACTGACATTCCAATGTGACGTTTTACAACGTTACATCACACCCCAACCAGCAATAAAAGAAAGGAACTTTCTTTTTAAAACAATGATGCTCTAAGAAAGAAATTGAAATAACTCCAATAAGGAAAACCAAAATCCAAAAACAAAATTCTATAACAAGAATAAATAACCAACTAACCATAAGTATAGTTCCAATAAAAATCTATTACACAAACCAGAACATTCACATTCCACGAGTTCAGAAAAACACCCGACTCTACCAACACTAAACTAAATACGAAAGTACGGTTGAGCACCATAGCCACCGACTCTATCATCCAACTCTTTACAAATAAGAATATCAAAATTGATACAACAAAAAACTTAAAGTCAAAGCATTGACTTAACCTAAGTACTAAAGAATAACAAATCCAACCAAGTTCTCAAACCAGGGGTTCAGTTAAGCTATCTAGCCACTGACTCTTTCATCCAATCTTATCCTTATATATACTGAAGATGCGGTTTTTGCCCCATCGCCACCGACTTCTTTCACTTACAATCCCATATAAAAATCAAAATATCAGCAAACAAAACTGTGCTGTAACTTGTAATCATTACAAAGTCAAACAGCAACTGCACAAAGTGTCGTGACAAACGAACAACTTATTCCAACAAAAAATATTGTGGAAAAATACACCAAACAGATGTGATCGGCTCAACACCACCGAACTCCCGAGCACAAATGCTGTAACAAAACCAAACAGATGTGATCGGCTCAACACCACCGAACTCCCGAGCACAAATGCTGTAACAAAACCAAACAGATGTGATCGGCTCAACACCACCGAACTCCCGAACACAAATGCTGTAACAAAACCAAACAGATGTGATCGGCTCAACACCACCGAACTTCCGAACACAAATGTTGTAACAAAACAATATGACAAATGTGACCGGCACAACCGCAACAAAGCGCTCGTGGCCTCGCAGTCTCAGTGTTCTGTAAACGATCACTGAGTTACGCAACTTTCACTATGGCTGGTCCTCGGATGGGTGACCACTTTGTGGCATTTACGTTAAGCCGTTGGTCCCGGTTGCCAGTAAAATGGCAGTCGTTAAGCCTGGTTGAAGGCCTTATGGGCGGCTTGAAAATTTCAACAGCAGGTAGCCACAACCTGCGTCTGTCAATTTCAACACGGCAATGGGCTCACCACCTATTACGTGGGACAGGAATCCATACGGTGAAAAGTGGGCATATAATATGCCTCTGCCACCCCTTCGGGGATAAGGCGTGATGGATATTTATTTATTTATTTACCGGCACAACCCTACCGACTTTCCGAACACAAATGCATATATAAAGATGTGATCCTATAGTCAAAAGAGACAGATATCAACATCAAAAGGTATTTCAAAAGTCATATCCGGGTAACTTTGAATTACTTAACAAACAAACAAAATATATACAATATGTACAAAATTAAAATTTAGGAGTAATAACCTAAACATACAAACAAAACTAGGAAAATTTCCTACAAAACAGAACAATATCATTCCATAATATCAGTGGAATAATAATGTTTTAATAAACTATTAAGGTTCCAACAAACAAACAAAAAGATCTTTCGATGTGTATGACTGTTATTTGTGTGAAAAAGTTAATGTTATTTCTAAAAGGTAAATTTGGATAATTCCAAGGGGTAAATTGATAAATTTTTAATCAATTTGTAATATCCTAAGTTCTATTTTTTAAAGATTCAGAACTTGATTCTAATAAAAAGTTGTGAAGTAACCTAACATACATCCTCTTTCAAAACTACCGTTCCCTTCCATACATCAAACTAACGTTGTAGAATCTTCCCAAACCAATACCAAAACCAAGACCGAAGTCTGTAATATTCAAAACAAAATAATTAAATATTTAATTATATCCTTAACATGGTAGCGACCTGTGGTACCTTTATTCAGGTCCTCCAAAAGGTAAACGTTAGGTGAAACTTTAGAAACTACTTTACACTTAACGAACTTAGGTGCAAGTTTAGCAGAAAAATATGCAGGAGCATTAGACTGCACAAAGCTTCTCCTCCACACAATATCATCAACACCAAAAGAAATGATTCGTTTCCCTATATTATAATAACTAGCATTTCGCTTATACGCTTTTAACAAACAAGATTGTACTTTAACAAAGACTTCACTAAGTGAATTGAGTGAAGTTGCAAAAGAACTTCTATCTCCTACCTCTAGTTGATCTAAATTATCAATAGAGGTACTAACACGGTGCAAAGATGCATCAAAAATAAGTTCTCTACCGAACATCAAAAAGTTAGGCGTAAAATCTGTCGCAAGATTCACACTATTATTCAAAGCTAGTTGAACATGAGATAAAAACTTCGACCACGTTCTATGATCATCTTTAACAAAACATGCTATACATGTCTCAACGGTTTTATTATATCTTTCAAGTGGATTATTTTGAGGAGTATACAAGGAATTATAAAATATTTTATTTATATTATAACCATTAAGAAACGTAACAAGCTGTGTAGCAATAAATTGAGTTCCATTAACACAAACAAATATTTTTGGAGTTCCATACTTGAGGAAAATCTCCTTCTCAAGAAGTTTACAAATTACATTAGTAGTAGCATTTATCATTGGGAATAACCAACAGTATTTGGTTAAAACCTCTACAACAGAAAGTATATATCGATGACCAGAATAAGTTCTATTATTTATAAGAAATTCTAAGTAAGGTCTAGTATTTTTACTTTTAACAAACAGAATAGATGACTGCGTTCTCTTTCATTAGTTGCAGCATCAGGAGCATAACTAAATTTCTTTAACATCGAGTCACTATCAGATCTTACACAAACCTGTGCTCGATGGGATCTAATCAGTTTTTTTAACTGTTATCATTATTACTCCTCACTAAATTGCAAACGTCGCAAGTCTTAGAAGTAACACCTAATTTGTGACATTTAAAACAAATAATTCCAGGGATTTTTAAACAATTTTAAAAAGTATGACCAGAAGTCTTACATTTTAAACAAACTAAGTTTTTATTATTGTTCTCATTACACATTATTACATACTGACAGCATTAACTGCAGCAAATTTATGTAAGGGTTTCATAACCTTAGGGGTTGTGGGGACTTTATGTTCAACAGTCTTCAAGTTCTCGGCTAAGATTAAGAAAATTGTTAACAGAAGAGATCTGTTTACCAAAAAGAAAAGGTTTGTATATGTTTAAAATGTTAAGTTTAATATTTTTTATCAAAGAGTGATCTGGAATAGGAACCGACAACTTACTAGCCATGTCCATAATATCAGTAATAAAATCTGGAAGAGATTCAGAAAATTTTTGTTTTTTAGTACGAAGTTCATTTTCCAAAAGATGATCATATTCATCTTTATCAAAACGCTCTAACAAAGCAACCTTCAGATCCTGCCAAGAAGATATCTGAATGCGAACACTACGAAACCTTTTGATTGCAGTACCCGACAAAATATCAGTAAATGAACCTACTAGCAAATGTTCATTAAAATTCTTAAATAAAAAGTATTCCTCTACCTGAGTTATAAATTCTCTAACACAAGATTTACCATCATAATTAATCCTACTACGCTTCAGGTCAGGCAATTTAGTCACCGAAGGTAAATGTTTTCTAATATTTTCAACGTTCAATGTATTACACGAAGGCAAACCCCTATATGAGCTACGAGTATCATTTATATTTTGAAGAAAAGGTTCAGAAACATCAGCAAGGCCGACTGTCTCGCTGACAGTATACATGGTATCGTCAGGGATCCGCTCCTCCTTATCATCAAGCAAGGGTGGAAACTGCACGCTCTTGTCCATAGTTGACAAGTAAAAGATCAAAGAAATTCAAAAGCTAAAACAATTAATTGCAAAAATATCCAAAGGCAACCGAGACCGAATGGTAAGATGATAGTAATAGTCAGCAGTCAGCCATTAACATCCAAAAGCCAAAACAAATTCAAAGAAAGCACTGAAAACTCAATTAAAATCAATCACTGCTATAGTTAAGCACAACCAGGCCTTGACGCTCAGATGATGATTGTCAAAAAGCAAAATATTATCATTCAAACAAGTTTCAAAAGCTTCGAACACTCCGCTGTAAAGTTATACAAGTGTGATTGGAAAGACCTCAGATGAATAGTTTTAATTTAAATGGTTTTGTTCTATTTATATTAATATAACCTATTAATAGGCTGTAAAGCAATATGTTGTAAAAATGTTAAACCATTAATGATGCATGGCTCGTACAAATAGTAAGGCTATACAATTAAGCTTGTCACAAAATGCATTATTATGTAAACACAAATTATCATTTAAAACATTGTTATGTTATTTATAACAATTCACTCATATTTTTATATCATAAAAAGCAAATAATAGTTATGAAAGTCACATCAATATGTAGATACAAACTAATTACTTTGTATTATTAAAAGTTAAATTATAGGTTATTTTCAAGAAAGCACAATTACTTCAGTTTAAGATTACTCCAGTTTTAGATATATATATATACCAGTAGAACAGTATTTTTACATTTGTTGAGAATGTTTCAATAACAAATAGTTTAATATACTCTAAGCAAAATATACAAATATATATTTCAGAGCAAAACAATGTACCAATAACAATAACAGTCTCTGTTCACACGCGCCAATTGTAATAATAATAATTCAATTGTCTTATTATGGGGACATGAACTAACAAACAAACAAAAGATATAACTCGGTTCAGGCGCCAGGAGAATAAGTCCTACCAACTTTATGCACACGGATATCGGCGATAGAGATTGAGCTTCTAATCAAAAGAGCAGGAACCAAAAACAATAGAATACATCTCTAGAAGAAAGTTTCTATATTCTTATAGGCGAAATGATTGAATATACATTGTATACGTTATCACTATTGGTATAACCTATCCCAGTGATTTAGTAAGCTAAAGACCAACTATTCACAGGGTTGAGGCGTGAAATTTTGAATAGTGAGATCCAGCATAATGCCAGCTTATAAGTCAAAATATATATCATAACGTGATTCAAAACATGAGCCAAATCATTGAGTCGTAAATCGTTGAGTCTAATCATAGAGTCATTACATGGGCCTGATCATTGAGTCGTGCATCACTACTAGATTAATCTACACAAAAACAATTCAAACTAGGTACCTGAAGGGTGGTTACAATACCACGGGATTCGAAATCACATCTGCAGACCGCGACAGGTGCCGTCTCCACGAGAATGACGAGACCGAAACCACGTGGTCAGCATTTATGGCAAATTTCATCCAAGAATAAAGTTAATATAAAAAAAATGCTTTTTCAGCTGCAAAGAAAAGAATTAGTTCCATTAGATTTGGAAAAACAATTAGAGATTTGAACACATGAAGAGAACTTACCACTTTTTCAAAGAAAAACCAATAAATCTTGAAGAGCAGGCAAATATTCCATTAACGCCGCTCCAAGCTTCGTAATAAGCTGTAAACAAACGAACAATCCTTCATCAAAATACTAAAGATCACCAAGGTTAGAAACGTGGTTCCAAAAATCCAAAGTTCTTACCGAAATACATAGTTATTTTGGTATAACCATTTATAAGAATTCACAGGCGTGAACTTCCATATACAATTTACAAAAGATTACTTCTTTTTAGCGAAATTTAAAAAATATATTTACAATCGACATCTTTTTGACGTCAATGTAGCTAGACGAATGCTTGTTTCGTCACCACAGACAAAAGACATTTTTTTCTTTCCAAGTCTACCCTATGGCATGGAAACTAAGGCAGGCATACGGCCTTACAGAAATCGCAATTTGTTTAAAATCGATGACACACGGAGCGAAAGAGTCAACAATCTACTTACTCACCTCTCTCTCTAAATCTCAAGACTAACAATGACATTCCAATGTGACGTTTAACAACGTGACATGCTCTGCTCTACTGGGTTTTGGGCAGGGCTGCGGGGCACAGCAATGATCATGAAAGTAATGTAGTTTGTAGTGCCTATCTCTCATACCTGTATAATTTTAGCATATATAACTGGCCTATTCTTCCATTGCAGTGAACCAAATATCTGAGCAGGGTATGGAATCACTGTTGACTTTGGTGGAGACTGCATGTAGACCACTGATACTTGGACAAGGGGCTTTGAATCTGTGCCTGTTGAGTCAAACTGCAATAAAGAAAAGTTAATTCTCACAACAATTTGACATTCATTATGGGATAATTAAGACATTTTCAGGTACTCACATCACTTAAATAAAACCGGCCATTTACACTTTGTAAAATACCAGTTGTTCTGCATCTGGTAATGTCATATTGATGATCTTCACATTTCTCAGGGATGTCTCTTAGGTCCATGTAAATGTAGAAATCATTCTGTTACACGAAAAAGAGATATGTACAGGTGAATTTTTCAGGTAGGCCTTCAGGGCCAAATTTATACTGTAAGGAATATTGAAAAATGCTCAAAGGAGTCTTGAGCCCGATTTTGATGAAAATAATACTGCATTATTGGTTTTTTGAAAAATCAATAATCCTAGCCAGGAATCGATCACTGGAAAAAATCATCCTGTGTACAGATAAGCAAAATTCCTGTGTACAGATAAGCAAAATTCAAGTGTTGGTTTGTCATTCCTAAATAACAGCTTTTCACTGAATGTCCATGAAAGTATATGTGGTACTTGTTTCAAAAAAGCAATTTTATAAATTTTCTGACTTATCTTTGAAATGGCTGGACCTATTTTAAATAGACTTTCACTAGCGGATAGCTGAAGTAACTTAGACTACATTTTATCCCCATATTCCCATGGGAATCGAAAAATGTGTTTTCAAAAGAGTTGAGAAAGATAGTGTAAAATTTATTAATTAGTAATAGTAATTTATTAAAAACTCTCATGCTAGTTTGCTTTAACTTTATACAATAATAACATGAAGTGCTTCCATAGTGAAATTGTCCATACAGATGAAATTTCTATGTGAATTTGAAAGTGTAATTTCTTGTTACGGTTTAGTTGTCTGACTAAACTGACTATAGATAAGGACAAACTGACTGTAAATAAGGTCAAACATCCCCATATGGTATTAGTGTCCAGTGTGCCCGATATGTTGCATTTTGTTCGGTAAATTATTGAATAGCAAAAGACCCAGCACATTCCCATAAAATATTTATACATAATATTTTTACCTTGTCAGAGATACAGCATAAAGACACACCTAGAAACATTGTAGCCTCAGTCAGCTTTCAAAGATACTCGGGAATGTCTATGGCAAATACTTTCATCTAGATAGTAGGAAGATCCTTCTGACAATTGCAGTGGAAGTTCTTCAGAAGTTACAAGACCAATATCAGGACCACCTACGGTTGGTGTGAGCTTCCATGGAACAAAATTGGAAGACACTACAGGGGGCCTTCTGTTCTGTAGACGTTCAAACAGATTCAACATCTGGTTAAGAATTAGCACTTCTGCCATTATAAAGTGACGGAAAGTTGGACGCAAAGATTTTAGCGAAGTTTCAAGATTAAAATAAATAATACTTTACTTACATACGGAGTTTCAGGACAGAATGGTATGTTACGATATGAATTGTTATTCATGTAAGACATTATCAAAATCTAGTTATCATAGTGTAATTCAGAATACAAAAAAGGCGTATTATATAAATAAATGATCTGTGAATGTGTCAATCACTAAATAAATTTCTTGATTAAAAATCCAATCAGTTTCCCGCCATTTCCCGCTTGATTGTATTTTATTTATCCACGCCCATTTTAGGCAGGCTAAGAAAACTCAGTCCATACAGCGTTGACTTTTGTATTCAGCAGGTCATGTCCTACGCTTTAAAATAAAAAAAACGCATTTCACAGCGATATATAAGTTTATCATCTACCGATTTATGTAAACCCTTTACTTTACCAGAAGTTTTCACAACATTTAAAGCATTAAAAAAGGTAAAACAGCAGGTTGCAATGATTTCAGCGTCCAACAAATACAGCATTCCATCACGCCCAATTCCGCCTGAATTACTATTAATAATAGGTCTTTACCTATGCCTGGCCATAGACAAATGGAAGGGCACCGTGTGGTTTTAGTCGGTAAGAGTCTGGCATACCATCCATGAGGATTTCCACACGTTCAAAAAAAAAATCCCTGCATATTCACTATTAAAATAGGTCTTTAACTTTTCTTTACGGTAGCGAAACCTAGGTATGTCAGCAGATGCATGAAAGTAAATTGAATGCTGTGGAGATGCGATCACTTTGAAAATTGTGCAGCGTTACTTTGACCGATCGAATACATAACGAAGTGATACGCAATATGGCAGGTTTGAATGAAAGTGTCAGCGTTAAGCTGGAAAAGGGCGTGCCCCATTGGTTTGGACACGTCCAACGAATGAGTGAGGAACGATTGATGAAGAATAAATATTGTGCGAAAGTAGAGGGTAGAAGAAGTGAGGGTAGGCCGAGACTTACATATGAAGACCACGTGAGCAGATTGCTCTAAAACGGAAAGGTCAAAAGTACTCGGATACCCAGACGTGCGTGTATGAAGCGATTGATGAATCTTGAAGAAGCGAAAGAAGTATGCCTGGATCGCGAAGCCTGGCGATCCGTCCTCTCTGACTACCCCGTCAGGGAAACAGCGTGAAGATAGTTAAGTTAATAGGTCTTAACTTAAGAAATTGCCGTTCTGCAGTACTGGCAATTTCAAATCAAAATAATTTTTGTTTGGCTAAGAATTCTAATTTCAAACTAATTTTATTAAAAAACATGAAATTCTTTTTCTAAAAGTAGTAATTTGTTTATTGATTAGTGTTACATTTTTATCGCATTTTAATCTAAGTTACGTTAAAAATTCGATTAATTATGGAATATGAGTACCGTCAAGCGGCACGCAACATTAAAGACACTATTTTAACTAACTAACTAATAACTAGCTAACGTTATTGGTTTGCTCGCTGCAGTTCTGGAAATTTCTACCTGAAAAATGAACCTCGCGGTCATCCGAAGACCTTGGTCGACAATGACGAAATAAAGGCGATTGAAGCTGATGATATACAATCTACGGCTGAATTAGAAGCAGCTTTCGACGTAAGCGTCAAACAATATTGGTCCATTTGCGTCAAATTGGCAAGGTAAAAAAGCTTGACAAATGAGTTGATGAACTCAATGATCGCCAGCGATCCATCAAAAACCTACTCCTACTTTCCATCCCTCTAATAGTGAGGCAGACCATAAAGTTAATATTTACGCGTCTACGATTTACACATACCTACACGCCATTAAAACTAACGGATGGAATTTTGGTTCGGTCCGGAGTCATATAACACAAACACTCCGAAGAAAGAAGTAGACTGCAATATTCCAGTCTTTCACTTTAATACCTACTAGCTGTCCCGCCCGGCTTCGCCCGTGACATACTTCGAACCCCATGGCACACATTTAATCCCGTCGTTTATTAATTTCACAATAATTTATAAAGATTTTCCGAATTCGTTGATTACTTCTTCGCTCTCCAGTACCTACCTACGCCCGCACGGCCTGGTCGATTATGTAAATATTATCTACATAAACTGTACTTAGTGATGAAATTTATGTTGATAAGGATTAATAGCATGAGTAAAATAAACGCGTTTAAATGTAGTCCAAAAACAATTCAAGATTATAATTTTAAAATATGGTTGTTGTGCCTCACTCGACATAGATAGGTATAGTGTGTCGCAGACTTTTTTGTAGATATTTATAAGATTTACAATTATTTAGAACATTTTCTGGATTTATCTTTTATAGTTTAGGAAGCGTACGCAAAATAAGTAACTTTTATGGTAAATTTTTTACACCTTGTGTCCGAAAACCCCAAATATCTTACGGAACCCTATTTTTTTCCAAAATAAAATATAGCCATGTTACTCGTGGATAATGTAGCTTTCAAATGGAAAAAGAATTTTTAAAATCAATCCTGTAGTTTTTGAGCCTATTCATTACAAACAAACAAACACAGTTTTCCTCTTTATAATATTAGTGCAGATGTAGATTAGTTCACAGTGCAGCCTCCGGACCTCCCTCCGAATCAGGGACTAGTGCCACAGGTAACGCCTGGAGAAGTCCTGACTGCGCTTCGCCGCATGAAGAATCGGAAAGCTGTCGGACCCGATGGAGTCCCCATCGAAGCCTGGCAGGCGATGGGTCCTCGCGGTGTGGGCATCTAGTCATCATAGTAAACCTTTTTAACCGCATACTCCTCAGCGGGCAGATCCCAAACCAATGGAGACAGTATTATTACTCCAGTCTTCAAAGGCAAGGGGTCAGTGCAGGAGTGTGGGAGCTACCGCGGTATTAAGGTGATGTCCCACACCATGAAGATCTTCGAGAGGATTATAGACTCTCGGATCCGGCAGGAGTGTACCCTCTCGGAGTGTCAATATGGGTTTCGCCCTGGTTATGGGACCACGGACCCTGTTTTTGCCCTGAGGGTTGTCGCAGAGAAATACAGGTCGAAGAACACGCGTCTGCACTGTCTGTTTCTAGACATGCAGAAGGCCTTCGACTGTGTTCCTCGTGCGATGATCTGGTGGGCACTGCGGTCCAAAGGGGTTCCAGAGGTCTATATTGACACTATCCAGGACATGTACTGTGACTCCGATTCAATGGTTCGGACTGCTGTTGGCGACACGAAATCCTTCCCCATCACCGTTGGGGTACACCAGGGTTCGGTCCTTAGTCCGCTTCTGTTCAGTGTAATATTAGACGAATTGTCGGACAGCATCAGAAACCTGCATGAGCAGCCTCCATGGTTGCTCATGTATGCTGACGATATTGCGCTGGCAGACGCGGACAGGGGCAGATTGGTGCGACGTGTAAAGGCGTGGAAGGAGACGCTTGAGAACGGCGGTCTGAAACTAAATGTGGCGAAGACCGAGTACTTGGCACTAAACTCGACAGATCCCACATCCGTCCGCATAGGCGGTGATTTGGTCGAGCGCACGGACCAGGTTAAATACCTAGGATCTGTTTTTCACACGTCCAGTGACATCGATTGCGATGTCAAGTCACGCATTGCTGCCGCGTGGGCCAAATGGAGGGAGATGACCGGTGTCATTTGTGACCCTAAAATGCCGATCCGGTTGAAGAGACAGGTCTACAAAAGGCAGTGAGACGTGGCCGATATTGGAGCGACACAAGCAGGAGCTACGTGTCACGGAAATGAAAATGCTGCGGTAAATGTGTGGGGTCACGCGGATGGACCGCGTGAGAAACTCTCGCATCCGCGGCAGCCATCACGTCCGTGACATTGCAGACAAGTTGCAAGAAGTGCTGGCTTGACGTCGTAAGGGATGACATGCGTGCTAATGGTCTCACTACAGGGGATGCCGAAGACCGTGCGAAGTGGAGGTGAAAATGTAGGAAAGCGGACCCCGGGCGTCGCGAGACGCAACTGGGACAGACGCTCGGATGATGATGATGATGTAGATTAGTTCATTGGTAGCTCGTATTCATAACTCGGACTTTATAAACGCTTTGATAGTGTCAAGTCAAATGGATTGGATGACAGTGTGACACTGTCAAGTGTCAAAAGTTTGCAGTAGATGATGGTTTGGGTTGATGACATTGGCGGGCTAGTGTAAGCCTATCCACAAATGCCACAAGCTAATAAAAGTTGAAGTTAGTTTGGGTTGGCTGCCTGATTTACAGTTGGCTGTAAAATATTTTTCCCTATTGTAAAATTTGTAAATTCTGTTTTTTTTTAATTATTTTTATTAATTCAGAATAGTACCTACAAGGACTTGGTTTGGATGGAAGGACATTATATTTGGTGACTTTAATAAACACAGTTGGCGACTTGGCCGCTTGGCGTGTTGTTACATAGTGTACAGGCCGATAATATGAATCAGATTTGATAATAATGTTTTGTGTGGCAAATTGAGAGAATATTTGAAAGAAAGGATTCAGAGGAGAAACTGGCAGAAACGAACTCCTTTGCCTTGGGTTTATCAATTTGTTCGGTGGAACACTGCTAGCATGGCTTCTCTAGTTGAATTACGGCCGAACCGCCGACTTTTAGATTACGAATTTGAAGGCTACAAACTAAATCTGCATGCTTTGCCACATTATACTTACGATTTGCCTATGGCAGTTGATAAAGTATATCCAGATGAAGTACAGTACTCATTTATTCACACTAAACTCTTTGCCCTACATAACCATCTACTGCTTGATTACTGGAACTACTCATTAAATTATTACTACATTGACAAACAGCAACAAGTGCGACATGTTGTGTTTGAAACTACTAACAAAAAATTCTACAGTAATGTCATGTATGATGTTCCAGCACATGAAGAAAGACGTTCTGGGCATTTCAATTTGTGCTTGTCATTTCCCTCACCTAATTTGGCCCTGATCAGTGATGGTACTGGATATTTGCACATTGTTGATACTGGCTCTAGAACTATGAAGGTGAATTGTCGCATGTGGCAAACATTGGTGTCATGTCTTGTTTTAGGTAAAGAGAAATATTTCATAATTGTAGATTCAAGGTTTCAAGAGAATGATAACTCTGAATCACTACACTGTCTTTTACAATCAGTTGAGCAGAGTGAATCACACTTCAACTCTGTACTAACATGGGTCACATTTTGTAATGATGGGCAAGTTTGGAAGCAAACGCAGATGAGACAGATTCAAGGTAAAGGTATTGTTCACTATGCAGCTATAGAAACCAGTTGTTCAGCTCTGTACATAGCTTCAGACCATATGTTTAAGTTTCTATTAGACTCTGAAAAGGATATTACTGAAGAAGTGAATGAGGAACTGAGAACAATAATTTATACATGGTTGCAAACAACTGAAGACATTACTATAACATTAAAATTGGAGTCTAATTTTGATCAGAAGCTTCTTCATGTTAGTGTGACTCCATTACTTATAAAAGTGAGTTATGCTGGTAAAACATTTATTGATGGAAGACTAAAACATAAAGTTGACAGTGAATTAACTACATGGCATGTTGGAAACAATGGTCAGGTTAATATTTTGCTGACTAAGTCAGACAGCATGTTATGGGACAATATAATTGAGGGTGGTGATCCTAATGGAGAGCAGATTATGGATGCTACCTTGGTAGAGGAGGTACACAGAAGACTAGCACACTTGTGTGCAGAAACAGAAGTCAGCACTGACCAGTCAGTGCCTGGTTTTTCTACACAAGAGCTTGAAGAATGTGATGCTGCATCTGAGGAGGACACCATATTAGGTATAATATGTTGTGTAACTTAATAAACACACATGTAGACCATATTTCATACATACATACTTACATATTGTCACGCCTTTATCCCCAAAGGGGTAGGCAGAGGTATATTAAACACCCACTTTTCACCGTATGCATTTTTGTCCCACGTAACAGGTGGTGCGCCCATTGCCGTGTTGAAATGAACAGGCGCAGGCTACCTGCTGTTGAAATTTTTTAAGCCCATAAGGCCTTGAACTTGGCTTAACAACTGCCATTTTATTGGCAACTGGGACCAACGGTTTAACGTGATTTAAATGTGAAATTTGGAAGAAATTTTGAACCTGTTGTCCTTTTTAGTGAGGTGGGAACAAAAAGGCTAAAAGGTCTCATGTGCTAGACACTAATTAGCACGACCAATTAGAGTCCTGGTAGTCTCGGACTATATAGACTATATTTCACTGTAAGATTTTGTATCCTATGTTGTGTTGAAAGTCAAATATCTAAATGATATCCATAGACAAAAAGATATATAAAAAGATTTTATAAAAAGTAGCATTATAATACTAATTGATGCCTGCTGCAAGTAGGTCTCTTCTAAATGGCACCAGAAATCCCAAACTTCTAGAAGTTCTCTAGTACAGGCTGCAGAGTTGTTTAATTAATAGTTTTGTTCTAATTTCAGTGAGATTGGATGCAAGAACACACAAAGTTACTCACAGAGCTCCACTCAGTGTGCATCAATTTTTATTTGGCGTTAGGTTAGAAACACATGAGGTACCTACATTAGCATTACGACATGATGTAGATGCCTGTATTTGGCAACCATATGCACAACTAATCAACTCAGATACTTGGCCTATCACACATCAAGGGACGTTGAGTGCTTTTGGCTATGTGCAATCGTCAAAAGAAAACCGTAAATTTCTCACATGTCCACCAAATTTTTCATATGCTGTTGTCTGTGAAGCTTCAAAACATATATTTATATATCAAAGTGAGACTAACACTGACTGCCAACTGAGAAAAAGAACAGGTGGAGCAATGAAAAATGTTAAAGTTGGGCAGCAACATGTATTCAATATTGATAAGTATGGAGAGGTGCTAGGAATCAATGCAACTAATGAGTATTTATTTGTCCTAACTGAAACTAAGTTAATAGTCATAGAGATACAGTGAAATAAAAAATTGTTTATACCAATTTCTTACCAATACCATTTGATACATATCTTTTCTTATTTTTATACTTTCTTACTACCTATATAATTTCATACCAGCTGCTGGGCACAGGGGCTCCACCTGCTCCACCAAGATCTCCAGGGCGTAAGCGACCTTACCTGCTAGCGAAGCATCTGCTGATTAACAGATGAGAAATTATATGATTTTTCTGAATATAATTCAAAAAATTTGTTTTTACTTTTAAAAATACCTGGTGTAGCCCAATCACTGAAAACAGGACGACCACCAATCTGTAGTTTTTGAGGTAAAAACTTTGCCAAACTCTAAATTAATCAAATTAAATAAGTTTGTATATGACTGGTCTACACTAGTAAAGTCAGGTAGATATGGCAATCTCTTTACTATATTTTCTTTAAAAATATTCATACGACTTTGGTTAATTGGTACATATTTAATTTGTTTTTTTGCAGATTTTATTACTAATTTTAGGAAACTTTATCCATTGGCCACGATGATCTGACTTATTGGTTGGTTTAATATTAGTAAAAATATTATCAATACATTTTGCACTGGTGGCTGTAATACGAGTAGGTTCTAAAAAAGTACTATGCAGATAAAAGGATTTAAATAAATTTTTCATTTTATTTCTCTCTGATGGAGTTAATGATGTATCTAGTATATCAACATTAAAATCTCCACAAACTATTATAGATTTCTTAGAACATTGGCATTTGAACAGTGCAAGCTTTTCTTCAAATTTAATGTACGGAGCTTTAGGGGGACTGTATACGCTTAACAAGATGAAATGCTCAAACTCAATACTGGCAATCTCAATAACTCGCTCAATGGAGAGGGCTACTAAATCCTTACGTTCTTTAAATTTTAAGTTTTTAAAAATTAATATTAAAGAGCCTCCACGTTTAGAATGTTTTCTATTGAACGAGCTAGCAACCTGGTGAATTATGAAGTTCAACAATGTGATTTCATGATCTTTTAACCAGTGCTCTGTAGCACAAAAAATATTAATAGAATTTGCATTAATGTATAGCTCCAACTCTAAATCTTTACCATTTATTAAACCTCTAACATTATGGTGCACCAGGTTTATAAAAACAATATTTTTATTATGATTATTCTCAGGGGCCAAAGTCTGACAAAAACTGGCCATCGACATTCTCAATCGGTGGTTGTTGATTATCTGTTGTCCTACAAACTAGTTTTTTGGAATTTCATTTTCCAAATGTGAAGTGTCAAAATTATCCTGCTCAATAAAAGCAGTTGTACTTGCCAATAATTTGGCTTGAAAAATTAAAAAATTAGATAGCAACAGAGCTACCTTTCGTTGTAAAGTTTTTGATAGAAAATATCTATCTAATGTCAACAGACTATTATTATTGAAAATAATATTCCAATCTAACAATTCAATTTTTTTGGAATATGATACCATGGTATGTAGTTTCATATTTAAGTTGTTTTCCTTGTGGCTCATAGCAGTGCTGTATGGCAAGGTGGACAAAATGACTTGTTTTACATTTAGACTTGATAACTTATCAAATTTTTTTATAAGTTTGTCACTAATATTGCCTCTTCTACCAACCAGCACCACTATAGTGGACTGCATGCAGTGAGTACCAGTCAAAATAAAATCTATAATTTTAGAGTAAGAAGCACCTGTATATGTATGATTTATTACAGAATGACCTAACTATGATAAATGATGTCCAAAATTTTTACCTATTTCATCGCAATACACTAAGATTTTTTCATTATTTTTTATTTGCAACTTTTCTATTACAGATACCTCGCAGGTACTGCTTGAACTTAATATACTAGTATCCACACTGCACACAGTTTTAACTGGTGATGAAGTGAGTTTATCACCAGATGCTATTTAATGTGGCTGCAGTGATATATTACTATGCAATGTACCACCGCACATATTTTCACTTAGGATTGAAGAAGTTGTTTGCTCACCAATTCCATCACTGCATATAATTTTTTTTCAATTCAAGGGTGAGGAGGGAACTTGGCCGCATATCAATTGGTCAATTTTGACAATGACATGAGTTTACTAATTTACCTATAGCTAACACCTGTTCCCTACTCTGTTTCTCTGCCGTTTCATATTTATATGTAATTGATTTTAAAGAGTCTTGGAGCCGGTCAATCTGATATTGAAGGGCCCGTGTATCAGTTTTGTACTGTAGTGCGACAGTGTGAATATGTATATGTTACAACTGGTTCTAACATATACATATTCACCTGGTCAATCAGTTGCAATCTCTGTTTATTAAGTGACATAGTATTTATACTTGGCACTAAACTAAACTCGACAGATCCCACATCCGTCCGCATAGGCGGTGATTTGGTCGAGCGCACGGACCAGGTTAAATACCTGGGATCTGTTTTTCACACGTCCAGTGACATCGATTGCGATGTCAAGTCACGCATTGCTGCCGCGTGGGCCAAATGGCGGGAGATGACCGGTGTCATTTGTGACCCTAAAATGCCGATCCGGTTGAAGGGACAGGATTACAAAACCATTATTAGACCTGTCCTTTTACATGGCAGTGAGACGTGGCCGATATTGGAGCGACACAAGCAGGAGCTGCGTGTCACGGAAATGAAGATGCTGCGGTGGATGTGTGGAGTCACGCGGATGGACCGCGTGAGAAACTCTCGCATCCGCGGCAGCCTACACGTCCGTGACATTGCAGACAAGTTGCAAGAGTGTCGCCTTCGTTGGTATGGTCACGTCTTGCGGCAACCGCCGGGCTACGTAGGTAACAAATGTCTGGCCATGTCAGCCCCGCCGGGTCCCGGTAAGAGGGGAAGACCCAAGAAGTGCTGGCTTGACGTCGTAAGGGATGACATGCGTGCCAATGGTCTCACTACAGGGGATGCCGAAGACCCTGCGAAGTGGAGGAGAAAATGTAGGAAAGCGGACCCCGGGCGTCGCGAGACGCAACTGGGACAGACGCTCGGATGATGATGAGTATTTATAAAAAACTTATATTTATGTATCATTTTTTTTTGATTTAGTGATAAACTAAATTCGGCCGTTCGACTCGATAGAAAGATGAGCTATGAGGATTATCAATGATCCCCTACTAGCAGATGGTGTGGAGCCCCTACACGACAGGAGAACCTTCCTAATGCGTGTTCTATCTTCGTCACGACGTCTGTCTGAGAAATTGTTTAATATGACTGCGACGGCTACTTTCCATCTTCGCACCGCTCGCCATCGACAGGGTGTTCACCCTCACACTTTTTGTCGGAGCGCTTGCATAGGATAAGTAGCGCAATTCACAAATCTTGTGTTCGAGAAGAAGAAGAAATGTTCGAGTTCTATGAATATCGATGACATTTGCGCGGTAGAGGATTTGGATCCGAGATTTGTGAATTGCGCTACAGGTCTGGTAGGGGCTTTCGGTCGCCAGCTCTGGTGTTGCAAACGTCCATAAGCTTTGGTGTCCGATTTCTAACAGGTGGGGCCGTATGCTACAAAAAAACTATGTTCCTTGTATTCATAATAAAGGTCATGAATAAAACACCGTGTTTAAACTGAATTTTGACATTGACTTTAATGCATCATTTATAAGTTCAGTGATCTATAGTGCCAATTATTTGTGCAACCTCTGGTGTTGCAACTATCCATAGAATTATGATGACCGCTGTCAATAAGTAATCCGTATGCTTGTCTACAACTTTAATAGTACTAGGTGCACTTGCCGTCCCCGGTAAGTCTAAATGGAGCGAAGTGTTTTGCTTTAGAGTTCTTTTGTCTATTTTTCTTTCGGTAATTATTCCTCCATGGTATGTCCGATTATCGATTTAATTTTTCTAAACCATCTAGGTATTGAGATAGATAGATGGCTAGATTTATTTATTGATGTCCTATTATGGGTCAAATTTGATCAAAGTGTTGAGTGGTTTGGGAGTTCCCCGAATCGGGGAAGAATGGTAGCTACGATGGAACAACTACGGATGGTTTGATAGAAATACGAAACGATTTAAAAAAAACCTGTGTGCACTTACTGAGTCAAATATTACGTATATCCGTTCGCGCAATTTTCTTAAAAAAGGATACAAAGCTTTAGCTTCAAATATTAACATATAGACAAAGGTGAATACATACGCTTCAACATTTAGTTACTAATAGCACCTTGTAATGTCAATATGCTTTGTTTCTTACAGTTTCACACTGCATACACTTCACACTTAGCTATGTTTTGGTTTCCCCATCTTCACTATCAGTGTCTATACTTTCTTCTGAAGAATAACCAGTAGTGAAAAGAAGATTCTTAGGTTTTCTTTTTTTCTCCGCTTTTAACTCTTTCTCAATTTCCAACTTCTTTTCTTTGGCAATTTTCTCTGTCAATAACTCTCTAGGTCTCTTTCTACTATGTTGGTTGGCCTCCTGCAGTTCTTGGATTTCTTTTATCGTCGCGCCATTAGAGAGTAAACCACTTGCGACAGAACTGCTGATTTCATTATTTGTTTTACTGAAATCATCTTTGCTGAGGGCAGAATTTTCTTCAGATTCAAACTCGTCTTCTGAAAAATTGAAATAAGTCGTTACATACTTTAAGTTAGAAAGTATAAAGTTTCGGTGCTTTTAGCAGTATTGCCTCCTGTCACTTGCCTAATAGTGACAATGTTAAACAATGGTATACAATGTGTTAAAAAAACCCCGTCCGACCCGAAAGGGGCACATAGGCACTTCAATAACATAAGCAAAAAAAAATTAAAAATCATATTATTTATAAGTATAAAATAGTTGAAAAAAATTAAATGCGTGTTTTTAGTATCAGAATTAGTCCGATTTCCTTAAAATATAGCAAATTTTCAAAAACTGACAACACCTTTGTTAGCATGCGGCGGCGAATGTATGTGATATCAAAAGAAGCCGCCGGCAGGTGTAAGCTGATCTTTTGACCTTGCATTTCCAAATAACCCTTTCCTTGTGTTGCTATGTAAGCTACCACATTATATTAATTCTCAATTAATTATAATCGGGGTAAATTTTAAGGTAATTTTTTTGGGGCAAATTTTTGGGAAAATTTCTAAAAGGATTATACGATTAAAATCACATCTCGATACCTACCAATACCTTCACGGATTGGACAGGGTTTATTTAATTTGTTGTATATCTTCTTTGGGTGCAAGAAACTCCACCCAAATCTCTGATGCACAAGAAACCTTAACTGCTAGCACCTGCAGACTTACAGACGAGGCAACGACGCTGGCGCTCTAAAGGGTTGCGAAATCAGACAGCAGTTGCTCCAAACAATGAAGAACTGCTCTTAGCAGTCAAATAAAAATGAGCCTTAGGCTTAGCTAGCCTTAGGCTCCAAATCTTTGAAAGCAACTGGGAATACACTAAGATAAGATGGAATATTGTGGGTTATTTTTTACAGTAGGCCATTCAGCCCAAATTAGGCTACTATAAGCTCGTGGTATGGGATCTAGATATATTATAGATAAGAAACTCCGAAACAAACATTTGCAGATCAAACAAATATTTGTTCCAACTCGAGACCTCAGCGCGATAGTTGTCTACATTACCACTTCGCCAACGAGGCAGTCAAACTAAGATGAAGAAGAAAGTGTAAATTCAATTTGCATAGAACTGTCTGCTTATCCATACTAATATAAGCTGAAACGTTTGTTTGTTTTGTTGAACGCGCAAATCTCAGAAACTTAAGTTCGGATTTGAAAAACTGTTTTTGTGTTGGATAGCCCATTTATCGAGGAAGGCTATAAGCTATATATCATCACGCTACTACCCTGGAGAGCGGAGAAATAATCATAAATGTCGACAAATCGGGAAATTTTTTATGCATTAATGTAGAATTTATAAGAGACGAGATTGCCTATAATAAACTATGCCTCGGGCGAAGCCGGCGGGGGGTTAACATAGGATTGTAATCTAGGTAATCCATCTAGGTAACCTAAAAATTAAGACAAAATCAGCCTTTTATGCTACGAGGGCTGCACTAAAAGTACCGGGAATGAAACATTTCCACTGTTTCTGTCATATTAAAATCTTTTTAATTGAAAATTCCTTAGTTTTGAAAATCGAATACCATTTATTTATTAAAAAAAAAAGATTCTCGGTCTTGTCACAAGGTTTTGTCAAACTTGTTTAGTAGTTGAGAAAATGGAATTGACTCGAGAAAATTCAAGAGCAATGATTTATTATGACTTTCGAAGTGGTTTAACACAAAAACAGTGTGTTGACCTGATGATTTCTGCATTTGGTGATGAGCCCCATCCAAAACCACAATTTATCGCTGGGTTGCTGAATTTCAACGTGGACGTATCAAGCTCAGTGATGATCCCCGTCAAGGTCGTCCAAAAACTGCGTATCACCCAAGAAAACGTTGAAGCTGTGCGTAAGCTGATTGAGGAAGATCGACATGTCACATACCGCGAAATTCAGGCAACTTTAGACATTGGCATGAGTCAAATACAAATAATCTTGCATGAACAATTAGGTGTAAAAAAGTTGTTTTCCGATGGATACCGCATTCGCTCTGTGGAGAGCAAAAAGTGGCTCGCGTTACTTGGTGCGTCAGAACTCTCGAAAGATTCCACGCAGGATCCTCAAATGCTGTATACAACATCGTATCAGGTGACGAATCCTGGATATACGCGTACGAACCCGAAACAAAAAACCAGTCACGAGTTTGGCTGTTCGAAAATGAGTTAAAGCCAACAAAAATTATTTGTTCACGGAGTGTTGCAAAAAAAATGGTGGCCACGTTTCTCTCCAAAACCGGCCATGTTGCGACTATTCCTCTTGAGGGACAAAGAACAGTTCATGCAGAATGGTATGCTAGCATTTGTTTGCCACAGGTCGTTTCTGAACTCCGTAAAGAGAACTGCAACCGCCGCATCATCCTCCATCACGACAATGCGAGTTCTCACACCGCGCACAGAACAAACGTTTTTAGAGCAAGAAAACATAGAATTATTAGACCATCCGCCGTACAGCCCCGACCTAAGCCCTAATGATTTCTATACTTTCCCTAAAATAAAGAATAAATTGCCTGGTCAGAGATTTTCATCACCTGAAGAATCTGTGGACGCCTACAAAACGGCCATTTTGGATACCCCAACTTCCGAATGGAATGGTTGCTTCAATGATTGGTTCCATCGTATGTGTCAAATTTCGCGGAGAATACTTCGAAAAGCAATAAATACATTTTTAAATAGTAATGTTGTGTCACTTCCTTGATTCCCGAAGTTTTCAGTGCCACCCTCATAAATTCCATTGTGAAAGGTTTTATAAAAAATCGTTTTAAAACCGGAAATAGTAGAAAGTACTAAATCGCATGGTGTCTTGAATCGAAAGCCGCAAACCATTTGCCTCTATCTCATATGGTTCCTGAAAAATCGATCTGTACAGACGGATGGACAAACAGAGCTGTTTTATAAGACTTTTCTAAACTTTAGGGTTTAGAAGTCTATACATATAATACCTACTACATCTTTTAACCAGAACATGAAACACACTTATGCTAAAGCAGTGGTAATTATGGCTGGTAAAAGAATAATTAAGTGCCTTTTTGTAATGTCCAAATAAGAGCTTACAAAGTAACAATTATTTCTCTATTATTTATTTATTTATCATTATATTATTTATCATATTTTGCTGTATGTGTGTCTGTATATTTGTCATTGTAATCACCCTAAAAATCGAAAAGATTTTTATTGATGGATATCTGAAGTAACAGTTACATAACAGGATATAAGTTGTGGATGTCTATATATTTTTTTATTTACCTGGTGTAATGATCTCAAAGTTGTAGGCGTGGTCTTTGAGCACAACTAAAATAATAGGGAACTCGATAATGCACTTTCCTGACAGGTTTTCGGCCAAAGATTCCTTTGGATCCAACTCGAAGAACTTCTTAGCTGAGCCTCTTACTTTCTCGGCTAGAAATATACAACAAATACTTGTTTGAGTATAAGGCATAGGCCTAGTTAAATTAAGATTTTCCCTAGAAAACAAAATCATGAGTCGTAGAATTTCTGCTTAATTGCATTTTACTGAATTTACCATGTGTGTATTAAAAGCTTTTTAGCTTAATTCCAACCCTCTTGTTATCATCCTGAACAACATGTTCAGGCCTGCCCCTATCATACAGTGAACAAAATCTTCTAATGAACCAAACTATGCAAAAAATCGCCTTGATTTATACCTTAGAAATTTCCCATTTCACTCCTTACGACACAAGGTTATTGTTTACAACGTAGGGCTGCCCAATTGAGAACCACTGGTCCCCAGTCGCCCGTCAGAATCCAGGACTGCAGTCCATATGAATAAACTTATCTTCCAAACTTGCAATTTTTGCATATTATTGGGACAGCTACTTTTTAAATTGGTACACGCAACCTGATGTTTGCATTGATAGTTTCCAGGATAACAGCCTGGTTGTGTTCTATTAGGGCAATACATATGGCTAAATATTCTATTTAAACCTTCATGGATGCATGGTATCAGTGTTAATGGTTACCAACTGCTATTATATGTTTCATCATATTTTGCTGTTTGTTGAAGCGCACAATGCCACATAGTAAATATTACTTTAACTTACTTAACAATACTTATGGCTAAATATTCTATTTAAACCTTCATGGATGCATGGTATCAGTGTTAATGGTTACCAAATTCTATCATATGTTTCATCATATTTTGCTGTTTGTTGAAACACACAATACCACATAGTAAATATTACTTTAATTCTACTATAAATAGATCCCTTAACTCTTGATACATACCTCTCAATAAAATTTTGATGCCACTAAACCCAACAGATTTATAATATGTCAAAGCTTTTGACCCTTCAAATGGAAGGGCATCAGGATTTAAATACTTGTCTAACAACTCAGATAGCCTTGTCTGTTCTGCACATTTTTCTTCAACAAACTTTATAACACCTGATTCAGCATTTGGGAACAACCATTCGACTCTCCAATTGATAACATTAGTTTTATAGTTGTATCTAGTTGTGTTTGATTTATGCCTGGTAAAGTTCTGGGCCAAGAATTGTAGCACTATTCCTCTTTGCCTGGCAGCCATTTTGAGTTTAAACAAATGCTGCAACAAAAACAAATAAATATTACATATGTCTGAAGTGGTAAGTGACCAATGTGATCAATGTGAAGAGAATAAATTATTGATAAAAATGAATGTCAATGAATGGATGGCCCTACAAAGGCCAAAGAAAAGATGGGTGAATTGTGTAAGAAATGATATGGAGTGAATGATCATAAATGATGGATAATCCCTGGAATATCTTCTTCATCCATTCATAGATAACATACAGAACCAACCCCATAGCAAGAGGTTGATGACAATTATGATATGTCCCTCTTGAGCTCTGGAGACATGTGAGAACTACTAAATAACCCTATATTATACTTACAATAGGTAAATCTTTTTCAATCCTTGTGTATTTTTTCGTCTCGTTAGTTTTAACGCCGTACACAAAGCGCGCGCATTCTTCTAGCAGTCTATAGTCACTCAACAAGTCCGTGTCCGTAAAATCTTTGACTCTAATAAACTTAGTCCGGTCTCTAATACCATCACATTCTAATTCCTTTTTGTGTATCCTTACACAGTTTAAACAGCACGTCTTTACTTCACATTTTGGACACGTGTATTGTGCTTTCCTAGAACCGCACACCTCGCAGTCACCCAATCTGTAATGAGGTTACATTTCAGGTTTATTTATTAAATAAACACTTGACACAAATAACCGCTTTATCCCATTTTACCTGTATATATCGTTCTTGTCTACAGTTTCGCTGTCTGATGAAGACATTGGTGGAACTTTAACAATAATGTACTAAATTATCAAAATTGGTTTCATTTATTGTTTGTAAACGTAAGTATTATCATTATATTATCTGTGGTATTATATTCTCTTTGATTTTTTTTTTGTTGTCTTCGCCCGTATTGCGCAGGCAAAGGAAACTTTGTCCACACAGCCAGGTCTTCGGTATTTATATTTTCTTAGTATTTAGTCCTGTCCAGTCTTTGTCGATGTCTAGTCCTCAGTCCTAGGTCCTGGTCCTTGCCCTCAGTATAATGGTAATTCTTATACTGAGGTTTTCAGTGGGCTTTTGGTGGGAAGAGAGATAATAGCATTTCACTGCACATATATCGTTGTCTTTCACTATAGCACGTTCACACAACTTTTATGTCCAAGAAACCACTCCCGCATATAAAACAAGATAAATGCATTAGTTTTAGAAAATAATATTCAGCAAGCGTCCGCACTTGACACTCTTCCCGCCAAAAGCCTCTATTCTCTTTGATTGTTTGGTATGCTTTTTTTTTTGTTTTGGCGATGTCCGGCTTGGACTTAGCCACGACGCAGTAAACGGTTAGGAAACGGTTAATATATGGAAAGGATTACGGAATTTCGGGAAAGGATCAAAATGGTTTGAAACAATACATTCTTAAAGTAATATTTAGATTTTTAAATGATTAACAGTTATAAATAAAGATATGGTTTTATAAATATTAATATCAAGTTTATGTAATAGGGTGTTAATACAAGATGGAAGAGGAACATGGAGGGATATTAAGGATTCGAAAAATTCTGCATGGTTATTTAAAGAGCAAGCGAAAAAAAAATGGTTTAAGTCAATTCAATTAAATTTTTCTTTAATGGCAAACGGTATCGGTTGGTTAAGTCGCCTATATCTGAACCACGTTCACAAATGTCACTGTTACTGTGTCACACTACAACTGTCACTTCCCCAACATCGATGTAGTGCATTAAAGTCACAGATCATATAATTATTACTCCGTAAATTAAAGTACAGCAGGTCGATGCAGCCTGCGCCTGTCCATTTCAACACGACAATGGGCTCACCACCTGTTACGTGGGACGGAAATGCATACGGTGAAACGTGGGCGTTGAATATGCCTCTGCCTACCCCTTCGGGGATAAAGGCGTGACAATATGTATGTATGTATGTAAATTAAAGTCACCCACATTATCACTAGAGGCTTTGGTAGTGTAGAAAACATATTATTTACTTCATCATAAATATGAGATGATGGGTGAGGAATGTAAACGGAAACAAAGCATATGTTATTTATTTGAACAGATATTATCGAGAAGCCGGTACCATGGCTAGGTAGCTCTACATTAGAAAAAAGAAGAGAATTTTTCACAAGCAAAGCAACTCCACCATAGCCATCACTTCTATCTTCTCTCAAGCAAGAGATGCCTGAAAGTTTAAAATTATGTTCAAAATTATGTTGAAAGTTTATTTTTCTTTAAGCAATATCGTAAAAATATATTATGGCGCCTGTTTTGCAGATGTGCTTAATAATATCAACGTTTCATCAGTTATTTAACGAGGTATAATAACCCAGGGTTTTATCAAAAACTTATAGAATCTACGTAGTTGCGAGTCGGCAGGTAGCAGTTCTAACATCCGTCGCCTATTCTTTTTTAAGGTTAATGCGGTGCGTGCGAGCGAGATGCCTTACGATTTATGTAAGTGGTAGTGAGAAGGATAATATGCAGTAAAGCGGACAAGGATAATGTGCAGAAATGAGCAGATCCTGATAGATAAAAAAAAAAGAGATAAAAAAATATTGTAAACAGATGAGTCGAAATTTGGTCAAGATGAACTGGGAAATCCTAATAAGAAAAGAGTAAAGTGGTCACGACGGGGATTTAGCCTGAATGTGTGGATGGGTATTATTTCAAACCATTTAATTGGGCCGCATAAGACGCATGTCGCTTGCAATCAGATACTGTGCTACGTACGCTATACCAATCAGCTGCTATTCTTCCATCTATTAATTTATTATGCTTAAAACTTACCTTTCTGTGATGATCAACTGCTCCTTCTATTGTGCTTGTGCATATTAAACCATGGGTGGTGATAACATAATCGGACTGTTTTACTTACTCCCGACACGCACTGCCCCTAAAAACCTTCTATAAGAATCCCTTTACCTATTTAAAAAAACTACATCGAAATTCGTTGCGTAGTTTAGTTGTAAGAGTTGTAGTTCCTTCAACAAAAGTTCAAAGCACATAGACGATGTGAGGTACCATTTTATACATGAACACTCCGTGCTTGGATTAATTAATATTATTTACTGTCCCACAAAAATTCAGTTAACTGACGTAATGACAAAACCATTGTCAAAAGTAAAGTTTGAAAGACACTGTGCAAGATTGTATAGAAACGTGTCTCGGCAACATGAGTGAACATCAGGAAAAGGTGTTGGAAGGTCGTGATGCTATCCACGTATATTTGTCTATGATGTACTGTATTTGAATTTGTATTATGGTCTTTTATTTTTGATGTGCGGTGTCATTTGGAATTATATTTTCTGATTATATAAGTAAACACAATGTTTTTCAGTATTATTTATGTTTTAATTAATTGCTATAGCCGCTAGTCCACCCTATCAATATTCTGCATCAGCAGTACTTCAACAGTAACTAAAGTACTACTGTGCGCTGTTTAGTGCTCTGCCATGAAACTGCTCCACCTTGAATAAGACACACTGAGCCAGAATATGAACGACAATCGCTATCTCCTGCATAGTGGGCATCAGCGAAAACTTCATGCAATTAGTGCTGTTTTCCACTTATGTATTTCAAGCCAAATGCCTTTGAAGTGGCAGCTTGTATTATTTACCACTTACAATAGTGTGCAAGTGGACGTTATAGAAACCACACTATGCTGCAGGAACTTGGTATATTTAGGTACTAGTTATAAGCGAAGACAGAAAGTAGAATGTTTATTTCTAAATAAATATTGGCTTTTATAACGATCGTAAACAATAAGATACAATAACAAGATACTGGATTCAAAGTAGGCACAATAGACTGACGCCTGTACTGCACGAGGTAGGCGTGGCCTATATCTAGTGGCGTATAAATGGTGTTCTAATCCTTTCGTACGACAACTTGCCTGTCTTCTCGCCACACCACTCCCCCGGCGAGACCGTGACTAAGGTCGATAGTAATTGGGGAATCCTACAATGCGACCACTTGTCGTCTTCTTGATTTTATTTTCTTTTGGCTGCTTGTTTGGGGTGTGGACTAGGGTTGGTGCTGAATCCAGGGTTTCTTTTGCCATATATGCTGTCTTCAAGCGATCTATCGTGACCCTGTGTGTTTTTCCTTGTACGTCTATGTCGAAGGTCTTCTCGCTGCGACAGAGGACCTTGAATAATCCCAAGTATGAAGCTTGAAGAGATCGTCGTACAGGACCCTGTCGTAAAAAGACATGAGTAGCAGTATGTAGATCTTTGGGAATATAGAACGGTCGACTGGTGCTTTTATGCCAGGAAGTAGGTTGTGGGGTCAGTTTTGTCATATGACTTCTGAGTCTACTGACGTAAGTAAGGAACTGTCCTGGTAAACGTAACGGTTCGTCGTAGACTAGTTCAGCTGCTGATGTCTGCAAGTCTTCTTTCCAAGCGCTGCGTACGCCCATCAGAACCCATGGGAGTGCTTCTGTCCAGCTGGCCGTAGCGTGGCAGGTGATAGCGGCTTTAAGAGTGCGATGCATTCTTTCCATGATGCCATTTGCTGCTGGGTGGTATGCTGTGGTGACATGATGGGTGACACCTATAAGTGCAACTAGGTCTTTGAAGGTTTGTGAAACAAACTGCCTTCTGCGGTCGGTGGTTATGTGCTCGGGACATCCAAAACGAGCTATCCACCCTGCTGTTTGGGGCGTTGACACAGGACTCAGCTGTGATATTTTGCAGTGGATATGCTTCGGGCCAACGTGTTGCACGGTCGACAATCGTTAAGCAGTATTTGAAATTGCACGACACCGGTAAGGGGCCTATAAGGTCTAGATGTATGTGTCGAAAACGGCCTGACGGTGGTTCAAAAGTGCTTAGAGGAGCTGATGTATGCCGCGACCACTTTACTTTTCTGGCAAGCAACACATTCCTTGGTCCACTGTCTGCAATCCTGTCTTACGCCTGGCCAAACAAATCTTTGTGTTACTAAGTGAACGCTGGCTTTCGCACCAGGGTGGCTCAGGTTGTGGAGTGACAGAAATACTTGCTTGCGTAACGACTTTGTGATTAATGGTCTAGCCGATGCTGTCACATCACAATAGATTTGAATGTTACTCTCTAGTAGTGTTACTTTTTCAAGCCGCAGAGATGAGCCATTTTGAAGAAGTTCGTCCAGCTCCGGGTCAGTTTGCTGGTCTTCAGCCAGAGCTTTATAGTCCAACGGTTGCGTAAGTTCGTTGACTCGGGATAAGGTATCAGCTACTACGTTGGTCTCGCCCTTGACATACCTTATGTCCGTAGTAAATTGACTGATGTAGTAAAGAAACCGAAATTGCCTTGGAGAACAGTTCTCTCTGTTGGTGTTAAAGGCAAACGTCAATGGCTTGTGGTCGGTTGTGACGGAGAAAACTCGTGCTTCAACCATGAATCTGAAGTAGCGTAACCTCGTAGATCGCCAGAAGTTCTCGGTCGTAAGGGCTATATTTCTTCTGAGATGGACTGAGTTTTCTTGAAAAGAAGGCCAAAGGTTGCCAGTATTGGCCATTGCATTGTTGTAATACTGCACCCATTGCCGTATCAGATGCGTCTGTTTGAATTGTCATCTCGGCCGTAGGATCTGGGTGCGCCAACAGTGCTGCATTTGACAGACTTTGTTTGCACTTCTCAAATGCTTCCGTAACTTCCGGTGTTGCCTTGATTGGATGCGAACCTTTGATTTGTGGCCCAGTAAGTAAGGCATGGAGTGGTGCTTGAAGGGCAGCTGCAGCAGGGATAAAGCGCCGATAAAAGTTGAGCATACCTAGGAAGCGTCTTAGCTCTTTAACTGTTTCGGGTATTGGAAAGTCTTGCATGGCTTTGATTTTGCTATCCAATGGTTATATTCCTGCTGCCGAGACTCTAAATCCCAGGAATTCCACTTCTGCTATTCCAAAGACACATTTGCTTGTGTTTATCAGCACACCATAGTCGCTTAGCCTTTGGAACAGTTGCCGTAAGTGTTCTTGGTGTTGACTTTCACTGCTGCTGCTGACTAAGATGTCATCCAGGTAACAGAAGCACAAGTCTAGTCCTCCGAGGACCTCGTCTATGAAGCGCTGGAACGTCTGGGCAGCATTACGGAGCCCAAATGTCATAAATAAGAACTCAAAAAGTCCTATTGGTGTTGTTATTGCGGTCTTCGGAATGTCCTCCTCGAAGACTGGAATTTGATTGTATGCTTTTACAAGATCAATGGTAGAATAAATAGTAGTACCATTTAGTTGATGTGTAAAATCTAGTAAGTGCCTAATAGGGTATTGATCAGGCATTGTGCGCGCGTTGATTAGTCTATAATCTCCACATGGACGCCAGCTATCGTTCTTCTTGCGCACCAAGTGGAGTGGTGAGTGAAATAATATACAATTAGTTTATAAAATGTTCATGTATTAGTAATAATCTTTTATATATATGGTAACTATGTACAAAGTGACATAATATCACTGTATCTCGGGTACAGTAGAGATATTCATATAAACGTTGAATCAATGAGGTTGTAACATTCCTCCCCTTCCACCTTCTTCTCTATTAAAGATCCAAACGTCTAGGAGGCTGTCTAATTCGTATGCTACGTCGAAGAACTCCTGGTACCGGTGCAGTTTCTGTAATGGCTGATGCAGTTACCGATGGTAGTATTCCTGGCGAACCTTCTGGTATTGGTGTTTCCGATACAGATGTAGATAAGGGTGTCCTGAATGGTGTCATGCCACATTGTTTCGTTCCTGGTGTTACTATTACCGGTGTCATTGCTGGTTGTTCTAGGGCAATTGTACCTTTTGGTGTGCTGTTACTGTCCTTCGCTTCTACTTGCTGATGAAACTGATCAGCATATAATCTTGGAGCACCTTGTATACTTGAACTTTCTTCTGGTTGTCGCGGTCGGAGTTGGTCAGCATGCCTACGTATGGAATTTCCCCTGGGTGTAGATATAATGTATGAATATTTGTGGGTATGACGTTCTATTGTTACCGGTTGCCACATTTTCTCTTACCGTGTTTTTGTGAACACAGGTTGTCCTGGAGTATATGATGGTGTCATCTCCAAATTTTGTAGTGCTTGCTGGTAACGAGCCTTTCGCGTCCTATTGGGACGAATGTTACCCAGAGAACAGTTTAAACGACGTCCAAACATGAGTTCGCCTGGTGAGACACCAGTTGTTGTATGTTGTGTGATGCGATACGAAAATAGAAAATTTTGTGAATGTCTTTTAAGACTGCCTTTGTCCTTGTGACTGGAACTCATCCTAGTTTTAAAAGTACGAACCAGACGTTCGGCGAGACCGTTGGTTCTTGGATGATATGGTGTTGATTTCACATGTGCTATGCCGAGTTCGTTGCAGAATCTCTTGAAATCCATTGCTGTGAATTGGGGGCCATTATCAGACACTATCATTTCTGGTACACCAAACGTAGTGAAGATTTCATTGAGTTCTTCTATGAGCTTATCTGTTGTTATCTTGTCCATAGGCTTTATTTCTATCCATTTTGAAAAGGCGTCGCAAAGTACTAACCAATATTTGTTTTGAAATGGTCCAGCAAAATCAATATGTATTCTCTCCCACGCTTTGTCTGGGATTGACCAGAAAAATACTGGTTGTTCTGATTGATGCGGTCGGTTTTCCTGGCATGTTTGACACTTTTTGGTCAACAAGTCAATGTCTTCGTTTATAAGTGGCCACCATACATAAAATCTGGCTAGTGCTCTCATTGCTGAAGTTCCCGGGTGTCCCGTATGTAGACGCTGAAGTATAGCATTCCTTAACGACTGTGGTATAACTATTCTCCCTTGCCTCAAAATGATGTCATTTTGTTAGGGAGAGTTCTTGTCGTTTACTGATGAAGTGTTTCAGATGGTGAGGGGGTGAAATGTCTGAGTGACACCACCGTGTACGTAGATACTGGCGGATCAATTTAAGTGTTTCATCTTTATTATACGAGATGCAAAGGCAATTGGTTCTTCAATTCCTTTTCTATCCTTGTGATATAGAACAGCACCTAAACCTTTTTCAGAGGCATCACAGGAGAGGTACAGGTCACGTGTTGGGTCTAGCGATATAAGTGGTTTAGAATTTTCTATCAATTTCTTTGTTTTCTCAAACGCTACTTGTTCCCTTTCTGTCCATCGCCATTTAGTATTTTTGCTGTTACATACTAAAGTATGTAGTTCGGCACAAAGGCTGTGTAAATGGGGTATAAATCGCTCATAGAAATTAATAAATCCAAGGAATGAACGTAGTTCTTTAACGTTAGTGGGAGCTGGTGCTTTAGTGATGCTTGCTATTTTATTACTAGTCGGACGAACTCCATTGCAATTAAATATATGTCCCAAATATTCTATTTCTGGTTTCAGGAATGTACATTTACTTAAATTTACCTTAAAACCAGCTCTTGTTAGTCTGTCAAAAACTGCTGCTAGTGTATTAATGTGGTCCCTGTCACTCCTTCCGGTTACAGCAATGTCGTCAAAATAGATAGCGACGTTGGGGATACCATCCAATAATGTTTCGAGGTTGCGCTGAAATATTGACGGTGCAGTAGTAATACCAAAAGGCATTCGATTATTGTTAACGCGACTGTGTCGCGCACCTCGGTACCTACCTACTTATACTTTCCAGAGGTCTTATTCACTGGATTGTACCGACTTCTACCAATACAGTGCATACCATTGCACATTAATTGTAACTCCTTTTTCTTTCCAACCTTCTAGTGAATCTCGGGGTCAAGGTCCGCGACGCGTGCGTGGCCTACGTGACCTGCGACACCGGTGCGGTGGCGTGGCAGGCACACCGTCAGCTGTACGCTTGCCTACTGTCTTAACCTCTCTGCTTCGCACTACTTTACGAACTGCACGTTGCCTGAAATTTTAAAATTTAAGTATCACAAATTTTTTCACTTAACTTATTTCAACATTTTAACCGTGTGCTAATTGTTTATTGGCTTTCAGCTGGATAGTTTGAGTTTGGTCTTATTTGCAGGCTTGTTTCTGTTTATTTATTTGCACAACACAATGGATTTTAAGGCATTAAAGAAAACTAGAGCTAGCTATAAATCAAAGCTTACAATATTTAAAACATACTTAGAGACGTTTATTCCCAGTACAATAATTAATAAAACACAACGATTTGAGATCACAGCCCGTCTGAACAAAATTCTTGACTTGTATTACGAGTTTGATTCGGTTCAGATTGACATAGAAAGTGTTGTGGAAATTCCAGGTGAAGAGCACAAAGAACGGGAGAACTTCGAAACAAGTTACTTCAGTTGCGTGTCCGCTGCGCAGGAGCTACTCGACGCTGCCTCTGCGGAGCAGAGTGCCGAGTCGGTGACGGGTTCTAGTACTAACACTAGACCGTCAGGTGGGCCAAACATTAAATTACCTGTAATTAAATTGCCAATCTTTTCTGGTCGCTATCAAGAGTGGCTCGAATATCACGACACTTACAAGTCTCTTATACACAGCAACACCACAATTCCTAAAATTCACAAGTTTCATTATTTACGTAATTCACTAAAGGAAAATGCAGCACTAATTATCAAATCATTAGAATTCTCCGCTGACAATTATGATGTGGCGTGGGATTTATTGTGCGATAGGTATAACAACGATAGAATATTAGTCAACAATCACATACAAGCACTATTTAATATACAACCAATAGTTCAAGAATCTTCTAAAGCATTGAGAGACACAATAGACTCAGTCAATCAAAACTTAAGGGCCTTAAAAACACTTAAGCTGCCTACAGAACAATGGGACATCATAATCATACACATGGTGACTAGTAAGTTAGACCCGTCCACACTAAAGGACTGGGAAAAGGAACGTAACAACATTACAAAATTACCAACATTACAAGATTTTAATAAATTTTTAAAAAATCGTGCATACATTCTAGAAACTGTGGAGGAATCATCAACCCATACAAAACAAAACCAACCACAACGAAGACACAGCGATACTACTCACAACCGTCCTAATACATTTGTAGTCAATCAAACACAAAAACAATCTCTATTTAAATGCCCCGTGTGCAAGAATCCTCATACCATTTACCAATGTACTAAGTTCAAATCAATGCCGATTGAGATGCGTATTGAACGAGTCAAACAATTAAATCTATGCACAAACTGCTTGCGCGCAGGACATAACGAACAGCGCTGTAGGCTTAGTTCCTGCAGGCTGTGCACGAAGCGTCATAACACTTTATTACACAAAAATAACACTGTTCCAAGACTTCAACCTCATCAGAGGGTTGTGTTGTTTTGCCCACTGTACAGGAACAGGAACAACCAGAATCAAGTAGTGTCACACTCTCATCCACACATCACAGCCAGGTCCTCCTATCTACAGCAGTACTCAACATACAAGATCGCCATGGTCATACACACAAGGTTCGTGCACTTCTTGACAATGGGAGCACATCTAGTTTTATCACTGAAACATTGAGATCTAAATTAAGAATACCCAGTTATTCTACATCACTCTTAGTGCAAGGATTGAACAATCAATCCTCAAAAATTACTAAAAGGTGCGATGTTACCATATCGTCACTCACAAACAGTGGTTATACAACTGACGTCAATTGTTTCGTTGTACCACATATCACCCAGTTGATACCTACTTCACAAATTAATTGCAATTTCTTCTCTATTCCCTCTCGCGTCCACCTCGCGGATCCAAATTTCTCCACGCCGTCTGAGGTGCAGATGTTGTTGGGGGCGGATATCTTTTGGGATGTCCTTCTAAACAATCACATAGCCCTGGGAAAGAATAAGCCAACTTTAATTGAAACAACATTAGGGTGGCTTGTCACAGGCTCTGTACACTCATCAAATTCTAAATTTAACACAAATAAAACATATACAGTCCTTTGCCGATTCCAAACAACAAGCTCTAATAAGGTTTAAATCATTGGAACGTAAATTCAAACGCAATCCAGAGTTCAAAGATAAATACACAAAATTTCTTGACGAATATTTGAGTTTAGGTCACATGTCCGAAAACACAACTACACAAAATGATAGCATATCATACTTCATGCCACATCACGGCGTCTTGCGTGAGGACAGCCTCACTACAAAGCTGCGCACTGTGTTTGATTGCTCAGCTGTGACAAGCACAGGGAAATCATTTAACGACATTCAGCATATTGGGCCAACTGTACAGGATGATTTACTTAGTATATTGATTCGATTTAGACAGTATAAGTTTGTAGTCACGTCAGACATCGAAAAGATGTATAGACAAATCTATGTAACCAATAGTCAACGATATTTACAACAAATATTTTGGCGCTCAGACCCCAGTCAGCCCATTAAACAATATAAATTAAACACTGTCACATACGGGACGGCGTCAGCGCCGTACTTAGCAACTAGATGCTTGGTGCAGTTAGGCCAGGAGTGCACCAATCATGATGTACGCAAAACAATTTTACACGATTTTTACGTCGACGATTTCATATCAGGACATGATGATGAGAAAACCCTAATACAAATTTGCTAAGACGTCATTCAGACGTTAGAGGGCGCTCATTTTCATTTACGTAAATGGCGGACCAACAAGTCATCTCTTCTCAACGACATCATAGATGAGACTAACTCAGACGACTTTTTAAATCTTAATCGAGACGATTACGCTAAAACATTGGGGTTACTCTGGGCCTGTAAGAAAGACACATTATTATTTTCAGTTAACAAAATCTCTCATCAAACTAAAACAAATAAACGCACAATTCTATCTACGATTGCTCAAGTGTTTGATCCACTTAGCTTAATTAATCCTTGCATGTTACAGGCAAAACTCATACTTCAAACATTATGGGCTAAAAATATCTCATGGGATGACCAGTTGCCGGATGAAGTTGGGTCACAATGGTATGACTTCATTAAATACTTACCAGAAATCGCTAAAATTGAAATCCCTCGTAGAGTGTTGTGTGATTCATATGTTCACGTGGAATTACACGCATTTTGCGATGCATCCATTAAAGCCTTTTCGGCTTGTATTTATGTACGCTCAGTGTCCAACTCTGGAGATGTACAAGTACACTTACTCCTTTCAAAGATCAAAGTGGCGCCGCTCAAGCAAAGGCAAACCATGCCTAAGTTGGAACTCTGCGGCGCCCTTCTAGCGACAAGGTTAATGCAAAAGGTAGTTAATTCATTACGATTAAAAATTAACTCCATATTTCATTGGTGTGACTCAACCATCGTGCTGGGCTGGATCAAAACATGCAAATTAAGACTAAAACAATTTGTTTACAATAGAATCAATGAGTTCACCAATAATTCTGATTCTAATTCTTGGAATTACGTGCCCACCGACATGAACCCTGCCGACATAGGTTCACGCGGGTTCAACGCATCACAACTTCAATCTTCACTTTTGTGGTGGAGAGGTCCCCACTTCCTACATCAAACAGACATGCAGGTGCCCATGCAACCACAATATATAAATGTTGCCAACTTGCCGGAAGTTAAACATCAATGTAATTTGTCAACAGACGATTCACATTGTCACAATATTAATTATTTCAATCGTTTTTCTAATTTTAGTAAATTACAACGAACCATAGCCTACGTTAAGAGATTCACGTCTAACTGTCGGCACACCGACAATAAAATGGTAGGTCCATTGACACTCACAGAGCTCAATTCTGCATTGGAAGTGTTGTGTAAACAAGTGCAGCGTGATTCATATTGTAAACAATTCTTACAGCTATTTAACAAACGCCCACTGTCTCCTAAGGATAAACTTCTAAAATTTAATCCTTTTATTGACCATAGTGGTCTTATACGAGTGGGAGGTAGATTGTCAGATTCACACTACGATTACAACACAAAGCATCCTATTTTACTCGACGGTACACATCACATTACCAAAATATTAGTTACACACTATCACAAGATTCTACTACATGCAGGACCACAGCTGTTGTTATCAACATTACGTCACAAATTCTGGATAGTCAATGGTCGTAATCTTTGTAGAAAGGTAACTAGAGAATGCATATCATGCCTTAGATTTTCAGGCAATACTTACCAGCCCATCATGGGTAATCTGCCTCCACAAAGATTGCAAGCAGACAACCCTTTCACTAATACAGCTGTGGACTACGCCGGCCCCATTATGATAGCGAGCAGAAAGGGTCGTGGCTGTCAGCTTCAGAAGGCATACATTGCTGTTTTTGTTTGCCTAGCAGTGAGGGAAGTACACATAGAGCTCGTCACCGATTTGAGCTCTGAAGGCTTTATTGCTGCCTTAAATCGATTTATTGCCCGCAGAGGTAAGCCTAATACAATATATTCTGATAATGGAACCAATTTCGTGGGTGCTTGCAACGAAATAGCTAAGTTTCTTAAAAATCAATCCAACGATGTTATTTCATACTCAGCTGAAAGTGAGATCAATTTCAAATTTAGTCCAGCTTATAGCCCACATTTTAACGGCGTTGCAAAGGGTTCTGTGAAGTCAAAAAAAAAAACATTTAAATCATGTGTTGTCAATGGCTCATCTCGATTATGAAGAGATGAACACTGTGTTGGTTCAAATCGAAGGGATCCTGAATTCTAGACCTTTAACTCCTATTTCATCTGATCCATCAGATTTAGTTCCTCTCACGCCCGCGCACTTCTTAATTGGACGTACGCTCACGATGTTGCCTGCGCCTCAGGTCGATCAGGCTCCACTTCACACGCTCTCCAGATATAGAAGGATCCAATCACTAAAAATACATTTTTGGAATAGGTACTACAAAGAGTACGTTTCAGAACTACAGATCCGGAACAAATGGCGGATAGACAAAGGTCATCCGCAGCCAGGGCAGATGGTTGTCGTCAAGGACGATCGGCTGCCTCCCAACAGATGGCTACTGGGTCGTGTCACCGCGGTCTACCCTGGCACTGACGGTGTCAGCCGCGTGGCAGACGTCGCCACTACCTCGGGAACGTTACGCAGAGCTTGGAATAGGCTCTGCCCTTTGCCAACGATGTTGGACCAGGAAGCTGCTCCTGCTCCAAGGGGGCCAGCTTGTTAACGCGACTGTGTCGCGCACCTCGGCCGCGCGCGTGGGCTCCGCCGGGCCGCCCGCGCCTCTGCGCCGGCCGCACCCCGCCTGCCCTGCGCCGCGCGCCGTCCGATTCATTCCGCCACGGACCGACGGACGCGACGGTCACGTCACGCCTTCCCTTTTAATTATTTCTCGAATTGTATAAGTGCATACTATAACCTATACTATTACACAAATGTACAAACAGTTCGTGTATCATTCTCAAGAAACCTCGTAATCAATTATACTGAAAATAACCTTTATGTGTATTAATTACAAGAAACTTCTTTGATTCTGGTGCAATTTCAAACTGTAGGTAGGCATCTTTAAGATCAATTTTTGAAAATTTTTGACCGTTGGCTAGGCGTTGACGTAATTGGTCGAAAACGGGAACTGGATGTGTGTGTGTAATCAATGCATTATTTATCGTAATTCTTTAATTACCACATATTCGAATACGACCATCTTTCTTGACAACGTTAACCGTGGGTGTTGCCCACTCTATTGGTGTTAAATTTGGATCAATGGGTGATATAATGCCTTCAGAGACAAGGCTCTCAATTTCCTTTTCTATGTTGTTCTTTAAACCAAACTTAATAGGTCTTGCAGAAAAATGTTTGGGCTCTGAATTTGGTTTCAGATGTATGTTTACTAGATAATTTTTGACATGACCAAGTTTTCCATCGAAAAGTACATTGTATCGTTTTAAAATTAGATCCAACGAAGTATTCATACTATGCTTTGTGGTAATTGTATACACCGGTGCGGGCAGTGGCATATCAAACATTTCGCACCATTGAAGACCAAACAACATGGGTTTCGCTTCATCCATTACTACAACTGGTAATATTTTTAATTCGTCTAAGACTTGTACTTCTACATCAGTTATTCCTCTTGGTCTTAGTTTGTTATTGCCATACGCACGAAGTTTGGGACTTTTGCCAAGCGGTGGAGAGCCGATTAGTCTCCAGAATCTAGTGTCCCAATCCATTGTACACTTCCGACCGTTAATAATAACGTTGATTTTTTTGCAGTATGTCAAATGTTTTTTGTGTGTAATGCTGTATACATCACCGTCATCATTTTCAATAGATGATTCATTACTATCTATGATGGATGTAGACATAGCAGATCTGGGACTCTCTGTTTCAATGCGGCGTGTATGTCTCAACTGCTGTCCGTTAATTTTATTCGAAATAATGTAAGCTTTACCTGTTTTAATACAGCAGCTTTCAAAGTGACCTAAATTTCCACAGGCCCTGCATTTATTATTTGATGCGGGGCAGTCACGGCTGTTAAAATAAAAATAAAAAAATAAAAATATCTTTATTTTGCATAGACCATTTTAACGGCGCTTACAAAATGTCATACCCTATTTAAAATATTTAAAGCGACCACCGGTTCGGAACGCGGCCCACCTGCGAAGAACCGGCAAGAAACTTAGGAAGGCTTTTTTTTTTGATGGCCTATTTACAATTTAATATTATTTCACTTTGCCAGTAGATCATTTCCAGGCGTCCCTGTCCTGCAAATAGTCTGTAACGGAGTAAAAACCTTTTTCACAAAGCTTACTTTTAATAAACTTTTTAAATTTATTTAAAGGTAAATTTCTCAGGTCACAGGGAAGCTTGTTGTAAAAGCGTATACAGTTACCCTGGAAAGAATCGCCAATCTTATGTAGTCGACTTGGTGAACTGAAAGATTATTTTTATTTCTAGTGTTTATATTATGTTTATCACAGAGTTTAGAAAACTGTGATAGATTTTTCTGGACATACATAAGATTGGCAAAAATGTATTGTGATGGTACGGTTAGAATATTTACTTCTTTGAATTTTTCTCGGAGAGAAACTCTGGGGCCCAAATTATAAATAGCGCGTACAGCCCGCTTTTGTAGAACAAAAATAATATTTAAATCTGCAGCACTCCCCCAAAGGAGAATACCGTAAGACATAATACTATGAAAATAGCTGAAGTAAACCATTCTAGCCGTATCCACATCTGTTAGAGTCCTGATCTTTTTTACAGCGTATGCAGCCGAACTTAATCTAGAGGCTGTCTTTTCTATGTGTGGGCCCCACTGCAAATTGGCATCAATAGTTATACCTAGGAACACAGTTGATTCTACAAACTCTAACACTTGTCCATTCAGTTGAACATTGGCCGCAACTTGTTTTACATTTGGTAGAGTAAATTTTATACATTTAGTTTTATTTTCATTAAGGCAAAGATTATTTGAGCTGAACCAATGAACTACTCTTGCAATTGCATTGTTTACATCGTCATAGTTATCTAATTGTCTTTTAATTTTAAAAATTAATGGTTTGTCATCTGCAAACAAAACAATCCTATTCCTGTCCCCTACATAAAATGGTAAATCATTAATATAAATGAGGAACAAGAATGGCCCAAGTATCGAGCCTTGCGGCACACCCATTGTAACCATGGATCCTACAGAACGTGTACCATTAATATCGACCCTCTGTATTCTATTGTTCAAATATGAAGACAGAAGGTCGAGAGCTTTGCCTCTTATTCCATAGTGGTGTAGTTTCCTGCACAGCGTTTGTGCTTATCACCGCTTCCACAGCGGTAACATTGGCCTTTGTCTAGTTTTCTGGGTTGTTTTTGTTGACGTGATGAAGGTTTTTTGGTAAAATTTTGTTTCACCTTGTATATAGTAGGTGATTGTTTTGCTTCCTCTGTTTCAGCAAGCTCACGTGCTGAACAAATTTCGATAATCTCACGAAACGTTATTTCACGATGTTCAGTATCTTTGGTTTTTAGATCCAGCCATGTTTGTCGAAGTATGATTTGTAATTCGGGGTGCTTGATGCCTGTAGCGAAACGATCTCTTAACATTTGATTTAATAAGGTGCTTGTATAGCCGCAGTCAATAGAGAGTTTTCTTAATTGATTGGCATAGTTTGCCATTGTTTGCTCGGTTGAACGGGTGAGGTTCCAGAATTCTATAAGCGCTTTGAAGCGAGTTCTTTTAGTACGGTAAAGATTTAGTAATTTCGTTTTAATTTCTGCATACGTTTTGTTTTCAAAATCCGGTGTTAGACCTGTTTTAATAAATCATTGAAAGTTTCAGGTTTCAAAGATGCAATTAGTAAATCTTTTTGAATTTCCTTGTATTCGTCCAACATGTTACATTTTGTTTCAAAATAATCAAGGAAATTTTCCACAGATGTTTGATCTAGTTCAAATTTTTCTTTAAACTGGTTTAATAGCTGAATTTTTGTTCTTACCTCCACTGCTGTTGATGATGATGCTACTGCATCCGAGTTTTTATTGGCGTTAACCAACATGTTCATGTTTTGTGTAAACATGGTAATAAATTGACTCATTTGTTAATGATGAGCAGTTAGAAGGTGTGCTAAGGCGATTTCATCCATTATTTCCTCGTCGCCAAATGAAATAATATACAATTAGTTCATAAAATGTTCATGTATTAGTAAAAATATGGTAACTATGTACAAAGTGACATAATATCACTGTATCTCTGGTACAGAAGAGATATTCATATAAACGTTGAATCAATGAGGTTGTAACAGTGAGGACCAGAGGCTGTCTGATTTACGAGCTGTACCATTTTGTAGCATGTCCTCGAACTCAGCTTTTGCTATCTTCAGGCGTCCTGGGTCCAAGCGGCGAGGTCGGCTGGCTATTGGTGGGCCTGGTGTAGTACGGATGTGGTGAACCGTATTATGTTTTATGACTTTAAGCTAATATATAAATATATAATAGGTCCGAACCCGTATCAATAAGATACTGTATCTCGTAATTGATAGGCAGTCGTTTGCCGCCTCTAATGGCTGCCTAGGAAGATTTCCGCCTTATTATACGCACAGGGCTGGGTGCATTTCCTCGCTTTCTCTCCGAATCGGTTATGGTAGAATCAGAAAGAATGGTTAACTGAGCGTGAGCGTGAACGGTACCTTGGATTGGGTCTGCCATTTCTGGAGCGAGAGCGTGAAAGTCGATGCATGTCAATGCTCATAGTCTCTAATCTTCTACTGAGCTCTTCTACGGTGCGAGTCAACGTTGCTATAGTGCTACTTGACGCTCCAACTGGAGTTGTACTGGCTACTTGCATAGGTACTGGCGCGCTTACTTGCATCGTTACTGGCATGACATCATTGACACGATCTGCTAACTCGGAGATATCTTCTAAAGTCATCTTAGACTGCTGGGCTGCTATGTGATATGTATGAAGGCTGCCTACACCACAACAATGCTGTACTACGAAGATAGGTTTACTCACAAAAAAACACACACGTCCGTTGCAACTGGCGTTTAATATGCGACAAAAGCAAACTACCTACATTACATATCCTTCCTCTTAATCAGTACTTACTCACTAGACTTAGATCTAAAACAATGTATAAATATTGTGTAAAGATTATAATATTGTATAATGTATAAAGAAGCGAAAGAAGTATGCATGGATCGCGAAGCCTGGCGATCTGTCCTCTCTGACTACCCCGTCAGGGATACAGCGTGAAGATAGTTAAGTTAAGTTAAGTGTATAAATATTCAAAACTTACATACTAACAAACCTTAATCTATATCTAAACCATATCGGATTACCGGTTTCCGAACACGCCTGGGAATGTCCACGGGCGGTGATGGGTGCGAGGCGGACAACGTCGGCGTTGAGTGCGATGGACTAACGCTCCCCGGTGGCTCACAAGCTTCCTCCTCCCCCTTTACCTCTTGAGGCTCCCGCCCAGGCGACTTCGACTGTCCTGTTACCACACCCGTTTGTACCTCAGACGATGTACTAATTTCGGGTACCTTAAGTGTGTGATTCCAGTTCTTTTTAATTTGATCGATATGTCTTTTGAGTGTTGGACCGTTTTGACTTTCTATTATGTAATTTCGCTGACCTAACTTGCCTCCGATCCTACCATTTACCCATTTTTCACCTAATCCATAATTTCTGACCCAGACGTTATCTCCTATCTGGAAATCTCTCTTTGTACCCCCAGCATGCGATACCTGTTTGCCTTGACTATTCCCTACCTTTATTTGCAATTCATGGTCCCCTTTTAAACAATCTAAACGGGTACGCAATTTCCTTCCCAGCAGAATGGTAGCCGGGGATAATCCGGTTGTAGCCTGTTCCACGTTTCTGTACGCCATAAGATACGTTTGTAATGCTACGTCCGGTGCTATCCCGTCTTTGGTAGCCTTCCTAAGCGTCCGTTTGCATAATTTAACAGCAGCCTCAGCGGCTCCGTTCGATGCCGGGTGAAAAACGGCAAAATGAACTACGTTAATACCATTTGTTTTCATAAATGTGTGGTATTCATTACTATTGAAAGGTGGGCCATTGACCGATACTACAATTTTAGGCAAACCAAAACGTGCGAAAGTTTCTCTCAAAATTTTAATAACTTCTACAGCTGTGTTCGTTTTCACACAAAACATTTCGATCCACTTTAATGTTGCATCAATTAACACTAAATAGGTTTTGCCTTGAAAAGGGCCTAAAAAATCTATGTGTAACCGTGTCCAGAGCTCTGGCGGGTAGGGCCATGGTTGCGGGTGCGCGCGGGGCGGTGCAGGCTGCACGAGTGCGCACGCGGTGCAGGTGCGGCACCGCTCCTCGATATCGCTATTGATGCCCGGCCACCACATATGGCTACGCGCTAACGCTTTCATTTTAACGTGCCTTCCGAAGCACGGAAATGCTCGCAAATGTAAATGCCACAAAGTGGTCATCATGCGTTATATTATTGCGGGTCGGAGCAAATATTTGTGTGATCCACAAATGTGTTTCGGAGTTTGTGTGTTTCCTATGTATAATATGTATGTATTTAGAAATATATAAGTATGTTTATCAGTTATCTAGATCCCATAACACAAGCTAATATTAGCTTACATTGGGCTAGATGGCGCTGTGCGAAAAGTGTCCCACAATATTTATGTTAATTTATTCTAAATGAGAAAGAGTAACAAACCTAAATCTATACATTCTTTCAAAGTTTCGCATTCATAGTATTAGTAAGAAGTATATCTGTGACTCAATTGTTTTTTTTATATAACAACAGGATTTCAATGAATAAAATCGATTTAAAAATGTTTATAATTTTCCTTATCCTAAAATTGATACGAACATGTGGCCACTACGTCACTCCACGGCACGGCGCCGACATGGCTGGTATCGGGCCTTTTTAATATAAAAAAGATTTATAACTTTAAAACCCTTTTCTTTAGAACAATAGATATTTTGGCGGCCACTATTTCTTTTTACAATTTTTTTGTTGTTGTATAGATCGTATGTCTTTGTTACAAATCAGGTAGATTTTTTTTAAAAGGTGCCGCCCTATATTATGGTCACATGTTTGTTACAACAAACAAAGCTTTATATTGTTATCTAATAAAAAAATGTTTAAGTTTATGTTATTATCACTGATGATGTCCATCCCCGGTGCGTCTTTGTCCCAAAAAGACACACACGCTGCTTGTATGTCCAAATCACACACCGTTTGCGGAAATACGCAAACGCGATAAATAAAGAAAACGCATAAGGTACGGGATCCAGCAGTGAATGAGTTAAGCCGTTCGTCCCGGTTGCCAGTAAAATGGCAGTCGTTAAGTCTGGTGGAATGACTTATGGGCGGCTTGAACAATTTCAACAGCAGGTAGCCACAACCTGCGTCTGTCTATTTCAACACGGCAATGGGCTCACCACCTATTACGTGGGACAGGAATCCACACGGTGAAAAGCGGGCTTATAATATGCCTCTGCCACCCCTTCGGGGATAAGGCGTGATGGATATTTATTTATTTATTTAAAATAAATTTATTTTCTACGTGCTCTCCGAAAACGCCTTCGAAGCTCAGCCAAACGATCACTCCACCAATCGCATCGTCGAGTGTTGTTTATAGATCTACGACCAATGGCCACGTCGGCACAGTAGGTAAAAGTTTCTGACATTAACGACGCACTCTCCTCGACAGACAGGTTACCACCAAAGAGCTCCCAGTTTGGTGATACCCTACTTTTATATTTGAAATTACAAGTAGTACTTTGCGCCTCTCGTGCATCACTGGTTAAGAGCTTGGAAACGATTAGACGATGGTCACTACAGGACGCATCCGGGAGGACACGCCATTCGGATATCGAGACGTCGCCGCGTGAAAGCGTCACGTCAATAGAAGACTCGCCCATAGGGCCGCAAAAAGTAGATGGTGCACTGGGACAATTGTGTATAGATAAATTCCTGCAATGAAGTCTTCTACGGCACAGCGCCGGTCCCTATCAAATACACGTAGTTTGACATACCATAATGTAGAAGAGCGCCTATGATTATTCTTTGACCCGCAAGAGACTGCAGGACGTGACGAAGATGGCGTAAGTGAGGATCAATATGATGTGAATATTGAAAGTAGCAGCTCACAACAAACACCCTATAGGCCGAGGAAGTAACCTCAGCAACAGCACAATGATATGTCATGAGGTTGCACAAAGATGTTACAGTAAACTTGTACTAGGAACATAAATCCCAGCTCGTGCCTTGGCATGTAATTGTACCACTCTGTTACGCAGGTGGGCGCTCTGATATTGTTCCTGTAAGAGGACCATGAAGATCTTCGAGAGGATTATAGACTCTCGGATCCGGCAGGAGTGTACTCTCTCGGAGTGTCAATATGGGTTTCGCCCTGGTCATGGGACCACGGACCCTTTTTTTGCCCTGAGGGTTGTCGCAGAGAAATACAGGTCGAAGAACACGCCTCTGCACTGTTTGTTTCTAGACATGCAGAAGGCCTTCGACTGTGTTCCTCGTGCGATGATCTGGTGGGCACTGCGGTCCAAAGGGGTTCCAGAGATCTATATTGACACTATCCGGGACATGTACTGTGACTCCGATTCAATGGTTTGGACTGCTGTTGGCGACACGAAACCCTTCCCCATCACCGTCGGGGTACACCAGGTTTCCTTAGTCCGCTTCTGTTCAGTGTAATATTAGACGAATTGTCGGACAGCATCAGAAACCCGCATGAGTAGTCTCCATGGTTGCTCATGTATGCTGACGATATTGCGCTGGCAGACGCGGACAGGGGCAAATTGGTGCGACGTGTAAAGGCGTGGAAGGAGACGCTTGAGAACGGCGGTCTGAAACTAAATGTGGCGAAGACCGAGTACTTGGCACTAAACTCGACAGATCCCACATCCGTCCGCATAGGCGGTGATTTGGTCGAGCGCACGGACCAGGTTAAATACCTGGGATCTGTTTTTCACACGTCCAGTGACATCGATTGCGATGTCAAGTCACGCATTGCTGCCGCGTGGGCCAAATGGCGGGAGATGACCGGTGTCATTTGTGACCCTAAAATGCCGATCCGGTTGAAGGGACAGGTCTACAAAACCATTATTAGACCTGTCCTTTTACATGGCAGTGAGTCGTGGCCGATATTGGAGCGACACAAGCAGGAGCTGCGTGTCACAAAAATGAAGATGCTGCGGTGGATGTGTGGAGTCACGCGGATGGACCGCGTGAGGAACTCTCGCATCCGCGGCAGCCTTCACGTCCGTGACATTGCAGACAAGTTGCAAGAGTGTCGCCTTCGTTGGTATGGTCACGTCTTGCGGCAACCGCCGGGCTACGTAGGTAACAAATGTCTGGCCATGTCAGCCCCGCCGGGTCCCGGTAAGAGGGGAAGACCCAAGAAGTGCTGGCTTGACGTCGTAAGGGATGACATGCGTGCCAATGGTCTCACTATAGGGGATGCCGACGACCGTGCGAAGTGGAGGAGAAAATGTAGGACAGCGGACCCCGGGCGTCGTGAGACAGACGCTCGGATGATGATGAAGAGGACAATGACTAACTTGTTTTCTATTACTAGGCTGTCCAGTTACGCCGTGGCTGACCTATCTTTGCATAAATTTTGCTATCCTATAATTAGATTTTCCATGTTTCAGATTTTAAGCTATTGCATAGTTTTTATCGCGGGTTTTGAGTGGGTTTTAATCAAGAAATTCCGTAAGGTAAAATAAGACGTGTGGCACTCGGAGACTGCCGCGGTAAAGCTATTGCATAGCATACCTTTGATTTTCTTTGATATTACAATTACTGTCTTAATATTATTTTCTAAAACCAGTACATTTAAATTATTTTATGTGCGGAAGTGGTGATTTCTTGGACATAAAAGTTGTGTTAACGTGCTATGTGAAAAACTTAATGCGTAAAATCCTCTGTAAACCTATAGTTCAGTAAAACTACAACTATTATACTGAAGTGAGACTGACCTTGACTTAAGAATCGACTTGACTAAGACGTAGAGGACGGGTACATACAACGTGTTACAGAATGGTGTAGTCATAAGCGAAGGTGGCGTTGAGAATCATATCAGTCAGCAAGGCTCGGGGTTTTGAATCCCATCGACTTATCGTGTCGTGTGAAATGATTTTTTATTTCATAGGCACAGAAGAAAATTGAAGAAATATGAAAAAGGTCTTAGCAACCAGGCCATAAAATAATTCCAAATAAAATCATATGTCCATTACGTCAAAAGTTTGGCGTGACTTTTGACGGGTCTAGTGACAAGTGCGGACGCTTGCTGTATTTTTTTTTTATTTAAACTAGTGCATTTATCTTGTTTTATGTGCGGGAGTGGTGCTTTCTTGGATATAAAAGTTATGTTAACGTGCTATAGTGAAAGACAATGAAATGACAGTGAAATGCTATTTTCTCTCTTGCCGCGAAAAGTCCACTGAAACCCTCAGTATATGAATTACCATTATACCACAGCCGAAAGACATACAGTCGGTCGACGAAGCTGTCTAGACAGAGCAATCGTGCGGGGGACAAGGGACGAGACGCGGGAGGGTTTGTCCCGAGCTGCGAACAAAATGTTGTTAGTGGCTCGGGACAGTCTTTCAGGGCTGACGCATTCACTTCCGCTTGCTATGATTTTTGAATTTTTGTATAGATTTCTTTAATTCATGGGGTTTTTAATATTCTAAATACGAATTTCGTGTTCATTTTGCAATCCAATATGGCCGCCGCGCCATGGATATAATATTTCATGTTGGGTATCGTATAAGGGGTTTTTTAGTATGCTAAGTACGAATTTCGTGTTAATTTTGCAATCCAATATGGCCGCCGAGCCGTGCTTATAAAATTTCATGTTGGGTATCATATAAGGGGTTTTTTGGTATGCAGAGTACGAATTTAGTGTTAATTTTGCTTTCCAACATGGCCGCCGCGCCGTGACTTTAAAATTTCATGCTGGGTATCGTGTAAGGGGTTTTTTGGTATGCTGAGTACGAATTTCGTGTTAATTTTGCAATCCAATATGGCCGCCGCACCGTGGTTTTAAAATTTCATGTTGGGTATCATATAAGGGGTTTTTTTGTATGCTGAGTACGAATTTAGAGTTAATTTTGCAATCCAATATGGCCGCCGCGCCAACTGTTATAAATTTCATGTTGAGTATCGCATAAAATTATTATGGTATGCGGAGCCACACATGTGGGATTATAACTATACTCTATACTATGCTATCCTGTGTTCAAGTTTTTCGTCATAATTAATATTTAAACTTGTTCAAAGCGTAACCAATATTTTTTTGTTGAAAACAATAGTAGCATTAAGTCCAGTTAGTCAAAAACCGAAAATATTTATCATTAACTCATTTAATACTAATAATATACCTAATATACCCGACGAACTTCGTATCTCCATAGAATTTGTTTTTTTCTTAGAGTGCTCATCGGGGCGGTGACAAATTGAACAAATTAATAAAAATAATAAATACCCCTCGAGGACAGTCGTAATCTTTTATAGGATTAACGCAACCCTATGAGGGTATAGTAGATTCGCTTTTTGAGTTATCCACTTTCTGATATCAACAAAAAAATGTATCAGAAAGTTATTGAAAAGCTCACATCCGCAGGGCAGCTTGTGGGTGGCGAGCTGAATGTGCGTGGCTACACATCGGTCCCGATTCCTCAGAGTTTTGTTGCCCTTCTGCACCGGTTAGCATTTAATGGGCTAACGGGTGAGCAGTGAGAGTGCTACTCCCGGGAGTGCAGCAAATCTCAACTTTGGCTTGCCTTAATTGGCCGGTCGGAGGGAGGGAGCCAGAGCTATCTGCTCGGGGGTGGAAGTGTCATTTTTAAAGGCATAACTACGGGGAAGCCCGCTCCGGGTCTGACCCGCGATGGTGAAACCGGCGCCGCACCGCTCGCACCGGTGTTGCCTCCTGTCGCCTTACAGGCTTATCATGCCTATGGCGATTGTATAGGGGGCCCATCTAGTGAGTTGGCGAGTCACCGTCTGCCAAAATTAGGATAATCAGATATTAAAATGGCAGACGCCGCCTTTATCCATAGTTATAATCAACTAGTTCATCAAACCCCCAACCCAATTGCCCATTTCTTAGTTAGCATATTTTACAATAGTTTAACTCCCATTGGAGGTGATCCATTATCGTTCTTCTACATAAGGCGGGCGTGGACTGTCTGCAGTGGGGGTCCCATTTCCTTTTAGATTAAAATTCTCAAAGGGCCTCTGCGTGTTGGACCAGTATGTCCCCATGTAAGCCTACCAAAAACCCGGGTATCTTCATAAAAAAAAAGAAGATACCCGTGAAAAGAAGAAACATAATAATATGTGATCACACATGTCAGCTCACCCTTGTTTGAATTCCCAGTTCCCATCCCCAGCTTCCAGTTCCCATTTCTCATCCCTAGTTCTCATCGTCAATTCTCATTCCTGGTTCATGCTCCCATTCCCTTGATTTTTTTATAACGACACGGTGACCATTATGGATTGCGAAATTAACACGAAATTCGTGCTCAGCATACCAAAAAGCCCCTTATACGATACCTAACATGAAATTTTATAACCACGGCGCGGCGGCCATATTGGATTGCAAAATTAATACTAAATTCGTACTCAGCATACCAAAAAACCCCTTATTCGATATCCAACATGAAATTTGAAAACCACGACGCGGCGGCCATATTGGATAGCAAAATTAACACGAAATTCGTACTCAGCATACCAAAATACCCTTTATACGATACCCAACATGAAATTTTATAAGAATAGTTCGGCGGCCATATTGATTGCTAGAAACCCCATAATTTTATATCTACCACGCGGCAGCCATTTCGTAAACGCTTTCTCATAAAAAAATACTATCGATTCGACATGAAATGAACCTTATTTACTTCCGTGTGCGGCAATTGATGAAATTTCAGATCCTTTTTTAAAATCGGTATTTATATTATTGATTTATTATATATACATACTAGTTGACGCCCGCGGCTTCGCCCGTGTAGAGAAGTTTTCTCGTTCCCGATTCCCATAAGAACTTGTTCCCGGGATAAAAAGTATATGTGTTATTCCGATGTATAAGCTATATAAAATCTATTCAGTAGTTTTTATGTGAAAGAGTAACAAACATCTCTACAAACTTTCACTTTTATAATATTATTAAGATTAAGATATTATATTATAATGTTGATAGTTGATTGCGAGTACGAGTTAATAAATAAATTATAAAAAACATCAGCCTTGTAAACTTGTGACAACCCTACAAGCATCACTGTCTAGACGTTGTCGGCATTTTTGTCAACTTCAAAGGCGTAACGCTACTGATAGGTTTACTCTTTATACTGTGATTATACTGAGGCCAAAGAGCATGACCTTGGACTGAGGACACGACATCTAAAAGACTGGACAGGACTAATTAGAAGATAAGATTGAAGAAATGTGATATGAAAAATAAGATTTTGCTAAAAGATCTTCGTAACCAGGCCATAAAATAATTATTAAAAAAAGTTTGGCGCCAAATTTTGAGCATGACGCACGTTTAGCGTATTTTATTTTCCAAAACTAGTGTACGATTCCTGATTTTGCGTTTAATAATGGTTAATTTTGATAATTAACCTTTTTTTTATTTGTATTTTTTTGTAAATTTTTAAATTTTTTTAATTTTGTTACACAAGGTGTTCGAAAATGCGCATGGGTTATCGAAAGTGAAATGTTGCAGTTGACAGCGGTGTTCTTTATGTTAGTGGTAAGTCTCTGATAGTGTAAGGGAGGGCGACTGTGGTAGCACCACTCTCTAAGATGCTTAAGCAAGGAAATACAATATCAAAACTTGGTAACATATAATAATAGTAAATAGGTACAAATTAACAACTAACAGAAAAAGTATTTTACTCTAACATTTTTTTCTACATCTCACACAGACATTCTCTTTTTGTCAATACAAAAATTTAACTATCTTTTTACCTTATAATGCAATGAACTGCAACTATAAAACAAGCCTCTTTGCTTCAACACTCCTCTTGCTGGTGTGGCGACCAGCACCACCTAGCGTAAAGCTAGCGAACCACATCGATACTAAGAATTCTATATCGCGCTATGAGAGTTCTCACGCTGAAGAATGATATATACAAACAGCCCAACATCAACCGTTGGGAGTCTGAATAAGTACATTTTATTGGTTACCTCATACATACACAACAAATGGCGACGAGTCGGTGAAACTATCTACGCGGAGGTAAATAATTATTAAAAAGTGCATTGTAAAAACAAATTACGTCGTAAGAATTTTCGTACCTACCTGAATATATCCCCAACCTTTATTTTTTTCCGTGTGTCCAAGGGTTCCAAGTCCTGTGATGATAACCCGCTTCACATTATTCCTGTTTTCCATCATAATTATCACAGAAATACCGAAATACAATGGAGGGACAGTTAGCACAAGTGCTGTCACACATGTTGGACACGATGCGCGGTATGTAAACTCAGCAAGCCAACTTACAAAGAGCTTTAATGGAACAAACTACAAGCAGACCTGTTAGTGGCATCACATTACATACATACGATGAGGTAAATGAATCTTTTACTAGTTACTTGCAAAGATTGGAAAATTATATTACTCTTAAAGCAGTTACAAACGACGACATAAAATTACAAATTTTTCTAAATTGCATTGGCCCAAAATACTCCAGAATCCAAGTCGTATAATGAATTAGTGCAGTTATTAAGCAACCATATTGCACCAGAACCTGGTGAAGTTGCCCAGCAGCATAAATTCTGTTTGAGAACTCAAAATGAATATGAATCTTTAGCTAATTATGTAGCAGCATTAAAAGAAATTGGAGGTAAATGTAATTTTAACTGTAACAACTGTAAATGACAACATTTGAAACTCACCTCAGAGTTCAATTCATAAGAGGTTTAAGAAATACAGAAATTAAAGAACGTCTACTACAGGAATCTCAAACTACAACTTTTGATGAAATTATGAAAATTGCTTTAGCCATAGAGGCGTCCAAATCTGAAAGTAAAGAAATGGGACAAGAAGTACATACAAATATAAATAAAATATCTATAAGAAAATACAATAAAAAGGGGAACAGTGGAAATACAAATACATACAATGGAAATACAAATACATACAAAGGAAGTACAAGTACAAATAGAAATATTACACACAATATGAAAGAAAAGAAGTGCTTCCGGTGTGTAATGCCAAACCATAATGCTACACAATGTAGGTTGAAAGACAAACTATATTGCAAGAAATGCAGAACTAAAGGACATGTGCAGACTGTTTGTTTCAAGGATCAAAAACAATTAGAAATGGACAATGAGTCATTATATTATGAAAATGAAGAAGAAATATATGAAATACATAAATTACCACTACAGCAGAATATGAATACATACAACGATAAATTTAATATTACAAATAAATGGAAAATTACATACGCTGGAATTAGATACAGGTGCCGCTGTTACAACATGTTCGATGAAATACTATAATGAAAATTTTAAATACCTGAAAGTATACAATACATCTGTCAAGTTAAGAACATACACTGGAGAATTAATACAACTAATGGGAATGTGTAACCTACAAATTAAATACAAAAATAAAGAAATAGAAGGTAGAATATTTGTAATTAACAAGGAAGTTGACCCAGTTGTTGGAAGAGAATGGTTAAGAAAATTAAACATACAATTTCAAATAAATTCAATAAGTCAGGAAGGAAATGCCATTACAGAAAAAGAATTTAAAGATAAACTAGAGAACTTACTTGAAGAATATAAAGAATTATTTTCTGAGAGGATAGGAGAAATAAAAAACTATCAAGCTTCATTTAAATTAAGGGAATGTTCTGTACCTATCTTTCTGAAACCACGTCCAGTTCCATTTGCACTTAAGAATCAAGTAGAAGCTGAGATTGATAGACTAGAAGCGGAAGGGATATTAGAAAAAGTGACATATTCACAATGGGGTACACCTGTAGTTCCAGTAATGAAGCAAAATGGAAAAGTACGCTTATGTGCCGATTACAGGGCTACACTAAACAAAAATTTTGAAAATGATAATTATCCTATTCCAAGAGTAGAAGAAATATTTTCAAAACTGAGCGGTGGTAAATACTTTTGTACCGTAGATATAAATCAAGCCTATCTACATATGTCTACCAATGAAGAAACTGCAATAATGCAAGCTAACAGTACTACAAATTTAAGTCCAGCAGAAATGATGTTTAAAAGACTTTATCGAACAAGATTAGATTTGGTGAAAAGAGGAACAGATATGAAAAGAACAAATAATGAAGAAATAGTAATTCATAAACAATTCAAAAATGGAGATAAAGTCCAAATCAGAATGTATGACAGTAATAAATGGAAATTTGGAAAGATAATAGAAAGAAGAGGGAAATTACACTACATCGTGGAAGTTGAAGGCAGAGAACACCATAGACATGTGGATCAAATTCGAAAGACAGCATGCAGCGGAGAGATACCTAACAAGTACCTGTTCAGACCAACACTTACCTGTGTACAAAACGAAACTATACCTACACCTAGTCAGCCGCAAGTACTACCTACAGTGCAACCTAGCCCTCAAACAGAAAGCCGAGATAAGACTCCTAATACGACACCAGAAAACATATCCTCACATACGAATGAGCAACAAGAAACTAGACCTGTAGAAACTACTACAGTAGTACCTGTTGAAGGACCTTCTGAAGAGCCGTTACGACGGAGCACGAGAATGAGAAGACCACCTACACGATTAGACCTGTAACAAAATAATTAATAACAAGGGAGAGTGTTACACCCAAGCGTTCCTGAACGACTACGATGACACTGACAGTTCCTGGACGAAACACAGCGCTGTCTGCCGGTCTACGTACATTATATACTTGCATTGTTCTATAATGGCGTTAGCTTTTACATGGTATAAATTAAACTTCATTGATATAATAAGTACATTTTATTGGTTACCTCATACATACACAACACTATGTTCTTTTATTTTTGATGTGCGGTGTCATTTGGAATTATATTTTCTGATTATATTATACTAGCTGACCCGCCCGGGTATGGAGCTGGTATACTCATCATTCTTTTGGAATGCCACTGTTCTAAATTTGAACTACAGTTTATTAAAAAAGTCGAGTTTCGTTGAAACAAGTCTATATTTGCTTTTTTCAAGGAAAAATAGTTAATCGATTTTTAAATAAAGACATGTTTTACATGAAAAGAAATGTTTATTTAGTAACTTGTATTCTCTCCCAGTGCTGCATATGCTCTCATACGGTTTGGCATAGAATTAATCAATGTCGTTATGACATGTTGAGGAATGTCCTCCCATTCTTCCAAAATTACATTTTTGAGCTCCTGCATGGTTTGCGGGGCAGGATGATGAGCTCGAACACGCCTCTTCAGCTCATCCCATAGATGCTCTATAGGATTCATATCAGGACTCATCTCATAACAGTGATACCAATGTCATTTAAGTACTCCTTGACGATTCCCGCAGTATGGGCCCTTGCATTATCATGCATTACAACGAAATCTTGGCCAATAAATCCAGCATATGGCATCACGTGGTTCTCTAAACATTGGCGAATGTATCTATTGCCATCTAGGGGTGCATGTATCTATTGCATCTTCCATAGAGATTCCTCCCCAGACTGTCCATGATCCTCCACCATAACTCACTTTCTCGTCAATACAGTATTGCGCGAAACGCTCGTTCTGTCTTCAGTACACCTTACTCCTTCCGTCATTACCGTATAGCATTATCTTGGTCTCATCTGTGAAGCAGTGGCGTGCATTAGGATTTCGGATAGGGTATGCACTTACCCGAAAACCCTGCAAGAAAGTGATCTCAATTAGATAAGCTAGCTTATATACATTTCAAAATAAAAAAACCAATTTATCTATTTCTACTTATTATAATAAATATTAATCTATTTATATATACACGTAACAGGTGGTGAGTCTATTGCCGTGTTGAAATGGACAGGCGCAGGTTGTGACGACCCAGCGTTGCCAGATACACTGTAATTACAGCAGATCTACTGTATTATAAGATGATCTACTGTACACTGTAATACTAAAATTACAGTGTATGGAGAACACTGTAATTTTTTTTACAGACAACAATCAATGTAGTTTAATTATTGTAAACTAAACGCAACCTTTGTAAAAAGCAAAGATTATGAAATTGTCAAAACGCAAACTGCTTCTTAAGTCCGCACATCTCTCTAAACGTAAAGAGATGTGCGGATGTCTATGTCAACGTATGCAAGAGACACACAGATAACACAACGCCAGTCGACTCAGTTAACATCGAGAGCGTAATGCTGGATAGTTGTATAACAGAGGAACATCTGAGATGAGCTGCTGGACCAGATGGGATATTTACTTCCGAAGATGCTGCAGACGGTAATAAACCACATAAGCGAAGACCTACTTACTCTGTACAACAGCAGCATTAAGTCAAGATACATCCCAAAGAAATGGAGAGAGGTCAGAGCAGTCTTCATACCGAAACCTGGTAAATCATCTTACCAGGAGGCAAAGGCCTTTAGGTGTATCAGTCTCTCCTCTTTCCTACTCAAGACACTGGAAAAAATACTAGACAGGATAATAAAAGAACAAATAGATAAAAGTGAATCACCTCTGCACCTAAATCAACATGCGTACATGGAGGGCAGATCAACGGATACAGCCCTCCACAACCTGGTGAACAGGGTGCAGAGATCGATAGAAAATAAGGAATATGCACTAGGATGCTTCTTTGACGTCGAGGGAGCCTTCGACATGGCCACTCCCGAATCGATAGAAGCTACCCTCGACCGCGAAGGAATAGATAAAGACATATCAGAATGGGTGAAACTAATGCTGAGGCACCGACTGATACAGGCAGAGATGGCAGACGTGACCCTAAAAGTAGAGGCAATCAGAGGCTTCCCACAGGGAGGATGCCTATCGCCTTTACTATGGTGCCTGCTAATAGATGAACTTATCAAGAAAATTAACAGCTTGCACATATACACACAGGCATATTCCGACGACGGCGTGCTCCTGGTCACCGGCAAGGTGCCAAGTGTTATGTGCGACATCATGAATAGAGGACTGAAGGTAGCTCTAACATGGTGCAAAAGCAAAGGGTTAAACTTGAATCCCGACAAGACAAAGGTAGTGACATTTACGAATAAAAGGAAGAAAGACAATTTTGGACCGGTGAGACTGAACAACCACACCCTGGAGGTGGTTGAGAATATCAGATACCTGGGGGTCACACTGGACAGCAATTTGACTTTTAAGACTCACATAAAGAACACATGCACTAAAGCCAAAATGGCGTTGATGCAATGTAAAAGTGCAATAGGAAGAACCTGGGGAACGAAACCAGCAACAGTCATATGGATATATAAATCAATTATCCTACCCAGAATACTGCACGGGGCCATAGTATGGTGGCACAAGGCAGCGAACAAGACAAACAAAATAGAATTAGACAAGGTACAGAGGCTGGCGGCCCTGATGACAACAGGTGCTATGAGGACAACTCCCACAGCTGCGCTAGAGATCGTATTGGGACTCCATCCTCTGGATCTAGAAATTAAAAAGAAAGCAATTGAACAATGGTTTAAATTGAAAAGCGTGGGCCTATGGAGAGGTAATCCTCAAGATGGCGGACATGCTAGTATCAATAAGAAATACGAAGACAAATTGTCAATGATTCTCTCTAACAATGACCTAATCAAGAAAGAGAGGGTTTTTGACAAAAAGTATAGAATACATATAGGACAAAGAGAGAGCTGGCAGACGGAAGACACCGGAGGCGTCATCTGCTACACTGACGGCTCTAGAAAGGAATCTACTAAGCTCTCCGGCTCCGGAGTGCACATACAATGTGCAAATGGAACGGAGATTAATAGATCAATACGGTTAGGCAAATTCGCAAGTGTCTTTCAGGCGGAAATATGCGCCATCACAGAGTGTGCGCAAACTATACATCGCCATACAGACATAAAAAAGGTGACTATCTACAGTGACAGTCAAGCAGCATTGAAAGCCCTAAATAAAGTAGAGACAATGTCAGCAACAGTCAAGGAGTGCAAAAAATCACTCGAAAAGCTGGCGGAAAGAACTGAAGTCCACGTTGCCTGGGTCCCCGGACATGAGGGAGTCCCGGGCAATGAACTAGCGGACAAACTAGCCCGGGAAGGGGCTGACGAATGTGTGATCGGACCGGAGCCATGGCTTCCAATCGCTCATAAGATCACGAAAGGAGTAATTATCAGAAGCATAACAGTAGAAACCAACCTCAGATGGAGGTCCTCGATAGGCATGAGACAGTCGAAGATCTTCATCAGGGGAATGGATGCGAAAAGGACAAGCCGACTGGTCAAACTTACCAGAGCAAACATGAGGCTTGTCATAGAGATCATCACAGGACACTGTCGCCTCAACAAGCACCTAACAGTGATAGGAGTAATGGATGACCCATTATGCCCAGAATGCATGGAGGAAGAAGAAACCAGCTTCCACCTACTAGCTGAGTGCCCCATGTATTCGTTAACAAGATGGGAAATTATGGGCACCGACAGACTAGAAGAAGAAGACATAGAACATCTGAATGTGGATCAGATAGTAAGCTTCTGCAAGGAAACAAGAAGGTTCGACGGGGCGCCGTGAAGACTGCTGGGATACCCAATCCAAACCGCAAGGAGGAGATTTCGGGGAAATGAGCTAAGTGGGCGGCAAGAGATGCGGTCGGATCGTTCGCTCGGCGGTGCCGGCGTCCCCAACAAGAAAATAATAATAATAATGTCAACGTAAAGTTGACGTTGACATTGACATGAATAGCGGCGCGATTTGTATTTTTAATTGGGGATTTCCCTATTTAGACTAAGAATCACTTTGTAGTATTAACCGCCCAAATTGTGTCTACCGTGTGTTAAGTAAGTTTGTAAGCCTAGTGGGATCAATTTTAATTAGTGTAATTTATTTGGCTCGTCATTCATTTGGAAGTCGTTCTGTGACCCGGTTCGAAAAACTGATTTTGTTTTAAAATGTCTGATAATAGTGATGAAGACAATCAAAGCGGACCATCGACTCCGAAAAAAGCAAAAAAAGTATATTACAAACAAAAGTTCAGAGACGAGTGGTTAACAGACAATAATTTCAAAACTTGGCTGCGGCGTGATCCAAAAGACCCATACCGTGCAGTTTGTTTTCTGTGTGATGCAAAAATGACAGCCGATAGAGTGGTGATAAAGAGACATGGTGAAGGTGCTAAGCATGTAAAAAAAACTAAAGCAGCGCCAGCTCAACCTTCGATTGCCACTGCATTTGAGAAGACTAAACTGTCCGATGATGATAAATGCAAAGCTTCTGAGATAAAGTTAGCCGCTTTTATGGTGGAACATAAAATTTCTCTCAGGGTGATGGATCATTTAATTGATTTACTGCCCAATATGTTTCCCGACTCACAAATTGCAAAAAATATGAAAATGAAGAGAACGAAATGTCAATAATAAACAACATTCTGGGAGAATCAGAAAAACAAGCTTTGTGTGCAGATCTAAAGGAGCAAAAATTCTCTGTCATGATTGATGAAAGTACTGACATTGGAGCAGTGAAAACGATGTGTGTTGTGGTCAGATATTACTGTGAAATTAAAGGTCAAATTGTGAGCAGGTTTTGGGACCTAATTCAAATACATGGCGAGGACAACTTTGCGACTGTAGCTACCGCCACAGCGCAACATCTCTTCGAAGCATTAATAAAATCGTTCGAGCAAAATTCTATTTCTACTGAAAATATTATAGGATTTGGGTCAGATGGCTGTAATACCATGATGGGGTGTCACAACTCTGTTTCGAGTCGGCTTAGAGAAGAAAAATGTCCCGGAATTATTGTTCTAAAATGTATTTGCCATTCCTTTTCTATTAAAAGAGTTTCAAGTATTCACAGAAACAGATATACACAAAATTTTGAAACCGGCTCAAACGCGATGGTTATCACTAAGTGCTGTAGTGCAAAGAATATTGGAACAGTGGAATGCTCTAACACTGTTTTTTGATAGAAGATGGCTTGAAGACAACGAATGTTTCGAAATCCATATGCAGTTAAATGATCCCTTAACGAAATCATACTTTTACTTTTTGAACTGGATGTTACCCAAGTTTACTGAAGCGAATACCCTTTTCCAAAGTGAGACGCCGATGATCACAAAATTTAACACTAAAATGAAAGATCTCTTTCACGAACTTGGATCCACATACATGACAACGGCACATATTGCAAACACCGATTTAGAAAAAATTGACCCAACTGACGAAAACCATTTTAAAAGTTTAGATGTCTACCTTGGCTTGGGAGTATCTAAACAATTTTCAACAAATGAAATAGAAACGGAGAAAAAAAAGGATTTCAAAAAGAAATGCCGAAATTTTTTAATCAAAGCGTGCGTAGGCATCCGCAAAAGATTCGCGCTGAATGAGCCAGTATTGGTTGGAATATCCAAATTAGATCCTGAAAATTGTCTCGATATATCAAATCGAGATGAATCAATTCAAAATATACTAAGCTTGATGCCAAGATTGACACCAACTTCTATGGTAGAACAACAAGTTTTGGATGACCAATGGCGAAAATTGCCAAAGTTAAAAGGACATTTCGATACAGCAATACGGCCTGATGAATTCTGGCACAAGGTTAGTAACTCAGGGTTGTTTGTTTACAGAAATAATATATTGATTTGGTTGGTAAATTACAATATTTTAAATATTAATGTTTACTTTCAGGTAAAACAGTTGGACGAATTCCGCTTGTTTGGAAAATTCATGCTCCATATCTTGGCTCTTCCAAACTCCAACGCGGAATGCGAGAGAATGTTTAGCCAAATTAACGACACAAAAACCAAAAAACGAAATAGATTAATAACTAGGACAATAAGAGGAAACATGCTGGCGCAACAAACCATTCGACGTAACGGTACCAGTTGCGTTAATTTTAAACCAACCGACATAATGATAAAATCATTTAATTCCGGAATTTATAAAAAAGAAACGGCTATCGGGCTAAATGACAGTGACAGTGATTAATGTTTTTTTAATATGATTATTTAGAATGTGTATTTTAGTATTAAGTTAACAATATATTTCTGCTGTAAAATTCACTGTATTTTCTTTTTACTTTTACTGTAATTTTGTCGGAAACACTGTAAATTTTAGCACCAAGCACTGTAATATCAATTTTCTTATCTGGTAACACTGTGACGACCTGCTATTGAAATTATTCAATCCTTGGCTTCTAACTTGGCGTAACGTCTGCCATACTAGTAACGCGTTATTTGCAAAATAAGCAAAAATAAATAACATTACTTACATACTTGAAAATTATTTAAATCTGAATATCCGTTAAAGGTCCAAACTTTATTTTGATCTTGTTTAATATAATTTTTAAAATAATTTATTTGTGTACTCAGCTTGCCAGCCAAATTTACGTAATTAAATAATAATCTCAGTGAAGTGAATACTAATTTGGAAATTGCAGTAACGTAGCTGTATGGTTTGGGTGCTATGCTGCTCGGCTGAGACGTAAGAGGCCCGAGTTCGAATCCTAGTACAAACGGTGACTTTTTGTATGATTATTTAAGTTTTTGTAATTATTTCCATTTCTATGTAATTTTATGTTGTCAAACCAAAATAAAGATACATATTTTGTTATTTTAGTTGATAATTTGAATTAAGATTTTTTTTATTTTACGTAATTTATTATTTCCTAAAATACTGAATTTCCTAAATACTTTCCTGTACTTAAATAAAAACTCTGACAATAATATTGTATTTTTCATCAAACGACAACGTCGAGAAAACACGAGTTTTTAATTTGTATAAACACACATCACCTCTCATCATCACCAGCACAGATCTCACAGCTATAATTCTCCATAATTGATCTCACAGCTATAATTTTCCATAATTCAGAGTAATTCTAGTAAACTAAGTAATTAATTATTAATTAGATATCAAACACGGCGCTTAAATTCACTCGACAGCTCTTTGTAGTGAAACAATATTTTAATTACAATTATATATTATATAGCGTATTCATATTATAGTACCTAAAAAACTAGATCTATATTCGAAACAACTATTTTATTTTTGACAACTACTTAAATATGTCGCTTTATACTCAGGCAAAGGTCACAGGTTCAATCCCTGTCTCGAATCGAATTGTCTTTTTCCACTTTATTAAAAATTTATTAGAAATTTAGCAAATAATTGCTTTAAAAATTTATCAATATACTGAGTGGAGTTCATTGCATCAATGTTTAAAAATAGTTGTAACACTGTTTATTGCTATCGAGTTGTTCATTAGCTCGATAGATGGCTCTGGTCATACTCTTAAAATGACGATATAAATATGGTGGAGAATTTCAACTTGGTTCGATACGGTTCGGGTAGTTCAGGTGGGTAGAACATTGCCCTGGTTAGGCAAAGGTCACAGGTTCAATCCCTATCTCGAATCGAATTGTCTTTTTCCACTTTATTAAAAATTTATGAGGAATTTAGCAAATAATTGCTTTAAAAAAAATATCAATATACTGAGTGGAGTTCATTGCATCAATGTTTAAAAATAGTTGTAACACTGTTAATTGGTATCGAGTTGTTCATTAGCTCGAAAGATGGCTCTGGTCATACTCTTAAAATGACGATATAAATATGGTGGAGAATTTCAACTTGGTTCGATACGGTTCGGGTAGTTCAGGTGGCTAGAACATTGCCCTGGTTAGGTTAGGTTAGGTTAGGTTCAATCCCTGTCTCGAATCGAATTGTCTTTTTCCACTTGATTAAAAATCTATAAAAATATGATTTCAAAAGCATACATCAGCTTTGCATAAATCCGCGTGCAGCGCTGCTTGTGTCGCGATACGATTCGCCGATAAGGCACTGACCTCCATACATACTGCTAGGTGTTAGGTTAGTAGTTCCCTAAAATACTAATAGATGGCACTAAAACATTATTTATTTATACAATTTGTAGTATTAGGATTGTGGGCTAGGGTATGCAGTGCGTAGTTGCTTCTATGGACCGCACGCGCCTGACTGTTAGGAGAACCTGGCTCCATTAATGTCGAGTCCAATTTAGATGTTCGCGCGCAAACTCTAGACGGGCTATTCGGTGTGCTCGTGTCAATTTGGGTCCATTGGCTGGCTTATGGGGCTTTAAACCACGTTCATTGAGTCGCCTTCTAACGGTCCGAGCACTTACAGTCACTCCGTGAAAGTCCCTGAGCTGTTCTTGTATCTGAACAGAGATAAGGCGTCGATTTCGTAAGCTAGTAGTAACAATGTATTGATTTTGTCTCGCCGTTGTCACTCGGTAACGAGGTCCTCCTGTTCGCCGAACGAAGCCGCCAGTCTCCAGGTATGGTGGTACACTCTTTGAACAGCGGAACGACTTATGTGAAGTTGTGAACTCACATCTCGCTGACTTAGCAAAGATTGAAGAAGTGCTACAGCTTGCGCGGCTACTTCAGATGAAGTATCCATAATTTTATAGCCAAAAACGGTTCAAATTATAGAAAAATAACTAAACTAAACTTTGGTTAACAACAATTGCGAAAATTCAAACCAAATCGACATTAAATTGCTTCAAAAGCAACTTTCAACAGTCATTATTTTTTTCAAATCAGTGATCAAGCTCGGCTTTTGTTCTATATTTTAAATTCTAAAATTCAAATTTGGAATACTACATACGGGAAAGGCGATGAAATATGCCAGCATTAAAAATGCATAAAAACTTTTTTGTTATATTGTATATTTTTTGTGTATTGGGCTTTTAGGCCCGGGAATGTAAGGTGGCTCGATTCAAGAGTCCGGGAGTGTATTATTATTTTCCAAACAAGTGCATTAAACTTGTTTTATGTTTAAAAAATGGTAGTTTCTTAGAATGTGCTATAGTGCTTTAGTGAAAGACAGTGATATTTTGCAGTGAAAAGCTATTTTATAACTTGTCGTGCAAATTCCACTGATAGCCTCAATAACGCTCTACCGTTATTGGGGCAAGGACACAGGACCTATGACTGGACTTGACATCGACAAAGTACTGGACAGGACTAATATAGAAAATAAGATTAAAGAAATATGATATAAAATAAGATGTTGCTAAAAAGTCTTTGTAACCCGGCCATTAATAAAATATAAAAAAAAAAAGGTCAAGTAAGTGTCAGTCTACTTGTTTTTATTGTTTATTTGTCATAACAAATTTAATTTTACAAATTACTAAGTTGAAAAAAGCGCGGGAAACGGCAAACTAGGCGGGCGACTGTTTTTGAGTTTTTTATTATTTATTAATTATTCAACTATAATTTAAGGATCAAATAGGTTTAATAGTGTAAATATATTAATTTATTATTGTAAATAGTATAGTTCCTGTATAGTAGGTAAGTTTTTTGTATTTATATTGTAGTACATGGGTGATCCAGAAGACCCTGGGGGGACAATTGTCCCCTCAGTGTATAATACTGTTACGATAGATGGATCAGGAATGGATACGGAAGGATCGGTAATAGACACAGATGGCTCCGAGACCAACTCTCGGTCCCATAAGCGAAAGAGAGCATCGGTTTCGTCTAAGATTTGCAAGCACTGCAATAAAAAACGCAGATATCACCATAAATCTTCTACTAATTCCGAGATTGATTGCCAATGTAGATCAATAACAAACACTTTCACTGTATCTGCATCACCCTCACAAATTGTCACCTCACAAACTACCAAGACAAATGCTAACGAGAATTCATCGCGTATTCCTATTGGCCGAAATGTTTACAACTCATCTGACGCTGCCCCATATGCAGTTCATATTCAGAAACTTCCTTCATCTCCCAATGAAAACTGTTCCATTCATCCTGTAGCATTTGGCTTTTTTCTTAAAAAAAACTCATTCAAGAACATTGTCAATGGCAGTCTTAAAAAAATAGGGCGCAACCGTATTTCTTTATCTTTTTCGTCACATGATAGTGCTAACAATTTTGTAGATGATGATGCATTAAAATCTAATAATTACAAAGCTTTTATTACTTCTGTTAATGTTACACGCATGGGTATAGTGAGAGGTGTTCCTACTGACTGGAGCGATGAGGATATTCTAAGTAATATATCAGTTCCCATAGGTTGCGGCCAAATCATAAAAATAAGGAGGCTAAAAAGAAAAGTCATTAGCAATGAAAAGTCAGAGTTTGTTCCCATAGAAACTGTAGTCCTAACATTTGATGGGCAAGTTTTACCCAAACGTATTTTTATGTGTTATAACTCACTTCCTGTTGATTTATACATTTATCCCACAATACAATGCTTTAATTGTTGTCGATATGGACATATTCGCAGCCAATGCAGATCATCTCCAAGATGCTTTAAATGTGGTCTAGGCCATACAGGAGAGACATGCAAAGTTGAGGAGTTTAAGTGCTGTCTCTGTACAGGTTCTCATCTTGCAACTAATAAAATATGTCCTGAATTCTCTAGGCAAAAGGGGATTAAGGAATCAATGGCCAAAAGTTGTATTTCTTATGCTGAAGCCTTGAAGTTTCACCCTCCTGTTAGCAAACCTTATTCTGATACTCTCATGTCTGCTCCTCAACATAGGTCAATACAAAATATTCCAGATCATACTCATCATAATAACTCGTACAAGAAAACAGTATTCTTAAAACCGAAGCAACCTCAAAAATTTGAAAGATATGGATATGATCAATTAGCCCATTCTAACTTAACAAAAGATTATACAATTCCTTTACCCTCTATTGGCACTCTCAATAACTGTAATAATGATTCTCTATCTGAAATTCCCATTAAACAATTAATTTTAACTCTTATCAACTCTTTACAACAATGTAATATGATTAAATTACCGCCCAACGCTGCTATACTATCAGATACAGAAGTAAATAACACAATTAATAATGGATCAGTTCTCCCTAATGCAATGGAACTGCTGCAGCATAAGCCGCAGAAAAAGTGAACTAATTTACTTGATTAATAAATATGAACCATCTTTAATAGCTATACAAGAAACCTGGCTGAAGCCAGAACATAATTTTAAACTTTCAGGCTTCTCTTGCTTAAGAGAAGATAGAAGTGATGGCTATGGTGGTGTTGCTTTGCTTGTGAAAAATTCTCTTCTTTTTTCTCATGTAGAGCTACCTAGCCATGGTACCGGCTTCTCGATAATATCTGTAAAAATAAATAACATATGCTTTGTTTCCGTTTACATCCCTCACCCATCATCTGAGATTTATGATGAAGTAAATAATATGTTTTCTACACTACCAAAGCCTCTAGTGATAATGGGTGACTTTAATGCACAACATCGATGTTGGGGAAGTTCTAAATCTAACTACTATGGAGCTCGAGTTTTGGAAATGCTAGATACCTTTGAAATATGTTTGCTAAATAATGGTTCCCTTACTCGGCGAACTACTCCTAATGAGCTAATTAGCGCACCGGATTTAACTCTGTGTTCTCCCAATCTCGCATCTTCTTTGTCCTGGTACACTTTGGAGTCTACCTACGGTAGTGATCACTTCCCTATTGTCATTTCATTTCCTAATAACTTTTCCGGCATCCAAATACAAAAACGTCAACCTCGACTCAAACATAAATTATCTAACGCTAACTGGGATGCGTTTCAACAAAAGGTTAAAAATAGATTTTCACAACTTCCAAACATTAACGACAATAATGTAGACGAATGTAATAATTTAATTAGTAAGGCTTTAATTGAAACAGCTGATTCATTGTTTCCAAGTAAACGTCAAACAAAAGTAACGAAGATCCCCGCTCCTCCTTGGTGGGATTCAGAATGTCGGGAACAGATTAAAAAAAGAAAAACAGCAGAAAATATTTATAAACATTATTCTTCGATGGAAAATTTTAATTCTCTTTCTGAAATTATAACTAGCACCCGTAAATTATTTAAGCGAAAGAAATGGGAAAGCTGGCAAACATTCTGTAATTCTGTATCCCCTAATGTTCACCCAACTATAGTTTGGAAAAATATCAAACGCTACAGATCTGCTTTTAAAGAATCAAACCCTCCACTTCTACACAGAACTGTTGTTGAAAATTTTCTGGATTCCCTGATTCCTCCTTTTGTTCCTCTTAATATTACTCCTTGCCCCTTGCAAACCCAGTGTAAATTGGAAATGCAGTCTTCGAGTCTCAACAAGCCTTTTACTCTTAATGAATTAAAAGGCATTCTAACTTATGTTAAAGATTCAACCCCTGGCTTGGATAATATCCCCTATTCATTTTTCACTCACATGGATGATACTAGTCTTTCTTATTATTTATCTTTAATTAATTCTGTAGTGCTATCAGGCAACATCCCCACAGCTTGGAAAGTGCAAGAAGTGATTCCAATTCGTAAAACTAACAAACCTTCTGCTGAAGCGTCATCTTACCGTCCAATAGCCCTTTCCCCTGTGGTTGCTAAACTGGCTGAACACCTCGTCAAAAATAGACTAGAATGGTTTATTGAAAATAAAGGTCTATTATCCAATAGTCAGTATGGATTTAGAAAGGGTAAAAGTACCATAGACAGTGTAGCCATATTTACAACTGATATTCGTCTAGCTTTTTCAAATAATCACTCACTTCTGGCCTGTTTTCTAGACATAGCTGCTGCGTACGATAGTGTCCAGCTACATATACTGCAAAAAAAGCTTTTTAAATTGGATGTCCCTATATTATTACAAAATTTTATCATAAATTTTCTGTCTGAGAGATGTGTTAAGGTTATCCTTCCGGACTCCCTCACAATTACTAGAATAGCTTCGAGAGGTTTACCACAGGGATCAGTATTAAGTCCTCTCCTTTATAATTTATATACCTATGACCTAGAAAGTACATTAGTGAAAAGCAACATAAATATCTTACAATATGCAGACGATTTACTCATTTATACTTCGGGGCAATCGATTGAGAGATCAGCTGATAGGTTATCATCAGCTCTTGATTCCCTTAAAACGTGGCTGGATACTAATGGCCTAACTCTATCAGTGCCCAAAAGTTCTGTTGTATTATTTTCCCGAATGCGGTGTCCTCCTACCGTATCAGTTTTTTATGAAAACTCACGACTTCCAGTTTATGAGCATGCAAAGTTCTTAGGAATTATTTTAGACGCTAAATTATCTGGGCTCCAACATTGTTACCATATTACTGCAAAATGTGAACGTAATTTAAATATCTTGAGATGCTTGTCGGGTGTTTGGTGGGGAGCTCATCCAACTTCCCAAAAACTTCTTTATAACGCTTTGATTAGAAGTCTTCTAGATTACGGGTCATTTCTTTTAGAACCCTGTGGTATAGTTGGCCTAAATAAACTTGACAGTGTTCAATATAAAGCTCTTCGAATTATATCAGGTTGTATGAAATCCAGCCCCATCAACGCTCTTCAAGTTGAATGTGTTGAACCTCCACTGATACATCGTAGACAATATCTTTGTGACCGATTTGTGTTTCAATCTTTACAAATCACAAACCACCCCTTACATCATAAACTCCAATTACTCTCAGACGTAATAGAAACCTCCAGTTACTGGTCTCACAAGAAGGTTCCTTGCCTTATTAGCAGCTTTCGTAAATTTTTATCTCTACAATCCCCTACTCACAGATCTTCTCGTCTCCCCCTTTTTTCTTCATCTTATGATTCCTTAACTATTTCACCTTGTATTATTCTAAACTGTGATCTTCAAAATGACATTAATGCTAATTCCAACTTCAACTACTATCTCAATCACGAATTTCCAGATTGGCATCATATATACAGTGATGCTTCTAAGCATAGTAATCTGGATTGTGTCGGAATAGGAGTATATCACCACCAGTTCAAGATAGTCCAGAAAGTTAGACTCCCACCAGAGACATCAGTATTTACCGGTGAATGCTTCGGATTACTGAAGTCTTTGGAATACATATTATTATTAAAACTCTCAAAGACCGCAATCATCACAGACTCCAAAAGTGCTTTACAAGCGCTACAGCGATTCCCATTTAAAACAAAGCATTTGACTGTTGTTTTTGAATGTCGAAATCTGTTACAGAAATGTTTATCTAACGGTTTAGACATAAAGTTTTTATGGATACCTAGTCATCAAGGTATTTTTGGCAACGACTATGCGGATAGACTTGCTAATGAGGCAGTTTCATGTGGGGATTTGTTCCCGTATAAAAACTACTGCTCTGACTTAATGTCTCTTTCTAAAAAGGATCTACTTGAATCCTGGGGAAAAGACTGGCACACTAGCAGCCAAGTGAAAGGTAAACATTTCAGTCAAATTCAGCCTACAATACCTGTTAAACCTTGGTTTTCAAAATTCAAATTTGGTAAAACGACAACTTCAATAATAACTAGAATGAGATTGGGTCACACATGTGCTCCAGTGCACCTTGCTAAATTTAGAATTATTAACAGTGACATTTGTGAATGTGGTTCAGATATAGGCGACTTAAACCATATTTTTTTCGCTTGCCCTCTATTTAACCATACAGAATTTTTCGAATCCTTAATATCCCTCCATGTTCCTCTTCCATCTTGTATTAACACCCTATTACATAATCTTGATATTAATATTTATAAAACCATATCTTTATTTATAACTGTTAATCATTTAAAAATCTAAATATTACTTTAAGAATCTTGTTTCAAACCATTTTGATCCTTTCCCGAAATTCCGTAATCCTTTTTATATATTAACCGCTTCCTAACCTTTTACTGCGTCGTGGCTAAGTCCAAGCCGGACATCGCCAAAACAAAAAAAAAAAAAAAAAAAAAAAAAAATTACTAAGTTATCTGTTTAGTTTTACATAATGGAGTCCGCAGAGTTACAAAGTGATGATTGGGACTTACCATGTTCAGATGAGGAACTATCTAAATCTGGTACTTTTATTGGCAAAAGCTGGATGCCAGACCCGGCTGAACTTGAAGAGCTTTATAAAGCTTTGGATAAAAGTGGAACCCTACCTTTAGAATGGAAATGCCCCGGTAGGAGGCCGCCGTCTCCCGTGCCTGTGAGCAAGGAAAACCAGCAAGAAATTCCAGTATCGCCTATTCGAGAAGAGAAATCCGATTTTGATTTCATGGACGAAGTAAATTCTTTACGATTGAGAGTACGAAGGGAAGGGGAAGACACTTTGAGAGGGTCGGCAAAAAAGAAAACGACATCTTTCGATGGTATATTGTCGAATATGATTAGACACAAGAGGATAGAACAGATGGAGAAGCAAGCCAATACATCTCCATCGTCTAGTGCAAACTGAGAAATATTTAAATTTAACTAGTGGTTCTGTGAACCATAGACTTTGGAGTAAATTGAGGAAGAAGACTTAACATTTTTTTGGTCAATGTGTTAATTATTATTAGTAGAGAGCCTCCTGAGTCAATTTACTCGAGGACTGCTTGAAACTAATATGTAATCTTCATTAAAGTTAAGATTTATCATTTGGTTATATTTTGAATTTGTGACAACTCTGGCTCGTTTGATCACATTTCTTGCATTTTTAAGTGTATGGACATTCTAGACGTGGAGAGCAACTAAGGTTATATTAATTAAACAATTATGAATAATATAATAAACAAACATCTGTATATTTCTACTTAAACACTAATCAAATCTATGCCATCATGCTGGCAGAAGTAGGTTTTAAAAGCTGCTGGTTTTCTTCAAGTAATTCATTGCACATCTGCATATTGTTTATAAGATGTTCTAGAGTCCAATGCTTCCTTAACAGTGCTTGCTCCAAGTTAAATTTGCCTTGTCTAATGCACTGAACACCTATGCAATGAGCTGAAGACTTCAACTGGATACCTAGGTCATGTACTAAAGTCCATAAGTATTTATCATATTCATTTACTGATTGTATTTCTGAAAAAAAATATAATGGTTTTGGTGCACATCTATACTAATATATAAATATGAAGAGTTTGTTTGTTTTTCGCTAATCTCAGAAATAACTGTTAAAATTGAAAAATTATTTTGTTGGATAGTCCATTTTTCGAGGAAGGCTATATATAATCACGCTACTACTCTGGTGAGTGGAGCAGTTATCATAAATGTCAATAAATTGGGTAATTTTGTTTAACATTATTGTAAAATTTACAAGCGAAGGGATTAAATAGGTAGGGACTTTAATTTATATAACTTTGAAGCAGTAGAGGTCAGCTAGTAATAAAATAGAGTTATTATGAATTACCTAATGTAAATTTAGGAGGTTCAAAGGAGACACATTTGATGCCATAGATCACAGGAAGTTTACTGTTAGCTGGCCTGATAAGTCCTTTGGATGCCAACTCATAAGTGGTCTGAGACTCCATGTGAAGACCAGCTAATCTGCAATGAAAACAATACTCTTAAGCAAAGCAAAAGTACAGGCAAATTAGCTATATTCTTATTTTTTTTTTATTATGTAATATCTTATATTTCAAGCTAGGTAGATAGTAGGACTTTGCTGGTGCTGACTGATGTCTTACACACTTACACTTATTTCAATTCAATATATACTAAATAATTCCTGTCATTGGCAGTCATCATTAGTTTCACTTGCCATAAAAGAAAATAGAATTACTATTTATTTCCAGGTTGCACTTGAATGCTACTTGTTCCAGGTTAATAAGAGCACTGTGTTTGTGGAATCACTCAATTTCATTGTATTGTGCTTGCTGCCGCTGTCTGTCTCTGCTCAGTAAAAGGCTCACCACTGCATGGGACTAAATATAGGTTGCCAATTGTAAGCATATAATTATGAATAACTTGTTGACGCCCGCGTAGAGAAGTTTGCCATTCCCCTTTCCCACAGGAACTTGTTCCCGGGATAAAAAATAGCCTATGTGTTAATTTGATGTATAAGCTATATTATTGTAATGTTTCATTATAATCCATTCAGTAGCTTTTACGTGTAAGAGTAACAAACATTCATACAAAATTTCGCATTTATAATATTACTAGATGACCCCTACAGCTTCGCCCGTGGAATATTTCGACCTCCCGTCGCACCTATTTCATCCCGTCGCTTATAAATTCCACAATGATGTATAAAAATTTGCCCGATTTTTCGACATTTATGACTACTGCTCTGCTCCCCAGTGTAATAGCGTAATGATATATAGCCTAACCTTCCTCGATAAATGGGCTATGTAACACAAAAATAATGTTTTAATTCCTACCAGTAGTTTCTAAAATTAGCACGTTCAACCAAACAAACAAACTCTTCAACTTTATAATATTAGTATAAATTAAGATATTAGTAATTTCACTAACTACAGTAAAATTATAAAGTACTAACTCAAACATAGTCTTTTGATGTGCTGCCTGCATGTGTGCAACAACTCTATCCAATTTCTCTCTGGATATATGGCTGTAAGTTGTTCTTTCCACAGTCTTACCATGCCAAAAGTAAGTATCCGTTGCCTTACCAAGCTGCCCATGGACTTTGAAAGCTCTGGTAGGTCTTGCAACATTTATATGGTAGGTCAGTAGGGTGCCTTCATTTATACCTAATACTGAAAATAAAAAAATAAATAATATGAAAAACTGATTTTATAGAACTGAGTAGATATATTTAGCAAAGTAGAACAAAATACCTATCAATTATCAGGCTTTTGCATGACAGTATTCAATAATCAACAACACAATCAAAATTTACTGAGATTTTAATCCATTCAGGGTGCCAGAATCAGGAACATGGATAACCTACATACTTATGATTAAGCCTATAACCAGGAGGGGTTAGGTTAGAATGAGGAGCATTACACCCTTATTTTACCAGTAGTTTATGAAGTTGATCAAGTCATTATTTTACCTAAATGTGAAACCAAAGGACATGTATTCAATTCTCATTGGGGACAAATCTATATGTGATCATGTTCCTTCTGAAAGTCAGTTTTCTATAACATGTTATGTCAGTTATCTGGATCGCTGATCGAAACTGACATGAGTCTAATTTGGGGTAGACGGTGCAGTATGAAAATATCTAAAAGTATTTACAGTTACATCATCATCCGAGCGTCTGTCCTAGTTGCGTCTCGCGACGCCCGGGGTCCGCTTTCATACATTTTCTCCTCCACTTCGCACGGTCGTCGGCATCCCCTGTAGTGAGACCATTGGCACGCATGTCATCCCTTACGACGTCAAGCCAGCACTTCTTGGGTCTTCCCCTCTTACCGGGACCCGGCGGGGCTGACATGGCCAGACATTTGTTAACTACGTAGCCAGGCGGTTGCCGCAAGACGTAACCATACCAACGAAGGCGACACTCTTGCAACTTGTCTGCAATGTCACGGACGTGAAGGCTGCCGCGGATGCGAGAGTTCCTCACGCGGTCCATCCGCGTGACTCCACACATCCACCGCAGCATCTTCATTTTTGTGACACGCAGCTCCTGCTTGTGTCGCTCCAATATCGGCCACGTCTCACTGCCATGTAAAAGGACATGTCTAATAACGGTTTTGTAGACCTGTTCCTTTAACCGGTTTGGCATTTTATGGTCACAAATGACACCGGTCATCTCCCGCCATTTGGCCCACAATATTTAAAAAAAGAAAAAAAAATTACTGTCCCAGTAATCTTGAACTGGTTCGCCTTCAGTGTCAGTCACCGATAGCTGAGACGAACTCCTGGTACCTAGTTTCATCAAGCAACCACCATCTGAGGCGGGGCTGGCACCGCTCGATGCGTTTGCCTTTGGGCTTCACGCAGTGGTCAATGACAAGGAGACGGTGTTGTGAAGTAAGACTCTCTCCGGGTATGACCTTGCAGTTGGCCACCTTGCCGATGCTGTGTCGCCTAGTGAGTAGAAAATCATTTTTGAAATACGTGTTCACAATGGCCAGATCGGCAGACGCACACGTTCTGAGGATTGTTTCTCCTTCAGCGTTGCGGGTGCCGTATCCAAAACCACCATGAACACGCTCAAACTCCTCACACCTCTCACCCACATGACCGTTTAGGTCGCCGCCCAAAACGATTCCCTGTGACAACGGAATGCTCTGAAGCACTCCCTCGAGTTGGCCCCAAAACGACATCCTATGGCGTCGCTACAACCGGCCTGTGGTGCGTAGGCACTTATCAGGTGGGTAATAATCCCATCGATAAGCACCCTCACGATCATAAGCCGGTCGCTACAGTGTTTCACCTCCAAGATGCCGCTCTGCAGCCCCTCGGAGAGCACCACAGCCACCCCGTTCTCCTCACCAGGCGCACCCATGTCATACAGCTTGTAGCCTTTCTGCAGAGGCCGGGCCCTTCCACCGAGTCTCCTGCAGGAACGCCACGTCCACTGGAGAGTACTTCGGCCAACTCTACCGCACGCCCAGTCAGCGTGCCAAAGTTCCATGATGCGAAGTAAAAATGGGTTGGGGCTAACTTTAGCCGTGCTGGCCTGACACAAGGCAGCCCTAGCCCACTTGCCACAGGAGTCGGGGTGGGCTCCTACGTGCTGTTTTGCGGTGGTGCCCTATCCCTAGCTGCTTTCCTTTCATTCCTATCCATAAATTGTTTCGGCAGGTGGCTTTTATGGGAGCAACGCCCTCAGACCTCCAAACTCCCTAGGGGAAAGCCAGCACCAGAGCCTCGTCCATTAATCAGCAGGTGCACGCACTAGCACTGGAGGTTGACTTGAGCCCTGATCTTGGTGGGGCCCTTACACCCGTTTTTACTGTTACAATATTATATAAAGAAGTGGAACATTATTTCCCATGTACCAATGAAAGTATTTAAAGAATTCTATTTTGATAGTGACACTGATAAGTTATGAATGTGGAAATTGCTTCAAAGTATACCTGTTACCACATACCTCAAAGGAATGGGCTTTAGGACGTAAAGACCTAAAATTAATAAAATTTATAACTCACATAAAACTCCACTACTAAATATCCCTAAATGGCTAGCAAAGCTGCATCTAAAATCTTCGTTAATGTACCGCGGGCCACACACTAGAGGATTATCTGCATAGTTGGGCACCAACTTCACTTGCATGCGCTTATTTGTAGCTCCTACTATCTCTACTCTCTGTTCTATTGGTCTATCAGGTAAAGCATTTAAATCTGTAAAGAAATAAATAAGAAATGCTTAATATAAGGTTCATCATACACTCGGATCAAATATAGTTAAGTTACATAGATTCAAATGAAATAACCTCTGCAAAGATTAGTTTTAATTATGTTTTGAACTTGTTTCACTGGTACACATGATGGTTTGTAAACACATATAAGCCCATTTAATTCTTTGAAAGCTAATGCTGCATTCTTGTATTTAACCATTTTAATATTTATAACATTAATTAATTTCTCATGAATTCACTATATTTGCGGAATACGTAAAAAACGTGAATAAAGTTAAATTATCAAGCAATTTGCCAAAAAATTAGAACTTCAACTTCAACTTCAACTTTTAGAGCTTGTGGCATTTGTGAATAACTGGATAGGCTTCCACTAGTCCGCCAATGTCATGTTTCGGACTGTTTCGGTTCGGATTAGGTTTCGGAAGGACAAACTGTCAAACTCATTATGTCAACTGAACAGCCAAAAGGAATTTATTTTCCGACCAATTGTTTCTTTTTTTTTTTTCTTTCTTCTTGGACTTTCTCGATTAGAGGATTTTGCCAAACTCATGTTAAAATAGTAAAGTTAAGGAATCAAAATTGCCAAAAAAGGAATTCAGAAACGTGGAAATGAAATTATTATGGATGGGACATGAAATTATTGTTTATTTTGTAAGTAAATAAAAATATAAATAGTGGCTTTTTATTTTTGGAGCAGTAATACTTTTTAACTTTTTATTTTTGGAGCAGTAATAGTTTGGATTTTTATTTTCGAAACTGTAATACTTTGACTTTTTATTTTCGGAGCAGTAATAGTTTGGCTTTTTATTTTCGGAGCTGTAATAGTTTGGCTTTTTATTTTCGGAGCAGTAATAGTTTGGCTTTTTATTTTCGGAGCAGTAATAGTTTGGCTTTTTATTTTCGGAGCAGTAATAGTTTGGCTTTTTATTTTCGGAGCAGTAATAGTTTGGCTTTTTATTTTCGGAGCAGTAATAGTTTGGCTTTTTATTTTCGTAGCAGTAATAGTTTGGCTTTTTATTTTCGGAGCTGTAATAGTTTGGCTTTTTATTTTCGTAGCAGTAATAGTTTGGCTTTTTATTTTCGGAGCAGTAATAGTTTGGCTTTTTATTTTCGGAGCTGTAATAGTTTGGCTTTTTATTTTCGTAGCAGTAATAGTTTGGCTTTTTATTTTCGGAGCAGTAATAGTTTGGCTTTTTATTTTTGGAGCAGTAATACTCTTTGACTTATTTTTTTGGAGCAGTAATAGTTTTGGATTTTTTGTAATAGTTTGGCTTTTTATTTTCGTAGCAGTAATAGTTTGGCTTTTTATTTTCGGAGCAGTAATAGTTTGGCTTTTTATTTTTGGAGCAGTAATACTTTTTGGCTTATTTTTTGGAGCAGTAATAGTTTTTATTTTTATTTTCGAAGCTGTAATAGTTTGGCTTTTTATTTTCGTAGCAGTAATAGTTTGGCTTTTTATTTTCGGAGCTGTAATAGTTTGGCTTTTTATTTTCGCAATTTTGTCAGGAGAGACTGTTGTCTGACCTCCCAACCCCGTAAGCGTGCTTGCGTCGTTGCTAGTTAATCAGCAGGTGCACCGTTAGCAGTTGCACGGAAGCACGGGCCCCAGAGATGTTCTTTTTGTTTTTTTTTAACGTGCGAAAATCCCCACGTGTGTCATGCCGGACTCAGACTGACTAAAACCACACGGTCCCTGCCTGTCTATTGCCGGACGCCCCGGGTAACTCCTCGGAAAGATGTCTCAGAGCTCCTGGCAGATTTTGGCTACCACCGCAGCCTCACCTAGTGTTCGGGTGCTATCCCGCTTCTTTGGGGGTTGGTTCGGGAATTGTAGACCACAGGGAGAGGGGTGCAGAAAACGAGGGTAAACTTTTTTGAAATAGTTGTTCGATGCGGTCGAACGTGTATCCAGTCACTGAATCAGTTTTAGACCTGGTACCGCTCGTACGAACTGCAAGTTTTATTCAAAAGTATAGGTAAGCGTCTCCCCCGGGGACTTTGCCTCCCCCGTTGTCGCCTGGACACACATTACACCCATTGATATATAATGATATGAAGCGCTCGTGGCCCCGCGGTCTCAGTGTTCTGTAAACGATCACTGAGTTACGCAACTTTCACTATGGCTGGTCCTCGGTGGTGACCACTTTGTGGCATTTACATTTGCGAGCGTTTCCGTGCTTCGGAAGGCACGTTAAGCCGTTGGGGACCAACGGCTTAACGTGCCAGTAAAATGGCAGTCGTTAAGCCTGGTTGAAGGCCTTATGGGCGGCTTGAAAATTTCAACAGCAGGTAGCCACAACCTGCGTCTGTCTATTTCAACACGGCAATTGGCTCACCACCTATTACGTGGGACATGAATCCACACGGTGAAAAGTGGGCATATAATATGCCTCTGCCACCCCTTCGGGGATAAGGCGTTCTGGATATTTATTTATTTTATTTATTTTTATTATATATGATATAGACTAAACGAATATTTTACATTTAAATATTGTTAGAAGATATAAATAAGGAAATAGATTTATAAATATCACTATTATTGGATGCTAGTAATATAGGGACAGATGTAGGCAGTGGTATAGAGTTAGAAATTAAGGAAGTAAATAATACGGAATGATTATACCTGGGACAGGAAAGTATTATGTGGTTCATGTCACCTACTACCCCGCATTCACATGTATCAGATTGAATGATATTTAATTTTGCTAGATGGGAAGGGGTACATACGTGACCTAGTCTCATTCGTATTAAGGTGGTTGTAGATTGCTTTCCGTGTTTAAATTTAAAAAACCAGGGTTTATTCGGAATGGTCAGCTATATTAGGAAGTAAAGTTTCCCTGTAGCCTGATAACTAAACGACCATAACTTTTCCCAGGACTGCTTTAAATATAAAGCTGGCAAAGCTGCCAGGTCGTGGTAAAAATTTTTGTACAGATAGATGTTACCAGACTCCACGGCATCATTTGCAAGGCTGTCAAGGCATTGGCTCTAACATTGCCTGGAATACCAGAGTGGCTTGGTATCCAGACAAACGAAACATTTAATTTGTATGAATAGCATTTATAAATAAATTTTCTGATTTCAATTATTAGAGGAAATACAATTTTACTAGTAAAGGGAAATTTCTGTAAAGCCTGAAGGGCACTTTTAGCGTCCGAGAAAATGACTGTATTTTGAAGTTTCATTATAAATTCATATTCGATCGCTTTTAACAATCCTAAACATTCTCCTGTAAACACAGATGATTCTGGTGGTAATTTAACTTTTTGTATAATATTGAATTTAGAGTGGTAGACCCTACACCGACATGTCCTGATGTTTTGGATTTGGAAGCGTCTGTGTAGATATGGGTCCAATTATTCCAATTATATTTTATGGCATTAGTGAAGGAGTATGGTGCTAAAGGATCAGATTTAAGGATACCTAAATCAAGTCTAATGTCTAGCGGAATAAGTAAGGATTCAAAAGGAGCAGAAAAAAAGGGGATAAAGGGGTAAATGATGAGATTGAGCTTCAATTGAAGTATATTTTTGGAAGCTTTTAATAAGACATGGGTGATTTTTATGAGTCCAATAATTAGAAGTCTCAACCAGATTCTGGAGTAAGCGGAGTTTATAACGTAAAGGGTGATTTGAGAACTGAAGACAACGCGATAAAAATTTATCTGACAAATATTGGCGACGTAAGTGCAATGGGGGTTCACCTAATTCAACCTGTAATGCGTTGTTTGGCGAGGACCTCATTGCTCCCGCTATTATTTTTAATGCTTTCGATTGAACACGATCAAGACGTTTTAAAGCAGTAGCATTGCTAGGTTCTAGCTAAAATGAGCCATAGTCAAGTTGACTTCGAATGATAGCATTGTAGAGTAATTTCAATGAGTAAGGGTGAGCACCCCACCAAACGCCTGAGAGACATCTTAGAATGTTAAGAGATTTTTCACATTTTTGTACAATGTAATTACAATGAGCAATACCAGAAAGTTTAGAGTCTAAGATAATGCCTAGGAATTTAACACTATCTTGTGTTTTGATTAATTTATCATCATAATAGACATAAATAGGAGGAGGAAGGCGTGTCCTTGAAAATAGCATAACTGAACACTTATCAGGGGAGATTTCCAGACCATTAGAATCCATCCAACCCTTAAGAAGTTTAAGGGAATTGCATAGACAAATGCAGGCCTGACTGATAGAATGGTGTGGATAATATAAAAGCAAATCATCTGCATATTGAAGGACTTTAACGTTTGAATCTATAGAGGGTTCCAAATCATGGGCATAAATATTATACAAAATAGGACTTAAAACCGATCCTTGGGGAAGACCCTTCTGAGCCACCCGCGGACCGATCAAAGATCCTTCTAGATGAATATGTCTTTCTGTTAATGATCTCATAATAAAATTTGTAAGAAGGATAGGAACATTTAGAGCAATCAATTTCTTATACAATATAGGCAAAATAACGCTGTTATATGCCGCTGCAATATCTAGAAAAGCAGCGACCACATGTTCATTGTTAGAAAATGCCAAGCGAATATCAGTTATAAGTATACTGATATTGTCTAATGTGCTCTTGCCCCGTCTAAAGCCGAATTGATTATTACTTAATAGGTTATTGCTTTCAATAAACTATTCCAGGCGAATTTTGACTAGGTGTTCAGTGACTTTCATCAAAACTGAAGAAAGAGATATAGGGCGATATGATGAAGCTGAGGATGAACTTTTGCCAGGTTTGAGGATTGGTAACACTAACTGTGATTTCCATAAGGGAGGAGTCTCACCTGTTATCATGATCGAATTTACAATATTGAGGTAATATGAAAGATATTCTTCAGGAGCATGTGTTATAAATGAGTATGGAATACCGTCCATGCCAGGAGCAGAATCTTTTAAATTAGTTAGTACGCCTTTGAGTTCAGAAAGTGAGAAAGGAGCATTGAGATCAGAAAGATTATTAGAAATTTCAGTAAGGTAAGGAAGTAAAAGTTTATCCGGGACTGTTGGAGGGGTCAGTTTTTGTAAAAAGTCATTTTGTTATGAGATAGGCATTGATGTTGGAGTAATTTCCTTGAAAGCTGATCTGAATCTTCTAATGTTTTGCCAAATCATATGAGGTTTGGTATCAGGAGAGATAGTTGAGCAAAATGATTGCCAACATTCGAACTTTTTCTTTTTAAATAATTTGAGCGTTTCAGTAATAACACTAGATAATGCTTCAAAATTTTGAGTAGAAGAGAATTCTGCTTTTTTCCTTTTTTTAATTATTTGGGAACATTCTTTGTCCCACCATGGAGGAGAGGGAATAAAACCTTTAGCTCCAGTTTTAATGGGAAACACCTCATTTGCTGTTTCTATGAATGTTTGAGAAAGGACATCGGCACATTCAGATGTATTATCTTGTGTTATTAATGGAAGGCGTGATATTTTATCTATCATATTGGTTTTAAAGGTGCTCCAATCAGCATCTTTTATCTATACTTAAGACGAGGGATTGAATGAGAGGAATATATAGTCTTAAAAATAGGGAAATGTAGAATTATTGGAAAATGATCACTACCATGGGTAGAGGTGAGACAGGTCCATGTAATCCTGGAAGCCAAATTAGATGAAGATATAGATAAATCAGGAGCACTTTCTCCTGTATTAGGGTTATTGCGACGTGTACAAGAACCTGTATTGAGTAAACAAAGATTGTGAGTATTTAGTAAATCTAAGACTACATTTTCAAAGCGGTTTCTAGAACTACCCCAAGACGGATGATGGCAATTAAAATCCCCAAGTATTATAAAAGGTTTAGGAAGATTAGAAAAAATATATAATACCCATCAAAACGATCCCTCTCAGTTTTCGTCATGTCTATTGTCTAGTCATTAGTTGATGTCAGTAAGTTACTTAAAAAAAAAATAGATTTACTATAAAAAATATAGAGTTTTCTATGGAGATTTGCCACTAACACAAAGAACACCGCTGTTCACTGCAGTATTGCACATTCCGAAACTCATGCACATCTACAATTATTGAACACAAAATCACGAATTATACAATAGTTTTGGAAAATAAAACACGGCAGCCGTGCATCAAATGTTCAAGAATTGGCGCCACAGAGGCTTTCATATTGCAGTAAATACCATAGTTCTAGTCACAGATGAGCGCTAATACACAACATAATCTTACTGACCTTATTGTCTAAATGCCTTCGATATTGGTCGTCACATAAAGGGATCCCAATACAATTGAAGATGAACGATATTTATTATTTAAATTTTGTGTGTGGTGGGGGCGATAATTTACAGAGAAAATAGTATCGATCGGTGTGTACGACCAGGGACAATTTTTTTACGGTCAATTTGCCTTCAGTCTGGGCGTTTTGATTCTGCAAAGCTTAAAATATAGCACTGTCAGTTTCTATGAGATCAGTGGTATAAAGATACTGTGGTATCTTGTAATGGCCGACGACTGTTTGACGGTTTGACGAGACGGTGGAATATTCGTTATTCTTATTGGCATTGTATAGTAAAATACGTACCTCTTACAGTTACACTTATTGGTAATCACGAGAGACTGATTGATTGCGTATTGTGTTCATTTAGAAATTATATGTTCCTGGGTAATTATTATGGAACAATGGTGCAAATTTAGTGTTCATTTTAATACTTTTTGTAAGCAGTGAAACTTATTTTTCGTGTAAGCGTTCGCTTTCGCATAGGTATCATCGCACTCAGTTGGTGTAATTTTTGTGAAACTTCTTATTGGTGAGTTACTTGTCACTAGGTATTTATTTATGTAAATAATAAGATTATTAGAAACCGTCGGTGAGGTATGATATGAATGATATGATAGACATCTCGTCTATAATTAATTCGGTTTGTGGCAGTGCAAGGCTGTCGCCACTTCGCTATTTACTATGTGGGAATGTACTTGCATTGTGCCAATTTATTGCAAGTATCATACAGAAACTACTATTTACTCAATGCATATCTTGATTGAGTAGTGAACAGAAATTATAGAGTACAAAAAAAATGAACTGGCAACAGATCTTAAACATATTTTATAGATTTATTCTTAATAAATAATAAATTAATATTGTTGGGGGACAACTCACACAACGTCATTTGATTCCACACTAAGCAGAGCTTGTACTATGGTAACCAGATAACTGATAAACATACTTATAAATTTCTAAATACATACATATCATAGATAAATAACACCCAGACACAGAATAAACCATCGTGCTTATCACACAAAGTTTTATCCTGGGTGGGAATTGAACCCACAACCTCTTGCGTAGCAGTCGGATGCACTCCCACCGCGCCACAGAGGCAGTCAGATATTGTGATGTAAGTAAACTAATATATAAAGTTAATTAAAACAGTGACTGTACCTGCTCATTTGTATCATTCATACTAGAATCAAACCATTATATACAAAATAGGTACCTGTGGATAGCAGACTGCTATTTTAATAACAAGTTTTTCTTATACCACTGAGGTGGGCAGACAAGTGATGGCATACAGCCTCTGATGGAAAGTGGTCACCGTAGCCTATGGACATTTGCAATATCAGAGGTACAACACTCGCACTGCCAGACTGACCCCCTTTGAAGAATCCCATATTGTTGTCGTTCAGGGAAAGTTCAGTGCAAGTGTTTTTTTGCTTAGAATGAATATAATAGTTTGCATTTTAGACATTCCTTGTGCACTCTGCAATTGATAGGCAATGGTTATGTAGTCTATACTAATATTATAAATAGGAAAGTTTTGAAAGTTTACTGACTATAAAGTAAAAGTTTACTGACTATAAAGTAAAAGTTTACTGACTATAAAGTAAAAGTTTACTGACTTTAAAGTAGTTATAGTTTCTTCACTTTATCTACTTTTTCATGTTACAAAATTATTAAAATGAAACATAAAAGTTAACACTTAAAATTAGTAAATTTTCAGACCATAGTATTCCTACCTTGGTATTAATCCTTATCCATATTAATTTATTTTATATTCAAGCATGGTTATGCACCTACAGATAGCTTTGAAAATTTTAATATTCGGATATTCCATTTAAGAGTTATTATGAATTTAATATTGCCTAGGCACATGATCAGTTATAAATATTTCCTCAGAAACATCTTTGCCACCCATACGAATCTGGTGTGGGCCCCTAGTAAATAATAAATTTGGGTGCAGACATGCCTAAAATACTTACCAACTTTTGTAAGTGCTAATTAAAATTATTTGAAAACAACTAAAGAACAGGTTAATAATACTAAATAGGAAGAAAAAATAGTTAATATCACGCCTTTATTCCAGAAGTGGTGGCAGAGGCACATTTCCCTGTGTGCATTTTTCTCCCATGTAATAGGTGGTGAGTGAATTACCGTGTTGAAAAAGACAGCCAAAGGTTGTGGTTAAAATACAGGACTTGCACTGTTGGCCTTGTTAAATTGTTGTTACACCCTTTGTGAAGAATTTCATATTGAAGATGTTTGCAAAAATTTTTTTCTTTGTTTGTTTTCTTCTTCATCTTAAGTGTTTTTCCAGTTGCTTCTAAACCCTACCTTCGGCTGTGGTCCACTTTTATTTGGCTGCTAGTTGCAGCTAAATAAAAGTGGACCACAGCCTTTAAATCTTGAAGAACTATCTTCACGCTGTATCCCTGACGGGGTAGTCAGAGAGGACAGATCGCCATTAATCATTACACAATTCTATAATTAGTAATATATGATTAAATTATTACACTTCAATAATTTTTTTGCCTATCAATATATATTGTTTTACTTTTATGATACTTTTAACGGTTAAATAAATTGTTGATATCTTTAGTGGTTTCTAGGTATAATGATAATGGAAAACACATTCAGTGTTTATCAAAAAGATAAAAAAATATTCCATTAGCCTTGACAGTAAAAAGTTGAAAGAGAAAATGAATAATGCTATGATAAACAGCATATTAGTTGTATTTAGAGGTACAAGAATTATTGGTATTCACCAAATATTAACTTTATCACGACATGACGTTCGTATCCGTCAAATATTATTTCAACTATACAAGATATAGTAGTATTTTGATATTATGAACTTGTTGAGAAAACGAAACGTAACTAGTAGTAACGTAACTAGAGGAACCGGGAATTTCCCATGTCGTCGATCCTTAGTAATTATCCTTGGTAATTCAAAATATTATAAGGTCGGGTAGGCAGGAAGTTAAAACGGATTACTTTTTAGTCGCAAAATCGTGCATGTTTGATTCACACTATAGCAACTTGTCGACATGTGCTGATCCACTATCAGACGAGAAAATCTAACCTGTATTTTTCCATTAAAGCGGCCACCCTTGATTTGGAACGTCTATTTTCAACGTCGCCGTACAATTTGGAGTCTTCAGATTTATATAATACATTCAGTCATTGCTAAAACCTTGGTGACTAACTCAATGAGATTCGTCCAGCGTGTCGAAGCTCTACCGCGGCCTCTTTTTTTGTCCTGAAACCGCCACTTATTTTATTTACCGTTTTATGTAGCTGTTTCCAAAGAACTTGACTGTCTGTAATTGTAAAATCTACGATAGTATATAGTTATTTATTTATATTGAATATTTAGGGTCGGCAGCGCGAGTGCCGCACCTCTGAAGGCCAATTCTCGTAATAAAAGCATGGTCAAAGTTAAGTTCCGATCTAAGCTCAGACTCCCAAATCTTAAAAAACGCATTCTCGTAACCAAGTTGTATGCATCTAACATTACCTGTAAGTTGATTAAATCGAATTGAGACTGAAAGTTGAAAATGACAAAATCTGTATTCTGCTAGTCTTATTATTTGAGACACAATTCTGAATGAAATATATTTGGTATTCTCGTCATAATTTATGTGTCAAATTTGACATTTATATGAGTTTGAATGTATATCGACAGTAGATCGACGGAAAAAAACGGAAAACCTGTTTTTGTTCGGTTAAAACGCGATTCGTGTTAAATATGAGCGGATATTTACGTTGGTGGTAATGAAATTCTTTATTAATTGTCTCTGGGTGATGCTTAGATGAAGTATACTTCATGGAATTTGTGTGAATGAATTTGCGGTGTGCTATATGTACATGCATAATGCACACACTATAGCTGCGTATCGTAACGGTGTAGCGAGTCCAGAGATTTTATCTCATTTAAAAAATTGCGTACCGCGCTAAACGAGGCTTTCACTTTAAATAGTGACCGGGATCGACGTTAATGATGATGATGATGATGAAAAAAAAATTCTACACTGAAAGAGTCCTAATTGATTACACAATATTATTTAATAAGACCTGTAGATGACCGGGATCAACGTTAGATGATGATGATGATTATAGTCGCGAGTCCAGAGGTTTTATCTCATCTAAAAATATGCATAGGTACCGCGCTAAAAGAAGTTTTCACTTCAAAAATTGACCGGGATCGACGTTAATGATGATGATGATGAATAAAAAATTCTACTCTGAAAGAGTCTTAATTCATTACACAATATTATTTAATACGACCTGTAGATGACCGGGATCAACGTTACATGATGATGATGATTATAGTCGCGAGTCCAGAGATTTTATCTCTAAAAATATGCGTACCGCGCTAAAAGAAGTATTCACTTCAAAAAAAAGTATACTTCATGTAAGGGGTGATGGGTGCACTGTGTGTTTTATTCTGTAACATGATGTTTTCTCGCGAAATTGACACGAGTCTGAACTGAAATCATACCTATCATTTAACTAAAACCTAACCAACATGCTATTGTAATTTTGGTTAGGAGAATACCGATTTTCACTCGCATAATAATTCAGTTTAGATTCAATAACAGTTTACTCTGTGATGCTTATTAATTAGGAGAATTGGCCTTCTGGTGTTGGGTACGGTGACCACTTTCCATCAGTTGGCCGTATGCTTGTCTGCCACTTCAGTAGTATAAAAAAGATCAACTTATTGGAATTGTTGTGTTTTAGAGTAATATAATAATAAGAAGCGCTCGTGACCCCGCGGACTCAGTGTTCTCTAAAAACTCAACTTTCACTATGGCTTGTCCTCAGAAAGGTGACCACTTTGTGGCATTTACATTTGCGAGCGCTTCCGTGCTTCGAAGGCACGTTAAGCTGTTGGTCCCGGTTGCTTTGCTAGTAACGTGGCAGTCGTTAAGCCCGGTTGAAGGTTTTATGGGCAGCTTAAAAATTTCAACAGCAGGTCGCCACAACCGGCACCTGTTTATTTCAACACGGCAACGACCTGTTACGTGGGACAAAAATTCATACGGTAAAATGTGAGGGTATGCCTCTGCCTACCCCTTCGGCAATTAAGGCATGATGTATGTATGTAGAATCTATACTTTATTAATATTATAAAGCTGAAGAGTTTGTTTGTTCGGTTGAACGCGCTAATCTCAGAAACTACTAGTCGGATTTGAAAATTTTTTTTTGTTAGATCGCCCATTTATCGAGGAAGGCTATAGGCTATATATCATAACGCTAGTACACTAGGGAGCAGAGCAGTAGTCATAAATGTCGACAAATCGGGCAATTTATTATGCATCATTGTAAAATTTATAAGCGACGTGATTAAATACGAGACGGGAGGTCGAAATATTCCACGGGCGAAGCTGTGGGGGTCATCTAGTAATATATAAGTATGTTAGCTATTTGACAAAACTATCGAAAACAATCTAGGTACGTTATTAAATCGTTATCTTGTACAATTTTCAACCTGAGGACGCAGTTTCCAGTCGTGGCAAGTGGCAAGATGTAACAGACATATACATACCTACATTTAAGCTTATAATCGCAGGTTGTTGCGGGGCACGAAGGTGTATGACGCCCACATTGTTATATCTCTGATTTCACCGCAATGGATTGCGACAAACTTTCGTAAGGGCTCCAAGAGTCTGCTGGGAGCCCCTGGGGCTATCCTCCCGAAGGGCTTACCCGGGACTCCTGGCCATAGACAACTGGTAGGTCACCGTGTGGTTTTAGTCGGTAAAATAAGGATTTCCAAACGTCTAATAAAAAGGGCTCCAACAGTGTTTCCCTGCTAATACTACCCTGGGGTTTGCTACAACTTAGTTTCAAGGTTTCATGTATGACCGCGAAAGTATATTTTCATCACAATATTTTAATAAAAATGTGTATCATTATTTGGAGTGTATGGATCTTTAATGGGGCACCAATCTCTCCAGGCCCTACTGACTAGCTGCGGATTAACGAAAGAGGCAATAACGCAGGCGTCCTTGCGAGATTAGGTGGTGTGACGGTGAAATGCCTCTCCCACCCCTTAGGAATAAGGCTAATGGTGATTGATAAATATAAATCATATCAGTAATTATCATTATTATTAAAAATTTAAGTAAAATTGATATTTTAAATTAAGACAAGCTAATAGGTATAATAGGTCTTTACCTATGAAATTGCCGTTTGGTATGGAAAAAAATTAAACGAATTTTTATCATGTATTTTTTATTTGTATTAATCGAAGTAATCACCCATGCAGTCAATGCATCTTTGCCAACGCAGTGGCAGTTTATTGATGCCCTTCTTAAAGAAATCAGCTGGACGGGAGGCAACAAATTCTTTAAAGGCATTTTGTACTGCCTCTCGGGTATTGATTTTTTTTTTTTCCCGCCAAGAAGATATCCAAATTCTGGAAAAAGTAGTAGTCTGTAGGCGCAAGGTCTGGTGAGTAGGACGGATGACGGAGAGCTTCCAACTCCAGTTCTTGCAATTTGGAGACCGTCTGCTGTGCAGTATGAGGTCGCGCGTTGTCGTGCAGGAGCAGCGGGAAGAGCGATTGACCAATGCTGGTTGGAGATGTGCCAGCTTCTCCATCATTGTGTTCAGTTCTTCATATAACACATCTGCAGTAATGCTTACCCCGTTAGGTTAGAAAATGTGATGAATCACACCGGCGCTAGACCACCAAACAGTGACCATCACTTTTCTAGGGGTAAGTTTTCGTTTAGGGCATTGTTTAGGTGCTGAACCAGGGTCCAACCAACTTGCTGACCGCTTGCATTTACCAAACAGAATCCAGTTATCGTCGCAGGTAACAATGCGGTTCAAAATTCCTTCATTTGTGTTTCTGTTGAGCAGTGCAAGGCACGTCTCGACGCGCACTTCGCGCTGGCGATCATTGTGTTCGTGGGGCACCCATTTGTCAAACTTTTTTACCTTACCAATTTGACGCAAATGGGGCAATATTGTTTTGGCGCTTACGTCGAAAGCTGCTGCTAATTCAGCCGTAGATTGTGTATCATAAGCTTCCACAATCGCCTTTAATTCGTCATTGTCGACCAAAGTCTTCGGACGACCGCAAGGTTCATTTTTCAGGTTGAAATTTCCAGAACGGAAGCGAGCAAACCAATAGCAGGTGGTGCGTTGCTTTGTAGTGTTAGCTCCGTAAGCGTCGTTGATGTTTTGTGCCGCGTTGCTGCCACGACGGTACTCATATTCCATAATTACTCGATTTTTTAACGTATCCATGATGACGAAAATGGTTGAAATGAGATAAAAATTTAACACTAATCAATAAACAAATGACTACTTTTGAAAAAAGAATTCCATGATTTTAATATAAAATTAATTTGAAATTAGAATTCTTAGCCAAACAAAAATTATTTTGATTTGAAATGGCAGGTACTGCAGAATGGCAATTTTATAGGTTGAGAACAGCTGTTGTTTCAGAGATGGGTTCCTGGCATAACCAATGAGGAGGGAGCCAAACACTGTTCCGATACCGGCCACCTGAATTGTCACAAAATATCATTAGAACACCTATTATTATTTGTGGTAGGGCAAAGTATACTAAATATAGCAACAGTAATTTGTAATGTGGCAGTACTTCGTAACATGAATTTACGTAGCTAAATTGTGGAATTTAGTACCACATAGGTACGTGAGCTCCATATCTTACAAAATTATTTCTTTGATGTATATTCATGTTAAATAGAAGCTGTCGACAGGTGCGTTGTCACTTGCTTATATTACATACTTGGAATTTTTAGAGCTAAGGTATACACGTATTAACGTTACCACAGATTTCAAACCAAAACTATTTAATATATGTAACTAAATTTTATAAATTAAAATTATAAAGCTAGCTAATTATTACACTAAACTTTAAGTGGTTAATTAAATGGTTGCTAAACCAACTTAAAATTATTAATTTATTATAACTAAACCAACCAAATTTATTGAACTTAATTAAAAAAATATTCTGTCATTACTAGCTGCTGCCAACTCAAACATTATTATACTTCTCTCGGGCTCATGCGACGTCATCGGCTAGCCGTGCTGTGGCTGATTAAAGCACGAGTAGCACCACGCTTTCATCAAGTCGGGAAGTCGGAAATGTTAGCTGCTCCTAAATCTCCTGATGATTTATTAATAAATTTATTTATTTAACTTTAAAAAAAAAATCATATCTGTCCATCCGTTTAGGAGGAGTTCAGTGACAATCACACGTACAGTAGAATTATACAAATATATTAAGATATTCCTGAGTATGCTATATAATAATAATAATGATGCCTCGGCTGACAAAAATACACACTGTGAAAAGTGGGTGTATGATATGCCTCTGCCACTCCTTCGGGGATAAGGCGTGATTGATAAACAATGATGCCTCGGCCAACTGTTGGAGCCTTCATCCTCGTTTCTTCGTAGTCAAACAGAGATAAACGTGATGTAGCCCAATCTAGGACTAATCTAATGAATAAGCCTGAAATCATGCATATGGATATAACACCTATTTTTTTTACGAGTGGTAGTTCCCTCGAATGTCATGCCGGACTCGAACCGGCTAAAACCACACGGTCCCTGCCTAACTGTCTATTGCCGGACGCCCCGGGTAACTCATCGGAAAGATGTCCCAGGGTAAAGATGTTGAACATTCTAGGGTATTTCTTGTCGATATCACAATCCCATATAACTACAACGTCATGATATGGAAAATCATCTGGGCTTGGCATATGAGGTCACCAACAGTGTGGGGTTATGTCCACAAAAAGTAATTCCAGTTGTTATTTTAGAGCCTCCGAGTCTAATTTTGAATTCTCCAGACACAGCCAGAGAGATTTATAGTGAGACACTTTTTATACACCAAATTAATACATACATACATACAAATTATCACGCCTGTTTCCCATCGGGGTAGGCAGAGACTATGGCTTTCCACTTGCTACGATCCTGACATACAGCTTTCGCTTCTTCAACTTTCATGAGTGTTTTCATACACGCTCGCCGGTTAAGGGTACTCTCGACCTGGCCTTTTTCCAAAAGATCGTCGATTTGATTGACATAGGTACGCCGAGGTCGACCCCTACCAGTTTGCCCATTCACTCTCGCCACATATATCTGCTTCGTCAGTCTATTTTCATCCATCCTCTCCACGTGTCCAAACCATCTAAGCATCCCTTTTTCTATCTTAGTCACTACATCTTCTGTCATACCGCAATGTTCCCTTATCGCGCTGTTCCTTTCTTTATCCATCAACTTCACTCCAGCTATACTTCGCAGTCTTCTCACCACAAACCAAATTAAAGTAAAAATTAAGTTAAGAAAAGCCTCTAGAGTCTAGGCACTACAAAATGTAGAAAACTTAAACACATACTATTTCAAAATACCTACCTATTTATGTATTTGGAAATAATAACATTGAGATAACCCAAAACATAGAAACTATTACCTCATCAAACACATTGTGTTGTTCGAAACTGGGATTCAAACCCGACTAACCTGTGTTGTGTAACGACATAAAAAATTAAAGATAGTTAAGTTAAATTTTAGAAAAGAATCATGAAATATTGTGGAAATATATTTACAATAATAAAGGAAAAAAAAAGAAAAGCCTAAAAGTGATAAAAAGCTTAATTACAACGAAGAACGAAGTAAATTAATGAAAAGTGTGATAGAATGATACATGCATCGTCGCGACATCTATCTATCATTGGCAATATCACATGATACATGCGTAATTAATTACCAACTTCCCTGTTTCATTTGAACATGGCTGACGTTATTTAACACGCAACTCTACGATTCGGCCGCTCATTAGGCGGGCTGGCTACTTTAGATTCAAGTGCCGCTGAATTTGCGATGCGCATCAAAACGTTCATTCAAGGCCAATATTGTGAGTTGAATTTGATCACTTCGCAATACCTTAGATTAGTTTATTTTGTAACGTTAACATGTTTTTAAATAATTAATGTGGCGAACAGCGCCACATAGCGAAAATGCTATCGAACTACATCGATACTAAGAATCCTATATCGCGCTATGAGAGTTCTGGCGCTGATGAATGAACAGCCCAACATCTCCACCCGTTCCTCCTCAATTAATACTAGCATTTGCCTAAGCTCCACCGGCATGGTATGTCAATAAATAGTATCTTATGTTTTCCCCGAAAATTTAAAGGGTATCTATACCCTATATTATAATTTATCTTCTTGCCAAATTTCATACTGATCCGTTCAGCCGTTTAGTCGTGAAGAAGCAACTAACCTACAAACACTCTGTTTTCATGTATTGTAGTATCTTTTATACTAATATTATAAAGCTGAATAGTTTGTTTGTTTGGTTGAACGCGCTAACCTCAGTAATTACTGGCCGGATTTGAAAAATTCTTTTTGTGTTAGATACCCCATTTATCGAGGAAGCTATAGGCTATACATTATTACGCTACTACACTGGGGAGCAGAGCAGTATTCATAAATGTCGACAAATCGGGCAAATTGTTATGCATCATTGTAGAATTTATAAGCGACGGGATTAAATAGGTGCGACGGGAGGTCGAAATATTCCACGGGCGAAGCTGTGGGGGTCATCTAGTTAATATATATATGGATAGAGAACTCTCCGTCAACATTAATGGAGGTCCGATAGAATGAATTAATATTATACAGATTCCTGCGTTGCAATTGTAAACTGAAATAGGATTCTATCGAATGACCAATTTCAGCACCTGCTGATAATACGCTAAAATCCTTTATATTTATAATTCTATAATAGTTAGTTGTCACATGACAATAAGCTCGGCTCCATATCCTGTGACTTTAGATGAACTGCGAAATGCCGTATTGGAGCAATGGCAGACACTTTCCCAAGAAACGATAGACAACATCATTCTTAGCATGCCAAGACGGGTAGAAACTTTGATAAAGGCACGTGGAGGAAATACTCGATACCGATTTTTTCGTTATTCCAATGAGAAATAAATTTTTTATTGTTTTTTTAATTTTTTTTAGTGACCGTGAAAATTCAAGAATGTTTATTTTTTCATAATGTTTATTTTTCTCGATTAAATTGCACCAAACAAAGTAACTTTTAATTTAATTTTAAAATATGGCTTTTTATTTATGACGGCGAATGGCGTTTATTGTTATTTAAAATAAAATTGTTTTGAAATATATTTAGCATTTTTTATGTTTAGCTAATTGTGTGTAGAATCTCGATACTAGCGACCTTTTCTTAATCTGCAGTGACTGTCGTAATTTTTGTGGCCAGTTTCTCAGGAAAATTTTAACTTGCCACAATACTAACAGTAAATAACCCTTGTTTAAAGTCTCTCTACTGGTAATAATTACGTGTTTCCGCAGTGATGCCACTCTCACAAGCACATATTACTATTTCGTTCTGCACATAAAACGTAGAGAATTGACCTTAGCCGTTTAATAAGGTATTCTTTTGTTGAAGGATGCCACACCATCTTGAAAGTAATTTGCGTTAATTATGGGATGTTGACTCAATGTTATTTAACATCTTGATATAAACCGCACAAGTAATTGCATTCGTGGCCTTATATTGCTGTTTACCTGTAAATGTATTTTAGATCACTATTCTGGTTATTGTCACTTATGGTAGCAAAAATGAACATGTGCATACTCTTGTGGTCAATACCACATTTATTCCAGTCGGTCGTATAAAGTTATTTTATTAAATAAGATGATGGATGTAAGATAGGTACTTGAGGAGCTTTACACATTTTAAAACTCAGATGAAATCCTTCATTAATTTCATTTCGTTCAGTTGAATAATCTCAACAAAGTTTTATTCACTTCAAGCGAATTCGAACCAACGGTCTTAAATCTTCAAGGTATTAAACATAATTAGGTAAAACGCGCCAAGGTCAAGTTTCAACAGTCAAGGCAGCCGGTGGACCTTTTCAATGCTCGCCCTACGTACCTGTCATACAAATCAATCCGAGCAATGTGATTTGATTCTGTGATTGGTTATTTGGTTGTACCTCCACATTGATGACTACAGTTTCTGCCATTCTGCAAGATATTAAAGCATATTAAGATCGTATTCTACTTTATAGCCTACATTTATTACAGCTATTTGTGTGGTAATGTGCTTTTCGCTCGAGTAACAACGAAACAAATATAAAAGCAAAAAACCTTTTTATTCACCGTATACTTTAATTATTTCCTCATGATCTATGCCAGTTAACAGCCATATTACATATTCTGTTTCGTTTCGGCACATAAATTGGATTATTTAAGACTTCCAAATCTGAATAGCGTATAATATGAACTGATAATAACATTCAGTGCTATTTTAATTTATTACTGAAAAAATGTCTAATATGTGGATTCATCAAGTTGCCGTTCATCAGATGTGCTCTTTCTAGAACCTTCTCAAATTAAGGCAAATTTTGTTTGTAGTAGATGTAGGTATCGTTTTTCTATTTTTCAGTGTCCATTTTAGTAGTTTTTTTGTGATATTATAACTAACAATGAACAATGCTACGCTACTAGAGCAAGTTATTCTCGAGTAGTGCCTTCAAATGTAATATATATGGACTGACCTTTAAATGGGCGTGACTGATAAACTTACTTTTTACTTGTAATTTTCCTCATGCTTTAAATAATTGGACCATCGCAGGTAAACGCAAAGTCTGATACAAAGGCATGACTGAAATCATTACGACAATACATTGAATACCTCGATCGTTCCATATCGGTGGCTATAAAAGATTTTATATTGTTAAATCGTTACTGAATGTGCTATGATGAGCAGAATCGTCAACGTTATCAGTGCGCCGGGACGACGCAAAATGTGTTTCTAAGGGTACCTGCTCAATGTATTCTGAATGAAAGAACTTCGTACGTGAAAATTTATCAAATAAGTCAGCCGTTTGAAACCTCAGCTTCTTTATGACGTCTCTATAAAATTATATTTGAAGTCTTAGTCCTGATGGCATCCGTTGCCCTCACTTAGGAGCCCAGGATCCTCTTTCCTACTTGTCTCGCTCCACTCCACTTCTTCAGCATACACATAATCATCGTTCACTACCTTAGATTTAGCTAGACATACTTAGTTATGATAAGCCATCAGGATTTAGTAAACTATTAATTTGGTCACTTGATTTTTTTATTTTGCAATTACTTCGAAGATATTGGAAATTGTGTGGTGTAAGAGGTCAATTATAATATATTCATTATATTGCGTAACATATTTTATTTCATGCAAACGAATATCTTAACTGTGTATTGTACAAACCTTTGTAACTAGCACATGATTGGTGACTTACGGGCTTAGCAAGTTATCTTTAAAAGATAGACATAATTATGCCATTGGGGACTTACCTTTAGACCAAACATAATACAAACATTTATTGGACAGATTTTTCGATTGTATCAGCTCAGAATGCCAACTTCTCAAAATGCCAACCGCTCGCAAATAGTCAACATCTCACATTGCCAACTTCGCGAAATGTCAACTTCTCGGTAATTATTTGAGATGAAAAAATATTTCTGATATTGCCATTGCAAAATTTGTAAAAAGTTTTCGAACGCGGACCCCCAGCTACATTTTTCGATAAATATAGTCTTTAAAACGTTATCTACATTGGGAATAATATTGCAAACAATATTCACTATCGATACTCTTAAAGTTGTCTTTATAAGAAATTGGCATTAAGCGAAGTTGGCATTTTGCGAAGTTGACTTTTTGCGAAGTTGGTATTTTGCGAAGTTGGCTTTTTGATAAGTTGGCATTTTGCGAAGTTGGCATTACGAGAAGTTGGCATTTCGCGAAGTTGGCAATGTGAGAAGTTGAGTATTTGCGAGCGGTTGGCATTTTGATAAGTTGGCATTCTAAGCTGATACGTTTTCGATGTAATAAGCCCTGAGACAGCGTTAGTTTTCTGACATCTAATGTCACTATTCGGCAACTTGATGAAACTATTCGGAATAAACCACTATAATGGCGAAATCTGCATCGATATCTGTTAGTCTTTTAAAAGTTGATTCCGGACAGACGACATGAAGAAACTACTGTATCTGTAATTATCGATAGGTATTTAAGTGCGTGACTTCGAAAGAGAATATGTATAGTGATAAAATATATGAGTATCGTTCAAGGTTTTCTATTTGTTTGTCAACTAATGACAATAGCTGTGCAGCTACATACATCTTACGAATGCTTATTATTTTGTATTATCTACTATTTATGATAATGCTTCCTAGCACCGGGAAGTTTATGCGAGCGTTCATTTAAAAAAATAATAAATATTTATGAAATATGCAAATATACACTGCGGCGTGCACTCACGTTCATGGGCGAGGCCACGGTTGTAGCCAAAGTTTAACAGGAAATCTGGGATTCCTGGGAATCCTTGCGAGGGTACAAGGCACACTAGACAGGTAGGTAGGGAACGTGTGGTTTTAGTCGGTTCGAGTCCGGCAAAAAACTGAGGATTTTGACACGTTTAAAAAAATTGTCGTGACTTTTTTGTGTACAATTTGTAATAGTCGACATACACTTAATCGCTACTACTGACGCCAACTTAATTGAATACAAAATTCAGATAGCGCCGTAAATTTATTAAATACAAGTATTTACACTTGGTAAGAGCCAAGACTATGTAGCGAACCGACCGATTTAAAGATAAACTGGAATAATACCAATAATAAATGTGGCCAAATGTGGGAGGAGATGGGAGAGGGAGGTCTACGTCACGAAGTTTGCGCATCATGTGAGGTCATGAATCGGATGCGCCATGCGCCCTCGCAGTCTGTTACACTACACACCGTGGTCGTGACTTGGCGTTGACCTCTGGCTTTACAAGTTTCACACTACTCATACGCTTGTATTCATTGGGACCAAAATGCAGATTAGATGTTTTTATTTTAGTTATGATTTAGCTTAAGTGTAAGGGATCTCGCCAAAATTTATGGGTGCTCAAACTCATCATCATCCGCACGTCTGTCCCAGTTGCGTTTCACGGCCCCCGCAGTCCACTTTCTTAGTTCTCCACTTCGTACGGTCATCGGCATCCCCCGTATTTAGACCATTGACACGCATACACTGTCATGTGAAAGGTCAGGCCTAATAATGGTTTATAGACCTGTTCCTTAATCCTGTCCGCTCTTTGTGGGTCAGAAATGGCATCAGTCATCTTTCGCCATTTGGCTCACGCGACAGCAATGCGTGTCTTGACGTTACAATCGATGTCACAGGACGTGCGAAATACAGAGAGACTCGAAGAAAATCATCGCCTATGCGGACAGATGTGAGATATATACAGCTTAATACCAAGAACGTGGACTTCGCTGCATTAAGTTTCAGACCGCATTTCTCAGGCATCTCCTTCCACGACCGTGAGGAAATCATCACCCCATATTGGATATACGCCACCTCAGTCTGTCTCAATCTATGTTTGCTTTGCGCCAATTTTGTTCACACGTTATGGAACACTGTCTGGACATCATCAGCCCACCTTTTCTGAGTCTGTCTCGGTATTGTTTATCTTCTGAACCAGGTCATACTGTGACCAGCATTATGCAACTTTGCTCGCATGTACATGATACGTGTCAAGTACATTGAACTGTCGTGAGATTTTCACCGGGTCTATTATACTGTTGGTTTTCCTTTTTTTTTGCTTTTCAATTAGATTGATTCCCTTATACGTCATGTTCGGCTGTAGAAGCCTAATTGTTTGCGACACATTGTATTGGATGAATTAAACTACCATAGTTTATCGTCGATCAGTTTATCATTTATCATCGATGGCGTAAATTATACAATGTCCACCCGATCGTTAATTAACCGATGTTAGTGTTCGAAAAATTCGTTTCGATATTTAAGTGCTTTTTAATCTTATTTTATTTTTATTTAACTGCGATTTATTATCCAGGCTATGAGCGTTTTATAAAAAGTTATCACTGGTTTTTTCCCAACTCCGAAGCCCTCGATTTGGCGTCCAATTTTCTGATATATCTCTTATGTATCTGTTTTAGTATCTTCTACTATAATGAATTTAGATCCTTCCATTCGCGATTCAACAGTGTATAGGAGACTCAGGAATTGGATTGGAATATTAATAACCCGAATAATAATACTGTCTACTATTTATATTCATCATTCGTTAAATCATATTCTCATAACTTTCCAAAAAGCGGCTACTTTAGTTGTAGAATAATAAACACGAACATTGATAAAGATACTAGATCTTAGCTTGTTTTCGTTCCGTCCGGGCTGGGTAGTAATATACGGTAATAGCCTTTTCCAAGTTCTAAATCAAGGCCTAAACAGGTAATCAAAATTGTTATTTATTGCATAGCTGACCATTTCCTACACACAAATTTCCTAGTCAATAATCTATGCTATAACTTTAATGTGATTAGTTTCCGAATTGTGTTCTACTAATCCGATCAATGACATAATCTATAAACCATGGTCACGTAAAAAAATTAAAAATGATGCGGTAGCAAACATAGTTTAAAGAGTTATTTGTTCTGAAACTGACGTTTTAAAACTGTCCGTCAGCTGCATATCTTCCAGGGCAACGCGTAAATGTCTACTGAGAGAAATTCTGGCTCGGGTGGGGCAATTAACATATGCTAGGCGTAACAAACGCAATTACATTGCTATAGGGAAATAAGGGAAATAGGGGACAAAGGGATAACTAAAGGGAAGAAGTACGTAGTAGCGAAATTGAAGAGCTGGAATGAAATTTAGCATTGCGAACCGTACACGCTGCTTGTTGTGACTTTGTGAGCGACGCCGTCCATAGCACGGCTGGTCGCTGCACGCCTTACAATCAGGGTGTTCGCTCATGAACTAGCAGGGGTGAGACGCGCTCGAGGCAGTTTATTCGCCGTTTTAGTGAAATTATAAACTAGTTTCGCTACTAAGTAGTGGTTTACTATAGTCGTTAGGCTATACTGGGTAGGCTCGCCAAGTCATCACCTGTGTGTACCCCTTCGAGTAAATTACATCCGTTCAATCACCTACCATAAAAATTATACAAGCATTGTGAAACAAACTCGTAATATTATCACAAAATAAAGTATCATCTATACGCGCTCAATGCTCACACGCATGTCATTTTTAAATCGATTGTCGATCGGCCACTTGAACAAACTTTATGCAAAACACTATTGTGACGTCTGAAACCAGACGCGAACAAATACCTTTGATAAACAGTAACTGATGTGGGTTTGAACGTTTTCGACAACAATCGATCGGGTTGCAGTGCGAATAATGTTCTGTTCAGGCGCTGATGTCATTTGATACTATTACTGTATTATATTATATGTAACTTTTTCAGGACTAAACGACGGAAACCTATCCATTTAAACACGCGAATATAGTAAAGTAATACAATCCCTTTATTTCGTCTGTGCGTGTTCACATTCTGGGAAGGCTCGTTGCTCTCGACGCCGCTGTAGTGACCATACGCATCATAGATTGCCCAGAGGTCACTAGTGAAGTAGTGAGCATTTAACAGTATCTACTACATTTATTGTTAACACTTGTACTTGGTCCCACCCTCTTTGTTCTCGAATGACACGAGTGGGTAAGAGATATCATCCTAACACTGTGGATATAGAACCGTGCCCAGAACTGCAGGTTCTTCCTATCGTCGCACCATAAAGACTCTTTGCCTGCTCTTGTAATTATTTGCCTCCTCCTATTATCGCGAGAAAGCATATTTTTGGCTCGCCTGACGACCCGTGACAGAGCCCCTATCGCAACCCTGTTCGCTATGACGTCGGCCCACAATAAAGGGCTGTCATCTCAGCTTTCCATTAGGCTGGTGGCGCCATTTTGACGTGTTAAATTTATTAAAAAAAGAATGTGTTAATCATTTAGACTTGTTTGTTGCTATTAATTTATAAAACTTGATATACTTACTTCTCTGGACCATATCGATTTCAAAATATCGTCTTTCTGTTTCCCAACTGTCACGCTCTCTACATCATACCATAAATTTCAATTATTATTGACATATATTCATGGGAATAGTAATTGGAATTTGAATATTACATAACGACACAAATTCTGATCTTAACCTATTCTATTTTAAACGTGATCCAATCAAACTTCCAGTGGACAAATCTTACATTCGTGACACCTCAACTACCTATGTGAGGGAGTTTGTGAGGTTTTAGTTTATTCTGACGCCATGATGACGTAGTCATGCCGTTTTTAGATGCGGCTTTTCTCATCGAGACGTCACGAACAGGGCTCATGGTATTAGTTTTAAAATACCATCTATAATTATTGCTCTCTGCTCCAATATAGTATTGAATTTTTATAGTTTATAGTTGTTAAGTACTGAAATTGCAGGAATTAATTTAATTCAATTGGCCTGGCCTGCCTATCGATTAATTAATTGATCTATAGAAATAATTTTATGTATTTATGTGAATTGTAATAAATGGTTAATTTTGAATGAATTTGCACAAGTTAGCATAGGATGTAAGCGTTTTGGTTCATACTGTAAGCTTATATTGTTTTATACTAAATAAATAGTAAATAATTTGGGTGTGCTTTACATTACTGTAATGTAATGCGTTGAAATCTCTGATCTTAATATATTCTAGTTTAAACGTGATTCAATTAAACTTCCAGTGATCTTACGTTCATGACACCCCAACTACCTACGTAAGGAAATTTGTGAGGGTTTAGTTTATTCTGACGTCATGACGTAGTCATGCTATTTTTAGCTGCTTTCCTCAACGAAACGTCATGAACAGGACTTATGATAAAATACCGTCTATAATTTTTATTTTTCCAGAAGCGCTCGTGGCCTCGCGGTCTCAGTGTTCTGTTAACGATCACTGAGTTACGCAACTATCACTATGGCTGGTCCTCGGATGGGTGACCACTTAGTGGCATTTTCATTTGCGAGCGTTTCCGTGCTTCGGAAGGCACGTTAAGGCGTTGGTCCCGGTTGCCAGTAAAATGGCAGTCGTTAAGCCTGGTTGAAGGCCTTATGGGCGGCTTGAAAATTTCAACAGCAGGTAGCCACAACCTGCGTCTTTCTATTTCAACACGGCAATGGGCTTACCACCTATTACGTGGGACAGGAATCCATACGGTGAAAAGTGGCCATATAATATGCCTCTGCCACCCCTTCGGGGATAAGGCGTGATGGATATTTATTTTATTTATTTTAATTTTTATTATCGACTCCAATACAGTAGAACCTCTTTAACTATTTCTTGAAGCTTTCCTCTCGCTGGTCTGCTGGAAGAGATTTCTTTAAGAAACACCCACTACCGTTGTACAATTATCCTACTCTTAGAAACAATTTTGAAAAGCAATTAGTATGCAAACTTTTTCTAAATTTAAATTTTAAAGTGGAAAAATTTTTCAGTCACGAGTTGGACTCGAACCAGCGTCTTCTGGTTCAACGCACCAGACGCGTTACCAACTACACCACCGTGACCTGCTCGTAACTGACGAATTAACCCACCTCTTTACGTCTTAAGGCGACGTAAGGCGCCATCTACCGGCACTTAGCAAAGTTGCAAGGTACGAATGTATAGAATTGCATCTATAATCATTCGATTTGTGATGACACCTGCCTAAACATTAGAAACAATTTTGAAAAGCAATTAGTATGCTAACTTTTTCTAAATTTAAAGTAGAAAAATTTTTCAGTCACGAGCTGGACTCGAACCAGCGTCTTCTGGTTCAACGCACCAGACGCGTTACCAACTTCACCACCGTGACCTGCTCGTAACTGACGAATTAATCCACCTCTTTACGTCTTAAGGCGACGTAAGGCGCCATCTACCGGCACTTAGCAAAGTTACATGGTGCAAATTCATCCTACTCTTTTCATCTTTTATTATAATATTGTGTACGTGTGTTTGGGGTGTGTTTTACATTACTATAATGTAATGCGTTGAAATCTCTGATCTTAACATATTCTAGTTTAAACGTGATAAAATAAAACTTCCAGTGTCACAAATCTTACGTTGTGACACCCCAACTGCCTACGTAAGGGAAATTGTGATGGTTAAGTTTATTCTGACGTCACGACGTTGTCATGCCATTTTTTGATGCGGTTTCCTCATTTGCTCATCAAAACGTCCAGAGTTTTCACTCTCTACTCCAATATTGTGGAGGTTTTGGGTGTGTTTTTACATGAGTGTAATGCGTTAAAATCTCTGATTTAATTTCAAAACGGGTTTCTGATATTATACCTGTTTTACGTTACCACTTTGACTCGTAGTCGTCCTCCAATATATCGCTATATCGTGCGTGCAGTCTTTTAGCAACAAGCAACACAAAAATATGAAGTTTCAAATGAACAAACAAATTAACGCGGTCTGGCCTTGCCATTGTGTAGATGACACGGCTTCTGCGTGGTCAAAGTCACTGCCACTGACAGTCAACGCCATGTTGAGTGAGACGGAAGACCAAAATTATAAAGGGAAAATATTGTTTGTTTTTATTAAGTTAATTCTGTAACTACTGAATTCACATCCTTGGAAAGTTACGTTAGTCAGAAGTAGCATAAGCCATTTTTTTCAGTAAGATTAACATTTTAGCATGAAATAATAGAACCCATAGAAGAAGTTTATAATTTGCAGCTGGAACAAATAATATGCTAGTAATATCGCACTAACCTTTTCATTTGAATTTCGTAGCCAGGGACATCTAACGTCCTTTTCAAGGCTAATTTACTTTTTATGTCCCCTTCGACGCTGATAACAAGGTGTAAATTCATTTAAAGACGCAGCTCTTAACAGTGTACAATGCAATCGCTCACCAACCATGTCTTTCTTTGCTCTTTTATTTTATTTTAGTGAAGGCATTATTTTTAGATAAAGAATGTCTTAGGTAAATAGACAAACAAGGTAAGGTAAACGCTGGCGAAAATGTTGCTGATATTATAATGGCTCTTCTGCGGTATTGGCAAATAAATCTTCGATGGAAATTCCAATCCGCAAATAGACAGACCAGATTGCCCACTGTTTTAATATTGCAAACGGATAAGAGTTATCGACCTTGCCTTGTGGTATTTTGTAGAGGTTTTTACATTTTATCCTTGTGATTGGTATTCCGATGTAGATTCTTTGAATAAAAGCATTGATGAGGAAATTGTATATATTAACACCATGTGAGTGCACATATAATTTAATACCCTTATACATATAGAACTGTAATTATAATGCAGGTTATTCCATTTTTAAAATACTTATCTTTTTAATAATAATTAACGTACCACGACAATATGATGCCGCTATTCACTTTGATGACCTTTTAAAAACTTCACCCTATATTGGCTGACATGAAATTTTCACAAAATATTTCAACGTGGCCGAATAACAGTAGCAGCAGTAGTGAGCAGTCACTCGTTGAAAGTGTTGAAACTGAAAATTATTCCTCTATAAAATTACTTGTTTGTAAGCAATTAACAGGTAGCTGCTTGCAACGTGCATGTTTTTTTACGTTTGGCTGCCAGTGCCATACCCCCATTTTTACTGTATTGTACATACATACATATTGTCACGTCGAAGGGGTAGGCAGTGGCATATTAAACGCCCACATTTCACCGTATGCATTTATGTCCCACTTAACAGGTGGTGAGCCCATTGGCCGTGTTGAAATGTACAGGCGCAGGCTGCGGCGATATTTACACTACAGTATTGTACAATACATACATCGATATCTATCTTGAATGAATAAAGTTTCCAAAATCTCGTGCGATCAGATTCCAATACAATTTCACGGAGCAAGCAGGCGATCCGTTATATGAGGCACGACGGCTGAGGTTGTGGCGCCGCCGCCGGCGCGGCGATCAAACGTTGTCTATCTGACCTACAACGTTTGTCCTGAATATGTCTGACTTAAAACTTTTATCTTCTTAGTCTACATAGCTATTTTTGGTTGGGTTTTCTAAGGTCCATTTGGTTATAAACATCAATATGGAAAAGTATTATTGCCGACAAATCTATCGACTTGATATAAACATCCCAATAGTCAGTGTTTTAAGTAGAGTGCTTTAATAAGTCTGTGTTTATTTATTTAAAAAATTATCAGCTCTGTTGTGGCATATTTTATTTCAGGAAGTATCCAAAGTTACGGTATGTTAGTTCCACGTTGACAGTTCTCTCGACAACTCAGCTGTGTTGCGTTTGACCTTGTCCCGTTTGAGAGTAACCTTACGGTTGTATATGGATGTGTTGCATTGTTTTCCTACCGTGGCATGAATTGTTGATGAGAACGGAACGACATTTCTAGGAAGTGTTAATAACAGCTATGGTAGTCTTTTATGTTTTGTGAAAACTCTCACGAGAGCTGATGAGCCGTGCTCAGTTAAAAACATTTCTTTGTCTATGACTTTGCGATATATTGCTGGAAATCGCAATCTTAGCTCGGTAAGAACTTCGACATGACTGTATAAGTCGAAGCAGTTACGTTAATTACATGTCCGCAAAGTTCTACAGATGCCCTTCGAATATAAGAGTCTCAAAAAAATGTCTGTAGATTTATCAAAAAGTTTTGAAGATAAATAGTCAACTCGTCTAGGCGAACGTTGTAGCACTCGACTGCCCGAATGAGGTTATTGACACTGACGCCATTTTAATTGTGAACTAGACTACACACGATCGTCCGACTTCACAGTGCTGATCTGGATATCTCCAATTATATTTTATTGCAAATGACATCACTATACAGCTACAAGCAATAAAAATGTAATAAACGTGATGTCGTAAAGTGTGCATACCGAAGTACTGAGAATGAGAAATTTTTTACTCGTATCATTGTTCTTAAAATTACCGCGACTTGTAGGAGGTTTACCATACATATCGCTATTTCTAAGTACTTGCCTGTCTTGTGTTCCACCTGTAAAATATTTTTCAATGCGAATGTTGTGTAACATTAGATTCGAGACCATATTGATCTATGGAAATGCCTTTGGAAGTATTATGTTATGCAAACTTATTTAATTGATAACTGTATCAAACGAGTTAACTGAACTCATCCTCATAGGAAACACAACAAAATATGGGGATAGTGAAACTCTTAGGCATTCTAAAACTAGATCGTTCAATAAGTCCCGAGACTAACTTAGAAATGGCGTATATTTCCTTTGGCCTTCAATAAATGACGTGTCAAATTTTAAAAAATGGTACATTTAAATATTGATTTTGCATGCAGACATTTAAGTGACGCTACGCTTGTAGTTTCGATACAATGGAAAAAAACGAGTTTTGCGTGTTGATAAAACATTGTTTTTTAATGGGAAAAAATACCGTTGAAGCACAGCAATGGCTTATAAAATGTTATGCGGGATCAGGTCCCTCTAAAGCAACCATTTGTCGGTGGTATGCCGACTTCAAACGCGGTCGCATGGACATGGAAATGATGGGGAACGCTCAGGTCGTCCAAATAAAGCAGTGACTCAACAAATATAACCAAGTCCTCAAAATCGTAATGGAAGATCGGAAGATAAAAGTGCGCGAGATAACCGAGATAGTGAAGATCTCGTAGTGTTTTCACTATTTTACATAAAAATTTGGCCATGAAAATTTTTTTTTCAATTGGGTGCCGCGTTTGCTTACTGACTACTTGACTCAGAAATCGGCCGGTAAGGTTATGGCGTCTATAATTTGGGATGCGCATGGAATACTTTTCATCGACTACCTTGAAAAGGGGCAAAATATAAATAGTGACTATTACATGTGCTTATTGGAGCGATTGAAGTACGACATTGCGGATAAACGGCCTCAAATGAACAAAAAGAAAGTGTTGTTTCACCAGGACAACGCGCCTTGTCACAAGTCTGCGAGAACGATGGCCAAAAGTAATGAATTGGGCTTTGAATTGCTTCCTCATCCCCCTTATTCGCCAGACTTGGCCCCCCGCGATTACTGGCTGTTTGCAGATCACAAAAAATGCTCCAGGGTAAGAAATATGACTCAAATAGTGAAGTTATCACAGCAACGGAGGCTTATTTTGAAGGCAAAGACAAATCGTTCTACACGCATGGGATAGAAAAGTTAGAAAAGCGTTGGAGGGACTGTATCGCTCTTGGAGGAGACTACGTTAATGAATAAAAAATAATTTTATAAAAAAAACCTTGTTTTAGTACTTAGTCTCGGGACTTATTGAACCACGTGTTAATTCATTAAATTCGATTTAAAATTGAAGTAAAATGGTTATATTTTACCAATCGTGGTGAAAAATGCTGATCTTTGTAACCTCCAATTGCGATAGATTCAATGTACTTTTGCATAGATATGTTTTTTTTCAGCGATGTTTATCTGGTTAATTTTTAAACCCGAAGAAATCTCAAACCTATAAATCGATGTAATTTATAATATAAAAATTTTAGAGCGCAATCGCACCAATAAAACGTTAATGTACAATACAGGCCTCGCCGCGATTGTTTCACGCGGTCGAATCAATCAACGTCAAAACCAACAGATATTTTTAAACTTGTTATTTCAGCATCGATCTTTTAGGTCAAAAATGCGTACGGTAAAATGGAAATGCCTAAAAGCGACCGGCATTACCACGAATTTTTTACGAACGTTTCCGTGCTTTGGAAGGTAACCTATCCGTGACCAGCTATAGTGAAAATTGCTTAACGCGGTGATTGTTTACAGAACACTGAGTTAGTGAGGCCACGCCACGAGAGAATCGCGTAATTGTCATTGACTTTTATTCACCCAGAGTCGACATGGTGTTACAATAAAAAATCGATAGATAAGTGTAAAGTGTGTTTATACTAGCCTCGAGTGTGTGGTTGGGGTATTGTGACGTCACCACAGGCACCACACACACATTGGAAAGTGCAACGTGTTTCATTGTATATCAATAGTTATGTTCAGATTGCGTGTTAGTTTCCCACCCATTTCAATTTAAAAGAAGGGTTGATATTGAACTCACTACTATTTTGTAGTCCGTTCTGTATGGTTATAACCATCGGAATATGCGTAGTATTTATCTATCATGCACATCCATAGTATATATGGATACCCAGGAATATATTTTTTTACATATTTCAATAATATGCATCTGCCTACCCCTTCTGGGATAAAGGCGTGACAATATGTATGTATGTATCAAGTATGTCTAAGTATTTCCAATCAACTCCTCCGATCAAATGTACTTCAGACTGACTTCGATGCGGGTTTCCAGACAGTTTAACTCTCCTTGTGACTGTGACATAGCTTAGTTCCATCTCGGTTTTTTACGTTGTGCTGATATTAAAAGAATTCGTTTATCCGACGGTTTGGGTACAGAATATAGGTTAGTTATTAGATTTTATACACTCGGAGACGGTATTTATCGCATGTTCTGTGGTGGTTGTGTTTTCCATTCACGGCCCAAGCTGTCGGCGGATGTTTTAACAGTTTAAAAACGCGTGCACTTTCGTTGGTAAATCGTTTTGTTCAGTAATTAACGATTAATGTGGCATTGTATTACTTGAACATAATTGAAAGTCAACGATACTGCAATGTTCGTTTACATTCAGTGTTTTGAAAAATATTACGTCGCCATATTGAATAAAGTCTTCCTCTGTTTAATGTACATACAGACTCTGCTGCACCACCAGTAGGGAATTAATTTTGGTTGGTTTTGGACCATCAGATGTGTCCTGTATGCTGATTATCAGATAATGCTCATCCTCGCTGGATAGGTTACTATTCCTAAGAAAGTAAAGTAATTGTTTTAGGAAGAGAGAAATGTATGACGAATTAATTGATTATTCAAAAGAAAATTGTGAATGTATAGAATGTGGACTTCAAAGTTTTCAAAAGATTACAATTCTGGTGGTAAGGTCAGGAGCGGCTCTGCCTACTGTACTGATTGATTATAATGATGATTCACGTGTCAATTTTCTCACCAGCCAACACTATTGACAGTTATCATCATCAATACAGGAGGTATCGTTTCATTAAATATCGACACGAAAAAATCTGATTCGGCAGGTTAGCTTATTGCTGTCATGTATAGTTTGATGCGCAATGATTGAACTTCGGTGGGATTATCTATTTGCTATCTCGTTACAACCATGGAAGATTTCCAGTAAGTCGAAACCGCACATAACATAAATATTGAATGCGGTCGTCCACGACTCCACACGAAACTCCTGCTCGACCGCAACCTCTCGTTACAGATCATTTCCTCAGCGCTTTCCCTCGGCGCCTCAGCCTCAACCACACTGAACGCCCGATGTCTACTCACCATATTATTAGAAAACACTTCAACACTTTCCCGCAGTCAATATAGGTCGAGTTTATTAATTATCAGTATAGGTATACTGATTATTAATAAAAATTTCAACAGCAGGTAGCCACAACCTGCGTCCAATTTTGCAATATCTATTCGACAGTTTGACAACTGGTCTTGAATTAGCTGCCTAAGATGTCGGACGTCGATATTTTTGACAAATCATTTTACTGTATTATCTATCAAATATAAAACATCGTACCGGGTCTATACAGACCTTAAATTCACCCGACAGGACCAAGCCCAACGGATCTATTATGTGGAGCTCTTGGGTTCAATCCACGTGTTGGATGAAGAAAATACTTGTACAATCTATGTAACAGCTACGAGGGGATGAAAATGTTTAAATTCAGCCTGACACATTTCAAGATAAGCCATAATGTAGGTACACAGTGCTGTATAGTAGATTCAACTGTACAAAAAAAAACTATACCAAATTCTACACCGTCTATGTATTTACAGACATTGATTAGTATGAAATTTGTTTCATGCAAATATGCTATAGTGTGCTGTTGCATACCAAACTGGTTGGCTTGAAAATGAAGAAACGGGTCACTCATAATGCCTTTTTTGTTCGCAATATACTTTGATTTAGGACATTAGGAACCGTCGCTCTCGACTGTCCCATACATCAAGAAATTAGATTAGAAAAATAAAGAGGAACGTGATTTTGATTCTCTTCTGATAAAGTGCTGAAGGATTTTCTTTCATTTCATTTTAATATTTCCTGTGTCTTCTATTAAGATGAACATATACATATATACTTTAAGCCTAATAAATTTTATATGTATAGGTAGAGACTAGAAAGACAAAGTGTTTTTGATGTATCTTCCAGTTTCGGTCAGGGTCCTCGTCCACAAGAAATTGCTACTCTTTTAAACTGCATACTGTACAACCTATACTCTACGCATTAAAATAATCTACAGAACTGTCAAACCGTGTTTAGTTTATTTATCTGTCAAAGACCTCAGCAGTCGCAGTCATGACCACTAATCCCGTATATTAACAGTGAAAATGTTCCTTTATATTTGTAAACTAGGTGACCCCCTACGGCTTCGCCCATAACATAATTCGAAGGCCCGTTGCACCTATTTAATCCCGTCGTTTATAAATATTTCGAGCAGGTCACGGTGGTGTAGTTGGTTAACGCGTCTGGTGCGTTCAACCAGAAGACGCTGGTTCGAGTCCAGCTCGTGACTCACAATTATTTCCCCTTTAAAATTTAATTTAGAAAAAGTTGCATACTAAATGCTTTTCAAAATTGTTTCTAATTTGCCAAAATGTCTTTCACAATGCTTTACGAGCATGTCATATGCCATCGTATGAGCATTAGCAATGAGTAGTATAATATTTGGCGAATCATTATTACGTCCTTATTTCCATCTCACTTCCCAATAATATGACCACCTATTATTTAGTTCTCAGTCATCCAGTTAACAAAAAATCTCATCGCATGGCTGGCTGCACAGTCTTGGTGTAATTTTTTACCATCAACCAATGAAACCAAGAGCTTGCGTGTTCGCCAATGGTGTTTTTACTGTACTTTTTATCATGGAAATAATTTTATGGCGATGGTTAATAGTTTCGCTTTAGTTTTTGTACAATGATTCTTGATGTAAGTCACACTGTTTTGGTGCTTGTTCATAGATGTCTTTCAAAAGCTTCGTTGAATGTGTGAATTTAGGATACCTACATAAATTTACGTGTATACTATGGGTTTATCACCAAAAAGTACTCAAATCCCAGTCACTCTGACTCAGCGCTAAGAGTTAGCTCTATCTGCCATGTACCCAGCACCCGCTGCGAATCCACAGAAGGCTAAGAAATTTGGCTTTTCAAGCATTAACGGAACTTTTCACAATTATCAAAAATAATGATTCCTTTGAATGTCACTGCCGCTTTACTTTTTGTTTGCAAATCTAGGAAACCATGAAACAACTGCTGACACTTTCGAGAGACTACCATTTATTTGTATACTTTGCTTATTGATATATTTTTGAGGCGAGTTCCCGGTAGATGACGAAGCTCTGTTGCTTGATAGCTTCATACCCCCATACGTTTGAAATTAGTATTCTATGGTACGATCCTCTGTCCTGGTTAGGTCATCCAACCCATATACAAAAGAATATAACAATTTATATAAATTATAGATAGTGAAATAAATATAGTGTAAATGTTGTAAAATCACTTGTTTAAACTGTATGTCTAATGTGGCAAGATCGAAATTGCACATGTAATTATGGAGCATATGGGCAGGTTTATCTTATTTACGGTCGGATAGCTTTGGCCCGGTGCGGTGCCTCCAATTTGTTTGTCATGTGAAAATGTACGAGTAATGAGGGGGGTTTGCCTCGTAGCCGGTGGTACCACCTTTGCGCAGTCGGCCGTGGCGAGAGTACGTAATGAACTACTGTAGAAAACAGAAAGTTTTAAATAAACTAAAAAGAGTCATTAGAAGACAAGGGTACCAACAAGTTATTTGTCGATAGCAAAAAAAGGACTCTTCATTTTTTCAAGTTAGATAAATAAATCGTAAATATTATAACTTGTCCATGATTTATATAAGGGTTATTATTAAAATGTCCACATACTTATGGCCAATACAAAAACTTGAAGTTAATGGACAATCGACCTGTCAAAGTAAAGAACCAATGTCAACATACCCATTATAGTAATACTCTGTTTAGAAAACTACCATTAGCACTATCAACAAAAGTGCTATTTTCACATTAGCGATTAAAGTAAAAAAGATTTAAATAGAAGTGTCTTACCGATTAATCGACGCAAACTCGACATTCTATTGCCTCGTCTCGGTAAGCACATAATCGATTTACCGCACCTTGCCACGCACGCTTCACCGACTGCGTCACTACGTATGCGCTGTCAAGCAGATCACAGTGCTAATGATCTTTGCCTAGGGTTTTTTAGATTGTTTGTTTCATACAATTCACGAATGTTCGCCAAGGACGTTTCGGCGTCTGGCGATAGCTATACCTACTCTATGTTTGCATCACCGAATTGCCGAAAACGAGATCACTGCGGACAATTAAATGACAGAGTGACAGATCCTCAGCCAAGAGGTCAATGATAGAAAAAACGGCGATTGCGTGATCTCTAACAACAGGCAGTACTTATTATAGACAATTGCTCTAAATATCTGAATGATAGTTTTATTCTATTATTAACCAATTTGGAAATTTAGAGCATATCCAATTCAATCCCTCTCATGAACATTAATTCTTTATAAATCAACGGACTCTTATTGGGTAAATTATGTAGTATTTACTTTTGTACCACATCTTACTGCAAACAAAATATTATTCTATTGTATGTAAATATCTCTGATGTTCACTTGATAATAATGTTTGAGGACTACTCATGGAATGATTCTATTGCCTACATACAAACAACAACGAATCAAATTTTTTGAAGCGCTCGTGGCCTCGCGGTCTCAGTGTTCTGTAAACGATCACTGAGTTACGCAACTTTCACTGTGGCTGGTCCTCGGATGGGTGACCACTTTGTGGCATTTACATTTGCGAGCGTTTCCGTGCTTCGGAAGGCACGTTAAGCCGTTGGTCCCTGTTGCCAGTAAAATGGCAGTCGTTAAGCCTGGTTGAAAGCCTCATGGGCGGCTTGAAAAAATTCAACAGCAGGTACCCACAACCTGCGTCTGTACATTTCAACACGGCAATGGGCTCACCACCTATTACGTGGTACAGGAATCCACACGGTGAAAAGTGGGCATATAATATGCCTCTGCCACCCCTTCGGGGATAAGGCGTGATGGATATTTTAAATTCTTTCCCATTGAGGTAGACCAGATATAATAATAACTATCCACGTACTACCTACGGTCTTATAATGTATTAAACTAACACGATTTGTACTATGTATTATGGTTTTCGAGTCTTTCGCGTAATATTATATTTACAACTGTGCTCCTCTCGTCATTTCATCGTCAGCCCTGGCCATGAATAGACTGGCCTGGCATAACATGGCGGAAACGTCATCAACGTAAAAAGACCCGAATACTATAAGACTGTTTACACTGTTGATTGATGGCACTTGGTGGAACTTGCTACACATCTTGAACAAAAACACTTGTACTGTTCTACTTATTTATTATATTAACGTGACCGGTTTCGCCTTACGGCATTATCAAGGTTAGCACATATTTTATGTATTTCGGATGTCATTGAATACAATATATGAAGTTATAACGAATACTATAATTTATCTTAGTACGTCTTAGATTATCAGTTTTAACTTTCGCTTCTATGTGCATAAGAGTTTTCACACAGGGACTCTGGTTATAATCTGGGCACGGTTTCTATATCTTGCCGGTGTCTGCAGTATAGTTCCTATGATACTAACTTTATTGTAATAGTTTAAGACTCCTAGTTAGTTATAGTACATGAAAAAATAAGACATCGCGTCGGCAGCGTTGCGATTTCTAATGATAATTTCTCTGCCATCTAATAATTGCATTTTCATTTTTAATATTACCTGTTTTATTACATTTCAAGACCATGTCTAATGACAAGAACTTATTATTTGTGTAACTCAATATTCTATTTGCACGTATAGTATAGTATTTTCTATATATCGGTTAATACGGCTTGAGTCGTGAACTCTATTCGGGAATAGTAGTTACTATGGACATATGTTTATTCCAGAAGCCCTGCCCTGAACGCCAAGGTGAAATCGAAAAAGCCTCTTTTCTGGCACCTGGCCAGTACGCTTCTCTAACACGCCTGTAATAAATGGAAATTGCTTGATTTCCCATGTTCACTTTTATAACCTTTTCCTTTAAAATCAACACGCTTTAAAGTTTCGTTATCTAATAAGATTTGAAAGAGAGTGCGTATGGCTAAAACTATCACAGTGTTCGGTATCGGTACCCTAAAAAGCTGCTACATCTACGACGACACTGTCGCTGATAGATTGACATATTCTGTTTACTGATTTAAAGATATACTGAAGATGAAATATTTGGGACGTATTTTCCGCATGTTTTATATATCTAGTCAGGTCATAAGTATTGTCACACAGTAAAAACTTTTCTTTTAGAATGCTGGCCACAATAAAGTTTATTGAATTCGAATTTCGAATTGTTAATGAAAATAAAAATGTATACTTTTTAGAATTTTACTCATTTTTAAATATGGAGTGGACGCTTAAAGAAGACCGTGTTGCAGTTATTGCGTTGCATCGTTGCGGTTACGCGCCAATTCAAATTTTTTACATACTGAAAAATTTGAATATAACCAAAAGATTCGTTTATCCGCACCATCAAACGATACAATGAAGACTCTAGTGTAGATGACAGGTCAAGAAGTGGTCGCCCTCGGTCTGTTAGGACTCCAGCAGTGATAAAAGCTGTGAAGGCGCGAACTCAAAGAAATCCCAAACGTAAGCAGAAACTGTTGACCCTTCAGATGGGGTTAAGCAGAACCCGGTGAAAAGGGTGTTAAATGAAGACTTAGGGCTTCGGTTATATCGAAGAAAAGCAGGACATAGTTTAAATGCTCGTCTAATGGACCTGAGACTGAAGAGATGCCGCGCTTTGTTGAAGCGGTACGCGGGAAAAAAATATCGGGAAATTCTTTTTTCGGATGAAAAAATTTCTACCGTAGAAGAGAGCTACAACAAACAAAATGATAAGGTGTACGCACACAGTAGTGAAGAAGCGAGCAACCGTATTCCGCGTGTCCAACAACACCCTCGCTCATGGTATGGTTGGGAGTTTCTTATTGGGGCTTAACAGAGGTACATTTTTGTGAGAAAGGTGTAAAAGCGAATGCAGTTGTGTATCAAAATACAGTCCTGACGAACCTTGTGGAACCTGTTTCTCATACCATGTTCAATAACAGGCACTGGGTATTCCATCAAGATTCGGCGCCAGCTCATAGAGCGAAGAGCACACAAGACTGGCTGGCGGCGCGTGAAAACGAATTCATCCGGCACGAAGACTGGCCCTCCTCCAGTCCAGATTTGAGTCCGTTAGATTACAAGATATGGCAACACTTGGAGGAAAAGGCGTGCTCAAAGCCTCATCCTAATTTGGAGTCACTCAAGACATCCTTGATTAAGACAGCCGCCGATATTGACATGGACCTCGTTCGTGCTGCGATAGACGACTGGCCGCGCAGATTGAAGGCCTGTATTCAAAATCATTGAGGTCATTTTGAATAAACTTTATTGGCATAAGAATCTATGTTTTGTTAAGTTCATTTTGGTATATAAATGGTTACATAATGAATAAACTTGTTCCAATTATTTTATATTAAACATGTGACAGAATTTATGACCTGACTAGGTAGGTATATATGATGATGTGCTACCAGGAAAAAATCAAGTCCAATAATAGAATAATTAAGAAAGGACTAAAATTAGTAACAGGTTAACAGTCAGGTGTTAAATTCATTGTCTGTGGTGTAGGTGTAGGTTTTGAAGTAATCTGTGGAGCGGCGCGTGCGCATCGGGTCAATTAGGGGCGAGCATGCGAAAACCCACGCAAAGGTCATAAACTGCCTTGTAAGTGCTAATTAAGTGCTGCAATTATATCAGATTATACAATGTACGCAGTTTTGCGCATCCTTGAAGTAGATTTCTCTCTTAGCTTCTTGAGAGGTCCAACGGAAGTAATAAACATGTAGTTTGATTTATAATTATAACGAACTAGTTATTTGTGTAATTATTGACACAAACACTTGCGTACGTGACTCAAGGTCAAGGGTTGATCTCGATCACCAATCAGTCGTTGAAATTTCAACAACTATGGTAATAAAATATGCTATGAAACTCACATCCTGTATTGGATACAGGAAGGGAAATCTGTTTTAGTAACCAGTAATCCTAAAAATATTAATTATTCCTACAAATATTATTATTATAGCGCTCGTGGTCACGTGGACTCGTTCTGTAAACGATCACTGCGCTAAGCATCTTTCACTATGGCTGATTACAGATGGGTGACCACTTTGTGGCATTTACGTTTGCGAGCGGTTCCGTGCTTCGGAAGGCACGTTAAGACGTTGGTCCCGGTTGCTAGTAAAATGGCAGGCGTTAAGCGAAGTTGAAGGCCTTATTTAGGCATTATTTTATATTGGCGGCTTGAAAATGTTCAACAGCTGGTAGCTGCGCTGCGTCAGTCTATTTCAACACGGCAATGGCCTCGCCACCTATTACTCGCGTTCTCAACGCAGGCGAAGCCGCGGGCGTCAATTAGTCCAAATTATAATACATAATTAAGAATAATTAATTATGTTCGCAGTCTGCTCCGCTTTACAAATCCCAACAAATAGACTAAATTTGCTGGGAATTAAACAAAGGAAAAATTGAAAGCAAAATTTCATTAGCAAACCGCTAGAAGAAAGAGAACAAAAACTCGACATCTCATTTAATAAAATCTTCTAAGAATCCCCTGACGGCACTTTAAACGCAACTACTTACGGTTCAGACACAAATGAATGATTAATGATTAGGGATTTGTCCTACTTTTTGTACTTAAAATTATCTATATTTCTAAAATATTCTGCTCGTTGGACTGCTGGCACCTTTCTGGCAACTGGCAACTTTCGCTATTGCTGGTCACGGATAGGTGACTGCTTTGTGTTGCATTTACGAGCGTTTTCGTGCTTTGGAAGGTACGTTAAGCCGTTTGCCAGTAACGTGGCACTCGTTAAGCCAAGTTGAAGACCTTCTAGGCAGCTTGAAAATTTTCAACAGCAGATAGCCACAACCTGCGTCTGTCTATTTCAACACGGCAATGGGCCTATTATGTGGGACAGGTATGCAAACGGTGAAATGTGGGCGTTTAATATACCTCTGGCACCACTTCGGCGATATGGCGTGTCTGATAATATTTTAAAAATCTTCTTCAACCACGAATAGTGTGTCCTGACTTGACTTATTTCTTACCTAAAGTTACTGAACTGTACCTTAGTTGCCGAAGTGTGAGAAAAGCACACTGGCAGGCATTTAGTGGTGTTTCTAGTATAATTTTTGTGTAGTGTAATTCTTTAATGGCACCACGTTAATAGAGATGACATCACAGTTTAGTAATGATATTTGATTTTCTTCTTCATATGACGTGTCTTTGTTTCAGGAGAACGGAAAAGTTCACGGTCAAATTGAGTGGGGTTGTCTGAACTGGCAATGTTCCATCCTGCGGGAGTACGATCTCTTGCCAAACATGTGAGTAACGCGTTTCTTACTTTAGATTTTATACGTAGTACTTATTTGGCATATTTTTGTCGTATGTTGTACCTCTTATCTAGTTTCCAGAATTAGGTACTTCATTCGCATTTCGAATTTCTAAAATCACTTCTTTTCGTCGTCTTACTAATCTGTAAAGCGTACTGTACTATATTATACTGTTTTACAAAGTACAGGTAGGAGATATTTTTACAAAATTCAATTATTTTCAAATGCACTTAAATTAATTAATGTAAATAAAACCAAATTCTCTTGTGTTGATTTAGGCACGTATCTAGTACATCTGTATACTATCCAATTGGCTGCTAGTACTGAAATTAATCACCTAATTGTATTTGTTTTTATCTTTGTGAAATATACGATATCTTTTTTCTGACGTCAGTATCTGATAAAGTCTCAGCGCATATCCTAGTATTCACCAATGATCTCATCTCTGCACCATATTGCTGATGTCGGACAGGACATACTCACGAATATTCTCAAGGACCAAGTTCTGCTAACAACATCTGCGAGCAGGCCTCTAAACATGTTGGTAACCTGTCTCACGAAAGCTAAAAATAACCATGTCTATAAGATATAAAAAAAAAGTAAGTAATTTATGAAAAGGCAGAACTGCAGTCCACAAAGCTTGGGACTTTAGGGTCACTTTCGTAGTCAAAGTCAATTAGTTCTTACCATTTAGTCACACAGAAAATCTGTTTGAGACTTAATAGGTTTCAAACTATGTAGATACCAAGAGGCATAGAAACTTGTTTAATCTTCAAGAACCTTGTTGGAATATCTTTTAATTGCCTTTTTAACTTCTACCAATTTACGCAAGACTTGTGCCGATATGAACCGTTCTTGCCCGTTGCCAACTTCTCACAATCCAGTCACGCCGGAGCTGTGCTCGTGCGCAGTTGTGTCGATGTTGTTGTGTTCACGGAAAGTACAGTTCGTAATATTGTAGTGACCAAGTAACTTTATACGGATTATTGACGTGGATTTCATTGTGGTTTATCGAACATTCTACAGGTTTAAGTATGTACCTATTTATGTGTTCCGAGTTTAAAAATCCGAAAAATGTTTTATCGGGAATTTTATGACAATTTAATGACAAGTTAACGTTTTTAAACCACGAGTATTTTGCAGTAACTGTGTACAAATGATAAGGTTTCTTTATAGCGGATAATCCTGTAATATCCGCGGCATTGTAGTGTGAATTGGTGTTTTTATGGATTCCATAGATTCTACAATCTTTATTTTTATAGATGTTTCTCGACGTTGTCGGTGTTACACTGTCGTTCTGCACCACAAACATTCTGCCTGATGACCAAATGTTTTGAAAATATGACTGACGTGTAATGTTTTAAAGATCATGTGGTCATTATTTGTCGAGACTTGTTAACAATTTTACACATCTGTATGTGTATTTCTGAAAGGGAGTATGAAAGCGTTTATAGAGGCGAGGAGTAATTAAACCATTATTCCAATTAAGGCTTTCTTTACGAACGAGTGGTAGTGACGATTTACTACTGGCTATAACAATGCCGCCACTGGAAATGCAAACTTGGAGGATGGCAAATAGGAATCGGTAGAAATAAAAAAAAAACATCAGCATTTTATGTTCAGACAACAACAAAATGTAATAACTAATTGAATCGGGCGTTACATGGCGGAAATCCAACGTAGAACGATAATAAAGGAGGGGAGGAGGATCTCACCACACACCCTCGACTCGTCAATCCTAACGCACAACGGTCAAGGATAACCTCTACTAATTGTAACGGAGGAATGACGAACCGACCTCCTCAAGGAAAGGGATGTAGGATAGGTAAAAGGAAGTTGTTTTTTTTAAATTTTGCAACACTCCGCTTTACAAAATCCGCTTGCAAAATTTTGCCAACCTGGAGGGTAAGGTTGTTCTTTGTAAAGTACGAAAGTTGGAAATGAGGAAGCAATGCTAGTGTGACCAAAAAGTAAATTATGCTAGCTAGCAGCGGTCGGGTGGGGTAAAACAGGTACAGACACACAATATATAAAAAAAAATACAAATATTAGAGGTAATGGTAACATTCTTTAGTATAACCAAAGATTAAAATCGGATAGTATGTATAGATAAGTAGGTATATATATACCTAGAAAATATTACGCAAACATTGATATCGAATTTCTATCGAAATAAGACGATGCAATCGCATTTTAGTGTTTATTGGTCCTACTGGCGCTACTTTATTAAACACTATTGTTAATAACAATAGATTGCTTATAGCTAGGAGAATATGCAACAAAATTGTCTATGGAGCCCATTGGATAATAATTGCCAAATAATGTCTGCTCAACAGTTGCTACACAATTTAATAGCTGTGTATTACGGTAATTAAGAAGTTAAGTGACAATTGTTTGGTAATACCATAGATATCTTAACTAAAGTTAGTTCTACACTTAAGCCATATTTCTTCACGCTGTATCCCTGACGGGGTAGTCAGAGAGGACAGATTGCCAGGCTTCGCGATCCATGCATATTTCTTTCGCTTTTTCAAGAATATCAATCGCTTCATACACGCACGTCTGGGTATCCGAGTACTTTTGACCTTTCCGTTTTTGACCAGTCTGCTCACGTGGTCTTCATATGTAGCTCTCGGCCTACCCAACTTGACTTCTTCTACCCTCTACTTTCGCACAATATATATTCTTCGTCAATCGTTCCTCCTTCATTCGTTGGACGTGTCTAAACCAACGGAGTACGCCCTTTTCCAGCTTAACGCTGACACTTTCATTCAAACCTGCCATATTGCGTATCACTTCGTTACGTATTCGGTCGGCCAAAGTAACGCCGCACAATTTTCGAAGTGATCGCATTTCTACAGCATTCAATTTACTTTCATGCATCTGCTGACATACCCAGGTATCGCTACCGTAAAGAAAAGTTGGCACTAGCACTGCGTTATGAATCGCCAGTCGTGCTTCTTTTAAGATGCTTGTCGCTTTACTAATTGGGACAAAGCACCGTTTACTCTGTTTCCGGCAGCTACTCGCCGTTCTACATCCGAATCACATCTTCCATCCGCGCTAACATACTCCCTAAATACACAATTTCATTCACTTGCTCTAGACGTTCCTGGTTTACCCTAATCTCACATTTGGTTCTTACGTCATCTCTTTCAAATACTAGAACCTTAGTTTTACTTACATTCAAGCGAAGACCCTTACTTTCACACTCCTCTTTCATATTAGTGGTCGGCTTCTGATGAGGCCATAAGCACCGCATAATCAGCGTACAGCAGACAATTTACTGTAAAGTCACCCAAATTCACACCCATATCACAATCTTTCAACTTCTGCAGGATATTGTCCACATACACTATCAACAGCCAGGCGGACATGACACAACCCTGTTTGACACCTGTACAGACATCAAAAAGAGATGACACATCCCCCCCTACTCGCACGCAAGCCCTACAGTCCCATATTAAGCCATATTTATATTCAAAATAAGTACATACATACATATTGTCACGCCTTTATCCCCAAAGGGGTAGGCAGAGGCATACCAGACGCCCTTATTTTACCGTATGCATTTGTGTCCCACCACCTGTTAGTGAGCACATTGCCGTTTTTACCATTGAAATGGACAGGCATAGGCTACGACATCCCGCTATTGAAATTTTTCAAGCCTCCCATTAGCCCTTCGACGAGGCTTACGTGCCTTCCGAAGCACGCAAACGCTTGCAAATGTAAATGCCACAAAGTGGTCACCCATCCGAGGACCAGCCATAGTGAAAGTTGCGTAACTCAGTGATCGTTTACAGAGCACTGAGACCGCGGGGCCACGAGCGCTACTAAAAAAAAAATTAAAATTTAAAAATATTAGTAGTCAGAAATATATTGAAGTATGGATATCTTCTGAGCGCTTCACTTGTAGATAACTTAATTTATTTAAAACACAACTTTAATATGTTGTAATGTATATTTAGTACATACTGGTTGTCCTTGAAAACGTGAAATAAAGATAACGCCGAAATGTACCTACATACTCGTAACTAACTTGTATGTAGAAGAAGTCATACGAATGACGCAGCAGAAAATTGTGCGCCTTCGCCACTACTCAGAGCCAACTATTTTTTTTTCCTTATCTAATGTCCTTAACCATATATCTTCTGTTCCAGACTAATGACAACGGCAACTATGCGACTGATGGTCAACTATCGCTACATCGCAGCGAAGAACTATGTCAAAATAGTCACCTCGACCTCTCCATTTAGATAGGCATTTTGAATATTTTACATTTTAATAGTTCATTTACACGTCAGTGGATTCCTCATGTGAAGTGAAGTGCTAAGTGAAGTGACTCTATAGTGTGTGGTGGTGTGAGAGTGCGGGCCGACAGTGTGAGGCCCGATGTTGGAGTCATGGCCTTCATGACGAAGAAGAAGCGATACAAGTTTGGGGTGCAGTGCTGCTTGGAGGAGCTCACCGAGGTGCCTTTCGTCTCCGCGGTGCTTTTCGCCAAGGTCCGCTTGCTAGACGGTGGCAATTTTCAGGATCAGTCGAGCAGGTCAGTTTCATTGTATTCTTGTTGTTTCTCGCCAAAATATTACCAAGACCTCATGAGTTAGTGCTTTTTGTAATGTCATGATGATTAATGGCGGAGTAAATATGTAGAAACTAAAATTTACTATTTGTTCATCTGCTAACTTTAAATAGTTTGGTCATCTTAATCTTTTTAATATTATAAATGCGAAAGTTTGTTTTGATATTTGTTACTCATTCACGTAAAAACTACTGAATAGATTTTAATGAAACTTTACAATAATATAGCTTATAAATAGGCAACTTTTATCCCGGGAACAAGTTCCTGTGGGAAACGGGAACGAGAAAACTTCTCTGCGCGGGTGATGCTGCGGGCGTCAACTAGTTATTATATATTTTTTCTTTTACCTACAAACACTTGGGTTTTATCAAGAGTCATCTCCATCTCAATTATACAATAATATCATCATAGTAACTACAACCTTATCGCTGTCAACCACTTATCATTAATCTGCTGGAAATATAAATCCGTCCGTCATCCACCATATACAGCCATATATTTTTATTTTCACCGCCCACGACTACGGATTTAGTTAGAAACTTGTAACCTTTTAATAATCTTATGTTTATTTAATTCAAATGACTCGTCCTATTAAAATTCCTTGACCAGTTTTATTTGAACTTGATTATTGGTTATCGTTGATTCTACATCCTGTTGCGTCCTTGTAGTATGGAAATTGGCCTCGATTAGAAACCAATCTCGACATTGCATTAACACTGTTTTCCGATCCGTCCAACCATTCTTCTATCCATCTCAACCATCAGCACTGAGTCTGGAAACTTTTACTGAAAATAATACTTATCTTTTTAAAAATAACTAAACTATCTTCACGCTGTATCGCTGACGGGGTAGTCAGAGAGGACAGATCGCCAGGCTTCGCGATCCATGCATACTTCTTTCGCTTCTTCAAGATTCATTAATCGCTTCATACACGCACACGCTAAATACCCAGACGGTATCCGAGTACTTTTGACTTTTCCGTTTTTGAGCAATCTGGTCTTCATATGTACTCGTAAGTCTCAGCTTACTCTGACTCCTTCTACCCTCTTTCGCACAATATATATTCTTCGCCAATCGTTCCTCACTCATTCGTTAGACGTGTCCAAACTAACGTATCTTTTTATTGGGCTCAAAAAAAGGTTTACTATTAGCTCTTATCATAAAGAAATTAATTACTTACAATGAAAGGTTAGCGTTGGCGTCTTCAACAGTTTCAACTGTGTCACAGCCACCATTATCTTCCACCCAGAATTTTGCCTAAATACTTTACCTAATTCTTTATGATGTAAACAGACTTAATGATGTCGTTGCTCTCTTTGCGGTTTCCTTATAGGGTAATGCGAAGCTCACGCAAAATTTGCTTATTTAAACTTAATGATAACTATAATTAAATAAATAAATATTGTGGGACACTTTTCACTCAGCGCCATCTAGCCCAAAGTAAGCTAATATTAGCTTGTGTTATGGGATCTAGATAACTGATAAACATACTTATATATTTCTAAATACATACATATTATACAAAGGAAACACCCAAACTCCGAAACAAACATTTGTGGATCACACAAATATTTGTTCCGACCCGGGAATCGAACCCGGGACCTTTTGCGTAGCAGTCGGATACACTCCCACCGCGCCACAGAGGCAGTCAATCAATTCCGTATAAACTTTTTAATAAGTTATAAAATATACTACAAATATCCTTTAATTACACGTTTCTGCTGTATTAAGATATACTCCAGAATATTTTAGATAAACCTATCTCTGAGGCTGCACTATAACTTACATATGAGTCTGCTTACATATGGTCTTTGTACTTCGGGTACAGCAATTTTTCTAAGTAATAAATTTGGGATTTATGAGGTGACGTTTTAGTGGTCATAGCTGAGTTCGGTGAGGATGTGTTGACTTGCGTATTATTCACATATGTGGCACATGTTATATCATAATGAGACATACTTTTTTTTTCAATCATACATATTTCAAATGCTGTAGCATACATATCTACTTTATCCCCGAAGGGGTAGGCAGAGGCATATTAAACGCCCACATTTCACCGTATGCATTTTTGTCTCACGTAACAGGTGGTGAGTCCATTGCCGTGTAAATGCAATCTTAAAATGACGATATAAATATGGCGCAGAATTTCAACTTGATTCGATACGGTTCGGGTAGTTCAGGTGGCTAGAACATTGCCCTGGTTAGGCAAAGGTCACAGGTTCAATCCCTGTCTCGAATCGAATTGTCTATTTCCACTTTATTAAAAATGTATGCTGTAAATCGTTCAGTAATCATTGTTTTCAGCCTCTAATGGCAGCTAGAAGCTGAAAAATCAAAGAAAAAGAAACAAAACAGAATTAAAAACTAACAAGAAGAAACATTTTGCAGTCCGCCATAATTTAAGATTCAATTTCACGAAGTCGAGTTCAACGCGCAAAAAACCGTGTCCGTAGCGCGATAATTACGCCTTGGCGAGACGACGAGCGACGAGGCTTGATGTTATTGAGCATGAAATTAATTCGACCACTGAATTAATTTTATCATATCCATGGGGTTAATATCCTCTGAAATTATGAATGTAATAATGTACCTTTGTGTATCTCGGCCAGGAATAAAAATAACATCTATACTAATATTATAAAGCTGAAGAGTTTGTTTGTTTGTTTGGTTGACTATGCTAATCTCAGTACTAGAGGTCTGATTTGAAAAAATATTTTTGTATCAGATAGCCCATTTATCGAAGAGGGCTATAGGCTATATATTATCACGCTACCACGCTGGAGAGCGGAGCAGTAATCATAAATGTCGACAAATCGGTGGGAGTGCATCCGACTGCTACGCAAGAGGTTGTGGGTTCGATTCCCACCCAGGATAAAACTTTGTGTGATGAGCACGATGGTTTATTCTGTGTCTGGGTGTTATTTATCTATAATGTGTATGTATTTAGAAATATATAAGTATGTGTATCAGTTATCTGGTTACCATAGTACAAGCTCTGCTTAGTTTGGAATCAGATGGCGTTGTGTGAGTTGTCCCAACAATATATTACAACAATATTTCTAATGCATTGTTGTAGAATTTATAAGCGGTGGGATTACATCGTGGGGGTCACCTAGTAGAACATTATATGCTTAGCTATAATGATAGAAATGTGACACCAAATGTGTAACACACAACCAAATGAAGTTGGTATTTAAAGAATTAGGCTAGAGTACCTACGCGTTGATTTTAAAAAAATAGACTTTCTTTTCGTACTTCCGTCGTCAGTGAGTTTGCTGAAAACTTTTAAAGGTAAGGCACATAGAACGCACAATCATTCATATGGTTTATCAATCTTCTACTGCTGAAATTCAATAATAACATGTTTATATGCAAGCTTAAAGCTCAAAAATGTTAGTAATACAATCTGTACTAATATTACAAAGACAAATGTTTGTGAGGATGTAAGTATGTTTTTTACTTTTATACGCTCAAACGGCTACACTAATTTAGATAATCGTGTGAAGATAGTAAAGATCTTGAATAACACATAGGATTGATAGAGCGTCTTCTAGATTAGATGTAGTATAAGTATACTACATCATGTGTTACTAATATAAGTTTTATAAGAATAAATAAATAATTCTTATAAAACTTATATTAGTAAGTTTTATAAGAATAAAACTTATATTAGTAAGTTCTATAAGAATAAAACTTATATTAGTAACGCAACAGTATGCTAACATTTATTAGGTAAAGAAAAATCACTCCCACTCTAACTATCCCGTAAAAAAAATTTGATCGATATTTCTAATTACTTTTTTATTATTCCTAGGCAAAAGCCTCCTAATTCTTTCCATCCTCACACACGTGGCGCAAGACAGCTTCAGCTACTTCGAACCAGTATTTTTAGTAGACATTTAGCGATCAAGGTTAAGGCCGACGTCTTCCATCTGTTGGTATCCACTTAACAACACGAATTTTTTCATTAACTTCAAGTACTTCGTAATATACAATGGACTCCGTGCAGTTTTAATCTCTGCTGAAAAAACTATTCTCAGCAATTAACGCATCTTGTACATAATTGAAGTTGATGAAACCTCACTCAAATAGTACTATAAATGGCGTCATTTTGTTTAGCTGCAAAATATATTAACTTGTTCAAAAACTTATCCTAATTAGTTAGTAACTTGTCTTAACTCTAACAATAGTATTGCTCATCCATTTTTTTTGGTTATGAATCTGATGTATTATCATTTACTTCTTCGAAATATAACAACATCAGAAAATTTGCAAGTGAGTTAAGTACTGTTAATGTAGACACTGAAATTGCACTGAATGTGTTTTTTGTTCATAAGTGGCCTTGAATTATCATTACCGCGTTATTTCCTCGCAAGCACAGACTATCGAAGTTGGAAAATGCTGTTTGTTAAAAACATAATGTATTTTTTTATATTTACTTTTTTGTGCGTGTATGTAAAGTATTGAAATGCTATGTAAAGGAACAAGATTTTGTTGGTACCTATATAATTTTCCTTTCAACTCCGCCTCAGACTAACTTTCTTTGCATATATTAACGAAATCATTTTAAGTAGGTACCTTATTTATAGTTTACTGCTTGTCAATATATAAACATTAAAAGGTTAATATAAAATCATCGATCGATTCAATAACATTGAATGGTTGCGGCGGCTCAGCGACTGTCAGAGGACACAGGACGCTCGCTCGTTATCCAATCGCCACCGGACAACCGATCATATTTAGCACTGCTATCTCATGCACATTTAACCGCGGACATGACTTGATGTGCATAACGGCATGCTTTGAGTGGCATATCCTACTTCTACACCTTTTGCACTACGTAGATTGAAGATAGTTTACTGTTTATCAAACAAATGATAGGGGAATATAAATTCGATATTCTAATACTTTTACACTAAAATATGGACGTTAGTTACAAATTAAGCGAATCAATTATCTTCAAAAGGGCTTCACGTAAATTTGGCGTTCATGATAATATGAGACTGCTTTCTAAGCCTGAGCACTCTCTGTGAAACCGACGCAAGTTGGTCCTTGTGTGGAATGTTGCGCTCGTCTTGGAGATGACTCTTACCTATTTACTACATTTTCTCGATTGTTTGTATTGACTACGTGCGGTCTACGTCATTGAGAACCTTTAGATTACAAACAAACTTAAGCCACTGCAGTTGCAGGGAAACGTTAACAAATACTAAAAAGAAAAATATGCAAGAGGGCCAAATATTTTTTTCCTTAGATACAAAAAATGAGCCACATCTATCGAAAAACTGATGACTGATGGAATAGACGAGTTCTTAAGTGGAGATCACTATACTACAATAAAGAGAACTAAATTGAAAGAGGCCTATGTACAGCAAACAATCATACGTACAACGTAATTTATAAAAATGACACAATTTGTATAGATTTAAATTGTTCCATTTTAAATATGTAATTTAATCATTACATAAATCGACATACATTTCCTTTATGTGGTATAATTATACGATTATTTAGTGTAGTGCTTCCGAATTGTGGTTTAGATAGCGCATGGCAGTGACTACTTCCCATATTAGACCTAGTGAACAATTGAAAATAAATAAAATTCGCCACTTCTGGAGGAATAATTTAATATGATATACTCGTAGGTACTGTGTTAGTATAAAAAATTGTTGGTCTGAAACATAACTTATCCCTAGACGAGTAGGCAGAATCATAGTATACCGTAGCATGTTTTTGGTGGTCGATGAGCTCATTGCCGTGTTGAAATGAACAGGCTCAGTTTGTGGTGATCAGCTAATGAATTTTTTTAAAGATCTACGAGGCACGGAAACGCTAGTGAATAATTAAAATGCCACAAAGCGATCTGAGGACTAGCCATAGCAAAAGATGCTTAACGCAGTGGTATTTTACAGAACACAGATCATTTATTTATCGCACCCAAAATTACGTACAGGGACGAACGACGACGCATTGGTAAGATCCTATTCAATTATTGCTCAATAATAATAAATCTAATCAGGATATGAACTAATCACTCGGGACCAATTATAATGCGTCCCGTCCGCAATCAGAGTCCAGATTAATTAATTATTGTGCGATCGAAAAATTTAGGTCAAAGACAATTACGAGTAGGGCTGCCTATAGTTTTTACTTCTAATTATCCGTGACAAAGTTAGAAGCACCTTTGTTGAGTTTATTTGTTTGATCAAACACCGTTGCATACAAAGCACTTCTTTTTATTTTCGAGTTGCGAGTAAGTTTTCGTAAAATCATTATTTGCCGTTCGTAGAGCATAAATTTATGTGTGCCTTAGTTAATGTATACGAGAAATATGATGATGATTTTGAATATACAAAGAAAAATATATCACCACAGTAGTCAAATATCGACCAACGGACAAGTGCTCCTCTTGGTACTGAGTTACTGGATAGTAGTACCTATGTGTTGCCGAAAAAATCACATCACAAAATACTGGAAAGCCGACATTGACAATAGCTATTTGCCGACCTTATCATGGTCTATTGCTAAAGCCCCCATGACCTGGCTTGTTGCTGTCGTTTCAACAGTTATCTTACACTATTAACCTGATTCCCATTAGCGACAACCCTATGAGGGAAGTGAGCAGTTAACAGCTGAGGGGAGCTTGGAATGCGGAGGCATTCGATCAGCCGCCTCCGCTGAACAATATTGTCGAAGCTAATCTGCCAGGGACTAGATAGCTAGGTCACAGTGAACAATAATTATATACATAATCTAATCTTCCAAAGAACAGTCATTCGGTTATTATTTTACATTTAGAAATATAATATGGGTTTGATATGGTCTGATCGTGTTAAAATAACAGTTAAATTTAAAAGAAAAGGTGTATTGGTGAATGTCTCTCAGAGAAAAAATCAAAAAATAATATTATATCTTAGTATATCTAGAAAAATCAATCACAGTTTTTTAAACTCTGGATAAACAAAATATTAATACTAGATATAAAAACAATCTTTAAGTCCACTATAGTCGACTACATAAGATTGACGATTCTTTCCCGGGTAACTGTATTTACTTTTACAACAAACTTCCCTCTGACCTGAGAACTTTACCATTAAATATATTTAAAAAGTCAATTAAAAAACATTTTTGTGAAAAAGGTTATTACGCTGTTGTACTATTTGCAAGACAGGGACGCCTGTAAATGATCTGCTGGCTTCGTGAAATATTATTAAATTGTAAATAGGCCATCAATAAAAGCCTTCCCAAGTTTGCCGGTACCTCAGGTGGACCGCGTTTCGAACCGGTGGTCACTTTAAAAATATTCAATTTATTGAGCGAAGAGAAGTCGCTCCATGGGAGCTCCCATGGAGCGACTTCAATGGCGTTTGTAACACCGGGCAGAACTTCTCTATTTCTTATTCGTTTTCGGATTTTTTTTACTGCTACGGAAATCTATTCAAATTATGCAGGTCGTGACGAAGCCCGAATTTCAAAATTCGATCTAATAAAAAAGTTATCCGCAAAAATCATGTTGTCTATGGGAAAATACTTAGTTTGATTTAACGCTTCGCTCAAATTTATGCTGCTAGCATAGGTTACACCTTTGCGACTGCGGTCTTTAGTTCTAGTGTATGACATTTTGTAAGCGCCGTTATGGACTACGCAAAAAAATAAACATTTTTATTAAAGAGTTTACAACTTTCCATATATTTTTTCTGTTATAATATCTAATTTCAGAGTGTGGCGCATAAGGTGTAATCAGCCTATGTCAGGCCCACAATGGTAACAACAACGATATAATTTTTCCTCCTTGAGAGTTTTTTAGTTTTAGTTTTGTTTTTCGACCGTGGTCGTAGGTTAAGTAATTTGTATTTCAAATACTTTAGGAACGCAAGAAGACTCATATGATTTGTATTTTCTGCTCTCGTTACCAATGAGATGAGACGCCATCAAGTTTATAAGACAACCGATATTATCGCGTTCGCCCTCCATTGTTCGAGAGCTATACAAACTACACTGTTCTGGGAACTTTTACCCTTTGTGTACCAGACACCTGATATTGTTTGAAAATAGCAACTCGTGTCTTTACTGGAGCGAGCACTATCAATATGAGTATATGGAAAATGAACGGAGTTTATTTTTTCCTGAATTACTGCTGTCGTATATGTGCTTACTGGTTAGTAGGTAAATACCGCCTAATTTACATAAAATTTGTCATAACTAATTGAATCGGGCGTTACATGGCGGAAATCCATCGTAGAACGATAATAAAGGAGGGGAGGAGGATCCCACCACACACCCTCGATTCGTCAATCCTAACGCACAACGGTCGAGGATAACCTCCACCAATTGTAACGGAGGAATGACGAACCGAACTCCTCAAGGAAAAGGATGTAGGAGAGGCAAAAGGAAACCCTACCCTCCAGGTTGTCAAAACTTTTGCAATATTCCGCTTTACAAGGTGGCACTTAGTCGACACGTGTTTCGCCTACACACGAAAAACAAAATTTGTCCTTAAGGCAGGTTGATGGCGAGATTATCCATGAATTAATTAATATTCAATCGTAAATGTTATACCTATATAAACATGTCCGGTATGAAATCCGGAACAAGTCCATTTTTAACACGCTTTTATTAGTTTCACCTGTATGTTTGTTTGTTTGTATGTATGTAACTGACTCGATTTTGCCCAACTTTAGGCGATCAGATTTACTTTAAACGTTGTAGACTTATCAACGAATGACGACAATACAATATTTTGATAAGCTTATCTCATTATCCTAATTAGGATCGCCAGGATTAATGATTTTAATACAGGTCCTCTGCGTGAGAGCAAAAGAGATAGAGCAACAGCGCGGTCTGCGCATGCGTGTACTGTGAAGTGTATTTTAACACGTCTGTACATATTAAAAACGGTGTTATAAAAAATCGAACTAAAAAGTAAAAAAAAAGTTTAACAAAGCTAAAAAAACACGCTTTAATAGCAAATCGAACTAAAAATCAGAAAATGACTTAATTTATATTTTACTAGCTGTCCCGCCCGGCTTCGCCTGTGACATACTTCGAACCCCGTAGCCCCCATTTAATCCCGTTGTTTATTAATTTCACATTCACAATAATGTATGAACATTTTCCAAATTCATTGATTACTTCTCCGCTCTCCAGTACCTACCTACTTACGCCCGCACGGCCCGGTCGAGATGGTTACATGAAATTATTTTCTTTTCGTTTTATTTTGAATTTGCGATAACTCGTAAGATATTCATTTAATTTGTAAGGTGCAAAGGGACAAAATAATCTTCATAAAATGCTGAAGTCAACTTACGTAGTAAAAATGATAAGGATCTATTAATCCTTATCATTTTTACTACGTAAGTTGTAGTACATATTTGTGTAAATAGCCTTCAAATTACCGCTTAATAATTGATGGTTTTTTAAAGTATTAAAATGGATATAGTATGTTATTCTTATGAGATATACATATATCGTCGCGGACTTTTTTGTAGACCTACATAAGATACACAATTGCTCTATACATTATTTTGTTATAACTTAAAGGGTTTAGGCAGCGTTTTTGTTGAAAGCTCCCAGACGGCTTATTTTTTCCGACATCCCCAACAAATATCGTTATAATTTGGTCAATGTATACAAAAACTTAACAAATTATACATAAAAACCTTCTATAAGAATCACTCTAACTATTTAAAAAAACCGCATCGTAATTCGTTGCGTAGTTTTAAAGATCTAAGGTAATCTATGTATATAGGGACAGACAGCGAAAAGCGACTTTGTTTTATAATATGTAGTGATTTAACAGTTATAAAAAGTATACTAACTCAATATGTTTCAAATATTTTCAAAAATTCTAAAATAAAGTTATGAAAAGAAAATTAATTTCATTGTAAAAAAAAGCGTCACCTTATAGGTGAAATTTTACGAAATTCTGCAATACACGTAACCATTTATTCGTAACCAATAACAGGTGTACTAACTCATTCATGTTACTAACTTTGAAAATGACAATCATCTATACAACCGTTGAATAAATAAATATAAATATCGTTGGGACATCTCACACAACGCCATCTGATTCCAAACTAAGCAGAGCTTGTACTATGGTAACCAGATAACTGATAAACATACTAATATATTTCTAAATACATATATATTATAGATAAATAACACCCAGACACAGAATAAACCATCATGCTCATCACACAAAGTTTTATACTGGTTGGGAATCGAACCCACGACCTCTTGCGTAGCAGTCGGATACACTCCCACCGCGCCACAGAGGCAGTCGTTTGTTGCTTATTTACTACCTTAGGGGTAGAATTTTGCAAAATCCCTTCTTAGGGGACACCTACGTAATAGAAGAAACCCGCATATAAAGTTTGGGCTTCATAGCTATGGTAGTTTAAGAGCTTTCGTGATCAATGAGTCTGTGAGTGATTTTGCCTTTTATTGTGGCATTCGATATTAGTGGCATTTACTGATTCTACTGAAAGCTTAGGAAATCTAGGGACCAGTAGAGCACGTAGATGTTATAGGTGACTACTAAAATTATAATACTCTGTTACTTAAATAAGCTTTAACAGTCAAATAATGGAATATGAATTATATGTTACGTTTCTATAATTTTAAATAGGTATGTTGTCTAAGATAACCTTCAGTGCATACTGGGCGTGAAAAGTACAATTGAACGATACATACAATAATGGCATAATGGAGTACCAGGGGCAGCCACTGCACTATGTCGACAATAATTGATTTGACCTCAAACTTTTTGTTAAGGTGCAACATTCTGTTGTCTTTTAGTCAGTCAACAAAGTCATTCAAATCATGCTAGAAACTTAAATGGTCCTATAATTACAATCAGATTCGCGTGCTGCACTATAAATAGTGCACTATTAATGAAGCAGCTGTGTCATCTCGCTGCCGCTGCTGTAACGAGCGTCTACCGCCAAGTTGGCCAAGGCAATGGTGCCTGCATTGCACCAGAGGGCAAGGTCACTTCCTATGGCCAAATGCCAGTCGCTATACTTATTAGAAAAGACCTATCATTAAATTGCTACATATGTCTTTATACTATTAACAATAGATTATAGCTCCAGATACTTTGTTGTGTGCGTTGTATTGTTGATAAGATAAGATCTGTATTAGAATAGCGACGCGTCACGCGACCGTGTAAACACCGCAGATAATAATGACGATAACAGCTGTATTTATAGTGCGGCTGATAACTAGTACCTATTAAATATTTGCACCTGCAGCTTTCTTTGTTCGCGGGTTGGTGATCTCCAATTGTTAATGAAGATCCACCGTTTCTAACGCTTTATTTCTCAGTACGGCATTTATTTGTTAAATTTTGGAAAAATATATTAATTTATATTTGGGAGGCTTTGATTTAATGTTTTATTAACATCGATGGACAAAAGCATCGTCGTCGTGTACGGTTTTTATATGTTCTTGAAATAAAACTAAACTTATGTCTATTGTGCCTTCTATACCTGGTTGGTAGACACATATGTCAAAATAAACGGTTTGTTCTAAATTGCTGTTCAATTCAATCATAACTATAAGTAAGGCGTGTGTCTGTCGACCTAAGTGGTGATCGTGCGTCACTAGGTGATCGCTGCCAGGTTCAGAGTTCGCACCTCGTCTGACATCACGCGCCGTCACGTGCTGGTGTTAATCTGTGATTAGATACGTGACACTAGGTGAATGACACAATTTCGCACTATGAATATTGTTACTTGTTCTTTGTAAAAGCGATCTATCACTTACTCAATTCTGTTATAATAAGTGCATGAAAGGCATGGGGTCTTTCACATATTTCGGTACAAACTTTTCCCAGTTCATAATCGGATGAGATTTTTGTACATCAATAGATGGCCATTTATAAATTGTCCCATATTTTTGTTGTAATTAATGTGGTTTCCAGCATACATTTGCCCGCTCATAGAAGAAAGTTGTGCTCGTACTTTCTCTGCAGTTTGTATACAGCGCCATTATTTCATATAGAAAGACCTTAGAGCATCTAACTAAAAAATGAAAATTAAAAATAGTAACTAGTTTCTTTTTTTAGAAAAACTACCAATCTGGTATGAGTCCTTTAGCTCCCTCCCTCATTAATCATGCAAATAAGTCCTTCCCTTGCTTTATTTCTTTTAAACTTTTGAACAACCATGTGGCTAGTCTGATCTCTAAAAAACAACAAGAACCACTATTGCAATGCGTAGCTCGTTAGCCTAGATGCCGTCAAGTGAATACGTTTGTTGATGGCAAGCCAATCAGTGGCAATATAGCGAGACGTGGAGCCGGGCTGTAATAACTAGCTCACTGGACGCAAGTACTCGACGTAATTGCTATAACGATTGTACTCAATTCTGTTTTATTTGGAGTAAAGGAAAATACGCTTCGTGCGGCCTACATAGTACGAGCGATTTGTATATTTAAGTCAAAAGGGTTTAAATTACTTTTACTTTTATTTATTTTTTGACTGTGAATGTGGAAATCCCTTTTCCAGATGTCGCTATGACTTCAGGGGGATTTCGTTTAGACGGCCTAAGTAAAAATGTGTGCTTACATAACGTCTCACATTTAAGAAACGGACTGACTATTGTTTTTTTTTATTTTGTTGCGATTAGAGATAATTGTCAGATACCATATCAATATCGACACAGATTTATTCAGTTCCAGAGTTTAGAGGTATGAATTATATTTATATGCAACCCCCCCATATCAAGTACAAAATAAGGTGGGATTGTTCGTTTAATGACAACGACACTTACAGCAAGTTGAACAACCGTTCATCAGGAACATTCACAAAGTGTTATTTTAATGCAATGTGCGTGAATCAGTCCTCGATACGTATCTATGCGAATTGCGAAAAGAAAAAGTGTAATTATTGTGTTTACGTTATCTTTACTAGTCAAAGTGTGTTAATTAGTTGAAGGAAAGTTATCCTGTGCTCTAGCATTAGATAAAAGATATTTTTTCTGTGGCATAGGCGAATGCATATAGCGACAAATCTTGTTTAAATCCTATCTCGCCTACTACAAAAAAGGAAGCGAAAGAAGTATGCATGGATTGCAAAGCCTGGCTATCTGTCCTCTTTGACTACCACATCAGGGATCCAGTGTGAAGATAGTTAGTTTATATTGTAAACTTTTCTGTAGCGTAAAAATCATACTATATCATTTGTCTACGGCGATATGATGTATTATAATCAGAAACTTTTTATAATCAAGGCCAGTGGTGACCTTCGCTCATATCATCACCTATAAGTGCACCTTGATATGTAACAATAGGTGCACACGGCTATTATGTGGACAGCGTGTTTCGTCGTGTGCGCACGCGCTCTCATTAGTGATTATTAATTGATCGTTAGCGTTGTTAAGTAACTGACGAAGCGGCCACTGCTCTCGAGAAAAGTGAAATTTTTCCCTCTCTCTCCCCTCTCCGTACCCGTGAAACGTGATTAACTTGAATAAAAATTAAGCCTTTGTTTTTAGGTAGTTTAAGTTAAATAAAGTCATTAAAGTAAAATGACGTAATACATAATTAACACTTATATCACTTTTATTTTATCAGTTAATGTATTGTATCTGCCAACATCTGTACTTTTATAATAATTTGGCAGCAAATAATTAGCGCCGAGTAGTTTCAGGGCACTATGTTTAACGTTACCAGTGACAAAGGAGGAGTGAGAAAATGTATTTAAAAGTCAAAAAGAACTTTCACATTATAATATTAATTTTTACTTTAGAAACTAGTTTCTTGATTAGGTAACATTTAAAATTACACATACTGGGGGATCGGGGAAGTACCATCCGCACGCAACCTTACCACGGATACTTTATTTCGAGGACTCGATAATAGACATTTGGTAAAAAGTTTGTTGGGCTGTAAAATTACATACACTCGGGAAAGTCGCGATTGGTACCTTGGATGTAGATTTCATAACTTTCCCACTACTCCTATTTATCTTGTGGAATAGAAGACATTTTAACTTTTCATAGGACTGTCGAGTAGGTCCAACTCGTTGTTATTGTTCTGGTGTTGGTCATTGTTGTAGTTCCTGGTGCACAGGAGTGACAGCAAGTACTAAGTGTGAGGATTGTCCCATTTCACTCCTGCAATATTTTTTTCTGATTTAGTGGTCAATAATTTTATGCACATATAATAACCTATGTACGGGTGTGTTTATGTATCGGTCGTAACATCTCCATATTAATGAATGCATGTTTACACAACCAGGTATACGATAGTGTTATATAATATTGTATAAGCAGCTGTTCCGAAAAACTGAGTATATCACAACCCGAAGTTTCCGCACATCATATCTCGATAAAGGAAGCTGTAAACACTAGGTGTAGTTATGTCCATACCAACTAGCGCTAGCGGGTATACGCGGTTATGTGAACTGTCGCCAATCGCTTGCCTGACATATGCGCTTCCTACTTCCGTGGATAGATATTGACTGTATTTAGATGTATTTTTATTGTATACAATATATGTACTGCATTCCCTAGAGAGAAAGACTGGCTGGGAGACGAAACGATTCTAGATTATTCTCCGAAACGGTAAGACTTTCACATAGCGTCAATATGTATTCCAATTATTGCCAGTCAGACAACATATACAAGAAAGTAAACACAAAACTCAAGTTCCATCATAAAGTTATATATTCTTTATAAATAGGTTACTATCTACTTAGTCATAGTGCGTTATTTCTAAATATACTCAAATTAAATTATATTTATTTGCGGAAACATAAATATGTATTAAACTTAGTAATTGATCGTAATCGCTTGTGTTACTTTAAGTAAATTCGTGACTCAACTGCGGAAGACCACCAGTGTTATTATTACATTTTATTGTGTTGAAATTAAATTAAATTCATATAATAATTAATAATATACAATTTTATAGTTTGTTCAGCAAAACGTGAACACCTTGAGCAGTATATAAAACAGACACTGGAGAGAAGGGATGCTACCAAGATCTTTCGCGCGTAAGGCAACCTAGTTTAGTAACGTGATGAAGACCTTTGCTTTTATGTTAAGGAATAGTCTCAAGGCAGAGTATTCTCATCCTCCTCACTTTCATTTTCTGCCGCTTTAAAACACTTTTTTACTATCCTAATATTACATACATACATACATATTGTCACGCCTTTATCCCCGAAGGGGTAGGCAGAGGCATATTAAACGCATACGCTTCACCGTATGCACTTTAGTCCCACGTAACAGGTGGTGAGCCCATTGCCGTGTTGATATGGACAGGCGCAGGCTGCACCGACCTGCTGTTGAATTTTTTTAAGCCGTCCATAAGGCCTTCAACTTGGCTTAACGACTGCCATTTTATTAGCAACCGGGACCAACAGCTTAACGTGCCTTCCGAAGCACGGGACTGGGGTGGGTCTAAAGGGCCGAATAAAGTTAATAAAATAAAATGTGTCTATTTTAGATGTTAAATTCGGAAGAAATTTTGAACCCGTTGCCTTTTTAGTGAGGTGGTAACAAAAAGGCTAAAAGTTATTATGTGCTAGATACTAATTAACACGACCAATTAAAGTCCTGGTACTCTCGGACTCTAATATTATAAAAACGCAAAGAAGTTTGTGAGGTTGTAGGAGGTAATCTCGGAAAATTAATTCACTATTAGTAAGGTAAATTATCCCTGAATGCTATTTGCTGACTTAAATCTTCTTTACGCAGGCGGATTGCAGGGTAAAATTTTACCTAAAAAATAACCGGATTGCAGAATTGTTGACGATTTTTGCTCTAGCTAGAGTGATGGAAATCGAAATAAGGCAAGAAAATGTTCAAAATTACGACTTCGTGAGGAGTTAACTTTTTGGTAATCTTGAGCTTCGTCTTGGACTTGTTACCAACTTCCTTAATGGATTTCGAACGTGTTAAATGACATTTCAATTATTTTAGAGTTTTATTCGGTTTCCGCCGCGCCGTTTAGTACTGACGTAATTGTACAGTGCACCGTCCGGGGAGCGATTCGCGCTCTGCACAATCAAAGTGAAAGACAAACAAGGTCGGCTCTTGACATACTTATATTATTAATGTTATTATTTGGTTTAATCGCACTTAAGGCGAACTCAATTACAAACTAAACTAACGATCTTCACGCTATATCCCTGACGGGGTAGTCAGAGAGGACAGATTGCCAGGTTTCGCGATCCATGCATCCTACATTATTAGTAATTGACCTCCTAAAATTTATGAGATTTAATCACAGACTTGGGTAACGTGGTCTCACTACAGGGGATGCCGACGACCGTGCGAAGTGGAGGAGAAAATGTAGGAAAGCGGACCCCGGGCGTCGCGAGACGCAACTGGGACAGACGCTCGGACGATGATAAACCACAGACGTTTAACTGTTTGCTTAGGATGCGAAGGTGCTATCATTAATCTAATTATATGTTCCTAGTCTAACTTGGGAAATTATACTTTAACGGTACTACTTAGTAGTGGAATGTTGACGAGCTCAGCAAAATCCTAAACAAACAGCTTTATTATTTACTACAGCATTCGTGTGTGGAACAATTAGACAATACTAGATGATACCTTAATAAATGTTGTTTTGTCATACAATTATTTATTTTTGAATTATTTATTCCTAGCCTTGAGTTTAATTATATGACCATGGCATTTATTTTTGACGTCTATTCAAACAGTGTTTTTTTCATTATCAATAGATTAGGAAGGTTGAGGACACATCCCTCATGTTTTTAACCAGATAGCAATACATTACGTATCTTTACGGCGTTTCCCTATTCTTACCTTTCAAAGTTCGTAGATCTCGCGCCTAGCACCCACGCCAACATTAACACGTCAGCTGATTGAAAGTATGTCGACATTCTTGTTAACGCCACCACATAGGCGTGTAAAGTCAATCTCAGCACATTTGCGGTAATTGTGGTTTCACCGGTCGGGCGACATTCCTCGCTGCCCTACTGTCGCCCATGCGTTAACTGAACACGTCCAAATGGACAAGTGGGTATTCCAAATTATTACTAAGTCTAACCAAAGTCTGACAGGAGCCCTGGGGCTATCCGGGGTGCCCTTTCGATCGCATTATGTTTTTCAGTATAATGTAGTTTGGCATAACAGTTTCAGCATAAAGTTTTCTCGCATAAATTATGATAAGCAGTGTTATAAATCATAATGGTTTTATTGGCATAACATTACTTACTCTAATTTTTTTATCATAATTTTAATCAGCATAAATGTAAGGGGCATAATTGTTATACGCCTAAAGATAATTTATCATAAAATACAAAACGCATAATGAAGGTATGGATAACCGTTTAAATCATAAATGAATAATAATTTGACTAAGAATATTTAAGAAATGATAGGACACCATTGTAAATATTCATCTCACTCCTAGCCAAGTTTTTAAGCTGTAACATATAAAACGATATTTTAAGTGTTATTTTTTTTAGACTAGTCTTGAGCAAAGTCGTAAATAGGTACGACGACGAGCGAAGCGAGGAGGAGTATAAGGTCACTTGTGACCACAACGCGCGAGCGAAGCGAGCGGGCCGCGGCAGCGGCCGGCGATGTGCCATAATAGAATCGCTCGTTTTAATCTACCTACTTTATTTTTGTATTTTATTTATATATTCTATATATAAGTGTTAAAATTTTGCATTTCAATATTAAACCCTATCCGCCCTCGCGCGCGAATCTCACTGCGAATCGAGACGCAAAGCGCGGCGCGAATCGCGGCAAAATCTGCCAACTGCCCACACTCGCAGAGATTCGCGCCGGGCTCACAGTGTAGTTCGCGCTCTTAACGCGTATGCACGCCAAGTTAGTATTTAATCTACATAGTAGTTATGGAAAGTGAAGTCACTACAGCAGCTGTAAGCTGTAGTGGCAATTTATATAACATTCTATAAATGATAATTCTAATTAATTACTCCACATGAACATTTTGAACGCAAAATCGTAGTCTTTATTGTAAAAATGAAAACACAACCATCCGTGACAATTGCTACAGAGCGACTGAGCTACCCGCGAATGTGGTGTCTTCTCGTGTTCGCAACAAAAACCGTCAATTTTCGGGAAACACGGCGCGAACGAGCCGCGAAGTTCGAATAATATGCGAACCGGATCCACATTCATGATTCGCAGTCGCTTCGCGACTTTGCGCGCTACTGCGGATAGGCCTTTAGACAGTTCAAGCTTAGATATAAAAATATATACTCGTTGACATTATGGTATTCTATATGTATGACTTGTAATCTTTATGCGAGAGTGAGTGAAATGCCAATAAATGTTATGATAAGTAATCGTTTTTGTAAAAAAAATTATGCGTAAACATTTTATGTCATTATAATAAAAAAATTATGGGAAAATAAAGTATGCCTAATGATTTATTCTGTTTGAACGTTATGCGAAACGCCAAAAAACGTTATGCAGTTTTAAGTTATGCCTCTAAAATTTATGCAACCCAATACGGACCCGGGCTATCCGTCCGAGGCCTCATTCGGAACTCTCGGCCACTCTCAAGGTCAATGTGTGTTTTAGTAGGAAGGAGCCGGCACACGAAAAAACGTTTGGACATAATAATTATATCCTCAAGATTTAAAGTTACATTGATTATATCGAACTTAAATAGACTTCAACGTCTTTACCCGGCCTGCTATTAAACTGTAAATCTAGTCTATTCCTCTACCACTATCGCTGTGGTAGGGGAATAACTGCCAAACAAATATCTTTGCTGCGCAAAGTAAAATAGAGGTCATCAATTACTGTGACTGATTAAACATCTTTCAGGTTGAACGATTATTTACATGTCACATTGCCAACTGACCCAACAGTATCTAGCTTAAATCTTCTCAATAATTTAATCCTCCCAGGATGTTTACAGAGCATCTATTCACATTCTACTTGTTCTTTTCTTATTCATGTGCTTTATACATTGCACAACTTACTTAACACCGCGTTTTGAAGTTTGCAAGGCACATGTGCTAGTGTACGTGCGTTATCTACAAAACATGATTGTGTGACCAAAGTATGCATAGAAATAGTCTAGACCCTATTAGAGTATAACAGAAAGGCATTTTTATCTGTAGAAGTGTTTATTCATGGTTTATCCACGGAGTATGTATATCTTTGGTGTCTATAAAAAACATAAGAAGTAAACAACAAGCCAATTTTGCTAGTAGAGTGGCTAGAAATAAAACATGGCGGGGGATTGTCAATAAATATTAATTATTTATAATAAACTTACTGTGCCCCGCGGATTCGCCCGTAACACAGTTTGGTCCCTGTGGCACCCACTTGTCCATCCTGTCGTTAATTAATTTAAACAATAATGAATGAATATTAGCACGAATGGTTAACATTTTTGATTACTGTACGGTTCTCCCCGATATTATCGGATACAAAAATATTTTCTCAATTCTTACAAGTAGTTCTTGATTGATGAATCTTGAAGAAGCGAAAGAAGTATGCATGGATCGCGAAGCCTGGTGATCTGTCCTCTCTGACTACCCCGTCAGGGATACAGCGTGAAGATAGTATAGTTCTTGAGTTCAACTTTAATATTAGTACATAGTATTTACATTAATGGCATTTCCGTCTGTAATGGCAGCCTTCTATCCAGGGATGTCGTCATAACTCTAGTTAATACAACATAATTGGTATCTAGTCTCAAAGTAAAAAGTACCTAGTTACTCAGCAAATAACATAACGGTCCACGTCGCAATGCAACAATGTTCTATTGGCTGCTGCTGATGTTACCGACCTGGCCCTGCCCCAGGTTTGGCCAATCATTGAAAACATAGAGTGCGTGTATATGTGAATTAACTTACAAAAACTTTCAAAAATGTTTATTAACACCGACGTATTATATATATTATTATCTAGTTTACCTTTACGTAAACATTAGTTGACGCAACTCGGCCGAGACAAACAAGACTAGCAGGAAATGCTGAGTGGCTCCAAGAGCTGGCGAAAGGTCATCGACACGGAGCCGCGAGGCCTGCGGACATGTTCCGTCTTTGTTGATGATACGTGCAAATTTTTACTTATGTTAAATAATCAAATCAATTAAAATATCAACTCGATGTCTCATTTATTGTATGTTTAATGTTTTTGTTAATTGCCAAGCGAGACTCAAATGAAAAGAAAATACTACATTTCACGGTGAAGTGAATTATATCCACACATGCAGGTTTTTAAGTATCGATTATTGTAACTAAACTAGATAAAACTAGTTAATAGTTCGATGACACAAGTAAACCATAAAATGTGTTTGATAAAAATGGGAAAAAGGAAAGAACCAAGATGAAACGCAAATGCACGTCATCCGAAATAAAGGTGTAAGCTGAAAAGTTTGTTTGTTAGTTCAGACTCAGAAACTACTGGTCGGATATGAAACATTTTGGTTGGATTTTACTTGGTTGGACTATATATCATCACGCTAGTACCCTCGAGAGCTGAGCAGTAATCATAAATAATGACAAATCTAGCAATTTTTTGCATTATTGTACAATTTATAAGCAACGAGATTAAAATAGGTGCGACGGCGACGTGAGATCGAAGTATGTCACAGGCGAAGTGTGGGGGGGGGTCACCTAATATTTTATAATTATAGAAAGTGTACCTACCGCACAGGTCGTCGTAAATGCCACATTGAGATAAGGTATCTATCTAACAATCATCTAATATATTTATACTTTATTATACATTAAAATAATAGGAATCAAATGGCTCTCATTGTACCAATTACTCTACAAAAATAATTACATTTTATAATTTTATAATTACATATATTCATGAAAGTGTTTGTAGGATTACGCATTCTGTTGTTAACTTGCTTGTTATTCTTTTATTACCCATGGGTTCATGGTACATATATAGTGTAAAAGCATACATAGTATGTAATTTTGACTTCCGACACTTGCTCGGGGTATTTAATAGTGAATACTAAAACCTATACAAGGTACTCCTAAGGATATTGTCTATGGAACGTAATATTTAGATTTACTATATTTTTCCAATCATACACCCAATCCGAAGACAGGGACAGAATAATGATGTTAAAAGCTAAAAGTAAAAACTTTTAATACGGAGATAATGAAGTACTGCACTGAACCTAATTAATTTTCTTTCAATCCGTGAATTCAATATTATTTGTCCCAAAACTTACGATTACACATTACCTTGCGCACGCCGTTGTGGGGCATCGGATGATGTCTGTATTGCCTCGGCTTATGATTCATAACTTGTTTTTTTTATACTATTAATGATAAAGTTTATTAGGTATGTAGTAATCATGCACAATCATGTACTCACAAGTGGCTATAAATAGAGTTTTACTCAAACTTCTCCTGAAAATAAAACAAAATAAAATAAAAATGTCTTTATTTTGCATAGACCATTTCAACGGTGCTTACAAAATGTCATACACTAAAACTAAAGAAAAAAATTGTATATTTAAAGTGACCACCGGTTCGGAACGCGGCCCACCTGAAAAGAACCGGCAAGAAACTTAGGCTTTTTTTTTGAAGGCCTATTTACAATTTAATATATTATAACTATAATATTTTATTTGCCAGCAGATCATTTCCAGGCATCCCTGTCCTGTAAATAGTCTTGAATAGAGTAATAACCTTTTTCACAAAGCTTTCTTTTAATAAGCTTTTTAAATTTATTTAATGGTAAATTTCTCAGGTCACAGGGAAGCTTGTTGTAAAAGCGTATACAGTTACACTGGAAAGAATCGCCAATCTTATGCAGCCGACTGTGGTGAACTAAAAGATTGTTTTTATGTCTAGTGTTTATATTATGTACCTATATCACAGAGTTTAGTAAACTGTGATAGATTTTTCTGGACATACATAAGATTGGCAAAAATGTATTGTGATGCTACGGTTAGAATATTTACTTCTTTGAATTTTTCTCGGAGGGAGACTCTGGGGCCCAAATTATATATAGCGCGTACAGCCCGCTTTTGAAGAACAAAAATGTTATTTAAATCTGCAGCACTCCCCCAAAGGAGAATACCGTAAGACATAATACTATGAAAATAGCTGAAGTAAACCATTCTAGCCGTATCTACATCTGTTAGAGTCCTGATCTTTTTTACAGCGTATGCAGCCGAACTTAACCTAGAGGCCATATTTTCTATTTGCGGGCCCCACTGCAAATTGGCATCAATATTTATACCAAGGAACACAGTTGATTCCACAAACTCTAACACTTGTCCATTAAGTTGAACATTGGCCGTAACTTGTTTTACATTTGGTAGAGTAAATTTAATACATTTAGTTTTGTTTTCATTTAGGCTAAGATTATTTGAGCTGAACCAATGAACTACTCTCGTGATTGCATTGTTTACATCGTCATAAATATCTAATAGTCTTCTAATTTTAAAAATCAATGAGGTATCATCTGCAAACAAAACAATCCTATTCCTGTCCCCTACATAAAATGGTAAATCATTAATATAAATGAGGAACAAGAATGGCCCAAATATCGAGCCTTGTGGCCCATTGCAACCATGGATCCTACAGAACGTGTACCATTAATATCGACCCTTTGTATTCTATTGTTCAAATATGAAGACAGAAGGTCGAGAGATTTGCCTCTTATTCCATTGAGTTCTCCTCTTATTCCAATTCAGTTGAAATGACGCCATTCCTCACTATTTTACTACATTATAGGTAATCAAACTTTAATCTATAAAACCTTGGGGTATGAAAAAGAAACTAAACGACACAAAACGGAAAAAACTTAGGATTAACCTTCTGTAATTATATAAATATTCTTATTGCCTTTTCTTTACTGGAATACCCGAATACTATAAGGGTAAGACTTAAGGTAATTCCCACCTATCTAATTATACCTACTTCAATATTTCCTTGCGGGGCTCTCTGTTATCTTGAGCAGTGATATACAAATATACAAACGACGGATGACTGACCGTGATGTTGAGCGCCACTCGATGAATCCATTCATATTGTTATCTGCGTTTATTGCAGTATATTATGATAATGTCGTTATTGACCTATATTCCTAGTTATAGTGACTAAGTGGAAATGAAAAAATAAATCCCAAATGGTACGTAATACATTGCGTCTTATTATATAATGTTTGTAGTGAATAAGTCACAATTGTAAAATAGGCGATCCCCCACGGTTTCGCCCGTGACATACTTTGAACTCCCGTCGCACCTATTTAATCCCGTTGGTTAAAAATTCTACACTAATTCACAAAAACTTGCCCGATTTGTCGACATTTATGATTACTGCTCCGCTCCTCAGGGTAGTAGCATGATGATATATAGCCTATAGGCTTAATCGATAAATGGGCTATCCGAAACAAAATTATTTTTTCAAATCCGTCCAGTACTTCCTAAGATTAGCGCGTTCAACCAAACAAACTCTTCATCAGCTTTATAATATTTATAGAACCGACTTTTTATATTAATAGAATTGTCAAGGACTAAATCGCCATGGAATTTTTCCAGAAATAAAATAAAATACTTCCGTCACATTCGTTCGCTAGTTTATTTCAGGCAACATCACGTGTTTATTTTCAAATATGCTGTCGGCTTTGAGGTGCCCGTGAAATCAAACGAGTAAACAAACTGAGTGGAACTATCAAGTGGAGGACGTGTCACCAATTAAATCTTATTCATATTTGAAATCTAATTATTGCTCGTACGCCCACTTGCTTTTCATTTGACGGAACTAGATTCATTATATTTTTAGGATGGGTGAGCATTGTAGTTTATATTTCCTGTGTTGAAGATTTTAATTTACCTAATTATGAATTATCACTGTAAAGCGAGGCGAACGATGCTATGCTTTATAGAGAGGTTTTATATGCACTTCAAAACGGATATAAAGTGTCAAAATAAAAAGGATGTATGCAATAAGTTTGTTTCAACAAGTTTATGGTTTATAAATATGGGTGAGTGAACGAAGAGCTCTTTAATGGGGTTTCTTTAGATTGATTCCCTATTAATCAAATGAGACAAGCATTGTACACGTAAAGTGTGAAAATTTGGATCATCTAGGTATTCTAGGTGACAATATATTTAGGTTACATCTGATTAAGTAAGGGTCTCCGCTTGAATGCAAGTAAAACTAAGGTTCTAGTATTTGAAAGAGGTGACGTAAGAACTAAATGCGAGATTAGGGTAAACCAGGAACGTCTAGAGCAAGTGAATGAAATTGTGTATTTAGGAAGTATGTTTAGCGCGGATGGAAGATGTGATTCGGATGTAGAACGGCGAGTAGCTGCCGGAAACAAAGTTAACGGTGCTTTGTCCCAGTTAGTAAAGCGACAAAGCATCGTAAAAGAAGCACGAATGGCGATTCATAACGCAGTGCTAGTGCCAACTTTGCTTTACGGTAGTGAAACCTGGGTATGTCAGCAGATGCATGAAAGTTAATTGAATGCTGTGGAGATGCGATCACTTCGAAAATAGTGCGACGTTACCTTGGCCGACCGAATACGTAACGAAGTGATACGCAATATGGCAGGTTTGAATGAAAGTGTCAGCGTTAAGCTGGAAAACGGCGTGCTCCGTTGGTTTGGACACGTCCAACGAATGAGTGAGGAACGATTGACGAAGAATATATATTGTTCAAAAGTAGAGGGTAGAAGGAGTCAGGGAAGGCCGAGACTTACATATGAAGACCACGTGAGCAGATTGCTCAAAAACGGAAAGGTCAAAAGTACTCGGATACCCAGACGTGCGTGTATGAAGCGATTGATGAATCTCGGAAACGCCAAAGAAGTATGCATGGATCGCGAAGCCTGGCGATCTGTCCTCTCTGACTACCCCGTCAGGGATACAGCGTGAAGATAGTTAGTTAGTTAGTTAGTTACATCTGATTAAAATCTTCACTTCGTAGCCAGGCATCTTGGGTCCGCTTTCCTTGCATTCACGTCGCCAATTTGAATGAAGCACGTTTCCGCTTCAATTGTATGATATCAAACTAACATAATAGTGCTATAATGTCTGCGGCCCTTAAGACTGCGCGCTTGCACGTGCGACTGAGTATGTGCACTTTTACGCGTTTTTTGCGTCCTCGTAGTCTGATGATGAATGAGATACGTTTAATATTGTAAATGAATAACATGAAAGCATGACAAGAATCATTTGCTTTATAAACGGTATGCATCTACACGGCCATCTAAGCCAAACCCAAACGAAAGCAGATGCTTCTCTTGGTGGTAGAGGAGCATCTGCTGACTGATGGAGAAGTATGTGGCGGGGATGCCACTAAGGGAGATCAAACGGCAATCGCTTTCAAGTATTAAAAAAAAATGGTTCATGGTACATGGTTGCATGGTTGAATTAGGAAAATCTTCGGTGTTTTATAAATCGACGGTGTAATGAAAATTTCAATATTGATAGAGTATGCAAATATGTAATGAAATGAATTTAATGTGGGAGATAAATGAAATGTAATCTATATTTAGTGCAGTCCATGGTAGTGTCGTTTCCGTACTTCAAGAATTCTTCTTGTTTGTAGGCCATTAGGCAAAGTAATGGATAGCACACATTCTCTGTAGTATCATGATAAATGTTTGATTCGTTTCTTGTTTAAGTTGTATTTTTTGTTCCTATACGCAATGGAAATGACTTTCGCTCCAGAAAACATGAGCAACTGTATTTGATCCGTTCCATTTACTGACATGGTATGCTTTCCGCATATAACTATGGCGCCGCCTAACTGTTTTACAACCGAAACTTCTAACGGCCATACAAATAAAAGTTCTACTTGTGGCGATCTTGTTGATTAAAAATGTCCGTCGTTTATCTTAACCACAACAAAGCAGTGATCAAAGTCTGATTGTACCAATTAACCCTACTTCGTGAACTGTTCTCTCAATACATATAATAATATAATATAATATAGTGGAGTCTATTATTAGCAAAGCATCAAAGGCATTAGGTTTTATTTTTAGAACTTGCTCCAACATTCGTACCTTAAAGCCGGCAAAGATTATTTACTGTCCCTACGTCCCTAGCCACCTCCAATATGTTTCACAAGTATGGAATCCTCACTATGAAGTTTACAGAGCTCGTATTGAGTCTGTTCAAAGAAAGTTCATGCGGTACTTGAACTATAAAGCTAAGCAAACATCGACAGGCTACGAGCATCGTTGCAAGCGATATCATTTCTTGCCGTTAGAAACAAGGCGCAATATTAATGATATCTGCTTCTTGGTTAGAGTAGCAAATGGCTCGATAGATTGTCCGGAATTGTTAGTTTTATTACGAGTTATTGAACTGAAGATGAAATTCATACTGTCAGTGTGAACGACCAGTCGCTCGAGACCAACTGTCTGTATGTTGAACTTGAGTCTGCCTTATCTTAGCTGGTATCGGTGAAATAACATACTTTCATACTGTCGTTGTAAATGGATTTTAGGTTATCAGACTGTTGATAACCTTATGCATTTAACAGCAATCATCCGGGACTCGAGTTCTTACATTAGGAGGTGCCTTTTTAGAGATCAATCAGTGTCGATATTGAAATGCCATTAAAATTGTTTTTCAGTCCAAACACAATGTAGTATGTAGGGAATCAGGCTCGCTAATTTATTCTGAAAAATAAATTATGTGTTGAATCTCATTTTGGTTCCATTGCCTATGATTTTGCTGAAATTTTACAACACAATCGCTTCTAAGAATAGCTACGCGGCAACATCAAGATGAAATATCGTAGTGGATAATCAATTCAAGTTTCAATACGCGGTAGATTACTCAAGTACGATATAAACTTACATAATCGTCTCTCAATGACTAGAGGTCGTTATACCAACAGTAGTGCAAAATGGCGGTGGTCCATTGTGTCCAATCAATTGGAGCCTTGGAGGTGGTGTCCACTCGCTCAATTAGTGCGTTGTTGTAGCGACCGCGTGATTCCCATTGTGGCAGTTGTGAGCAGTCACTTCGAGGCCTATTGGCGCTGTCTCGAGATAATCGACAACACCAAATTGGCCATTGTTTACGTTCAACGGATTGAACTTAACAATTTGTCTGACGAACATGAGGTGAATCCAATTACACATCCGCTTAGCAATGTTAAGCACCTCACGTTTTTAACCTAAAAGTTGATAAGGACATACTACTCTGCAAACTCGACTTTAAAGTATGGTTGACTTGCACAAACTCATCCGAGCCGCGTCCATAGTCAGTAAGTATCAATACCCTTTATAGGTGGAGGGTGGCCTTCAATCTCTGAACAGTGAACAGTCATGACTTTCCATTAGGCCCGGGCGGTGGCGACGAACTAAATATTTATAATAAAAATCTCTGACTACAATAGTTTTCTGATCTAGTTTCCTTCGTAAAATAATATTGGACTGTGATAGCTTTATAACACAAAGTGGCAGAACCTTACCAAAAATTCTTTAGGAATATTGCATAAGTATATTTTATTCTTTGATTGTACAACTTTACTTCACTTCGATAATGTTGCTTTTATCGCGACGATACCATCAGGGATTTATTAATTATCGAGCGAGGCTCTAATGAACAATTTAATGGAAGTTCCGTAGCCGGAGGCACCCTCCACGGGAGAGTAGATTACATTAACGGCGGCGACGTCCGGCCCAGCCGTTCACCCGTCCCCGGTTAAGCCAGCCAGGGTGACTCTTTAATTACTCCTCGGGTTAGTGACAATATTAATGGACTTGATGTGATTAACAGTTCGATTATGAATAATCAGTACTTACTAATATTGTAGAGGCGAAAGTTTTGGGTGTGTAATGTTTGTTACTTTTATGAGCTCAAACTGCTTGACCGACCAATTTGGATAAAATTTAGAGTGAGTTGTGTCAACTAATATAACCTAGAATAACACATTCTATTCATCTCAGGGACAACGTGTCTCTGGGAAACGTGTAGGTATGGTAAACGCGTAAAGCGGACGGGTTGCGGAGGTGCCCAAGTATATTTTGGAAAATTGGTTCAAAAGACAGAGAATATAGTATTTTATTTACAATCTAAGCATACCGGAAGAAAGATCTGAAATCTGAAAATGAATAGGCAATAAGTGCCAATATCTATGGATTGGCCGTGTTATCCATACTTACATAAAAACTAAACATACTCGTAGGGATCATTATCGAGTCGAGTATTATACATACATTATATTATGTTTATTTATAGTAAATGAACTTCCGTATTTACAACGGCTCAATTCATTCATTAAATTCATCAATGATAATTCTGTTATTGTTTACGAATGCCAACACTCACCTTTGACCCAGAGCTTGTCTTGGAGAGACCCCAGACCGTTCGTCTGTACACCAAAGTAACCGTTATCGAATATCGAGTTTTGTCACGAACACCGATCTAATTGGTTTACTATACATATAAAGTAAGTATATGTATAAAGTCAAGACGGAGCAGTCTGCTACGTTTTGACTTTTTCAACCAAACAGTAACTTATGCAAAGTACCATACATGTAATTAAATAAAATCCGTATGTAGAGTAACTCTGCTGATAATGCAATAAATCTGGTAATGAAATTTATAGTGGTCCCGTCGTAAGGATAGTCGATGCTGGAGAGTCCTCGGCTAAGGACATCGACATAATCATAAAACTTTCTTTTACTGCATCAGGAGATATAGATGGCATTAAATATTATTATTAAATTTGTATTTTACTTTACTTTATATTACTTTATTTATATTTTAGAACACAAAGGTATGTATTTTTCTCCAAACATAGCTCATCTATAGAAGGCAACATATCTTTTATTTTGATGGAAATCATATTTTAAAGACGTCCAGTATGGTAAACCCTTTTAAATAACTAGCAAGACATGAAATGTACTAGCAAGAAACTAAAATTAATACCTTTACCAACAAGAATGTTCGTTGCGTTGCAACGACCTAAACAAATTTAATATTCTTAAGTGAATCACCGGATCCCACGCTCAACTAAAATATCAGACGAATATACGTCTGTCATCTGCTATTAATAGTTTTGTTGAATCAAGACGTTCAGGGCTAGGAACTTCTAAAAGATTTATAATTATAGATCTTAAATAGTAATTGCTTTCGCGATGCTCTCAAATATCTTTCATAAAAATGTATGTTATGTATTTATTGTTTAATATATGTTTCAAATGGTATGAATAATGGTAATAAAGGGATGCCCTTATGAACAATAATAATTCTGTCTTTTAAATTCTGAGTGATTTTCCAGAATTATTACTCTTCCACTTGGTCTTAGTCTCCTGGTCCTCCGATATCAATTCCTGTCATAGCAAAACGTAGAATCTTATATAGTATAGTTGAAATTACCGTCTCCCCCCCCCCCCCCCCCCCCCTGCAGGCGAAAGGCATAGACACACTATGACCACATAACTAATCTACACAAGAAAGCTAAGCTTCTTATGACGACACGCCGATAATATAACTATAGCTATAAATAACTTAAACCATAACTATTGCTTACAGAATATGACTTCATGTTATGTAAGACTTAAGATACATCTTTTTAATGTCAATCGAAGCGTTTAAAGTTATAAGTGGATTCTTAAATTATGTAAAATACACAAAAGAAAATGTTGTCTGGTCAATTTTTAAGTTAATTTATTTATGATGTAATAACGATCATGATGGAATAAATTAAATCACGCTAAAGCATCAAGTGGCAGCCCTAAACAAACAAAAGATTTGTCCTTCGCCTCCATCGATTCACAAAACAGTGTGTATAATTATAATTAATCAAGACGAGAATTGTATGTGCCCGCCCCACGTACGGCGCCTACATGTACACTTACCGACAAGAAATATTGGCAAACAATAACACGAGAGTTAACGTTGTCGTATTAACTTCGTTACCTCATCTAGGTAGTCGTAACAATTGTTTCTGAAGGTCAAATTTTAGTCCAATATATTATCTCATGTCAGTAGAGGTTCTGTTCAGGCAGGCATCCTTGCTTATAAGGTTTCTTTTAGACCACTCCCCCATGTGTGCATGAAATTCGTGTGGAACCTTTATTTCACGTATTCTTTGGCATTATTCGAACTCATTATAGCGATAACACTAATCATGCCACCCGTGAAGTCGCAGTTAAAAATCATCTTTCCTTATTAGCAATGTATGAACTTTGACTACGAGTAATTTTCAATATAATGTATACTCATATTTAGACCTTGACTTTATATGGAATATCCCGACGGGGATTTACTAAATAAAACCCAATACCTTAATAATTACGATAATATAAAATAAATTCCTAATATAAATAGCGACCGTAATTCCCAATATTGTCTCCAACTAAGCTAATATACATATATTCCAGTTCAGTAACATTTCAATAACACAATCCAGCGTCAATGTCAGGCCCTTAAACCAATTAGCACTTCCGCCTTACGGCTCAGTTTACATGTTTTGTGTCCAAAATGGAAACTAACGAACCAAATGGATTTAGAATTACAGCGGAACAGCCTTGTAGTTGTGTGACACACGTAGTTTGTATATTCGGTTGTCACATTTTCCTCAGAGCAGTCTTAGTTCTAATCAAGTATCCATCTGTGTTTCATTAGTATTTTTTTCACATTTCGTGTTATCTATCTATACTAATATATCTTCGACACCTCGCTACTGCTATTTATTCTGTGACCTCGAAAACCCAATTTATTTTTCTTAAACAAAACTGTCATTCCTAATGGAATAATCTACATCGAAAAGGAGGGTAATTTGAATTTTAATCTTAGTATAGATAAATCTGTTGGAAAATATGTAAACATTTTTAATAATTCTCGAGTTTTCGATCGGTAGACTGAGCTCCCCACAGTAGCGACCTCACAGGAAATGAGAAGCCAACATCAAAGGTTGTGAATGTATTACGTGGTTTCAACGATATTTTAAAACTAAATTAGATACTACGAGTCGATTTCGGCTTTGCTTTAACATCCTTATAAAACGTAATAGGTTAAAGAGTGGTGAAATTTATTGATAGTTGTTATTATTTATTACTAGCTGACCTGCCCGGCTTCGTCCGTGACATACTTCCAACCCCGTGGCACCCATTTAATCCCGTCGCTTATTACTTTTCCAAAAATGTATGAAAGTTTCCCCGATTTATTGACATTTATGATTACTGCTCCGCCCTCCTGTGTAGTGGCGTGACGATATATAGCTTAGAACCTTCCTTAATAAATGGGCTATCCAATAAAAATAATTTTTCAAATCGGTCCAGCCGTTCACGCTCGATGGCGTGACTTTTCGTGTGTTGGTTACGACTACTATTTGACCTCCTCAGGCTTTGACGAGTTCTGTTACCTTCCTTACAGCAGTTCATTGGCATATTTGACAACAAAAGAGTGGGTTTTAGTCTTCCTTGCTCATTGATAAACCTTTTCATCCTGCATCTTTAAAACCTCCACCCATGGTCATTCCTGCTTCAGAATCACACGTAGGTACTTACTGACTGATGAAACCCACGAGAGCGCTGCTGAGACTTGCTACCACCCTGCATTTGACTACATCCCTCCTGTTTCCACATTTAAATATAAACAAAAATGTTTTAGTGTAAAAGCCATTCCATAGACAAATTTTTACAAAGTAGTTTGGTGTTGTTCCCATTCACGGTCTAGCCAAGGACAGGCTTTGTGTTCCCCGCGTCCATCCAATCGTGTCGGTCGTTATGAACATATTAATGAATAGACTTACTTATCCTGCGTAGTAAGTTTATTGAAATATTTCTGCCGAGTGTGGTTGATTAGTAACGTAAATGTCTTTGACCTTTTATTGGTTAAGGGACATACACTACCCAAGCTATTTTTTTTTTGACTTGTCACTATAACTGGAAGATAACTCTTTGCCGTCTGGCCTTATACGAAAGACATAGTCATGACCTTGACGGTAAAGATTAGCCAAACTGGCGCTGATGAAACCTAACCACATAATGTTTATTTAGCAGCAATAGTCTAACTTCTGCACCATACTATTACTCAGAATACTGAGCAGGAAAATAGCCATTCAAAAATGTCTTTCTCAGAAAATTAAATTAAGAAAATTTTCTTGTGATTCCGGGAATATATTGATTATCTCATTGAACTGCGTGACTGTGTTCTTGTACTACTTATAACGAGAACATAAAGTTATAAGATATTTTATCTATCAATTTTATTTTATCTAATACTTTTTATTTTCCTGTGCTTAAAACAAAGGCATAGGTTATCCTTTTAAATTTAATCTAAAACTAGATTTGTCTTGAAACTATTTAAGAAGAATTTTGTTTGTAACGTTTATTTTTTCATGTACATAATACATACATACATATTGTCACGCCTTTATCCCCGAAGGGGTAGGCAGACGCATATTAAACGCCCACATTTCACCGTATGCATTTTAGTCCCACGTAACAGGTGGGAGCCCATTGTCGAGTTGAAATGGACTGGCCTTCAACTTGGCCTTTTTAACGACTGCCATTTTTTGGCAACCGGGACCAACGGCTTAACGTGCCTTCCGAAGCACGGAACTGGGGTGGGTCTAAAGGGCTGAGTAAATTTAATAAAATAAAATGTGTTTATTTTAGATGTTAAATATCGAAGAAATTTTGAACCCGTTGCCTTTTTAGTGAGGTGGTAACAAAAAGGCTAAAAGGTCTTATGTGCTCTACACTAATTAGTACGACCAAATAAAGTCCTGGTAGTCTCGGACTTATACATAATATATCAATATATTATAAGAGTTTGTGAAAAGTATTAATTTTGTCTCGACTTTTAAATGCCATTGAGAAACTGTTAGGTTAGCAACTTAAATCCGACCGGCAAGTATTTCTAAACAAAATAATTAATACGTGTATAAATAAATAAATTATAACGAATACTCGCAGATTATTCTCGTATATATTCGTCTAGAAACGAAGAATAACAAACTAGCTGTCTCTTTCGCGTTAAATTTTCTGATAGAAAATCATTTGTATTATATCTGTCGACAGTAGCGCCTTGAAATTTCGCACAAATTTAAATATATCAACCACTGAGATTTTTTTATATGATACAGCCAATCCTGTGTAAGGTTCTAGTGCTGAATATAAATAACATACGTAAAAACAGCCCATCATCATCAACTACACGGAGATGCATAGATCCAAACGCTTAACTCCTGTCACACGTAAAGCAAAAGGTTTTCATTCGCCTGTATGGCATAATCTCACACAAAGGCAATAAATGTTAAGTAAAAGTAAAACAAGATTACTTCTAGTATCATTTCACAAAGCGTAAGTCTGGCTGGGACAAAATGGCGCAAACAATTAATTAGCCATTGATGTGCACTGAACTAAACACAGACTGAACGAAATTGGGCTTATTGTTTTTGCTTTACTAAATGTCTTAAGATGACCGTCGGTATCTTTTCCAAAACGTAATTATTAGTTAAGTCTACAAGGTGACCTGCCCCGTCCTGATCAGTTTTCATTTGTACTCTCTGGTTTTTTGTGACCTTTCATCTCATCATAGTTTTAACAATACTGTTTTGTATCATCTCTCTCGACGCTCTCGTAGCCCCGCGGTCTCAGTGTTCTGTGAACGATCACTGAGTTACGCAACTTTCACTATGGCTGGTCCTCGGATGGGTGACCACTTTGTGGGATTTACATATGCGAGCGTTTCCGTGCTTCGGAAGGCACGTTAAGCCGTTGGTCCCGGTTGCCAGTAAAATGGCAGTCGTTAAGCCTGGTTGAAGGCCTTATAGGCGGCTTGAAAAATTTCAACAGCAGGTAGCCACAACCTGCGTCTGTCCATTTCAACACGGCAATGGGCTCACCACCTATTACGTGGGACAGGAATCCACACGGTGAAAAGTGGGCATATAATATGCCTCTGCAACCCCTTCGGGGATAAGGCGTGATGGATATATATCTCTAGTTTCCCCATCCTGCTACAAATGTAACATTGTTTCTGTTTTATTATATACTATTTCATAATACAGTCTTGGCAATGAGCCTATCTCAACACTTAAAATGTAATAATATTTTAATGGGTAAATTTGTCACTAATGTCACGCGTCAGAATTTACATCTACTGTACAGACGTATTATACCTGACTATTTCGCAAAGCAAGAAGACTCGCGCCACTAAATTTAATTGGTCAATCAAATCGAAGACTTTTTGAAAAAGGCCACGTCAAGAGTACCCTTAACCGGCGAGCGTGTATAAAAACACTCATGAAAGTAGAAGAAGCGAAACCAGTATGTCAGGATCGTAGCAAGTAGAAAACCATAGTCTCTGCCTACCCCGATGGGAAACAGGCGTCATAATATGTATGTAATGTAATTTTACAGTATAGGTGGTCTTAACACTCTATTTCTCAGTCGTAGTCACACATTAAAATATGAAATTAACTTGCCACTGTTGATCACGATCGTTCTTCTTACATTTCTCTTTGATCTCCTGCATTAGAATTCCCAGGCGCGTCTTTATTGGCAGTCACTAACCTTTCTGAAATGTCTACTGCAAAATCCAGTTCAATAATTTATCCATGTTCGCAGAATTTTCGACATATGAGCTGTTTATTAATATTTACCTGCTGTAATTATTTGACCAACTAAACCAAATAGGTCAGCACCTTTTTTATCCATTTTAGCTTTTGTCTATTTGGCATGCGATGAGTTGAGCCTGTGGTTAGCAATAACGCGTAATGCCCATAATATGCAATATGATTGATTGCGGTCGCTAAATAATTGTTCTAAATAATTGTGGTTGTTTAATAGGCAAGCTACGTAATCGGCGCCTGTTAAGGTCTGGCATCTATCCTAGTTTACATCGTCGTTTGTGCTAGAAAGCGAGGTACGATCACACTACATGTTTGCGGAAAGAAAGACGGGTATAAATTTGCATCTATAAATGCAAAGCAATACTAAATGAATTTGAAATCTCATTCATATTTCATGAGTAAAGTATTATACGCGATTTGATATCAGCCAGTTAACATTTAAAATCAACGACCTATATTGGAATGATTTACATAATACATTGATTGAGGTCATACTTTCAACATAAGTGTTATAATTTATGTTAGGAAACACTTTGTCCATCTACCATCGCTGTATACACGTATGAACTATTGAAATATTCACTAACACAGTACATTATAATCGATGTGATTTGTGGTAACAATGTGTAGATATTAAAATATTTTTTAGTTACTCATCTATTTTGGACCAAGCGTGTTTACAAAATACGAACTGTAATTTTCAACTGTTTTCAACGTCTTTTCATATCTCTACATTTTAAGCAATTATTTCTGTATGTATGATTTTTGTATTGCACGCCTCATAAGCGAAGCGTTGAGGTGGGTACTACTGTCACTTCGCGCATAATATCTGATTTTTCAAACTTAAAATGTCTCTATTTATTATATATTGCACTTGTAAAATAATATATTCACACACATATCAAGAAAAAACACAATTTTTAACACTCATGATATTTTTGATGCCATTTTTGTTATTTAAACTAGTTAAAAAACTGTTTAAAAAAGTTCCGTCTTGGACGTCCGTGTGTCTGTATGTTACGGATATTTTCTTGTTAACACGATAACGACCGAAATACTTTACTAATCGAGTCTTTTTTTTTCTCTTACGCTTCAGTATAATTAGAAATAGAACCCTTTCAATTTTCACGGTCTGATTCGATGTGGTTTAATTGTTATTATCTTTACTTTATTTACTTCATAACCCCTACGCGATAATTCAAAGCAAAGTTTGTAGGCTTGTAATTCAAATTTATTTTTTGTTCCAGGTAAGAAAGCACATCGTTAAGGAGCTGTAGAAATTTGATAGAAATGTCAACCTGATTAGTAAGCCTGTCTCTTGTTCTCCTATTACTGTTAACTGCGCCTGAATTGAAAGAAAAACCATGCACGATTATAATCTGAACATAGAATGACTGGCAGTTGCAGGTTATCGTTTGTAGTTTTGCTGCCGATTATACTAAAGATATATTCCTCAAAGCACCAAACATCATTAAGATGATGACTGTACAGTTTGAGTATACCATGCTCGCCTAAGTGTCCTGGCTGTGGTGGCGTATGTATCGGGTCATTTTATCTATCGAGTAGTTCATTGGTTCAGCTCAAATAATCTTTGCCTTAATGAAAATAAAACTAAATGTATAAAATTTACTCTACCAAATGTAAAACAAGTTGCGGCCAATGTTCAACTGAATGGACAAGTGTTAGAGTTTGTAGAGTCAACTGTGTTCCTCGGTATAACTATTGATGCCAATTTGCAGTGGGGCCCACACATAGAAAAGACAGCCTCTAGGTTAAGTCCGGCTGCATACGCTGTAAAAAAGATCAGGACTCTAACAGATGTGGATACGGCTAGAATGGTTTACTTCAGCTATTTTCATAGTATTATGTCTTACGGTATTCTCCTTTGGGAGAGTGCTGCAGATTTACATATTATTTTTTTTCTACAAAAGCGGGCTGTACGCGCTATTTATAATTTGGGCCCCAGAGTTTCTCTCCGAGAAAAATTCAAAGAGGTAAATATTCTAACCATCACAATACATTTTTGCCAATCTTATGTATGTCCAGAAAAATCTATCACAATTTTATAAACTCTGTGATAAACATAATATAAACACTAGAAATAAAAATAATCTTTTAGTCCACCACGGTCGACTACATAAGATTGGCGATTCTTTCCAGTGTAACTGTATACGCTTTTACAACAAGTTTCCCTGTGACCTGAAAAATTTACCATTAAATAAAATTAAAAAGTTAATTAAATACAAGCTTTGTGAAAAAGGTTATTACTCCGTTAAAGACTATTTGCAGGACAGGGACGCCTGAAATTGATCTGCTGGCAAAGTGAAATAATATTAAATTGTAAATAGGCCATAAAAAAAAAGCCTTCCTAAGTTTCTTGCCGGTTCTTCTCAGGTGGGCCGCGTTCCGAATCGCTTTAAATATTTTAAATAGTGTATGACATTTTGTAAGCGCCGTTAAAATGATCTATGCAAAATAAAGATATTTTTATTTTATTTTTTTATTTTATACTTCTATTATAAATAGGAAAGATATGTAAGTTTGTTTGTAATCAATAGGCTCAGAAACGAATGGGCCTATTTTAAAAACTCTTTCACCATTCGAATGCTACATTCTTCGTGAGTATTTAGCTATACTAGTTGACGCCCGCGGCTTCGCCCGCGTAGAGAAGTTTTCCCGTTCCCGTTCCCCACAGGAACTTGTTCCCGGGATAAAAAGTAGCCTATGTGTTATTCTGATGTATAAGCTATATTATTGTAAAGTTTCATTAAAATTTATTCAGTAGTTTATACGGGAAAGTGTAACAAACATCCATACAAATTTCGTCATACTCGTGGACGAGTGCCGTCTGTTAGGTCTGGTCTGGTTAGCTCATAGCTGTTATAGCAATTATTACAAATAATATTATTAAAATTTAAGGCAAACTAAGTTTAGTCAACTCCAAAGAACAATGTAAGTTTATTATTGTAAGCCATACCTACAATTTAATTAAGTTTCTTGCCAGATTCTTCTCCATAAAATCTCTTGGAACTGGTAACTAGATTCGCTCTTATTTTGATTTGAGTTTGTTTCTTTTGTATAAACTCATTACTATAGGATTTGTTCAAAAAATTTAATTACTGGCAGTTAGAAAAGAGTGGCCATGTGTTTTATTGCTAGGTTCTTCCTCAGACTCTACCTATTGCTTTGGGAATCTGGCAGTAAATGTAAATGTAGAAGCATTATCTACGTTCATAAGTGTTACTTTGTGAACTATATGAATAATGATTTTTAATTTCATCATAATTATGCCTAGGTATGGCATCACCAGTTGGCAAAACTCCTCGCATCCGAAATATCGTAATAATATCGGTATGTTGTACGCGAGGTGATTTCAGAGCGGAATCATATGTTTACACTGATGTCATCACAGCAACTACTGTGTTATTATTGTGCGCGCCAACGACTATTAATTTTTTGTTCTTATATTAGTATCCTCTTGCGTGTACGTCTTCGTACGTTGAACTATACGAATCTATATTCTAAATCTTTGGGTTAAATCTTTGATTCTTCTGTATCGATAGCAAACAAGCAACTGTTTGATAGTCACTCACGAGCATGATAGTCCTAAGTTTACTGCCTAAATAACAAGTATATCTTTTTACACTTCTTTTAATACAACTGATATTATATGAGGAAACGAACCACGAGAGGAACACTACCCCGGTCCTTCGGTATCAGAAAGTGGGCAGTGGATTTTATTATATAATTGTGGCATTGTTCTAGTGACACAAACAAACATTATTTAAGTAGCGATGCTATCAGCATGAACGGTCACAGCTTTTATTTAGATTTCCTTACAGTTCTTTATTTCCACATGTATTTGTATAGGTAATTAAGTTCTCTGTAAAGCAAACGATAGCTAAACTTATTTCAACAACTGGCTTTATCGCAACAATCTGCTGCCAAATTCAGTCTCCAACCGCGACTAAAGACTCTAGGTCATTGTTTTATTCTTCATTTAAAATGTGTATTTTCCAAATCTTAAGTTGTGTTACTTAATTTTATTCTCAGTGTGTGTTGTAAACAGTTTATTTATATTTAAGTTGTCCTTAACTTGGCGCTCTCGTTTCGTGTCTTCCGCATCTATTGTTATATTTGTAATATCAAAAATATCAACCGCTGTATTTTGTCACATCATTGAATGGGAAGGAATCGCGGAATAGTTGGCATTGCGCCACATCCTCATGTGACACTGACATCGTAAAGCACCCGCAGTCGGACATAAACATGTAGTTCAATGAGCGAAGTTTTGCTGTTTATGTCTAAAAGTAATTTCCGTCCCGTCATGTCATGTGAGTGTGCAACTGGCGAGCCAGTGTAGAGACGTGTCGCAGTAAACTGTGTTTCTGAAAAGCAGGCCTCAACTTTGTTGTATTTTGACACAGATCTGACTGAAAAGTTGTAACGATGTTTATGGCATCTTATTCAGTCTCTGGTAGATTTCTGATCTGAATTACCAACCATTTGATTATTACGATACTGACCTGGTTAATTTACGCATCTTTTACAACTACTCGAAACAAACGAAATGTTCGTCGAAAATGTAATCGACCGAATTATATATCTGGTGAACCACTGGAATGTGCGTTAAAATTTAACCATCGGCGAGTCGCTCTAATATTGGTTCGGCTATTAACCCGTACACTTTGGCAACCGGCAGTTAATCATGATTTACTCCACTGTTATTGCTGTGCCGAATAGGTACGATATAATTTGGAGGGGTAATAAGGAAAGAGCCAGTTGCCTTACTTTGCCACTCGAAGCTGAAATATGAGTAAATAAGAAAACTTGTCTAGCGCTTGTTTTGTGCAATTTTATTCTGCAGCCGAATATGTTTATCAATCACGCCTTATCCCTGAAGGGGTGGCAGAGGCATATTATACTCCTACTTTTTACCATATTACCCGTATACCGTATTCCTGTCCTGTATGTAGCTTAATAAATCTTGAGAATTTAGTAATTTACATGTCACGAGGATTAACTACGCCAAGCTTGATAATTTTTTGATAGAATATGCATCAGTAAAGATTAGGTTCACACACATAAAAAAAAATGACAATTGATGACGTTTCCTAAAATATCTGGCATTTAAATTCCGTTTTATGCACTCAATAGTTGCGTAATCTGCCAAGCATAATCCTATTTCTTGTTTGTTGATATTATTGAGAAGTTGTTGTCGTGCGCGAGCACTGCCAACGTGGAAATACGAATGTTTACCTGTTCAGCCTCAACGCGATTAGTTTGTTTAAATTTGTTGTGTGTTGATGGATTACGGAACTGCACAAGCAGCATTTGATGTTTTGCTGGTATTTGTCTTACTTTCCTTTGCTGTTTTAAACAGAATAAACCGTTTTTAGACATTCCGCAGTTTTAAGAGTTACGATTTCCGTGACTAGCTGTTTAGATTACAATTTTACGTAAACTTTTTATTATGTTTCCGTTATTGGTGTTTATATTATGTTTGAGCTCGGGTAGGGTATGGTGCCCTAAATTAAACCAAATCTTGGCCCAGTGCTTCTAAATGTATCTATTATATAACCCTCATAACTAGCATAAGCTTTAATTTAAGGCTAGATTATATGATGTGTAAAATGTCCAACTATTGAAAAATTTTACTTATTTGACTCATTTACAAACAATTTTTGTCAAGCTGATATTAGACAGGTGGTTATTTAAAGGAACTATGTAGTTCCTTAAACAGCTCACATATGGCGCAGAAAGAATCTTGTTATTGATATTCTGCAGGTGTTGCGTGAGCTGCTGTGTTTAAATTCGAGAGTCAATCGTTCACATTGATTGACATTCAATTATGTAGATTTACGTAACTGGAACCGAGCCATTACCTAAACGTGAGCGCATACGCGTTGGTGTGTGATGTCTGGGTGTGTACGTAAACCTGTACTGCCCTTTATAGCTTCTCTTGAGTTTTCTGAGTTTCTGCGATTCTTCTAGCGCATAATTTCATAGGCTTTTTGACCATTTACCTATATCTTAAAGAAAATTACCTGAATAGGTAAGCTAATCATTTCCTTAAATGAAATGCGTATATAACAATAGTCCATGTACTTTGCAATTTTCTACTCTTCGGTTAATATAGAAAAAACTAACGCGTTCGCGTCTATTATTTCCGATTAACCGGTTGTGTAAGTGTGACCGGCGATGGTACTGGTCAACAAGATGTGCGGTGTGCGGTGGCCATCTGCCGTAACCCGACACTTACTCCGCGACATCTGCCGACCTTGCTCTGATTGCACACAGCCGCGTCTTATCTCTGATACTAATAATTATAATAAAGGGGTGTATTATTCCGTTTAAAGAAATTAATCGATAATATACCCAATCTGACATTTTGTTGTTTAATATATAACAGTTGACTTTATTGGAAGATGTGACGAGGATGAAACGTTTCCCAGTTAAATCGGCTTGGCTTATGTCATCTGAGTTATGTAACTGTTTAACTGACTACAAAAAGTAGGAGGTACTTAATTCCACTATGTATTTTTTTCTAGATGAACTTATCTTTTCCGACTTCATGGTAATAAGTAAGAAGTATTATTTGGTCTCTAATCGAGTATATTCTTTTTTTGACTGCGAAGGTACTCGGAATTTTGGTAAGCTTACATGGGGACATGCTGTTCCAACACTCAGAGGTTTAATGAAAATTTAAATCTATTTTTCTTTACTGCAAGTAATCTACACCCATCGGTCTTATGTAGAGAAGCGGTAATCGACCACGTTCAATGAGAGTTAAACTATTGTGAAATATGCTAACAACGAAATTAATTATTGGGTGGGTGGTTAAATGTATACGTGTTATTGGAGTTGAAGTAGGTAAATAAAATATTTTTTAAGTACAAAAATCTACAACAGAGTAAAATAACATCATCACCTCAATACCCAGTAAGTATGGTCTCTGACCACAATCATTATGTTATGACGTAAATATGTAACTGTCACTTAATTTTAAAATCGGACACTTAAACATTTTTTAATAGTCTCGTTAGTTAAATATTATGTCAAGTGTTTTACTTTTTAACTATTTATTTTTTCATAAAGAAATTATCTTTATAACTGTTTCGCATTCGATATCACTGTTTTGCTAAGCTAAGCTGATGCAAGAATTTCAGCGAGTGTTGTTTATAAATCCACACATCACAGATAAACATTGAGTATATCCACCCTGGCGTCCTCCCGCCTAGCTGGACTGTACAGTACGGCGGCGGCTCATAAAACCCGCAGTTTGGGGCCATGCAGCTGTTGCAATGCTTTGTAAAGCATGTCTATTATGGGCTCACCACCTATTACTTGCGACAGGAATACACATGGTGAAAAGTGGGCATATAATATATATGCCTCTGCCACCGCTTCGGGTATAAGGCGTGAAGATAAATTAAAAAGTCTATATTTTGTTGACGAATCTTTACACGAGTAGATAGTTTTCATTCGGCAAATGATCACATTGCCGCATCTTATTTTACCCAACATAACTAAACTAACTATATTCACGCCGTACCCTTAAAAAGAAAACAACAGAAATACTAGGTTCTCAATTTAAACTGCAAAATTTTTTGGATGCCAATATTTCGCTGCCTGTGAACGTTTTTAATAATTCTCTTTTTGTTGGTTACCGTATGCTCTAGACTTATTTCTTTTAAATTCAATCGAAATCTGTTAAGCATTGATTTTTGCAGTTTTTTTTTGATAAATACTTAATAACTGCGTACCTACATTATAACATATTATTATTTGTTATATAATTAAGTAAAGTAAATAAATATCCATCACGCCTTATCCCCGAGGGGGTGGCAGAGGCATATTATATGCCCACTTTTTACCGTGTGGATTCCTGTCCCATGTAATAGGTGGTGAGCCCATTGCCGTGTTGAAATAGACAGACGCAGGTTGTGGCTACCTGCTGTTGAAATTTTCAAGCCGCCCATAAGGCCTTCAATCAGGCTTAACGACTGCCATTTTACTGGCAACCGGGACCAACGGCCTAACGTGCCTTCCGAAGCACGGAAAAGCTCGCAAATGTAAATGCCACAAAGTGGTCACCCATCCGAGGACCAGCCATAGTGAAAGTTGCGTAACTCGGTGATCGTTTACAGAACACTGAGACCGCGAGGCCACGAGCACGTTATATAATTACATCTCCCTAATGACGCCGGGCACCTTATGTCTATGCACAATTTACAGAAATTCAGGACCACGTCCTCAATAAACAAGACTTTTGACGTTGAACCTCATGTTGACAGCTCTGTGATTTGCCTATTGACACCCCACTTCAATAACTTGGTTTTTGTAAGACGAGGGCAACACGTGCGCCGGCAGAGCGTTGCAAGTTTCTGTGGAAAGACCATTGAACAAATATTACTAGTTTACGAAATAAGTTAACTGAAAGGATATGACAAAGAAAAAATAATTGAATGTGTTTTGTGTGGGATTAAGATTGTATTGAAATTCTTCAAAAATAAATGCTGAAAAGTCACCGTGGTAGATTCGGTAAAAAGTGAGTAATTATCCTATAGTGCTCATATTTTATATACTACTCGGGACTTCACACGAAACAATTTTGTACTTACATTCACCGACGTTTCGAGCGCGTTGCAGCGCCCGTGGTCGCGGCTGGACTGACTACTAGAAAGATCGTAGCGACCCTCTCTTAGGTCAACTAGCTTATTATGATGTACGATGTTCTGAGCTGCAGCCTCCTTTAAGATTGCCATCACTATACCAAATTGTGTGCATGTATAAGATCAGTCCAGCCGCGACCACGGGCGCTGCAACGCGCTCGAAACGTCGGTGAATGTGAGTATAAAATTGTTTCGCGTGAAGTCCCGAGTAGTATATAAAATATGAGTATAAACCGCGAAAGTTTAAAAATAACATTATCCTATAGTGCCTTTAGTTATATCAGGGCAATTTATTATGTGAATAGCACGCAGCGCCACTGCAAAGCATCAAGAGAGACTAGCAACTATGTTAACTCAATACAGACCTTAAGATAAAGCCCTTAGCGTCTTTAGAAGTCGATTCGATCGAATAATATCACCTCAACGAATTAACCGCACCACCATCGATGTACACAGCGATATGAAATGAATCTCAATGCCGGCTAAGAACTACTAGAAAGATCGTAGCGACCCTCTCTTAGGTCAACTAGCTTATTATGATGTACGATGTTCTGAGCTGCAGCCTCCTTTAAGATTGCCATCGCTATACCAAATTGTGTGCATGTATAAGATAATAAACTTCAGCTTAATTACTATGTAGCTGCGCGATTTGCTCACACGCACTCATTGTCGGTTTTATATACGGCAATGCGCACTCTTGCGCATAACTCGGGACTTTAATCGGTTTATTATAGATATAATTTGCTATAAGGATATGTAATTTTACTCATTTATTGCGTGTAATTAATATGTATTGCTATTGTACCATAATGTGACTGATATCAACTAATTGGCATCAACTCTGAATTAAATTTAACTTAGATTGCCGATTAATGTTGACATTAGGCATAAAACTCATGCAATTGCTGACTAACGTACGTCAGTAGAAGCGTTAAGAGGTCACAAACCAGTGATTACGAAACACACAGGTCTTAGCTGTTCCCAGTAACCAAACAAACTGACCCCGTGCTTTAAAATGATGATAGGAAAAATGATAAAAGATGTTAGTGTGTCATGATATGCGCCTCTATAGATTCCAGTTATCGTTTTCCATTCCACCAGCAACGCAATCAGTGTACTAGTGCATTACATTACAAATATACATAGTGTAACACTAGTTTATCGAACGCTCACCTTACTGTTCGGTCACATGTGAAGTGCAATCGCTGCTTGATGCGATGTTTCACAAGTAGCTGCGCCTACGCAATGTTTAACAAATTGTACAATTGTGCTTGACAACCTGTTTGGGGAGGTGGACTGCAAACACAGGGTCGTCGTTGATACGATACTCGTTTTTTGCTGACTTTTTCTCTTTACTGTCTCTTTTAAATCCATAAGGTTGGAACACTTTGGAACCTAAGATCCGCTAGCATGCTAAAATCTTTTCTGTCAATCTGCTGACGAGTTGACTTGTATATATTGTAGCTACCCCTTAAATCTGCTTGATCCTTACACCCAAATGTTATAAAAGTATCTACTGGATAGTACTTTTATATTTAATACATTGAACGCAATGTCGGACAATGGTGACCGACAAAAAATGATATGAAAATGGGTCATAATTTTTTGCCACTCAATTTATTAAATGTAATTTTACTATCATTTAGTAGTAGTAGTAATTACTTCTACTCTCCATTAACTCTAATTAAAAAGCGCTCTATTACTAATTAGGTGCTATAAAACGCGTTCATTTGTCTAATCACAGAATAGCCACAAAACCTACTTGAACAAACCGGTTCACTACTACCACACACGCCGTAACCGTGTTGTAGTGGCTGTGGTCGACCCAGAAGGGTGTAGGTCGGAGCAAATATTTCGTACCTGATTATTTTGTGACATAGGCACTGTGGATTAATCCATTAACCTTAAGGTCAAACCTAAAATATTAATGTTATTCTTTGATATTATTTATTTTTATAATGAATGAAGTGATTAAAAATACGAAATAGTAAAAAGGTTAGTGCAAATATTTTTTTATAGGTTTTTAGGGGGTGTACTCAATTGAGTATACTGGCAACATAAGTGTACGATTTAAATTGAATCTTAGGAGATTTTTACGCTTTTAGCAAACCCTTGAAAACTCAATGTATCTGATTTTAAAGTTTGTTTTGGATATTACAAGAGTTATCTTATGGTTAACCCTAGTCCATAGATGAAGAAAGTTGTGCCGTTGACGTTTTCTTACCGCAAATAGTATTGGGCAACACTGTGACGAAACTAAACTTTATACGTGGGAAATCCCTTGCTCAGTACATGCAATCGCCAAGTATTTTTCACAGTCCCCATGTATATATACAGTCCCATCACCTTTTTTGCCACTCGTTCATCAATTCTACCTATCTCATTGTTAAAATATTGAAAAAGCAGAGGTATCTTCATATATACCTTGTCTTTCTAAATGGGGCCCATCGTTTTACTGATCCTGATAGGTTTATTGTTGTCGTAATTGGTGCCCATAGTACAATCTATATTATTATTCTATCAGGTCTCTATCAGGTCATTGGTTTGGTGTGATCAAAGGTGCTGTCTTATTTTTTCACATTTTTATTAAACTCGTCAGAGACATTTTATTGCTATAATTATCACGAGTCGAACAAAGAACTACAGTTAGGTAGTTAGTTATTAAAAAGCACCTTATGGTTGTAAAATTTATCGCACAGTTTAAATGAAAATGGTTTGACTTTACTCAACTGAGTGACCGTAAATGGGTTAGGCCTGCGCAAACGAGGGACAATCCCTCGCGTACTTTTTTGTACTTTAACGCCTGTGACGGCGGACTTTTGTCTGCGGAGGACAAAAATCCCTGAAACGTGAAGAAAATGTCCGCAGAGTATTTCACGCGGACTCAACGCACACTGTCTGCGAACATTTGTTGCACAGAAATTATAGTGAAGCGCACGCTATAAAAACAAATAACGCGGCCTAAAGTCCGCTGTGTGCGTTGCTGCGCCTATGTGTTCTATTTTTTTTTTTTGGTGGACTCCTTTTTACTTTTGTCTACTCGATGTCCTCAGTTTTTCGAGGGACATTTCGTACGGGGTACTTCCAGTACTTTTCCGTCGTGTGCGTTAGTCAATATAAAGGTAAAGGATCTATTTTGAAGGACAAAAACGTACGCGGGGGATTGTCCCTCGTTTGCACAGGTCTTAACTTATAATTATTTTTATTCTTAACTATAATGCGAAGCAGCTGAATAATAGAAAACTCATTTTTTGTAAACAGTAAATCTAAAGATTGCCCCAATCGATATCTTAACATTTAATATTGACTATGGTTTGCATTTTTTTTTAAATAAAGGAAACTAGTTAGCTCAGAGTTGCGTAGTAAGGCGTTATCCGACCGTGACGTCCGATGCAGCCTTAGTACGACAAGGGCCATGGTCACACGCCGTGACCGTATAGATATGTATCGCACGGCACCCATTCCAATGTGACTTCGTAGACGTTGTGTACTTGGGTTTTTTTTTATATTAATAAAGTGGCATAAAGCACACCGCACATCTGCTGGAAAGCAGACACCACCCGTAGCCTGCGTAGCCTATGTTTCAAACAGCACACTGTCTGCACGGTACACTACACGAAGTTGAGTTTACTAAAGTTATCTCTCTAGCTCCGATTCAGGTAGACCTTCGATCGTTAATCGTAACAAAATATTGTTTTAATAATCTTCTTCTGCTAATTACATAAATTATGTTGTTTACAGCCTTCATCCAAAATTAATTAACCTTGCTATACATATCATGAATGTTAATCAAACTAGCGGGATCGGTGGTAATGCGTTCATTATTATTATTGTTTCCAATCTCTGTTGTATGTACATACAAGGTTCTATTCCTGAATCGGTAACAAGATCGTCCTTGCATCTCCCTCTATTAGTTCATGTATTGTACCTCATCCTCCCCACATCCTACACACAACTCATATTTGTGTTGTATTTTTTTTTATCGTGTTCTCCAGTTACTTCCAAGCCCTACCTGAATTTTAAGTGTGGCCCGCTTTAATTCGCTGCTAGGAAGTCCTAGCTACCGGCTGGTCAGTAGATGTCACTTGCAAGTGAGTAAAGTTTGGTAGGCCCCCACATTCTATTTGTCGTTTTGATAATTCTGCCGTGTGATATGTGCTGTGTGATATAATTTAATAATAATAATTAAATAATAACCGATTGGCGATGAAACTTTGCATGCTTGCTTTGATAAATTTGTAAAGACAATGCTGTTTTGGCGATTACAATTTTGTAGTATACAGCATACATACGCAGAATACGATATCAATATCTGAAGCCATACAGCATCAACCTATCTCGTGTACCACGGGTTAATTAAATTGACTAGTTATACCGAAGGCCACTGTCCACTTAGGACAAGCACCGATATTAATCACGATAAAAGTCTCTGGTGGGCCCCATTTGTTCGTGGAATTGTCTTGTATATACGAACTCACAAGCGGTCACTATGCCTCTTGCTTGATATTTATAGTCTTACTTATATTGCTGAATATACCAAAGTGTAAATCTAAATACCTATTTATGTCATACTAGTTGACGCCCGCGGCTTCGCCCGCGTAGAGAAGTTGTCCCGTTTTCCACAGGATCTTGTTCCCGGGATAAAAAGTAGCCTATGTGTTATTCTGATGTATAAGCTATATTATTGTAAAATTTCATTAAAATCTATTTAGTAGTTTTTACGTGAAAGAGTAACAAACATCCATACAAACATTCGCATTTATAATAAATTAGTACACTTTTCGTGCGATCTACTTTATGATTCGCTACATAACATTTGCATGGTAATCAAAAATTATTGTAAACTTAGCGCTTTCATTGCTAGATCTAAGGCCCTTTTTCATTTGTATTGTCATTAAATACTTATTGGAAATTAGTATACTAGCTGTGCCGCCCGGCTTCGCCCGTGACATACTTCCACGTGTTCCATTACTAATACGTGTTTTTTTATATTCAATAAGAATTGTATATACGAAATTTATAAGATCTACAATAAATTAGAACATTTTATGGATCTATCTTTTATAGTTTAGGCAGCGTACGTACATCTACATAAACTGTACGTAGTGATGAAATAATTTATTTTGATAAGGATTAATAGCATGAGTAAAATAAACGCGTTTAAATGTAGTCCAAAAAATTCCAGTTTTTTAAATAAAAAAATGGTAGTTGTGCCTCACTCGACATAGATAGGTATACTGTGTCGCGGAGTTTTTTGTAGATATTTATAAGATCTACAATAAATTAGAACATTTTATGGATCTATCTTTTATAGTTTAGGCAGCGTACGCATAATAAGTAACTTTTCTGGTTGATTTTTTACACCTTGTGTCCGAAAAACCCAAATATCTTACGGAACACTATTTTTTTCCAAAATAAAATATAGCCTATGTTATTCATGGATAATGTAGCTTACAAATGGTGAAAGAATTTTTAAAATCGGTCCAGTAGTTTTTGAGCCTATTCATTACAAACAAACAAACAAACAAAGTTTTCCTCTTTATAATATTAGTGTAGATGAAATCATCACACAGTTGCCAATCTCTAACCCTTTCTTATTGTATTAGTGTTTATAGACAACGTCACAAGCCAATTTTTGTAAGAAAATCTGATTACTATTTCATTGAAATTCCTATTCAAAGCACTTTCTTTGTTCTCTTTGGTTATGTAGGTACGTCCCGATAAAAAATCTCTCTTGTGTTAGGAAGGACCGAGCTTTCACAATACAAACGTTAAATAAAACTCATTATCTTAACTAGCGGTGGAGGTGTATCGTCAAAAGGATCATTAAGGCAGCGGAAGTGCCGACCGACACGCGACTCGCTCCTGTGCTACCACCAATTCTCATTACCATTTACAGGACCGGAATTGAAGTTTCAACACTAGCGGTAATATAGGCCAGTGTCGGCGTACCGTATGGCTACGTGGCCCAAACTTTGAGCGGACACCGTTAGAAATGTAGTTGATTGACGTTTCTTGCGACCGACCGGTTTTGTATTGTTGGGCGAGTTCGATCTAGAATAGATGCAAGCGTAAAACTAAAAAATCAATGCAACCTGATTTTCAAGGTGGACGCGACCTTTGAATAGCTAAATTGCTATGTCAACAGTACCGAATTCGATAAATGTAGCAGGAATCTAAAATATATGTAATTAATTCAATGGGCTCTCCACCTATTTCGTGGGACAGGAATACACATTGTGAAAAGTCGGCATATAATATGCCTCTGCCACCTAGATACATAAATAACTAACTGTGTCGCCCTTTTTAGGTAAAACATTATTTATCATTCCAGCAAACCTATCGTTTCATAGAGTCTAGTTGTTTGGGTAGTAGATGGAGGTCGGTTGTTTAATTCATACGACCCAGACATTTGGGTCGTCTACTGTCCATTTTCGATTAACACAGGCTATGCATTCTATTCACGCAAATGCTTTTGTCATTATAAACAGTGTAGACTTGGCAGTATTCGTAAGTCGTAAAGCCCATCCACTTATGTGGGAACATGTGGCCGCGATAAGTAGTAGTTAGAGTGTTTTGTTCAAGCCCAGCTGGTCAACCCATTTACTAAACGAACGTGCTTTATGAATTTAACATCTGTATCTTGTATGTTACATTCATAAAATAAATAAATAAATAAATATCCATCACGCCTTATCCCCGAAGGGGTGGCAGAGGCATATTATATGCCCACTTTTCACCGTGTGGATTCCTGTCCCACGTAATAGGTGGTGAGCCCATTGCCGTGTTGAAATAGACAGACGCAGGTTGTGGCTACCTGCTGTTGAAATTTTCAAGCCGACGCGACTGCCATTTTACTGGCAACCGGGACCAACGGCTTAACGTGCCTTCCGAAGCACGGAAACGCTCGCAAATGTAAATGCCACAAAGTGGTCACCCATCCGAGGACCAGCCATAGTGAAAGTTGCGTAACTCAGTGATCGTTTACAGAACACTGAGACCGCGGGGCCACGAGCGCTTCATTTATGAATTTAACATCTGTATCTTGTATGTTACATTCATGTGATCTTGTAAGGAGAGAATGTGTAATTATGAGGTACATGTATATTTCTGTGTTTATTTATAACTAGCTTTATGCTCGCAGCTTCGCCCACGTTGTGAAGTTTTCATATTCGAGATTTCGTACGGAACCCTAAACTTTTTGAAAATCCAAAAGAAAACTTAAAAAGACATAAATGCGATAAACTTTTAGATAAAATTTAGAAAACACAGCTGGTTTTGTTCTGGCACATGCAACGAATGACATCCACAATTATATTTAATTGTGGATGTTATACTTTATTTACTAAAATCTTTTTTTTTTTAAATCTTTTTGTTATTATGAAGCGCTCGTGGCCCCGCGGTGTCATTCTGTAAACGATCACTGAGTTACGCAACTTTCACTACGGCTGGTCCTCGGATGGGTGACCACTTTGTGGCATTTTAATTTGCGAGCGTTTCCGTGCTTCGGAAGGCACATTAAGCCAATGGTCCCGGTTGCCAGTAAAATGGCAGTCGTTAAGCCTGGTTGAATGCCTTATGGGCGGCTTGAAAAATTTCAACAGCAGCTAGCCACAACCTGCGTCTGTCTATTTCAACACGGCAATGGGCTCACCACCTATTACGTGGGACAGGAATCCACACGGTGAAAAGTGGGCATATAATATGCCTCTGCCACTCCTTCGGGGATAAGGCGTGATGGAAATTTATTTATTATTTATTTAATAAATTTTTGTTTCCACAATATTCAGTTGAACATTAGTTTTCGTAAGTTTGTGATTATATCGGGACCCATTACCACCCATAACACCCCAGAACGGTAATGCAATGTCTCTATCTACAAATTGATCACATACCGCGAACTAGAATCATAACGACAGTTTGGTGTCGTAATGAATTCATTTCATAAAATGTCATCAAAAACACAATTTATTGCTTCATACTACATACCTAGGTTAGTTATTACATACAACACAGCCACGCGCTAGTGCAACACATTCTAGCGTTATGTCGGACATAGGTAACTACCAATAAGTCGATATTTATTTAGGTTACACGTTTACAGCTGTGCGTTATTTTAACTATTTACTTTGATACAAAAAGATATTGTTTTTAATAGAAATCACGTGATTTGTGGGTACAGGACAATACTATGGGTCAACGGTTGAAGTAAATTTAATTACATATTAGCATTGATGTAACAACATATTTGTTTGCATTGCCCTTTCCTTCAGACACTTCTTACCTTCATTGAAGTTATAATACTTAGGAAGGAACTTACAGTCGAATCGCTAGAAGTTATGAGTGCAGTCACTGGTATCAAGGCTCAGTGAGTACCACTTATTATTTTCAACCAACTTTCTCCATCCAAAGGTTGCCTGGTAGAGATCGCTATTAGCGATAAGGCCGCCCATTGTACTGCTAATCTTACGGAATGTATTTATACTAATTTTAATTCACTTGGCGTACAATAAAGAGTAAATAAATAAATAAAATATCAGATTACAACTTTGAACTGCACTGGGATGGATCTATATTACGAGAGCACTTTAGTACGCTTGTGCAATGTCCTGCTCTTATCAATCAAATCCACCACCAATCGCAACTCACTGCTGGACTCCAAATAGACCCACAAATGAATATCTACAGGATGATCAACCTTACCGAAGCCCACGCTGCCTGTTCAGACTGATTAGAACGGGGTGGTTTCTTTTTGAGTTTTATTTCTCGTCGCCATGATCTTGTCAGACAGGCTTGGACCCCGAAGATAGGTAGCCCCGGTAGGGCCCCATTGCATCGTCTGGTACTATCACTTAATCGCGGCCAACGGTCATATTACCTTTAAAGTTAAGTGCATATACTTTAGCTAGAAGTGGTCAGTTGACAGGATGCGGCGCTGTGATAACGTTTTGTGTACGTTGCTGTGTGCCGCCATATCGCTCATTGTCCTTTGAAATACAAGTTTTATAAGAACTCGCATTACCGTTTTTACGGCTCTTTATAATTTTATGTGGGGCGATGTAACTGTTATCTACTAGCGACAGTTAGCAAGTGCTATTAACATAACTAGAATTAAAATTTACGTTTTAAATACAATTGTATTTCTTGGCTATAGATTTTTGCCAAAGAATTTTGTGATAAAACTAAATAAAGTGTGGAAAACCATACAAACAGCTGGTCAGCTGTCCCTCATAACTCACAAGCATAACCTTCGCACCACTTCGACCTAAAGATGAGCGAAAACCTTTCATTATTGAATTAGTAATCTTGTCTGTAGAACACCATTCTATTACACGAAATGATTGCATAGATTTTATACGCATCATCATCATTTAAAAAAAAACTTATCTATCTTCACACTGTATCCCTGACGGGGTAGTCAGAGAGGATAGATCGCCAGGCTTTGCGATCCATGCATACTTCTTTCGCTTCTTCAAGATTCATCAATCGCTGCATACACGCACGTCTGGGTATCCGAGTACTTTTGACCTTTCCGTTTTTGAACTGCTGACGTGGTCTTCATATGTAAGTCTCGGCCTACCCTGATTTCTTCTACCCTTTACTTTCGCACAATATATATATTCTTCGTCAATCGATTCTTAAATCTATACACTACTTCTCAAGATTGGATCGCCCTGACTGAACACAGTTTGGTGTTGTTAAGATGAAAGGTACAATCTCTCACGATGACGCTCTGGTTTCCGATAGGCCGGTCTACCGCTCAGAGCCGGGAAGATACCAAAATCACATCCCCGATTCCCCAAACTACAAGCTCCGTAAATTATTCTTCTTTATCTGAGCGTTTTCCCAGTTGCTTACTAATTCTTCCTTGATTTATTGAGTCCGCTTTTATTTCGCTGCAAATATCGTGTGGCTTTTGATTTACGGCATTATTGGGAGCGACTGCCGTTTGACTTCCCAATACCGTAAGGATGTAACCACTAGCAGGTAAATAAAAAATAAAAAATATATATTTGTAAAATCGTTCTGATCAATACAGACATCACATTTTCAAGAGTCTTTCGAATGCATTGACTTTTTTTGCCATATTCCTCAAGGGCAGGCTGCCCTTAGAACTGGCAACTAGAATCGCTCTAATTTTAATATGATTTTAAACACAACATTGATTTTGTTCTTTTTTTTTGTATAAATTCATTACTATATAATTGGTCAAATATCATGTTAATCAAACTAATGTAATTACTGGCGGTTAGAAAAGAGTGGCCATGAGTTTTATTGCCAGGTTCTTCCTCAGGCTCTACCTATTGCTTTGCAAATCTGGCAGTAAATGTAAATGTAGAAGCAATAATCTGACGTTCATAAGAGTTACTTTGTGATCTACATGAATAAAGATTTTTTTTGTCATTTTCAACGATAGCTGTATGCTAACGGGTACCAATTCAAATTCTAAGGTGGACATTTGTTGAAGCCTAGCTGTTTATGACACTTGTGTTGCGAAAGTGCAGTTCATTTTAAATTTTACATGTCTTAAATTGTATTACTACATATTAAATAATGAGGTTTGAGTGCAGAGAGCATTAATTTAGACAAATCAAACATGTTTCCAAAATGTCGCGAGATAATTATTCGTAAATTCATCCATTTTTTGGATTCTAATTAAAGCAATGCCGTAGATTAGATGAATTAACTGTAATTATTCTAACGCATTAGAAAGCAGGGAACAAACGAACATAGGTACCTATAATATAAACAACTATATCCCGGACTGTCACCAACAGATAAACATATATATACGCAACATTGCGGTTGTTAAATGAACTAGGTATCTCATGAAGAACAACACATGAAGGAAACATTCAAGACATTTCACCCACCCCATAAATGTAACTGATATCATACAGCGTCGCTTTGATGAAGTAAAACCGAATAGCACGTCACGTGTCGGATGCTGGCCGTCACTTCCGCGTTCCAGTTGATTCCGTCGCACCATTGATTCGTCCTATGATGCACGTGTCTAGGTGTGTTTATCATGATGTTGGTTATGGAGCCATCCGTTTAGTAATGGTTTTGAGTTACGAGTTTAAACGGGACAGACTTGTTTAGGGCGGAAGATGGTGTTTTGTTTACACACGTTATATTTTTATGTTTAACGGAAATACACACAAGCATTGAAGTAATATAATATATCAATGCACACAATGAGATGTGTGGAAGTTATTTTATTCCCGACTTCTCCTGTACTAATATAGGAAAACTTAATAACCAAATGGTAGGATAAGATTGATCACTCATGCGATAGTTCAAGGCCGTCTCGCTCTCTATATCATAAAGTAGGTTCGCGTATTGGGAGAATTGCTACATAATTTTGTGTTTTAATCAGATAGATGTTATCTTCCTATCCCTAACATTGGCGTGTTGTGACATATTAAACCAAATTGTCGGTTTGTTCCAGGGAGGAAGTCCGCAACCACGCGGTGTTGTGGAACGCGCAGTTCTCGTTCGTGTGCAAAATGTGCGCCAACGCGAGCACCGGCGTGCTGGAGCCTGCGCACATGAGGGTCTCCGTGCGCAAAGAGCTTAAAGGTAACAATTTTATTTATTTTACTTATAATGCTTATATACCAAATGCACAGCGTCAACTTCTACTGAAACGAACGTATAATGGAATACATAAATACAGTTGACACACTTGAATGGCGAGCTGCTTGCACATTCCAGCTATTGTCACTACTGTCGATATGTATAATATATATTATGTCGATAGTGTTTCCTCAACTGACTCACGTTAGTATATTTTACGCAATTTGTAGGTGGCAGGTCATACCAGAAGCTGGGCTTCTGCGACGTGAACCTGGCGGAGCTTGCGGGCGCGGGCGAGATCACGCGGCGCTGCTTGCTCGAGGGCTACGACCCGCGGCGCCGCCAGGACAATTCCGTGTTGCGGCTGAGGATCAAGATGAACATGATCTCTGGCGACCCGCTGTTTAAAGTGTAAGCACCCGGCTGGGAAATGGCACACCGCCACCCACGCTTTGTCATTTCCACAAAGTATGTGTCAGGGAAATCCTTTGTGGAAATGGCTTTGTGGAGCTTTTGTGATCGCTTTGTGATTTGATGTTAGTAGGCTAGATGGTAACATCACATCACAAAACGGACCCGAAACATAAAACAAAAAATAAAATCAAAGATCCAAATACTGACTGCCTAAACATAAATTTCTACACAAAACATAAATTCTTACACCCATTGCATAAAGTTGTTTTTGAAATGAATTAATTGGGCACAAAATAAATAAATAAATAAATTGTGGGACACTTTTCACACAGCGCCATCTAGCCCAAAGTAAGCTAATATAAGCTTGTGTTATGGGATCTAGATAACTGATAAACATACTTATATATTTCTAAATACATACATATTATACATAAAATAACACCCAGACACAGAATAAACCATCGTGCTCATCACACAAAGTTTTATCCTGGGAATATAATAATAGAATCGAACCCACGACCTCTTGCGTAGCAGTCGGATGCACTCCCACCGCGCCACAGAGGCAGTGGAACGCGCAGTTCTCGTTCGTGTGCAAAATGTGCGCCAACGCGAGCACCGGCGTGCTGGAGCCTGCGCACATGAGGGTCTCCGTGCGCAAATAATAAATTGTTTTTTTTTGAACACTGTTTTGTATAGAATGAATAGAGATAAATTGAAGACGTACAAGGTTCATCATGTCTATACCTATCCGGCGTCATATTCCAGTCCGGAGCGCAAGCAGGACGCTGTGGAGGGCAAGGCGGCCGGCGACAGCGGCTCGGAGACGACACCCGCCGCGGCCGACGACGACTGCGGCTCCTCCACCGCTAGCTCGGGTTTCGGCTCGCTTACCAAGAAGAAGAACTACTCCAGCACATTGGTTGCAGGTAACGTAACCTACTTGTTCTGTCATAAATGGCTGGGTCATAGCCGCAAAGACTATACATAGCAGCTGTTCGCAAGTTTCCTTCACGCCTTTTTACACTCTGTTCAAAAACCCAAATGTTGTAAGAGCAGAGAAACTGGCGCTCCAGTAAAGAGTTTCCTTGTCCACGATTAGCCTAGTCATACGATTTAGGATAAGATTATGTTCCTATTATAGAGATCTCTCAAGAATCACCAACAATGTAAGGACTCCATTTTTCTTACATATTTGTCTCCAAAGAACCCTTTCATTTACACTAGGCACCTACTGTTTTACAGATGGCAGCCTGGCCCATTCCCTAACGCTAGTACCGTCCTGCGAGTTGCCGACGCCCGACGACGAGGACTCGCCGTTCGGCATTTCAGCGCCGGACCACCCTGGTAAGCACCACATCCTCTGTTAAGCATGCTATGAAACACCTTCATTATCGGCCAACTTGAGATTTTTTGTTACAAAACGACTAATTTTGGAAGTGTGGTTCCGTAGGAGTGGTGTCGGCCGTGGGGTCGTCCTGTGCGACGTGCCTGCAGCAACAGCACACGCACTCGCGGAACTCCTCTAACACCTCTGGGGACATGAGCAGCAAGGTACTACACTCACGTCACATAGCTTAATTGTATAGCACGATGACCTTGAGCTTGTATTTTAACGTTCGACACAAAAAGTGACTCTCTACTTATGACACACCAACAATTGTGTGCCCCGTCACTCCTTTTTAAACTGATATTTGTAAATATTTCAGGCGTCGGGATACGGCAGCTCGTCCGCGGCGTCGGCTCATTCTCGACAAAGCTCCGAGGGTGACTCGGCGGGGGACTCATCTCGACCACATCACAACAGGTACGGCCAGTGTTCTTTACTAATTTGAACTGATTTCCCCGCCCCTGGTTGTATGTCGTCGGCATGTATTCATCACTCGGCCTGCGCAGGCCGATGGTCTAAGTTTAAGGTCTTGTATTACGAGTTCCTTAATTGTGGTGGTCGGCAGTGCTCACCAGGTGTGGATAACTCTGGTGTTGGTGGTGAGCTCGTGTGGTAGTTTTTTTTTTCCATGCTCCTCATCTTTCTGCCACAAGACTTCCGTTGACGCTGCTTTCGTGTGTTCCATATCGCATACAACTAAATCCTATACGAGCAACACTGTATTGATTGATATTCGTATAAAGAGTATAAAGTGTAGCGTGTATGGGCCGGCACGTCGCGTAGCACCGCGCCTCGCCGCATGAGGACCGCGCCCTGCACACACCCTCGGCGCGCTACGTGTTCATTAACGGTGTACGCACGGTCACTAACATTCTATATGTTTTGCAACTCTATTTATTTGCTTTTTTATTTATTAATTTATTTTTATGTTTTTTTTTCTCAACTCCCGCGTTCCGTCGCACGCAGTGTACGCCTAGAGCGGAATACCACCACTACCACCACCACCACCACACTGTACGTCCCATCCCAGACCTGCAAGCACTCAGGGCGCGCTCTGACTAAACTCCTACTGGAGAAGACCATGGTGAGCGAAACGTCCGACGTGTACCTGACGCCCAACACCACCCTCACCGGACCCCCGGACGTCATTCCGCGGCACGACGTCCTGTCGCCCTCCTTCGACGAGTACAAAACGCCGGACGCGACGCACACGACCGAGAACGGCCCCGACAACTCGTTCGCGATGCCCACCTACTTCGACAAGAAGAGAAAGGCGGCCGCGACGATCATCAGCGCCGCCGTCGAGCCGCTCGCCAACTTCCAGATGTTCAAGCAGAAGTCGCTGAACACTATACCGGCGCTGCTCGAGAGGAACAGAAAGAACGAGGAGCTGTTCAACAACTTCCCGTTCCTGACCCCGCTCGCCCACAGGAAGAACTCGCTAGTGTCGAACGCGCACCGGCTGTCCGGCTGTCTGGAGGACGAGTTCTACTGCGTGCCGTCGGAGCCCGAGCCGGAGCAGGGCTCGGTGGAGTGTTGTCGGTTGAGGAGGAGCGCGTCGGGGCGCGCGCTGGGCCCCGACCGGGTGCGCACGTCCACGCCCAAGCACGCGCCGGGGCCCACGCTGCGCCACAGCTACACGGAGCGCGCCAGGTGAGTGCCGCCCACCCCTCCCACCCCCGGTTGCGGGCGCGTTCCGACGGCTCTGCGGTTTCTTGTCTGTCCTTCTGTGCTCTAACCGTGAATGCTACCTTCCGTGTGCCCTTGTGGCGGCTAGTGTATGTGGGCTGCTCGCAGACGGGGCCCCGAGTGCGGCGCGTGCGGGGCTCCGCGGGACGCGGGCGCCGCCCCGGCCGGCTCGCTGCCGCGCCGCCCCAGCTCGGCGCTGTCGGTCGCCGCACACACGTACTTACGCTGTCACGTTGAGGCACTTGTCGACCGACAGCTTAATCGTGTCGCTTTACAATAATGTATGAAAATTTGCCCAGTGTGTCGATATTTATGATTGCTGCTCCGCGCTCTCCTGGGGAGATTAGTGCGTTCAATCGAGCGATCTCTTCAGCTCTATGAGTATAGATTTCACAATACAAACTTTTAATGAATAAAACATAGGTCACGCCTTTTTCTTGAAGGGGTTGCAAAGATTACGATCGTTCGCTGAACCTATATCATTCCTAAGGAAAAATGAAATATTTTATTAAAGTTTCAATAACCTTATACTTTCATTGAAAAATAAATATCACACTAGCGCTTGAGGTGTATCGACATGTGCTTCGACGGGCTCCTAGATGTTGTATCGTGTCGATGTATGGACAAAATATCGTTTTCTGTGGCTTCATGTCAGTTTTGTTATATTTGGATGTAAATTTTATAGTTATTGTAGAATAAAAAACCAGTGCGGTGGTTGTTTTGTTTGTATACATTTGCGTATTATTAAAATAAAATTTATTGTATCCTATGTTTTTATTTACGTAGCTTTACAATTCGTATTGAAGAGGTGCATGAGCTTTCCTTTTTTCTGTTCTATATTTTAAACGCTTCATAAAATTCGTGGCTTGCATGTTAATAATTATGCCTGGGCCCTGCATGGATTCAATTTTTATATTTATAAAATTCTGGATACGGTTTGTTTGAATGTTATAAATAAAATGTTGTGTAGTTGTAAATATAATTGATTAGACATCTTGTCGGATATGTTGTTGCAGTTATCCGAATTATACATTGCATACTTAGTCACTGTATTGGTGTCGACGCTCAAATAACTCTGTGTACTACAACATTTTGTATAATTGAAATATTTATGATACATTTTCAAAATTGTCGATGAAATTTATATTTATTGTGCGTTGAAACTGATCACAGATCTACCTTAAGTTATGTTAATTTATGTTTTAATAGAGATGTGCCGTAACGAATCGGCCATTAACGTTTTATATTCATTAGTAGGAACTAAAGCGTATATTAATCAACTGTGTTTATGTGTGTATATGAGTGACTTTTCTCATTTCAAGTCTACTTTAAATATGTTTGAAAATAACCAATATTAAAGGAAAGGGTCCTTTATTGGTTATTTTTCGTTTCGGTATTTAGTAATCTGAATGTTCCGTAAACCATTTTTGGACTATCAATCCTTTATTTCCTCGTAAATCCATTACAAAATGTTCCTTTGTACTCTTTCCGTGGATTGGGGCCTCATAATAATCGTTTTTTTATGTTCCTTCTCAACGTCTCACCTTGTTTATCATTTTACTGATACTCGTACTTTGATCTTAATTAGGATCGCCTCTAACACAAACTCATTGGAACTCGTAAATACTACAAACTTACGGCAGATCTGAAACATGTATGTGTGAGTGCAAGTTTTGCGGGCAACTTTACTTATTCGATCGCTACAATTTTATTTGAATATGAATCAAATCATCGTGTATTTCGCATCTGACAACACGACGGTGAACTTGTTTGGACTCCATAGATATTCTCAATATTCGTCGGTTAAATCGTAGCACGATTTCGCAGTCACACGCTGGAGCGAGAATGGACTCCAGGCCCGTACACAATAATACTCTGTGGAACGACTTCGCGGGATTTACGATGAGGAGGTTGCTACAATATCAGAAAATATTCTTTAATATGTACAAAAAAATTTAGTCGTAGAAGCGAGTGTGATGTGCCTGTATCGCTGCAGTTGTTCTGACGTGATATACGCTAAGTCGCTTTACAGAGTCTTTAAGGGTCACCGCAGACTAGCTACTTTTAGTATCTGCAATCAGCAATTTTGTCACTTTTCAGAAACTAAATACATGGGTAGTCTCAAAATCGCCGGCTGCGGATACTAAACGTAGCTAGCTTGTGTGGTCAAAGAAATCATAAAAACAGGAGAAATGGCATTCGGGAATGCTCGTGTGTCGTCGCGATAAGCTCAACGTGCGGAAGTTTATTCGCACCGAGAGTGTTCATTTGTTCTGTATCGCGAAGTTGGCTTAAAATACAGCGTATTGTTATTTTTAAACTTTCGCGGTTTATACTCATATTTTATATACTGCTCGGGACTTCACGCAAAACAATTTTGTACTTACATTCACCGACGTTACGAGCGCGTTGCAGCGCCCGTGGTCGTGGTCCAGCCGCAGTATATAAAATATACAGCGTATTGTTTTGCAAGCCGTGTATTTATAATACGCGATTGAGGACTATTGAAGTATTTTTGAGCATATTGCGGCGACACGTGGCCCCGTGTGTGAGAGAGAGCGAGCGCTAACGCGTGTGCGGTGCGTCGCCAGGAACCCGTCGGGCGGGTCGCTGAGCCTGACGTCGGCGTCGGAGGCCGGGTCGCTGGAGCGCGCGCTGCCCGCCGAGCGCCGCAAGCGCGCACCGCCCGCGCACGCGCCGCCGCAACCGCCGCCGGACGACGCGCCGGTAACTGACGCACATATACACGGCACAACACACACATATTGCTTATACCTCTGAGGTGGCAGACAGGCAAACGGCACACCTGGTGGAAAGTAGTCACCGTAGCCTATGGGCGTTTACAACACCAGAGTTGCAGCACCAACGCTGCCGACTGTTTTTGTTGTTTAATATCATTCTAAGCTTGTGCTATGGTATCCAAATATATGCTGCCAAGTAGTCTTGATAATGCCTCGTGTGTAGGTGAAACACGTATCGATATCGAGCGGATTATTGCAAAATAAAAAATTATAGCTTTACAAGGAGTTTCCGCCATGTAACGCCTGATTCTTTAGCTATGATGTATATAATCACATTCAATACACGCATTATACATAAACATCCACACTCCAACATTTGCTTCGACCCTGATTTCGAATCATAACTTCGCAACGGCAGTCGTAAATACTACCACTGCGCCACCTAGTTTAACATGCATTACATAAAAAAGTAACATGGAATTCACAAGATCCTCACGCTATCAGAAAAAGGTCATCCAAAGTATAGTGTCTATTGAATCACTGGTCGACGACTCGACTATATGAGTCCCTCCGAGCTAGATTACGTTGAATTGGATCATATATAACGTTTTCAAAGGTATAGCATAGCATTATACACATTTTCCTGCTCGAAGGACCATAAAACGGTACCTAGCCTCTTGTACCCTGTGTAAGGATTGTGTTTTCAAAATTACATCATCCTTTTTGTTGTTTAAGGCTAGTAATGTTTACGTACAAAATCCCACAGGAACATCATAAATAGGTGATAGTATCTTAATTCGTTGTGGGACACCTGCTGACCGACGCAAGTGCTTATTCACTAACTAGAACTATTTTGTGCTCTTGATGGTATCTACAATGGTGGGAATGAATAGAACCCTTCACTAGATTGTGTGGTCATAACACCTTAACTTTGATGGTTTTAGCAGTTGGTGTCAAGTAGAGTGGGCAACACGCGCGTCAACCCCGACCACCTCATCGACGAGCTCTTAGCCGCCACTGATCTCAAGCAGGCTGTCGAGGATTCTGCCGAGAGTAAGTATGAGAAGTACTTCAAAAGATCAAAATACTTGTATAAATGCACTCAGCTTAAAATGTACATATTTTAGGTTTATTTTAAAGACTTTATTCTCAAAAAAAACTTACAGTTACTTACATTTACATAAGATCAATTATTAACTAAATAAATAATTTCATACATCGGTCCTCTACAATATACACAACAAACAAAGAAAAGTGGAATGAATTTAGTGTCATTTACAGCAGTAGTTTTTCATTACGTACTGGCATAAATTGGCCTCGGACAATGCAAAACAATTAGCATCTGTCACATGTTTTAGTAAATTATTGTAAAGTTGAGCTCCTTTAAAAGTGAGACCTTTCTTCCCGTAATTTGTTCTTATTTATGGCAGAACAAGCAAACTTGCTCGTCTCGTGCTAAGCTTAATTATTTCAAACCTTTTTAAGAAAGATATATCGGAGTGTGGTTTTTTTTTTAAAGTGGGACTAATCCCACCCACATTCCCACCAACGGTTTTAGTTGGTGTCAATTATGGTAAATGAAACAGAATTTTTAAAATTTTATTTTGTTTCCTTTGTAGTTTTGTAATTTGGTTTTTGTACTACTTAATGTGTACTGTGCCTAAATCTTTTTGTGCTTGTTAAACAATACTTTGCAATTGTGATCCGAAATAAAATAGGCATGTGTCATCGACGTATACAGTTAGTGAAGTGAAGTCTCAAATCTTGTATATCACATTTATAAAGATTGTAAATAAAAGCGGAACGAGTATTGACCCTTGCGGTACGCCATAATTAATTCATCGCTGCAAAAGTTTTTTGATTTGACAATCTGTAATCTATTACTGAGGTATGATTTATGCATCTTCAGAGCTTTGCTGTTGATACCGACTCTTTCCAAGTATGACGTCAACCTTTTTTGTATTACATTTTCCAAAATTTTCGAGACAACCGGCAAGACAGATATTAGACAGTAGTTGCCGAAATCAGTAACTCATCCGGTTTATTATTTTGTATATAGGTGTAACCTTGGCTATTTTTAATGAATTTGGCAACTCCCCATTTGCTATTAGTTTATTAAAGCATTTTACCAGGTCATTAGTTATTAAATTTTGCAAGCATATTACAGCATTTTAGTTGTTATTTTTTCATCAACACCACTACTCGAATTTAATTCAAGGGAATTAATAATTTGTGAAACTTCACTACCATTACATGGTTCTAAAAAAGTCAATTCAGATCATTTTATTGCATTTGTTAGAGGACGTATTAGATGTAGTGTGTTATGAATTTTTTCGGTATTTATTCTGCCAAAGTTGAGAAATACTTATTGAATGCTACACATATTTCTTTTTTATCAGTTAATATTTTCCCGTCTGTAATAATTTTAGAAGGAGCACATCTTTGATTAATTTTATTATTAGCTAAAGAATTAAGAAGATTCCATGTCTTTCTAGGCTTGTCTATACAAGATTTTTTTTTGTAATTAAATAAATTCTTAGGACATCCAATCAATTTAGCTACAGCATTTCGTTTGATTTCAAATTGTTCTTTCAATACTAAATTTTCTGAGTCGTTTTTGTGTAACATATAGAGGTAGTTTCTGTCACGTATCCTAGTTATTATATCGCTATTAATCCAGTCTTCACTGGCTGAGTTGAGTATTTTAGTTTTCTGTACTTTGTTTTCTTTAATTCTTTTGACATGATCTTATGTTTATTTGAACTGGATAACAAATACTCTGCCTGAAATGGTAAAATCTGCCTGCTCTGCCTGTAATGGTTAAAGGCGTTTTAAGTATTTAAAATATTTCTATATATAAATATATATAGAAATGTTATCAGTACAAGTAGAAAATATACTGGAACCCATTATCAAATGCTTCCGAATTAATATCATCCAAAGTCGCAACGCAGCTCTATTTTCAGTTTTTATTGTTTAAATCTCGGAAACGTGTCCATTTACGAGGGAGGTGTAATACGAGTACTATAATATGGTGTTCCGTTTGTGTTGACATCAGCTATCGATTTATATAGATTTCAAGTCTGGCCACCATAGTTCATAATTATGTGACAGATTTTCAAAGTCCTACATTAGAGGAGGCGGAGACAGCACTAGTTACATGAGTCCGTGATGGTTGCAGCGAGCGGGCTGCAGCTGTACATCGCGCGCGACGGCACGGCCGAGCTGGGCACGCGCCAGCGGCAGCAGCAGCTCGCGCGCCGCGACCTGCAGCGCGTCGTGCTGCACCCGCACGACAACAGGTCAGTGTCGTGTAGACCCTCACGTCGCGAGGGCGACTCGCGCTCGCTCGCACACGGCCGCGCTAACGTGCTGTCTCTGTCCCGCAGGTAGCGGCCGCGCCGCCCGGCCCACGCTTGCCGGACAGTGCTGGGTGCGCGCTGAGACGGTGCACACATATTTATTGTTGTATCTAATATACCTAAATTATGCCATAATTGTTTTACGATTCGTAATTTAATGTTAATTATTATCGTCCGAATCAGATCCTCGAGTACGTGTGTGCTCATTCGATTCGATGATTTTGTATGATTTACATAATATATTTTGTTATAATTTAAGTAGGAAACTTTTTTAATTAGTGACGACCTACTCGACGGGCGCTCGTTCCTAGGCGCTGCATCTCGCTCGCTCCGCCCGTGTGCGAGCGAGCGGGCGGGACCGGTGGGTGCTATATGAGCGTAGTGGACGCTCCGGTTGTATCGCCGTCGAGTAGAGAACCGTCGCCCGACATGAATCACGTAATCGACGCAGTACTTCCGAATCCCTCCATTTTATATTTTCAATGCCAACTTTTGTATAAATTATTTAGTCGTGGTGCCAAACGAGGGTCGCGGGCCGCTCGTGGGGGGAGGATATCGACAGTGCGAGGAGGGAAATCTAAGTCATTCCTTAGCGTAGGTCGGTCGGGCCGCCCCGCTTCCCGCTATATCATGACAATACTACTTAATTTGTTAGATGCTTCGTTTACAATTAGAGGGAAGGCGCGGGGCGGCGCCTCGCTCGCCGCCGTTCTGTAAGGACATTTTATAATTTCGACTGGTTCAATGGGTAAGAAAACGCAAAACTGTTATGTAGAGGGCGCTGTGTGTTTGTCACTCGTACATAGAAGACGTTATGTTTCATAGCAAAACATATAGTCTGCTTCGTCTTGCGTTTTGTTTTTGCTATAAGTTTCTTTTTTGTGGTGAAATAAGCTTTACAACATTTATTTTATATGGCGAGTCGACGAATTAGAGGATTTATTGAAAAAGGAATAAAGAGCCATATTTTAAAGCTACACAGCGATCAATTCTTCAATAAATAATTAAAAACGAGTATTTCGAACGAAATAGTATGAAGATTGACAGTTGCTTTGTAAACAAACATTTGGCGCCCTCTACAATGAACTATTTGACAGTTTTCTTCCCCATTATGGTGGTATGTCAAATTTTGTTAACTTCGTAAGTTCACCAGAAACTCGGCTGTCGAAGTGTTAAAATGTTCTTGCAGAATGCGTTGTTGCCGGGACGGGTGCGGGGACACATACTACTTCCTGTAATGCGGCGCAAGTCGCGCGTTGTTATTGTATAATTGTATAATATTATATAAAGCCTGTACAGTATTTGATTAAAGGACGTGTCTAGAACTACTTACCATTTTGTTTCATTTATTATCTCTTCTTGAATCTGTTGACTATTGGCCGGGAACACACCGGCGAAATCTAAATTTGGTCAATTGAAACCTCACTCCCATTCCTTATTTATTTTCTGTTAGTAATGACTGTGAAAACGTGACAGTAATTACAGCATACTGCTGCAGCACTGCAACTACAATCTCACTAAAACTATGTTCGCATTTTGTCGAGTGGATTTATAGGATGTTTTCGTGGTTCGTTGATACGTCGAACAACTATATTAATACGACTCACACTATGTTTGATGCGTTTATTGATAACTGCACTTGGTACAATAATGTAATTACAATAAGCTAAGAACAATCTCTACATTTTTTTTTAATAATTATTTAATGTCCTGGTTTCTAAGACCTTTTAGCCAAATCTTATTTTTTATATCATATTTCTTCAATCTTATCTTCTAATTAGTCCTGTCCAGTCGATGTCGTGTCCTCATTGTCCGTCCTAGTCCTTGCCCTCAGTATAATGGTGATTCTTATACTAAGGTTGTCAGTGGACGTTTCGCGGCAAGAGAGAAAATAGCATTTCACTGCATATGTATCATTGTCTTTCACTATAGCACGTTAACACAACTTTTATGTCCAAGAAACCACCACTCCCGCACATAAAACAAGATAAATGCACTTGTTTTAGAAAATAATATAAAGCAAGCGTCCGCACTTGTCACTCTTCCCGCCAAATGTCAGTAACATAATTTTTTTTTTCCTCTTTTTATGGCTTGGTTACTAAGACCTTTTAGCCAGATCTTATTTTGATCAGTAACATAATAAAAGGTCAAGAACCACAGATAATCTAATAATCATTTATAGATTATCTATCTCGACTCTAGTGGCGAGATTGGGAACTAAACGTCATGTCGCCACAGATTCTTTAGAGTCTATTCAATTCGAAAGCGAATCAATCAAAGCTATTTACGTTCATTAATTGAAGAACTTACATTTTTCTTTCAACAATATTGTACTGTTTCAACTTCTATATCCGAATCACATCTTCCGTCCGCGCCGAACACTCAACCATCTAAGGGTTTGTTCTCGTTCAGTCTGACCCAGATATGGAACGGTGTGACTCATTAGGAATTAATTTCCTATTGAATAACACTGATATAATTTTCTTTTTCAAATGCGACATCTAATAACTACAAGTTATAAGAGTGATTGAACAAGACAAAACTATTAATAAAAAAGCAAAGATAACAGCAACAATTAAGCAAATCAGTAACGTCTAGAGCAAGGGTATGGAGTATGTTCAGGGCAGATGGAAGTTGTAGAACGGGGAGAAGCTCCCGGAAGCAAAATTAATATTGCTCTATCTCAGTAAAGAGACAAAGCATAGTAAAAATTAGCACGCTTCGCCATTCGCAACGCGGTTGTAGTGTCAACGCTCAGTGGAGATGCGATCAAATACAACCAACCAACCAAATACGAACGATATGATACGCACTATGGCAGGCTTGAATAAAAGTGTTAGCATTGTTACGTAGATTAAGCGGATTGAAGAACCCTCTATGCATCTGCAACCATGAAGGTTTAAAGTGGACTGTATTTCGAAGGATGGCTGATGATTATCAGAATATCTCGATAAGTTGGAACAGGCGATCGGACGAATATAAAACCACGTACCTTGAGTCCCAGCCGTTGCTACTGATCCTGGATCTTATCCGCTTCGTCTTCTGATCTCAGAGCTGCTGGAGAACAACACGGCACTTAATCCGACCACTGTTCGCGTTACACCCGCGGGCGATAATAGACACAATAGAAAGTCTTATGGCTGGCCTCCCTAAGGAAATGCCAATATATAGCGGTATGCGACCCCCCTAAAGGGATGCAATTGTTTAGCGGTTTGCGGTGGCACGACTTGATGCGCTGACGGCGTAGGACGTACTTGCACTTTTTGTCGAAGTACCAAACTGACGTCGTCAATTTCCGTGGTTTATCGGGTCCGATCGCCTCTTAAGAATTTAGGTAAACATTTAGGTACCTATCTTGCGAAAGATGGCGTTAACAAGCATTAAGCTGCCAAAGAGCTCCGTGGGACCTACGAATGAAGAACGATTGACGAGGAATGTACTGTGCAAATGTAGTTCGACAGAGTAGTAGAGCTAGAGAGGCTTAAATACATAGACAAATATCGGATTAGAACTCTGATATCCAGACGTGCAATAGGTATGTATGAAACGTTCAATGAATCTGCAAGAAGCGAAAGATGCCATAACAGGCCATTCATCAGGTGGGGCTTGGCACCAGGAAGAGCCATGGAACCACAACGGATGATCCAAAATCTGTGCAGGTGTTAACCCACGAGACAAACAATCGGCAGGGTTGTCCGTACCTGAGACGTGATAAAAGTTTTGCGGCGCCAATTCCGACTGAAGTTTTGCCACCCTATTTGCGACAAATGTATCCCAACGATGGGGCGAAGAATGTGTCCAACACAAAGCGACGGTCGAATCCGAGAATGCGAAAATTCTATCTATATTAATGCGGTTGCGACAACTACTAACAATCGAACTAATGAGCTGGGCTAGAACCAATATAGCGCACAGCTCGAGACGAGCGAGAGAGACTTACCTTACTAGGGGCTACTTTAGATTTAGCGCTGATAAGGTGAAATGAAATGTCATCACCGTTACGAACGTGGAAGTACACAACACCCCCATACGCTTTCTCACTAGCGTCAGCGAAACCTAAAACAGTTACAATAATATCATCGGAGATGCCAACATGGCGCGGTATTCTAATTTGCTCGAGCATAGGAAGCTCGGCTCTAAAGCGGTACCACAATTTAATGATGTGGTCAGGAGGAGTGTCGTCCCAGTCACAGTTGGACAGCCAAAGTTCTTTTATGAGAAGCTTTGCGTACAAGACGACAGGTGCTACAAATCCCATTACATACCATATGCGTGCGACACACGACAATATGGTGCGCTTAGTGCAGGTTGACGGTGTAGGACAAACCTTCAAACTAAACACGTCGGACTAAGGTGACCAACGCAAACCGAGAACCTTGTGCGTATCATTACGATCAAACTCCTTGACAGTCGACAAGCGATGCGACGGTGGAATCGAATCCAAGACCGTTTGCGAATTACTAGTCCATTTTACGAGATCAAAATGACCAGCCTTCATGAGATCAATTACTTCAGCCGCAGTTGTGACAGCTTGATCTTCGGTCTGCACAGAATAAATATAGTCATCCATGTACAGACCAGTTTCTACAGTCTCCTTAGCCTTCGGGTAACTGTCGCCCTCATCGGCGGCGAGCTGCTTGACAGTGCGAAGAGCGTGGAAGGGACTGGATTAAGTCCAAAACAAACGCGATTAAATTCGTAAACCTGTAAAGGTTCCTGCGGCGTAAATCTATACAAAATGCGTTGAAATCGGCGATCTGATTCGCGAACACCAATACAAAGAAACATTTGTCTAATGTCGGCTGAAAGCGCGACAGCGAATAAGCGGAAGTTAACTATAATTTCGAACAAATTACCTTGGAGATTTTGACCACTGTACAAAATACCGAAACATTCGAACTAGTTTTGGCGCTGCCATCTAAAACAACGCGCAACTTGATGGTTAGTTTATCCTCGCGGACAACTCCAAGGTGCGGTATGGTATACGAAGGAGCGTGCTTCGTCTCTTCGGTTTCGGGAGGCGCGGGTGAAATGAAACCTTTATCCAAATATTCTACTATTACGCTATCGTAAGCCTCCTTCAACTTTGGAGATGTCTGCATTTTCCGTTCTAAACAAAAGAAGCGTTTTTCGGCTGACTGAAACGAATCTCCAAACGAATTAACATCACCCTTAAAGCGGAGTGCGACAATATAACGACCATCACTATCGCGAGTAGTCGTGTGACTATAAAACTCTTCACAAAGTTTATCATCCGGGCTGACAATAGGAGGAACGTTCACCTCTTCTATCTCCCAGTATTTACGGACAGCGGAGTCCAGCGGCTCGACGGCGCAACAATATGACACTGTCGAGTTACAATCAAAATAAGCGGGTGCGGAACCAACAATAACAAAACCAAGAACCGTCTCTAAGGCGAGCGGCGCGGGGTGCGACGCGTGACCTTGAACCTTATGCTGCAACAGGAGGTGCCGGAAAATCGAAGCGCCAACTAACCAATCAATATATCCTGGAACGGCGTAAGCATCATCGGCCAAAGGCAAATCTCTAAAATTAGTCAATAATGAGGTATTGACTGCGACAGTCGGTAAAAGTTCGGTAACCTTATCGACGACTAGCGAATCCATCGAAAAACTAACATCAAAATCAAAACGCGAGTGGAATTTAATCCCTACAGAACCTTGAACGGCTTTAGTGGAACCCCCAATACCTTTCACAACATTACAGGCGGGGCGGTTATTTATATGCAAACCAAGACGACTACAACAATTTTTACTAATAAAATTACTTTGAGAAGCACTATCTAAAAGTGCGCGAACACTATGTCCCCTACTACGCGAATCCTAAACAACAACTCGAGCTGTTGCCAGAAGTACCGCAAAGTATCTACGGTTTCGATCGAGGATAAAAACAATTCTTTTATTGATTCATCTGCGATCCTCGATGAATAATCACGAATTAATTGCATACGCTTAAAAAGGCTATTCTTCTTAGCGTGTAATAGTTTTAACTGTGGATCCGGAATCTCTTTCGGAGGCATTGTTAAAACAAAACAACTATAGCTACCTACAGTGCAAAACTAACGAACGATCAAAATGGAAGCGGTGACGAACAGCGAGCCGCGACGCGAGCGAGCGTAAGTACTTGTGCGAGCGGACCTAGGTACCTACCCGCGTGGTCTACCTATTACCACAGTATAAAGATTAAACCTATGTCTTTCGGCTGTGCTATTACCACAGTATAAAGAGTAAACCTACCAGTAGCGTTACGCCTTTGAAGTTGACAAAAATGCCGACGTCTAGACAGTGATGCTTGTAGGGTTGTCACAAGTATACAAGGCTGATGTTATTTATTAACTCGTACTCGCAATCAACTATCAACATTATAATATAATATCTTAATCTTAATAATATTATAAATGTGAAAGTTTGTAGAGATGTTTGTTACTCTTTCACCTAAAAACTACTGAATAGATTTTAATGAAACTACAATAATATAGCTTATACATCGGAATAACACATATACTTTTTATCCCGGGAACAAGTTCTTATGGGAAACGGGAACGGGAAAACTTCTCTACGCGGGCGAAGCCGCGGGCGTCAGCTAGTATGTATATATAATAAATCAATAATATAAATACCGGTTTAAAAAAAGGATCTGAGATTTCATTTCATGCCGCACACGGAAGTAAATAAGGTTCATTTCATGTCGAATCGATAGTTTTTTTTTATGAGAAAGCGTTTTCGAAATGGCTGCCGCGTAGTAGATATAAAATTATGGGGTTTCTAGCAATCAATATGGCCGCCGAACTATTCTTATAAAATTTCATGTTGGGTATCGTATAAAGGGTTTTTTGGTATGCTGAGTACGAATTTCGTGTTATTTTGCAATCCAATATGGCCGCCACGTCGTGGTTTTCAAATTTCATGTTGGGTATCGTATAAGGGGTTTTTTGGTATGCTGAGTACGAATGTAGTGTTAATTTTGCAATCCAATATGGCCGCTGCGCCGTGGTTATAAAATTTCATGTTGGGTATTAATGCTACTATTGTTTTCAACAAAAAATATTGGTTACGCTTTGAACAAGTTTAAATATTAATTATGACGAAAAACTTGAACACAGGATAACATAGTATAGAGTATAGTTATAATCGCACATGTGTGGCTCCGCATACCATAATACTCTTATGCGATACCCAACATAAAATTTATAAAGGTTGGCGCGGCGGTAATATTGGATTGCAAAATTAACACGAAATTCGTACTCAGCATACCAAAAAACCCCTTATACGATACCCAACACTAAATTTTATAACCACGGCGCAGCAGCCATATTGGATTGCAATATTAACACGAAATTCGTACTCAGCATACCAAAAAACCCCTTATACGATACCCAACACTAAATTTTATAACCACGGCGCAGCAGCCATATTGGATTGCAATATTAACATGAAATTCGTACTCAGCATACCAAGAAACCCCTTATACGATACCCAACATTAAATTTTATATCCATGGCGCGGCGGCCATATTGGATTGCAAAATAAACACTAAATTCGTACTCAGCATACCAAAAAACCCCTTATATGATACCCAACATGAAATTTTAAAACCACGGTGCGGCAGCCATATTGGATTGCAAAATTAACATGAAATTCGTACTCAGCATACCAAACAATCCCTTATACAATACCCAGCATGAAATTTAAAAATCACGGCACGGCGCCGGCGGCCGTATTGGATTGCAAAATTAACACTAAATTCGTACTCTGCATACCAAAAAAACCCCTTATATGACACCCAACATGAAATTTTATGTCCACGGCGCGGCGGCCATATTGGATTGCAAAATCAACACGAAATTCGTACTTGGCATACTAAAAAACCCCTTATACGATACCCAACATGAAATTATATATCCACGGCGCGGCGGCCATGTCGGATTGCAAAATGAACACGAAATTTGTATTTAGAATATTAAAAACCCCATGTATTAAAGAAATCTATACAAAAATTCAAAAATCATAGCAAGCGGTCATGAATGCGTCAGCCCTGAAAGACTGTCCCGAGCTACTAACAATATTTTGTTCGCAGCTCGGGACAAACCCTCCCGCGTCTCGTCCCTTGTCCCCCGCACGATTGCTCTGTCTAGACAGCTTCGTCGACCGACTGTATGTCTTTCGGCTGTGCTATTACTATGCGGTGCAGTCGAAACTACCAACTATTTAGTACCTACCTATGCGAAAAACAGTAGGTAAGTATGCGTTTATTCCCTAATGGAATAAAACTATTATCTATGCGTTTATTCCCTATAGAATATAAACTATTACCTAATCTATGCGTTTATTCCGAATGGAATAAAAACTATAACCTATACGTATGCGTTTATTCCCTATGGAATAAAAACTATTACCTAATCTATGCGTTTATTCCGAATGGAATAAAAACTATAACCTATACCTATGCGTTTATTCCCTATGGAATAAAAACTATTGCGTTTCTATTGGCAAACTACTAAAGCGAAATGATCAAAAATCTCGATCGTTAGGACCAGAAATTGAGCGGGCGAGATAAATAAATTCGAAGTGGACTGTGTTTGCGGGGAAAGACAAAAATCAAATTTACACACAGTTGTCGACAAAAAAGAAATGGAAACAGGAATGGGCACACTACCTTGCTGCTGCTGCGAGATGCAGAGGTGGAGGCTGCCGGGGATGTCCCCGGACTTGAATCCCTGGTTCCATTGCACGAAAACACTATTTATCCATGGAAAACACAACTATTGCGAAAAGTTGATGCGAACGCGCGCGCGGCCATTGCAGTTTTTACTTTTTTGAGCGTCTTTGCTGCCTGTGTGTTGACAGCGCTGCGGTGGAGTTTTCTACCGCTAGATGGCGGTAACACAGCTGTCTCGCTCTTCTCTTATGCGGGACAAGGTAGGTGCGAAAGAGAAATGGAATAAAGGGTGGAGAGGTGGGAGTGTCGACAACTAATTAATTAAAAACAAATGGAGATCGGCGATGCAACATAGAAAAAATAACGCGGCAACTTTCGAATCGTATACCGGCGCAACCAGTAAGTAATGTTATTAAGACAGGTTATTCTTCAGAGAGTAACAGTAACATAACACAACAAAAGAAACGCTCGTGGCCCCGTGGACTCAGTGTTCTGTAAACGATCACTGCGTTAAGCAACTTTCACTATGGTCGGTCACGGATGGGTGACCACTTTGTGGCATTTACATTTGCGAGCGTTTCCGTGCCTCGGAAGGCACGTTAAGCCGTTGGTTCCGGTCGTTAAGTCAAGTTAAAGGCCTTATGGGCGACTTGAAAAATTTCAACAGCAGGTAGCCACAACCTGCGTCTGTCTATTTCAAAACGGCGGAAGACCAATCTCGTTATTTGTTACATAACTTTATCAAAATTTAGACACGTCTTCAATCTGAATCGACTGTTACTCTTTGGTGGGCAGACAGCGCTATCATGGCAATAACATCGAACCTGAGCGGATCAGTTGAGCCCTCCGTTCAGTGTGCGCTTGTAACAACACGTGCGTGGCCAGTTCAGCTCTATTTATACTCGTACTATTTTCTTTTGTATGCGAACTGACTAGACCGAAGCAGATGTGTGCTGCCGAGTAGGAGGGTACCGGGACATACCGATCACATGAGTAAAGTAAGTATCGTACAAAGAACAATGTCTTGTAACAAAGTGCAAAATGTATACCTATACTTATAGGTGTTATAGCTCCATCAAGATCTCTGAACCCACCAACATCACCTACTAGCCGTGCACCTGCTAAAAAACTCTAAAACTAAACGATAGTGCAATTTGGGGGGAGGTAGAAAATATTCGTAGATACACTTTCAAAAAAAATTAGTTTTAAATAATGTAACATCATTTTTTATTGTGATCTTCCTTATTTCTTTTCTTTATTTTTGTTTAGTTTATGTTTAGTTTACATTTAAGTTAGTTTATTATTATTTTTGAGTTTTATTATTTTATAATAATAAGAAGCGCTCGTGGCCCCGCGGTCTCAGTGTTCTGTAAACGATCACTGAGTTACGCAACTTTCACTATGGCTGGTCCTCGGATGGGTGCGCGTTTCCGTGCTTCGGAAGGCACGTTAAGCCGTTGGTCCCGGTTGCCAGTAAAATGGCAGTCGTTAAGCCTGGTTGAATGCCTTATGGGCGGCATGAAAAATTTTAACAGCAGGTAGCCACAATTTTGAAAAATTACTACCCGACTCGAGGTGTTCCGCTATCGCCGATTTGTTGAACTGACGGTTTTTCATAGCTGCGATGTGTTCTTTGACCCTTTCTGCGATGGTTCGTTTTGTTTGGCCTATATATGAACCACCGCAGCTGCAATCCACTTTGTAGACACCTGGTGTTTACAGAGGGATGACGTCCTTTGGTGTTCGCACATACTTCGCTACTTTGGCTAACGGTTTGTATATTGTACGAATAGAGAACTGCCGTAAACACGATCCAATCTTGTCCGTTATACCTTTCACATACGGCATATAAGCCGGTTGACGGTCAACACCCGGTTTCATCTTCCTCGGTGCACGTCGTGTCTTCCTGCTACTCGTATCATACCCATTCATCCTAAGTATCTCCTGAACATGCTCCAACTCCTGCTGTAGATGCTCAGGGTCGCAGAGGTCATTGGCTCTCTTGATGAGCGTGGCGCTTACTGATTTTAGATGAAGTGGGTGATGATGCAATGAGGCGTGCAAGTATCTGTTAGTGTGAGTGGGTTTCCGGTACACAGTATGGGCCAAGGAACCATCAGTTGCCACCATTACCTTAATGTCGAGAAAAGATAATGATCTGTTGTTCTCAATCTCATACGTAAACTGTGTTTTCACATGTAATGAGTTGAGATACTCAGTAAAACAAATCACCTGCTCTCTGTTACCTCTAAATATGCAGAAAATGACATCTACCTACCTTTTCCACAACCTGATCTGGCTTTGGGCATCCTGGAATACCATGTCTTCTATATGCTCCATCCAAATATTCGCAACCACTGGTGCCAATGGACTTCCCATAGCAACGCCGTCTATCTGGAGGTAGTGTTGGTTGTGGTAAAGGAAGTAGTTTTCTTCTATGCAACTTCCCAATAGTGTTGTGTAACTGTTCGGCAGATCATTCTCCCTCACTTTAGTCTCAATAATCAGTAGACAATCTTCTAATGGAACATTAGTAAATAAAGATTCCACATCAAAACTTACCAAAATCTCATCCGGTTCCAACTTAATGTCTCTAACTATGTCCACAAAATGGCGAGAATCTTTGACAAAAGACGGTGTTTTTCCCACCAATGGCTGCACTGCTTTGGCAATGTGTTTTGCTAGATCGTAAGTGGGAGAGTTAATTTGACTTACGATAGGTCGCAGTGGCACATTGGGTTTATGCACTTTTGGTAAGCTATTATTTATATAATTTGGGTGGCTGCGTAATCTTTGCTCGGTACAAATGGTTGAACTCGTCTTCTGTGAAATCTTCTTTGTGCTCCTTGATCAATTTTCGTATTTTACGTGTTACTCTCGATGTGGGATTATAATTTACCTGCTTATATGTCTGTGTGTCCTCGAGCAAAGTGCGTATTTTCGCCTAATAATCTGTAGTCTGAAGTACTACGGTGGCGTTGCCTTTGTCGGCCTTAAGTACCAATACGTCTTGATTGCTCCTCAAAGCGGCAAGTGCTTCTCGCTCTTCTGCGGTAGTATTGCTTTTGGGAAGGCGTGCCTTACGTAAGACATGGGAAATGTCTTGTCGTACTTGTTGGAACCGGATGAGTTTTGATGTGGAATCTTTATTTACTAATGTTCCATTAGAAGAGTGTCTACTGATTATTGAGACTAAAGTGAGGGAGAATGATCTGCCGAACAGTTACACAACACTATTGCGAAGTTGCATAGAAGGAAACTACTTCCTTTACCACAACCAACACTACCTCCAGATAGACGGCGTTGCTATGGTAAGTCCATTGGTACCAGTGGTTGCGAATATTTGGATGGAGCATATAGAAGACATAGTATTCCAGGATGCCCAAAGCCAGATCAGGTTGTGGAAAAGGTATGTAGATGACATTTTCTGCATATTTAAACGCAACAGAGAGCAGGTGATTTGTTTTACTGAGTATCTCAACTCATTACATGTGAAAACACAGTTTACGTATGAGATTGAGAACAACAGATCATTATCTTTTCTCGACATTAAGGTAATGGTGAGAACTGATGGTTCCTTTGCCCATACTGTGTACCGGAAACCCACTCACACTAACAGATACTTGCACGCCTCATCGCATCATCACCCACTTCACCTAAAATCAGTAAGCGCCACGCTCATCAAGAGAGCCAATAACCTCTGCGACCCTGAGCATCTACAGCAGGAGTTGGAGCATGTTCAGGAGATACTTAGGATGAATGGGTATGATACGAGTAGCAGGAAGACACGACGTGCACCGAGGAAGATGAAACCGGGTGTTGACCGTCAACCGGCCTATATGCCGTATGTGAAAGGTATAACGGACAAGATTGGATCGTGTTTACGGCAGTTCTCCATTCGTACAATATACAAACCGTTAGCCAAAGTAGCGAAGTATGTGCGAACACCAAAGGACGTCATCCCTCTGCAAACACCAGGTGTCTACAAAGTGGATTGTAGCGGCGGTCGTTCATATATAGGCCAAACAAAACGAACCATCGCAGAAAGGGTCAAAGAACACATCGCAGCTGTGAAGAACCGTCAGTTCAACAAATCGGCGATAGCGGAACACCTCGAGTCGGGTAGTAATCACTGGATCGAACTCCATCAACCCAAAGTCCTCTCCACTGATCGCCACTATTATCCTCGTGTTGTGCGTGAAGCTATTGAAATTAGAAGATACAATAATTTCAATAGGGAAGATGGATTCAAGCTATCCGGGATGTGGAATTCAGTGATGAAAAAACTTGACCGTAGAAAACCTCGGCCAAACACAACTGACGTAGTGAGTGAAGTGTGTCGCCGGCCTTATCCTGCATTATAATTATAATGGAGGGTAGCTACAAACAAAAGTAACTCCATGCATACTCTCGACCCTCACCATTAGTCCAGCCGCGACCACGGGCGCTGCAACGCGCTCGAAACGTCGGTGAATGTAAGTACAAAATTGTTTCGCGTGAAGTCCCGAGTAGTATATAAAATATGAGTATAAACCGCGAAAGTTTAAAAATAACTCTTAGAGTCCATAGTATATAAAGATGTCAGAAAAATAGATCGACACGAGACTGAACGGAGGGAAAAATATTAGAATTGGTTTTTGGAATCGACTATCAGAAGCGCTGGAGGCCCCGCTGTCTTAGTGTTCAGTAAACGATCACTGCGTTAAGCGACTTTGGCTATGGTGACCGCTTAGTGGTATTTCCATTTACGTGCGTTTCCGTGCTTCGGAAGGCACGTAAAGCCGTTGGTCTCTGTTGTCAGTAACATGGGAGTCGTTAAGCCAAGTTGAAGGCGGTTTAAAAAAAATCAACAACATCGCTACAACTATTCTATTTCAACATGACATTGGGCTCACCACCTGTTTTATGAGACAGGAATGCAGATAGAGAAATGTATGATAGCCTCTGCCACCCCTTCGGGGATAAGGCGTGATCAAATAGTTAGTTTCTACGATTAGCTATTCGGGCTCGTTGATAATTCAATTGTTGCCTTTTTAACTCTTATCAGACAGGTAAAGCTCTGATTTAACTATGGGTTAAAACGATTAATAAAACAGAAACATTTAATACAATTGTTTATTTATTGAGTATAGCCAACAGGCCGCGGTGCACATACTAACTGTCAGTATGCGATCGGGTGCACGACCGACCGACTGAATACAAGGGCAGTGGTCACAAAAATGTCGATGCACACTTGAGTATACATTTATAAATTTATTTATACTACTTCGTGTAGGCATATAACCTGCAAGTATTATAAAAGTGTCCCAAATCTAAAATCTAAGCGAATTTGGCTAGCCAAGGACAGGGCCACGATGGGTTGCGCATGAGCCACACACGCTTAGATTATGAGATTGTGACAAGAGAATTAACACTGATAAATCTGGTTCACCGCAGTCGTGCTTAGAGTACTTACCGAATTAATTCGTATAATATTATATAATTTCATAATACAAAATGTATGTACAAGTTAATGGCTAGAATATTTATCTAAAACAAGCAAATGGAATACATTTAACGGACGGTCGAAATACATAATTCTAATTATAGCGACTTGACACGTACCAACAATAAATATAAAATAACAGTACAAAATGAAAGTAATACTCTCAACAAATAAAATTATCACATAAATGGAATTATTAAGTTACATAAAGGCGTATCCACACGTTTCTTTAGTTATTTACTAACAAGGCTAAAATATGGGCACTATTTATACAACAGAAATAAAACTTTATAGAAATAGAAAAAGTTTCGAAAGTAAATGACCTAGTTAATGACAGTAAAAGAGCCAAGAGAAATGTAAAGAAGTCAGCTAACAGGCAACAAATATTGAGGACAGCTACTTGGAACTGAACTAAAGTGTGAGGGTTGGTTCCGTAACCCAGTCTAGACAAATATATTCCTACTGCCGTATAAGCAGCACCGTATAAACAGTCTAGAAAACGTTACTATAATATTTTTATAACTTAGAAACAATGCAACGAAATGTGATAAATACCGCTGGCGGCGAATTGAGCACTGAGTGGGGCGACGATTAACCATCGCACGACGTTCTAACGCCAGTATGTTACACTTAGAGTACATGTACTTACAATCTACGTAGTATATGAATACATACCACCTCGTGGCAAGGCACGGACGGCTCCCCGCGGCTCTGCCTACACCCGAACACCCCTACTGCAATGATTCTATGATATACTTGTCACTCCAATGTAACGAAAGCTGCCTATGTTGCTGAAATATGTATCACGAGTTTACTCGTTAAATTATTTGAATACTAGTCGACGCCCGCGGCTTCGCCCGCGTAGAGAAGTTTTCCCGTTGCCGTTTCCCACAGGAACTCGTTCCCGGGATAAAAAGTAGCTTATGTGTTATTCTGATGTAACAGCTATATTCATTTAAATCCATTCAGTAGTTTTTACGCGAAAGAGTGACAAAGATCCACATAAACTTTCGCATTTATAATATTATGAAGATTTAAACGTATCTCCCAAAAACAACAGTAATACATAATATTGAAAGCAGTGCAGTGCGGGCCTCGGGCGAGGCGGCTCGTGGCGGGAGAGGCTCGCCTACTAAATGTAATTTAGAATGTCGCACGCTTCGTGGTCCCACACGGGACGCTTACAGCTAACCTCCGACACCTAACTCCCCTACCACATACAGCAGACCGGCGCGCGCCCCGCCTTAAGTACTTTGTCCCGGGGTTTCAATTTCATTTTAAAAATCGATATATATATCAAAATGATTTTAGGTTTATATCACAGGGCATGATTTTGCTAAATTTAATTGCGCACGCGCATCCGATCTGCTGGGCGGGCACTGCGCTGCCTCAACTCTGTCTTATCTGCATGCGATAAGAAGACAGTGGTAACTGTTACAGCGTTCGTTCGACATATTGCGGTGATGTGATGGCCGCGCAGTGCCGCACTTACAACTAACTAAGTACTAACTAGTGCTACCCGGCGTCGCCCGCGGCGACACCGCTGACTATTCAATAATAAATACATTTCTTATCTACACGCCTGAATACAGCACGCGGACAGTCGACCTACATTAATATAATATTCCAGTCATATCTCAATAATACTGGATCGATATTCATATTAATGATATACTTTTTACTATGTAAAACTAATTATTTAATTTTTAACTATAAAATTCCATAATTCACAATGTCAGGCACTACGTTACAATTTGTAGATATTAAAGTATAATATAGTTTGATACGAGGTCGATCCAAAACTCGAGATCGCCATCGGTAGAACACTTATATCAAAATAGATAAATTCTTGCTCTACAATATTATTACAAAACATGTAATTTTTATACAAAATGTACATCCCCGGAACGGGGTGTGTCCGTGTATGCGTCCGTATCGTCCTCGGAGATCGAATTAAGTACAAGAATTATATGAGAACGGTGGCTACTAAGCTAAGACCCGTATAATCGGAGCTCGTCTCTACATAACAAACCGCAGACAGGTCACGACGCCGGCATAGAGGTGGAATTTCTTCCACCGAGTCCGACTCATTGTTCGAATTACTTCCAGTTTTATATCATTTGTCACAAACACACATGCATAGACACGAAACACTTCCACATGACGAGTACACAGGGGGGTTCGTGGTTTGCTGTAATCCTTACTTTGTTCGGGTTTTTCATATTCCTCGGGATCTGTAAAGTGAAACATTTTGTTTATTACCCAAATGTAGCAGAGGTTACCGGCTTCCGGGGGACGTTTGCACAAGTGAAGTTTGGGTGTCATTATATTAATTTTTACTATACAAATTGCAGTACTCCTGGCCCGAGGGCGAGTACCTGCTAGGCGGGGGCGCTATATGAGGCGCTCCTCGGGCGGCGGCTTGAGCGCGGCGTGCGCCTTCTCGTGGCGCGGGTTGCAGTACTCCTGGCCCGAGGGCGAGTAGGTGCCGCGCGTGGCCCGCTTGCGCCGCGCCTGCGCGCCCAGCCCGCCCAGCGCCGCCGCGCCCAGCGCCAGCCCCAGCAGCGCCGCGCCCACGCCGATCAGCACGCCGGCCGAGCCGCCCTCCGCCGCAGCCTCCGCGCGCGCCGAGCAGTTGCGGCCGCCCCAGCCGTCCACGCAGGTGCACGAGTAGTCGGCCAGCGCGGCGCAGCGCTGCTGGCAGCGGCCGCCGTGCAGGCAGGGCCCCGAGGCGTTGCGCGGCGCGCACGGGTCGCGCAGCGCGCACGCGTGGCCGCAGCGCCCGGCGGGACACACGCACGTGTACGAGCCGTTCAGGTTGAGGCACTCGCCGGGCCGGCACGCCGCCGCGCCCGCCGCGCACTCGTCCACGTCCACCTCGCAGCGCGCGCCCGTCCATCCTGCGCACGCACCGTCCACATCAACATATATTAGATACTATTGAATCGACCTCGTCTGCTACCGTGATCCGCGGGCCGAATGCACCTTATGTTGGAGTGACGCCGACATGCATATAATAGTATTTCAGGAACTTGGGCGGTAACTCGGACATAACCAGTCTGATCTATGGTCGTGTTACCTACTTATAATTTAATGTCGGCGATTCGAGCAGTCTTAATATTTCAGTGCCTGAGATTACTTCGTTAATGATCTGAAGTAGAAAATTCAGATAATGGTTTATTGTTAGGAGATATAACTTGAAAACATTTAAGTCCTCAAACGATAATTTAATTAATGTACTTGCATCGCTGCATTAATGAATGTACTTGCATCGCTGCATTAATTAATGTACTTGTATCGCTGCATTAATTAATGTACTTGCATCGCTGCATTAATTAATGTACTTGCATCGCTGCATTAATTAATGTACTTGCATCGCTGCATTAATTAATGTACTTGCATCGCTGCATTAATTAATGTACTTGCATCGCTGCATTAATTTTTCTATATTCAGAGTAATCTTGAAATGACTTCCTATAAATTATCTATCTACCATTAATCCTAAATAAACAGAATTGTAGAATAAAATATTTTTCCTCAGTGAACACTTTGTAAATAATGAAAACTAATATTTAATGTGCGGTATTAAATTATATAGTAAGTTTCTATATTTTTATTAAGTAAGATGATGATGATGACAAATACAAATTCAGGTAAGCAAGATTTACATTTGTTATCGTATTACAACAATTGATTCTTGAGAGACAATTGTACTTGTAAGAAAGACTATCTACGTTTAGAGAGAATGAAAACTCGACAAATGCGCATCGTACTCGTCCACCTACGACTCTGTACTGTATTTCATTCTTTCTAATAGTGGACATCAAAATTTTAAAGTAGGTAACTCGACCTCAAATCAGATTTTATGTATCCGAGTTACCACCTTAGCCTCAGGAGCTGCCTACTAGTAGTAAGTAACATTATTTAATACAAAAAGTCAATAAATTGGGTTACTAAATGATTTTATCTACTCTGATACTATAATACAAAGATTATAAAACTGATAACAAAATTCTTATGACAAACATTACGTACACGCCAAAAATAATAAAAAAAAAGTTTAATTACGATACAGGTCTTGTATGGACACCTGTATCATAATATAACTTTTTAATCATAACGATACACCTATACAACCTCCAGCTGAACCAAGGAGGTAGAACCTCTACTTAAAAAAAAAAAGGTTTCAATCATTGGTTTCAATGAACGAGTCCGCGACGCAAGCGCGCATGCGCAATCAGTGTTTGCGCCTTGGCGCCAACATTTGACATTTAAAAAATAAATTTGTTGTTATATTCATCATTTTATTTGCAATATTGTTTTACGTATTATAGTATGAGAGTAGATAAAGTAGTGTATGACACTGTACATAACTTGGTCTTATAACACTCGTGTGATACTATAAAAAAACTCGCCTACGGCTCGTTTTTTTAAAACACACTCATGTTATAAGAACCCTTATTATACAACAGTATCATAAACTACTATTAACTTAGTGGACATCAAAATTTTAAAATAGTTAACTCAACCACAAATCAAATTTTTGTGTTCGAGTTACCACCTAAGCCTCAGGAGACGCTTACTAGTAGTAAATAACATTACTTAATTCAAAAAGTCAATAAATTGGGTTAATATATGATTTTAACTTTTTACGTGCCGCTCGGCATTGGAGTCACATGAGGTCCGTTACTTCAAATGAAATAGGGTTGGCTTTATCACAATAAAATAACAATATCCGCTTATTGGTTAATGATAAACCTGTGATAAAGATCCTTGAAACAAAACCGCAACGGCATAATTGCTACATCGCATCGCGATAACGTTATCAGTGCCTGAACAATATGAAGAACATACAGTACGGTTTGCTGACAGGCAAAGGAACTTTTTTCTCTAATCTTGAACGCAATGGACTACAAAGAAAGTATGTTATGAATCAACGATCAAGTAGTAAAATTATTCAACAGAAAGAGAAGAGAAGGAGTCAGGGTAGACCGAGACTGACATATGAAGATTTGAAGAGATTGTTCAAAAACAGAAAGCTCTAAAGTACTCGGATACCCAGACATGCATGTATGAAGCGATTAATGAATCGAAGCGAAAGAAGTATGCATGGATCGCGAAGCCTGGCGATCTGTTCTCTCTGACTACCCCGCCAGGGATACAGCATGAAGATAGTTAGGTAGATACATTATTTGATTAGAATAAAACAAAAAGACAAAAGGTTTTAGATTATGGGGCCCCGGTCCCGAAATATAATTCTGAATTTCCCGATTTATTACATCACTAGCTGACCCGCCCAGCTTCGCCCGTGACATACTTCTAACCCCGTGGCACCCATTTAATCCCGTCGTTTATTAATTTCACGATAATGTATTAACATTTTCCAAACTACTTGATTACTTCTCCGCTCTCAAGTACTACGCCCACGCCCGCACAGCCCGGTCGATTTTTTGTTACACGAAATTAATTTATTTACGATTTTTTTTATATTGCCATATCGCCTAAGATATTCATTTAATTTGCAAAGTGTAAAGGGACAAAATAATCTTCATAAAATGCTGAAACCAACTAACATATTAAAATAGGATAAGGATTAATAATGTATTTGTGTAAATTTGCCTTTAAATTACCGCTTTATTATTGCTGTTTTTTGTAAGTATTAAAATGGATATAGTACGGTATCCTTAAGAGATAGACATATACCGTCGCGGACCTTTTTGTAGACCTATATTAGATACATAATTCCACCATACATTATTTTGTTATATCTTAAAGGGTTTAGGCAGCGTTTTCGTTAAAAGCTCTCAACGGCTCATTTTTTCCGACACCGCCAACATATATCGTTATAATTAAGTTAATGTATACAAAAACTTAACAAAATATACATAAAAACCTACTATAAGAATTACACTATCTATTTAAAAAAACTGCATCGAAATTCATTGCGTAGTTTTAAAGATCTAAGCATACATAGGGACAGACAGCGAAAAACGACTTTATTTTTTATAATATGTAGTAATGGTGAATAAAATCGCTTTACGGGACAATTTCACAAAATGGTCACGATCACGTCATGGGGGACTAGATACGGAAGGTGCAGGAAAATTGGGCAAGACTCATATTCAGCAGTGGGCTGAATGTTGATTAAATTGATGATGCAGGTTGACGAATACACTTTGTTCTAATGTCCAATAACCAGGCCTTTTTGGAAACCTGCAAAGAAATCTTACAGAAGCTACTGTTCATTTTTCGTTTGAATTCGATGTTTACAATAAGATAGTAAGTAATTTTTTTCCCCCGTTGACACTAATAAGTACCGGAAAATATCAGAGGTAAAACATTTTTTATAGCAAACTAAAATTGTAACAGTCAATGTTGAGGTCACTACACAAAGCAGTTGTAACCTCAACATTGACTATTGTTACAATCATACAGAGCACTGAGTGTTTGTTTCTCTGTGGTTCGCCGTCATACCATCAACTAGGTTATGGGGGACAAATTATGTACCTACATGTAATAATAGTTTTAATAAATAAATAAATCTTCTGCACCCTCTCTCACACACACACACACGCCGTACGAGTTCCTGTCCCAGTTCTTTGTGTGCCAGTAAAAAGTTGATCGTTATCTGACACCTGCCGTCCGAACTGAACGAGGCCGTCTTTTTAGATGGTCTAATCTTAATAATGTCAAAGTTTGTGTGGATGTTTGTTACTCTTTCACGTAAAAACTACGGAACGGATTTTAATGACAGTTTACAATAATGTAACTTATACATCACAATAACGCATAGGCTACTTTTTATCCCCGGAACAAGTTCCTGTGGGAAACGGGAACGGGAATACTACTATACGCGGGCGAAGTCGCGGGCGTCTGACTAGTCTAAATTTACGAGTAAATTTTTAAGACGACTAACCGTTTGAAAAATATTAACGCAAGTTGGTGGCAGCTTAGTCATAGCTAGTTGTAACATTCAATAGGCAGTAACAACTAGTAGCAGTCAGTCTAATCTCAGATCGATACAATTATAGATTACTATCATTGTAAGTACGTTTATATATAACAAACACATGTCAATGCCTCCGAAACCTTCGCTTTGATGCCCGAGGTGAATAATAAATCTAATATATAAAATTCCTCTGTCACAGTGTTTGTGACCAAACTCCTCTGTCACGCCTAGATCGATTTTTATAATATTTTTATGAAATATGCATATTTGGTAGCTATGAAGATAGGTCGGTACTATTTTTTATACTCCTGTCCTAAAGTGATACGGACCCTCATCAGAATATTAATTTAGAAAAACACGGTTTTCCAGGGCAGCTAGTATTAATTTTACCAGTATGTCTCATAAGGTAAATATACCAAACGAGAATATAGAGTACGGTCAGTGCCGTCTATTGTGGGGGAAAATAACGAATGATTCAGTTATTATTATTGAGTTTGTGTAAGAAGCTTCGCAGGGCATCAATGTCGTCATAATCAACGTAGCTATGCGTTCACAGAAGAGACAAATTGTTTATTGACGAATTAATGGTCCAACTTGTAAATGACTACTAAAAGGAAAATCAGTAGTACAAATTAAAATAATTACAGGAGGAAAGAAATCTTAACTTTATATGGCTCTCACGCAATGCAATTTTTCGACCATTAATAATTATTTGACACATAATAGAGAAAATATTTTTTTTGGACAAGAATGTTTAAAGTACGAATTTTTAAGCGTATGCTTAATAATTCTTATTTAGTCATACATAATTCTTTTTAAGCACACATACATATCGTCACGTTTTTATCCCCCGCAGAGGCATACTGTACGCCCACATTTCACCATATGCATTTTTGTCCCAAGTAATAGGTGGTGGGGCCATTGCCGTGTTGAAATGGACTGGTTATTGCGACCTGCTGTTGAAATTTTTAAGGCCTTCACCTGGGCTTAACGACTGCCATTTTATAAGCAATAACATTAAAAAATGTCAAGATGGATGAAATGCCACAAAGTGGTCACCTATCCAAGGGCCAGCTACAGCGAAAGTTTCTTAGCGCAATGATCGTTTACAGAACACTAATTTAGCGGGGCCACGAGCGTTTCTTATTTCAATATTAAGAGGATTTAGAATTTACGGTTTTTTTTTTAAATATTGTCCGACGAAACACTAAAACAATGAGCTCTGCAACAGACCTGACCAACACCGACTTCGAACTCGGCAAAATATATGGAAAAGTAAAATATTCTGAATTTGATTGATTAGAATTAAGTGATTGATATACATTGCTTCCAATGGTCACGTGAAAGGTAATGAATAGTCTATTTTTCTCATCCATCACTAGTAAGAGCTTAATATTAAATGAAAAAAAAATGTGAACAAGGATATACGCCAAAACTATCAATGTGCATGATTCATTTTGTACATTCGCTGTTAGGATGATGATGCTGTTACTACTACGCTAATATTTTTTGAAAATTTTGTAAACCCGTGGAATTCCGATATTAAAATCTATTTGTTTGATATTTCATGTTTAGGCGAAGTAAACAGTTCATTGATCGATCACACGCGTCACGAGTGACGACGAAAGTAAAATTGATTTATCATACAATACCTATTAAGAGCACAAGCAGCACTAACGTCATCATCACGAGCGTGCTAACATGATCACATATATTATTCACGGTATCACCTCATCACATCACTGCACTAACACCAATTATTGCTAATAAATAAAAATAATGTGTACGAATGGTTCATAATGAAGTCTGCGACGCGACACAACCTTGTCCGGTACTGAGTGTCGCGGTCAGTGATTCACAAACTGCGTGAGTTTTCCTGCACTAACTAACTTTAATAAATTATAAGGACGAATTTATTGTAATAAATATAAAGTATTGAATGCGTTCAGTCCATCAGCGGACCTAAATACATACGAGTACGTGACGAAAGCGTGCCCATTGTTTTTGGTTGGATTCTAATAGTGATGTGTAAAATGTTTACTATACGTAGTACGCGTTCTACTATTGTTATTTTACTAGTTAATCTATCATTGTGGATCATGGTGGCAGATGCATTGATCCACCCACATTTCACCGTAAACTAGAATTATATTCTAATCTATAAAACGATTCATAGCATAACTAAACTAAACTAAAACTAACTATCTTCACGCTGTATCCCTGACGGGGTAGTCAGAGAGGACAGATCGCCAGGCTTCGCGATCCATGCATACTTCTTTCGCTTCTTCGAGATTCATCAATCGCTTCATACACGCACGTCTGGGTATCCGAGTACTTTTGACCTTTCCGTTTTTGAGCAATCTGCTCACGTGGTCTTCATATGTAAGTCTCGGCCTTCCCAGACTCCTTCTACCCTCTACTTTTGAACAATATATATTCTTCGTCAATCGTTCCTCACTCATTCGTTGGACGTGTCCAAACCAACGGAGCACGCCCTTTTCCAGCTTAACGCTGACACTTTCATTCAAACCTGCCATATTGCGTATCACTTCGTTACGTATTCGGTCGGCCAAGGTAACGCCGAACAATTTTCGAAGTGATCGCATCTCCACAGCATTCAATTTACTTTCATGCATCTGCTGACATACCCAGGTTTCACTACCGTAAAGCAAAGTTGGCACTAGCACTGCGTTATGAATCGCCATTCGTGCTTCTTTTACGATGCTTTGTCGCTTTACTAACTGGGACAAAGCACCGTTAACTTTGTTTCCGGCAGCTACTCGCCGTTCTACATCCGAATCACATCTTTTATCCGCGCTAAACATACTTCCTAAATACACAATTTCATTCACTTGCTCTAGACGTTCCTGGTTTACCCTAATCTCGCATATAGTTCTTACGTCACCTCTTTCAAATACTAGAACCTTAGTTTTACTTGCATTCAAGCGGAGACCCTTACTTTCACACCCCTCTTTCATATTAGTGACTAATGCCTGTAATAATGTAATGCCTGTAATGTAGGTCGGCTTCTGATGAGGCCATGAGCACCGCATCATCAGCGTACATCAGACAGTTTACTGTAAAGTCACCCAAATTCACACCCATATTAAAATCTTTCAACCTCTGTACACAGCTGTCCAGATACACTATGAACAGCCAGGCGGACATGACACATCCCTGTTTGACGCCTGTACAGACATCAAAAAGAGGTGACACATCCCCCCCTACTCGCACGCAAGCCTTACAGTCCCTATAAAGCGACTGTATTGCCCGCAGTAGCGAGCCGTCCACACCATATCCTGGCAGCAAGTCCCACAGCGTTTCTCTCACAACGTTATCAAATGCTTTCTCTAGATCCACAAAAGCACAGAAAACCTTCTGGCTAAGAGCCAGAAACTTTTCCGCGATCATGCGGAGAGAAAACACTTGATCCATGCAACCTCTTCCACGTCGGAATCCGCATTGAGCCTCCCATAAATACCTTTCAGACTTTTCTTGCATTCATAGCATAGAGATTAGAATAAGAAATTATGGGTATATTTTTAATAATAATTAAATTAATAAAATATTTATACTAATATCTATATTTATTATACTTATTATTGTACTAGCGACCAGACCCGGCATTGCATGGGTACAATGTAGAAACCCAGTATGAATTGTCCATATAAACTTTACTCTTGTAATAATTCCATCAAGAGTATATACAGCTGGTCTGACTTTATTGTATACTACGTAATTAAGATATTAGCTTAAGCTGGCAGTATTACCAGGCTTAACGACTGCCATTTTACTGGCATTCGGGACCAACGGCTTAACGTGCCTTCCGAAGCACGGAAACGCTCGCAAATGTAAATGCCACAAAGTGGTCACCCATCAGAGGACCAGCCATAGTGAAAGTTGCGTAACTCAGTGATCATCAGCCACGTTGGTCCCGGTTGCCAGTAAAATGGCAGCCGTTAAGCCTAGTTGAAGGCCTTATGGGCAGCTTGAAAAATTTCGACAGCATGTAGCCACAACCAGCGTCTGTCTATTTCAACACGGCAATGGGCTCACCACCTATTACGTGGGACAGGAATCCACACGGTGAAAAGTGGGCGTATAATATGCCTCTGCCACCCCTTCAGGGATAAGGCGTGATGGATGGCAGTATTACGCGACGCGCACGAATTCCCGGACATGTAATGTCAAACGACAAACAGCAATGTTGAACTAGAATGTCTGATGACAAGGTGATTGATTGCCTTGAGATGCAACCTCACTTTTGTCACGTGACAATTTTTTGCTATCATCCTAAGAAATTGCCGCAATCGTTTGGCGGAAATATAAAAACCGTAGTATTAACCATATAATATCAAGATTTTCTAACTAAAAAATCAATCAAATAATGCGAAAACATTTATTTTCGACACCGATTTATCAACTTTGGGAGCCAGTGTATTGTTATCAGTATAACCACGTTATCAGAAATAGATTACACGATTACATACGTACACGATAACACGTATGAATGTAGTGGTGTCACACACACGTGCACATATCTACAGGGACGGTACTGTTATTGCGAGGTAGTGGAGTAGTTATCGCTGATACCGGATTCGGACCAAGTCACATCAAACAGCATTGTCATTAAAATTCGTCATTAAAACTAAATGAAAAAAAGAAAGTTAAATGACTGACCGCCGTCAAATTAGCATGTGTTGTAGAAACTTGTGAGATGTGTCGTCATTGTTGCACCTCCAATATTTTTACATTGTTGACTATCTCTGTATCCCTGACGAAGTAGTCAGAGAGGACAGATCATACTGGATGCCATAATTCTTTCGCTTCCTGCAGATTCATTAATCGCTTCATACATGCACGTCGGGGTATCCAAGTACATTAGACCTTTTCATTTTTGAACAATCTGCTCACGTGACCCTCATATGTAAGTCTCGGTCTAACCTGACTCCTGTCTATACATAGTTTTAGTATATAATTTATTTAATGCACGCATCAAACACATTGGATCGGGGATGATTATTATATCTTTTTCTTCTTTTTTATCGCATAGTGTATTCCTAGTTGCTTCCGAATCCAATCTAGATTTGGAGCCTGGGGTTAACTTTATTTGACTGCTGGTAGCAATTAATGCTTTTAGCTTTTGATTTTGGCGACTGCCGTCTGACTTCCCAATCCCGTAAAGCGCCTGTGTCATTGCTTAATTTAATTAGTCAGCAGGTGCACCGCTAGTAGGTGAGGTCGCTTAATGCCCGAAGATCTTGGTAAAGTCTTTCGTCTTCATATTTGTGTATTAATCATCGGTTGCATCTAAAACTTTCATTCATGAGCTTAGGCTCAGGTCGCCATCTAAGGTTACAACTTTGCAAGCAAGCTAGCAGATAGGGCTGTGCTTCACCTTTGTTCATTAAACTTTAGATACCTACTATCTAAATGATAACTTATATAGATTAATATAATAATAAGTGATCAACATAAATATTTCTGAGTCATATATATTAGTCATATGCGTTATGATTCTCAAATTATAAAAAAACACAGATTTTGTATGCTTACTATTTGAAGTTTAACTTAATAAGTGAATGATGTCGTCTATATAACATATGCTATCAAGATAAACCAAGGATCATTAGATAGTTCAGATACAGAAAAGATTGGTGAAACAGATTTATAGCGATGTGTATTGACAAGTTGATAACATTCGCTCAAGTCGACAAGGTCAGGATCATAATAGGCAGTAGTTCAGACAGTTTCAGTATCAGAAATGTAGTTTTATTCCATGGGAAAGAAGCAGAATTGCATATATGTATGGATGTAACAGGTTTGATCCGAATTCCACATTTATTATGTACTAAGGTAGGTCTCTCTTGTATTGTGTGTCTCAGCTACTGTTAGTGCACACAAACTGCGCAATGATCTCATTTATAGACGTTAATATGACATCAATAAAATTAAATAGACGTAAATAAAGTTAGTTGTATAGCTGGAATGACATCATAGAAGCAGTGATGCGACGAGTGAGTCACGCGAGAGTCGCACACAGTCAGTTTATTAGGTAGGAGATTGAACAATGGTGAGTGTGCAGCTAGTATTGGGCTTTAGTTTGCAATACCGAGGGATGTGTAAAGGAGAAATTTTTGATTGTTTTTTAAGCAAGACATTATGTTGCAGGATCTGTCTTGCGATGTCGTAAACGTGCAGAGGCTAAGGCGGTATTTTCTATCAGATGGGTCGGACGTTCGTTGGTCACATTGTGCACAGAAAGCATTTTTAAAGAAATAGTGACGGCATGTTAGTGATATTTTGAAATCGTCATTTCGTACTTGGATGTTAAATAAATTTGCTAATAATATTTCATACCAATTTAACATTTGTGTGTTGCCGCGACATTCTCAGCAATCAAGTACGATTTAAGGCAAGCTGTATATGGCAAACTTTGCATGGGTGGGTATCAAAAGAACACTCTGTCCAAGGCGCCACTTGCGAATAATGTAGACCGGCGACACAAAAATGTTTTCGCATGGCACTAGTAGGGGAGATAGTGTTAATGTTCACTAGAAATTTTATACGGGCTGATATTCATTACATTAAAAGTACGTTACCAGTACATATCAGATTTGACCGTCAGTCAGTCTGATAGTGGTGGAATCAAAAGTTATATGATGCCAATTAAGCTAGACCTCCAAATAGTATAAGCGCCCATAGAACTCAAAGGTATAGCTATATATATATATATATATATATATATATATATATATATATATATATATATATACCTTTGAGTTTATTGGGTATTAACGATAAAAAATAAATAAAATAAATATCGTTGGGACAACTCACACAACGCCATCTGATTCCAAACTAAGCAGAGTTTGTACTATGGTAACCATATAACTGAGAAACAACTAATATATTTCTAAATACATACATATTAATGATAAATAACACCCAGACACAGAATAAACCATCGTGCTCATCACACAAAGTTTTATCCTGGGTGGGAATCGAGTCCACGATCTCTCGCGTACCACCGCGCCACAGAGGTAGTCTATGCTATGTGGTGAGTACAGCTGGAGGGGCAGGTAGACTCACCGGTGCGCGTGCAGTCGCACAGCAGGGAGCCCCGCAGCGACACGCAGCGGCCGCCGTGCAGGCACGTCGCTGCGGCGCCGTCCGCGCACGCGTCGCGCTCGCGCTCGCACAGCCGCCCCTCGTACCCGTCCGCACACGCGCAGCGCGCCGTCTGTGCAACACAACATCGTGTCAGTGGACAGCAGTGCTGTTTCGGACTAGTGCTGGTAACTCATATTACAGAATCTTGTCAATTGTACCACATTACAAAAATCTATACTAATAAAGCTGAAGAGTTTGTTTGTTTGGTTAAACGCGCTACACCGTGTTGGATGACCCATTTATCGATAGATATATCATCTTAGGCTACTACTCTGGAAAGTGGAGCTATATAAATGTCAAATTATGCTTATCCTAGTCACATGAACAAGCTACTGAGTCCCACACACTCTATATGTGAACTCTCTGCCTCGTTTGCGACGATGCTAATGTAATCAACAGATGTCTCTATGCAAAATTCAATTTGTCTTACCGCCAAGTACTATACCTACAATTATAGGAACCCTCTAACAACTAGTTGGGATCCTCGCACCCATCAGGTACCTTGTTGTCGTGCACGCAGTCTCCGTGCACGCAGGGCTCCAGCTCGCAGAAGGCAGACTCGCAGTACACGCCCTCGAAGTCCGGGAGGCACTCGCACGTGAAGTTGTTGCCCGTCGGCGGTTCTGTGGGAGCGGGACAACACGATCTTTAGTGGCTTTATGTTTCATCAGATACAGAGCTACGTACGCAAAAATAATGTACGCGCGCCCACGCGCAAATGTAGCTATGCTACTATAGAAAGGGATTTTACGTCAATACTAAACATTTCCAAACAAATCATTGTGTTTGTTTTAATATAAATATGTATTAAATATTTTTATTGTAATAATAAAGGATGATATTTCATATAAACTTCTACTCCATCCAACAAATATTTTGAGTCCGAACAAATATTTGTGTGATGTGTGCAATGTGTGTTTCGGAATTTGGGTGTTTCCTATCTATAATATATATGTATTTATAAATATATACGCATGTTTATCAATTGCCTAGATCACATACCACAAGTTTATATAGGCTTACTTTGGGTTAGATGGCGTTATGTGAAAAAGTTCCACAATCTGTCATTCAAACTACTTCGAATTTATTTTAGCTCTATAAAGTAATCTTTGCACGTTCTTGTCCAAGCTCTCTTTTATAAAAAATACAAACTTTATTTACATCTACCTAGAGATACAAATGAAAACTAATAATATCACTGTTTGTACCGTGACACCGTATCGTAGTTTTATGAAAATGGCGCCAGTCCTGGCACATTCACAACCAGGCCCTGCACCAATTTTATCTCAATTTCACCTCTTGAAGATTTGACTTCTGAGGATGCTGGAGAATGTGTAACAAAAAGTGAGATAGGACGAGGTGAATGAAAGTTGGGAGGGCGAAATAAGTTGGTGCAGATTTAAAGAGAGAGAGTGTTACGTTTCGTATATTACTGCGGGGGCCAGAGAGAGAGGTGCGAGAACATATTTCTCTCTTGCTCTTGTAGATTGATCTAAAGAAGTTTTACTTCATTCGTGTGGTCTAAAGCACATTTTGTATTCTCGATGTAAGGTGACCTCCATCAGAAGCGGTTGAACGGTTTTGGCGTGAAGCGTAACAGTAAGTGCGGCAAGAGCCAAGGCGAGCGCACCTGGCGGCACGTCCCGGCAGGCGCGCGCGGCGGCGCAGGGCCGGTGCGCGCACGTGCGCAGGCGCGGCAGCTCGCACGCCGCGCCGCTCCACGCGGCCGCGCACGCGCACGAGAACGCGCCCGCGCCGTCCGTGCACGTGCCGCCGTGCTGGCACGGGCCCGACGCGCACTCGTCCACGTCCGTCTCGCACCTGCACACACATACACTTACTCGCCGGCACATCTAAACAAAAACTATCTACGAAGGCCGTAATCGCTTGTAGCTACAGACGTACAAGAGTAGGATGACCAAACATATTTCTTTGCTTATGGAGCAATCATTCATCCTTTTCGCTTTTGCCATTTTTTATCTAAAGCTGTCTTTGTTATACATGGGTAGCTACACCTAACTAACACTTTGACAGCGAACAGCGCGTAACCAATTTTTGTACTACAAATAATCTACAAACTTGTAATAACAACCGCCGCTGTCATCTTTAAATCAAAGATTTATGTTTCGAAGTAAAAATATTATATAAAATTATTGTAAAACGTTACAAATGTAGACAAATAATATACAAAAAAGTGTTGTGCAAAGAGTGATGAAATTTCATTATCAAGAAATCACCACAAATAACTGAGCTAAGCTTCCTGTCTATGTATGTGTAATAGGCTACCTTATTTATCGCGAACTTTGGGTCTGCTTACTATCTTGTATGTCTATGCTTGCAGCATATAATTAGAGCACGCGATGTTTTATTTACATAGGTTTTCCTTTAGACAATTTAATTTTCGCTATAACTTTTTAACTAATTTCTATTTCTTAACTTTCTCAACGTAAAAACCTACTCCTATTTATTCATAACCACATGTTGTTTAATATTAAAAATCAGTCAAGTCGTTACGAAAGAGTTTAACAGTAAACATTCACTCGTTTTGCTCCATAGGAACTCAGCTGGTTTCGCTCGCTCCGTTCCAATTACTCGACTATGCTACGAACCTTTGTGAACATAAAATCTTTTTTACAAACTATTTTGGATCGCATGACTGCTAATAATAAGTAGATCCAATCCCTGGCGATTCCTCGACGTTACAAAACGTTGTACATCGAAGTAGAATATCGTATAAAACATTTGTAACTCAAAATACAGAACTCACAGGTCGCCGGAGAAGCCGAGCGGGCACAGGCAGGTGTAACCGGCCACGCCGTCCTGGCACGTGGCGCCGCTCTGGCACTGGTGCGCCACGCACTCGTCCACGTCCACCTGGGGCGCCGAGAGCCTCCGTTATGTACACATCTTGACATACTCTAATACTTAGGCACAGATTTTGGATACAAAATATTTTTAAAATTATTGTAAAATTAGGTTGTAGCAGTGTCATGGACACAGCTGCACTTACTTAGCATAATAAACTCTTTGATCCTTCAACTACCTTGATAGGTGAATTATTTTTATCATTTCTATTTAATTCCGGGACTAATTAGTTCCAATGACTAGATGGATCAATAATCCTGTGCTGGACGAAACGTTAAGGTGTCTACACACGTTAACCGCAGGCATTACCCCGGCGGGCAAGGCCGGCAGCCTGATTATAACGATCAATCATTCAAATCAGGCCAAAGTCATATCGGTGTTTCGGCAGCTTATGTGTAAATAGCCTAAAAGATTCAGGGCAAACTAAATTGTATCGTAGAATGGCTGAACTGGTAAAATATAACACAAATTTAAAGAACTTGGGGTTTTAAATTTGGTACCTGACAGTAGTCTCCGTCGTAGCCGGCCGGGCAGGAGCAGTCGTACGAGGTCTTGACGTTCTGGCAATGGCCGCCGTTGGTACAATCGCTCTCTAAGCACAGCACGCAGCCCACGTCCGCCGTGGCGCCGTACGGCCGACCCGATCTGACACACACATTCATCATTGTGATAATCTAGTCAAACTGCTTTAAAAACACGCCAATGCAGTGAAAAAAAAAAGGATGCTAATATTATCCGGTTTAAGGGACCATTCGGTGACCACTTTCCATCAGGTGTACGCTAATCTGCCAAGCAAGTGGTATAAAAACATAAATTGTCTAAACAATGTTACAAAAAAATTCTAGAATTATAAATTTCTTTACACAGGTAAAATATCGATTCTTATACGAGTATCATTGATAGTAAGTAGATAGCAAAGCAAATATGGTGAAAAAGTGAACACATTCCGTCAAATTTAAAGACTGCATTTTTTTTTAAATGAGCTAACCGTTGTTTTTTCTTGTACCTATTACATTCCAGAACAGTCCTAAAATTCATGATTACTTCAATATGTCTTTATTAAATCGATTAACATTGCGATAGGTAATCTGAAGAAATCACTTTAAAAAAATTCGTTACTGATATCTTTGATAGATTTATGTCAAAAGATATTAGTACATCCGCTCACTACAAAATACTCCTGCAGGTCTGCAATAAATCTGACAATGTGTAAAGTGTAAAAACTGCAATGGTCCAAACTGCAAGTAATTGAAAAGGGTTAATTTTAAGTACGGCTTATTTTTTCATTAAATATTACGAATTATTTAATAGAATTATTAAAATATAAAAAATATAATAAATTTATTTTACGAAATTTATTTAGCGCTTCTAAATAAATTTCGTTAAATAAATTTATTATATTTTTCTTATTTTAAAGAAATTCGTGGCCCCGCGTTCTCAATGTTCTGTAAACGATCACTGCGTTACGCAACTTTTACTATGGCTGGTCTTCGGATGGGTGACCACTTTATGGCATTTACATTTGCGAGCGTTTCCGTGCTTCGGAAGGCACGTTGAGTCGTTGGTCCCGGTTGCCAGTAAAATGGCAGTCGTTAAGCCTGGTTGAAGGCCTTATGGGCGGCTTGAAAATTTTCAATAGCAGGTAGCCACAACCTGCGTCTGTCTATTTCAACACGGCAATGGGCTCACCACCTATTACGTGGGACAGGAATCCACACGGTGAAAAGTATATATATTTATTCGGGGATAAGGCGTGATGGATATTTATTTATTTATTTTAATTATTTAATCGAAGAATCAGATATTAGCATTTATAATTAGGTTTTATTGGGCGTCGATCGAGGGTCTGGTGTTAGAAACGCCAGTTGTGGAATACGTACAACAGGGCATAGTGTGGCTGCGCGGCCAGCAGTGCCGCAGTGTTGCCCACGAACAGCTGCTCCTCCGTGAAGAACGGCAGCAGCAGCCCGCCCACGTGCACGGCGCCCATGCAGCCCTGCCACACACCCACGTTATAGGACACTCCACACAACACTTGTAGCGCTAACAACATCAGAGTCACATCATTCGTTACCTTGAAAAATTCTCCCGCCAGGTTGTCGCCGATCACCTCCTCGCCCTCTGAATACTCCCACACGTTCGGATCGGTGGAGCTTTCCATCTGTGGTGATAAAACAACGATTTATATTTCCGTAGCGAGAGCTGCAGGGACTAACAGTTGAATGATGATCCGAGACATCATGTCAACCTCACATTCAAACTAGTTTTCGTGTCGATTGATAGATCAGGCTCTGGAGGAGGTTTTTCCATTTCCAGTTTGGGCTGGTAAGGTACGATAGAAGCTGTTCCCAAAACGAAAATATCAAAGAAAATACACCTATTTGTATTATCTTTTTCATTAATTTCACCTTCTCAATAAGAGTATGATTGAAGCAAAGCGAACGAAGTGAGCGTAGCTCCATTCTTCTCCGATTCTTACTTCTAGAGTATGATTTATTCTTCCCCGATTTTCGCTTTGTCCTCAAATTCCTCCCAAACCACTCCACACTTTTTGGAGGAATAATCACCGAATGGAAAATAGACATCGACAAAAAAATTTGAAAAACGGCAAAACGCTTCGCTCTATTTAGACTTACCGGCGACGGCGAGTGCATAGTTTGACACCAATGACGCTCGATGCTACCTAACCTTTGATGCTTCATAAAAAGAAGATGTTTAGCCTTGGTAGGGACACGGAGTGGGAATGAAGTGAGATATATAATTACCGTGGTCTGCGGCAGCGCGGTGGTGGTGGTGGTGTCGGCGCGCGAGTGCGGGATGCCGCCCAGGTGCACGCGGCCGCCCATCACCAGCTCCTGCCAGGCGCGCGTGTCCAGGGGCGCCGATATCGTCTGCTCCTCGTGCCCGCTCGGCTCGATGAACGCGCCTAGCACCATTCAAACCATCAGTCTCGATACGTAGTATGCTAAGCTTGACTTATCGCGTTCAGGCCGAAGCCATGACATGTTACATAGTGTAAATAACTGCCACACAAGCAACAGTGTCCATAACACAGATATATTATGATTATCAAGTAAATGTTTTTAAATCACCTATAAAAAATTGAATTATTTCTAAAACATTATGTTGAATTAATCCATGTTCACATACATGCATGGCATAGTAAAACCTACAATCTTCATTAATTTTGTAATGGACTATCACTATTTACTACCTGAACAGGGTGTACGGTAAAGAACAACACGACAACACGAGCTTGCGGCTTGAAGGACCATAAAATGTAACCGAACTTACATTTTATGGTCCTTCGAGCCGCAAGCAAGTGGTATGACAATAGGCAGTTACTCACCTCTGAGCGTATCGTGTGCGAAGCTGAAGCGCAGCGTGGTCCAGTGCAGGTGAGAGTGAGATGCTCGAAGCCTCCGTAGGGTAGGCAGGGGTGCGCCGCCTAGACGCCACTGCACCGACACCTGCTCCTTGAACACGCCGACCGTGAACCACGACTTGTAGCCCTCCACAGTGCTCTCCGCATGGAACAGCGTGCCACCAGTCTTGCTCCTAAACCAAATGCATTTAAACTATGGTCAAATTGCAGAATAAATATTTTTGTCTGATGGTCCGGTACTACCGGTCTCTACCGCATATTATTGGCAATTTCATTCGAACACTACGACCAGCACGTCTTGGTCAGTGAAATTTAGGGGCGTCACCCTTTACTTACACAACAATAAAATATTGAAAGAAAGGGTTCTCGACGGATAAGTTAATATAATAACTTAATATAATATATAAAAAAATAGGTGAGTAGTAGTGAATAGACGATGTGAGCAAGTCGGCTCGCGCAGCTTGTACGTCAGCTAAGTGTCGTGTGAGTGGTGCGTAGTTGGCGCACCTGTAGGTGATGGTGAGCGAGTCGGGCAGGTCGCGCTGGGCGGGGCGCGGCGGCAGCGGCGCGAGCGGCGCCGGCGGGGCGGCGCGCGGCGGCTCGCGCAGCTTGTACGTCAGCGTCGTGTTGGTGCCGTCGAACGTCGCGTTCGACACGCACTCGTACCTGACACACGACACACGACACACCATTATAACCACAGCCGAAAGATCATACAGTAGGTGTACGAAGCTGTCTAGACCGAGCAATTGTGCGCGGGGCAAGGGACGAGACGCGGGAGGTTATGTCCCGAGCTACGAACAAAATTTTGTTAGTAGCTCAGGACAGTCTTACAGGGCTGACACATTCCCGACCGCTTGCTATAATTATTTTAATTTTATATCGAAAAGGAGTTCTTCAAAAGGGGTCTTAGAAGGTTTATAAAGGGTCGGCAGCGCGAGTGCTGCACCTCTGGTTGCAAACGTCCATAGATAAACGTCCACACTTTTCATCAGGTGAGCCGTATGCTTGACTGCCACCTCAGTGGTATAAAAAATATTGTGGAAAATAAGAATCTTCACGGAAGAAAGTTAAGGTGGGTGCATGCATGTCGTATGAATAATTCTTGTTATTAGAAAGCGTTTACTAATTGGCTGCTAGTGCCATTGGGTATATTTATGGATTTTTAGTATGCTGAGTACTAATTTCGTGTTAATTTTGCAATCCAATATGGCCGCCGCGACTACGTTTCATTTTTGGCTCTCATAAAAGGGGTTATTTATACAGCGTACTAAAAAGTCCTTGTACGATACCCAACATAAAATTTTATAACCAAAGTGCGGCGGCCATTTTGGATTGCAAAATTAGCATGAAATGCGTACTCAGCATACCAAAAAACCCTTTATACGATACCCAACACGAAATTTTATAATAACGACTCGGCGTTCATTTTGGATGCTAGAAATCCCATGAATTATAAATGTATCCAACATGATAATTTTATATCTAGGACGCGGCAGCCATTTCGTAAACGCTCTCTAATATTATTGTCTTTGATCGATACATAAGGGAGGTTCTTGAAGAAAACGTGGTACATTTTGCCCCCCTTAATCGGTGACGGCTTTGTGTTTGCAAATTTTCTTTTTAAGAATAATATCTACAAAAAAGTTCACGACGGTATATGTCTATCTCTTAAGGATAACATACTATATACATTTTAATACCTTAAAAAAACAGCAATTATAAAGCAGTAATTTGAAGGCTATTTACACAAATACATTATTAATCCTTATCATTTTTAATATGTTAGTTGGCTTCAGCATTTTATAAAGATTATTTTTACCCTTTACACCTTAAAAATGAAATGAATATCTTAGGAGATATGGCAATAAGAAAATAATGCGCAAAGAAATTAATTTCGTGTAACATAATTCGACCGCCGTGCGGGCGTAGGTACTTGAGAGCGGAAAAGTAATTAACTCATTTTGAAAATGTTCATACATTATTGTGAAATTAATAAACGACGACGGGATTAAATGATGCCTCGTGGTTCGAAGTATGTCGCGGGCGAAGGTGAGGAAGGGCGGGTCATCTAGTAGGTAATAAGTGATAATTCGGTTTTTTTCTTGTATTCAATACATCAAAAACAATTAAAAGTTAAAACTTGTTATTGGCTTTCTGTAACTTATGAGATTGATATTTAGGTTTAAAAGATGTAAGTTTTCCATAAATAAATAAATAAATAAATTAACCAAGTAGGTGCTACTACTAATAAGTGGTAACCAAATATGAATATAAGATAATAATTATAGTTGCGTCTACACGATTCACCGAAGTCGATAGGATATGGAAAGATGTGCACATACCCAGCGTCGAGGTTGCGGCAGTACGAATTCGATGGACATCCTTGTAGTTGACAAAATTCCACCTCAGAGCACTGTTTACCCTTGTAGCCGCGGGGACACTGACAACTGTCGACAGAAACAATGTTTTCCATATTATTAGGCACTTTACTCGATTCTGTATTTATATATTTTTTTAAATGAAAGAGCTTTGTGTGTGTACAATATGTGTGCGTGTTAGTGCAGGTGTACGTACACGTAGTCGTTCCAGGTGTTGGTGCAGGTGGCGTTGTGGTGGCAGGGCGCGCGCGCGCACACGTCGTCCGTCACCACGCCGCGCAGCACGCCCGCCCGGTCCAGCGACACCTCGCCGAACGGCGGCGGCAGCGACAGGCCCTCGGCGAGCAGCGGGAAGAACTCCACGATACTCACGTTCACACCGTTCGAGATCTGCGCCGCGACCATAATAGACAATATGAAATAGCATATCTTTTATTTTTTTCATTGTAAAAGCAAATTTTATTATAAACGCAGATATTCCAAATTGATATCTGGCTCGATGGACTGAAAATGTGATTGATGGATTGATTTGTCTACATGTTGCATCAGCAATTTGTTCACAATTTTCGAATAGAGACTAGGGTAAAACATGAAATATGGAGGACGAGATTCAGAGTAGTATGATGTATATTGGATTTAACATATTTTTTATTGTACAATTGAATAGTTGTTATTGATGTTGCTGACAAATTCTATCTATTATAGACACATGTAATGGCGTTAAAGTTTTAACGAGGTAAGCCTGGTCACACACAGCACTAGTGATGGAAATTAATGCTATTTTTTGTTAATTTCTTAGCGTGCTAATTTTTATCTCTTAGCATGCGACGTACTATTGCTATGCTAATATGAACATCAATGAAGTAAACATCAACTTGCTAGGTCCTCCCGTTTCTGAGAAAATCGATGATGACACATGGATAGACAGACGAACTGACGTCCAGACGGACATTATGAAAAAATATAAGGGTTGCACTCTGCAAATTTATTAATAATTACCAAAAATCTAAACAATTACCGGGATCGACGTTAATGATGATGATAAAAAAAATTCTACACCGAAAGAGTCTTAATTGATTACACAATATTTTTTAATAAGACCTGAAGATGACCGGGATTAACGTTAGATGATAATGATGATGATTCTATTATTTAGTAGCAAGATATTGAATCTACAGACATATTTTTCTAGACGCGTTCGCGGTCTGCTATATGTACATGCATATGCCTAACGGTGTCGTGGGTCCAGATATTTATCTCATCTAAAAATAAGCGTACCGCTCTAAAAGAAGTTTTCAATTCAATAAAAATAAAAAAAACTTTAGTTCCGTTGTTTTCCTTTCGAGAGACGGAACCCAAGAAATACATTTTGTATTACATTATTTATTCCACAATAAAGTACAATCTCACGATTTTAGGGTTTATATATTCAAAATAAAAGAATAATACATAAAAACCAAAGTATCTACAACTCGTAAAAAGTACGTACGAATTTCGAGTTCTTACTCAACTCAATGGCATTAACAGAATGTCAAAAAAATGTACACTAAAATGGAATAAATAACCCCAAACACAAGCATTTAATAGTTAAAAATAATGGGCTAAACATCAACCATGCACTTTTTCATTCACACACTCCGTATTTCGCAATAGCACAATGACACGATCCATTCATGAATTAGACGTGAAAATTCATTTTAGCAATCGCAGCGACGCATCATTCGTAGCTCGCCTGCCTCATGATTTAGTCGTCGCAGCGACGCAGCGTTCACAGCTCGCCTGCGATATGAATTTGTCGTGAATTATAATTATGAGTTTTATCAATTTAATTTAGCATTCACAACTCGCCACTCAGTAGCGGCGCGAACGTCGATGCGCTTAGTCATGTATTGGAGGGAGATTGTGGGTTCGTGACGAATTGTCAATTATTGCGTAATCGATGTCTCTTAGCAATAATTAATTTTAACAAGTACTGTTCATTAAATTAATACGAATGGAGACTTAGCAATTAAATATGATTGCTAACGCTAATATTTCCTACACTACACAGCACAGTACCTGTACATCCTGTATAATGCCCTTGAAGTAGGCGGCGTCGTCGGTGTCGCCGGGCGGGATCTCGGGGGCGGCGGTGGAGGCGGCGGGCGGCGAGGCTCCAGCGGGCGCTTCCGCGGCCGGGGGCGGGGGGCCGCCCAGGTACAGTACCTGCCGATAGGACTCGCATATATTACTCGCCTACATTTCATGATTCACAAAATTGGACTACAGAGTTGGGTATAAGTTCCAGCATAAAAAATAATAATAACTTTATTGGCACAAACGTGTACAATGTATAATAAGTGATTCATCAAATCTGTTCTTTGTACAACCGATATGAAAACCTGCCTCTTAAACTAGGTTGGATACCTGTATCTTAAGAGACAGTGTTCGGCAACTACAATTAAATTTTACCAGTTTTTCATATTAATATTTACACAAATGTTTATTAACTGTTGATTGGTAAGGTAACATGGAGTGAGTGGACTAATGTCATGGTGCATGAAGTTATTTTTTTATTATAAAAGAAACTTTAAAAAAATAAAATTTAAATCAGTATGTGTAAGTATGTAAGTGTGTGTATGTGTGTGAAAATCCTCCGTGCTGAAATAGTCTTGTTTTAGCAGGCATTCCGTAACTTTTTCTTTTAGTGTGTACTTGTTCAGAGCCAGTATTTTAATTTCTTTGTGTATTTTTTTGTATAAATGAGAACCCAATACATAATAGTGACGTTTTGCGAAGGATGTTCTGTGTTTGACAGCTGCTGGCAAATTTCTACGTTTCTCTGGATTAGGACGAGGGAGAACTTTATGTCGCCGTAGAATTGCTTCAAACACAAAGAGCTGCCGAACAGTTAGTACTTTGCAATCGGTGTACAATTGAGATGTTAATCGCTTTTCTTGAAATTATCTTAAGAACATCCCTTTGTGCTCTCTCCAATCCGAGAAGTATTGTTTTGTGAGCGCCACCCCAGACGGTGATGCAGTATCCTACCACGGATTGGCACAATGCGAGATACACCATTCTCAGGGTTTCTCTGTTAGCAGAGTCTCGAAGGGACTTGAAAGTGCCGATAAGACGTAAGGTTCTGTTTATGAGTGCGGTGATTTGTTTATCCCATTTTAAGCAATTGTCTAATAGCACCCCCAAATATCTCACTGAGTCAGTTCTTGTCAATGGAATACACGAGCATGAGTCTAATGAACTCGCGCATGTGTGTGCTGTTAAGGTAAACGTGTCAGGTGGACTTGTAAAACGACGATGAACAAATTGTATTTAGACTGTTTTTGTGAAATTTAAGGTCAGTAGGTTATTATTTAGCCATGTCGTCACATGTTTTAGGGCAGATTCAGCATTAGTTTGAATGTTTTCCCAGTTAGGTCCATGTACTACAATTGCTGTGTCATCGGCATAAGCGTATATTTTGCATCTCGTTAGGGTCAACTTGCAGAGGTCGTTAATATAGATTTGGAAAAGAGTAGGCCTAAGAATGCTGCCCTGCGGAATCCCGTACGATGTAGATTGCTCGTCACTAAGATATTTCTCTAGTTTAACACATTGACTTCGGTCTGTAAGGTAGTCCTTGAACAGGTCCAGTGCTACCCCTCGCACCCCAATGCTCTCCAGCTTGCTAATGAGCTTGGGAACTGAAACCGTATCAAAAGCCTTTGTTAAATCTACAAAAATACCCAGACACTTTGTCTGCTTGTCCAAATTTCTTGCAACAAATTCCGTTAAGTCCAAAACAGCATCCTCCGTTGAGACTCCTAAGCGAAATCCGTATTGGTTGTCCGCTATAACCTTATTACTGTCAAGAAAGCATCTCAACTGTTAGTTTAAAATCTTCTCCAGGATTTTAGAAACTGCGGACAGAACAGATATAGGTTTATAGTATAGTACCGATACAGCTTCTATCGTCTTTTTTAAAGATTGGGTGTACAATCGCTTTTTTAAGTGCCTTAGGGAATACTCCTTGCTGAAGACAAAGGTTTAAGGCATATGTGATTAAAGGTACTAGAGTTTCCCGACATTGTTTCAGCATGGCGGACGGAATCCCATCCCACCCAATGGCACAGTTGCTACGTAACTGCAGAATGTGGGATTTAACTTGCGTCTCATCAATTGGTAAAAAGCCCATAGAGTTGACAGGTGGAGAAAATGTATTATTAAAAGAAAAAGGTAGGTTTGTGATTATTTTAGAAGCTTAATTTTCACCTATGTGGGAAAAATAACTAGCAATTTCATTCACAGAAGATTGGGGACTATCGCACAAATTTAACAGTTCACTGGCGTTATCACGGACCTTTTTAGTATGAGTAATTTCTTTGATTACTTTCCATAATTCTTTGGGATTATTTTTGGCCTTTGCTAACTCATTGGTTTCATATGCTATTTTAAGTTTTCTTAGCAGAGAATTACAGTAGTTACGGTCTCTTTTGTATGTAATTTTAAGGACTAGGTATTCCGGGGTCTTTTTAGTTTCGGTGTGCATTCTGTCTCGATTTTTGATACATTTTAATAGTCCGGGAGTAATCCAGGGTTTAATAGTCCGTTGCTTTTTTGGGATATTTACTGTGGTTGTGTGTTTTAATATAATGGATGAAATGGTAGTTATTATTTTATTTATTGCCTCGTTAGCGTCATCAGTCATGTACACAGTAAAACAATAAGGTTAGGTAGATGTGAATACTGAATACAAATACAGATAATCTGGGAGGGATTTGGCGATACGAGAGCGTTGGAAAAAGTTAGCATGCAACAGGTGGAGGTGTAGTGACCTGGGCGTCGATCTGCTTGGCCGCGGAGATGGACTTGCGGAAGTACTCGGTGCCGTTGAGCTTGACCTGCACCAGCGTGGCGTTGCGCACCACCTGGATGAGGTGCGTGAAGCCGTTGTCGAGGCGCGTGCCGCCCACCGTGTAGTTCTCGGGCGTCTGGTTGAAGCGCAGCTGCACCAGCAGCTCGCCGCCCTGCAGCGCCGCGCCCACCAGGCTCTCGTCCGAGCCCAGGTAGAAGATCTGGCCGCTGGGCTTGTAGGTGCGCACGAACATGGAGATGTCGAGCGCGGCGCGCACGGCCCGGCGCGCCGCCTCGCGCACGCGCACGCGCACCACGGCGCGGCGGCGCGCGCGCTCCTGGCCGAAGGTGGCGGGCTCGTAGCTGTGCTGGCACGTGGCGCCCAGGGTCGGCCGCGGACACGTGCACACGAAGCTGGTCCAGCGGTCCAGGCACGCGCCGCCCGCGCGGCACGGGCTGGGCGCGCACTGCTCGCGCCGCGGGCACTGCGCCGCCACGCCGCGCAGCAGCGCCCGCGCCGCCTCGCCCGCCTCGCCGCTCTCCTCCGACTCCGTGGCGTTGGCGTCCTCCGGCAGCACCTGCCGTGCGCCACCGTTAATGTAACCTATTGTTGCCCTAGCAGTTGTCACATCATATTCCATTTGTAAATACATATCATAAAATAAAGTCGTTTCCCGCTGTCTGTCCCTATGTATGCTTAGATTTTTAGAGCTGCCCAAGAAATTTCGATGCGGTTTTTTGAATAAAACGCATATACATTATCGGTATTACACAAATACGTTATTAGTGCTTATTATTTTTAATATGTTAGTTAGCTTCAGCATTAGACGCGAAGATTAATCTGTCCCTTTACACCTTGCAAATTAAATGAATATCTCAGAAGATATGGCAAAATCTAAATAATGCTTAAATAAATTAATTTCGTGTAACCATATTTCGACCGAGTCGTGCGGGCGTAGGTTGCATGTAAATCCAATGAAACTGCGACCTGTAAACTGAATGGACAGACGAACGAACGAACGGTCGGACATCGATAGCATTTTTCCTGTACGGACTTAAAACAGAGACTTTCGTCGGCTCGCTTCACTCGCCTCCTCAGTCAATAATTAACTTTTATATTTCATCAATTAATAATGGAAACCTTTCATTAATTTCTTACCTCGTTAATGTAAATTCTTCAGTTAATAATGGTGAACTTTCATCTATTTCATAAGTTAATAATGGTAAGCTTTCATCTATAAAATTTATTCAATTAATAATTGAAACCTTTTATCTATTACTTAATATTGGTGAAGTTTAATCTATTTCTTCAGTTATTAAAGATAATTTTCGAATTTTAGTAACAAAATTTGGTCAGTAGAGTAGAAAGAAGGTGATCGGTAAAATTTATAAACTTCTAAAGTTATTTATACTCGTATGTATACGTCTCACAATTTCAATAAAAACATGTTTGAAAAAATTTGAAGTTCTTTGATTTGAACATCACGATATGATTTAAATTATTGTACTATCTAATATGCTCAGAAAAAAAGATTATTTAAAGGACGCATCATTTCGCCACCCGTCACGTCCCGTTTCGCATCGAGGCGAAAAGTGGGCTATGGATAGCCGCTTTGCTACACTGAATATAAGAGGAGGATTAAAAGATAAAATTGAGGAGGTATGCGAGATGATGCGAGAGAGACGAATTGATATTCTGTGTGTGAATGAAACAAAGAGGAAAGGATGTGACACCACTACACATGGACCCTATACGGCCTACTGGTCAGGTGTAGCCCCGACCAGTACAGCGTGCCAGGGTGTAGGTGTGTTACTATCCGCGAGAATGAATGAATGTGTGACAGAATATGAATGTGTGAGCCCAAGACTCCTTTGGTTGAGGCTGAAGGTTGGGCTTACCCGCATCTTTGTTTTAGGAGTTTATGCTCCGCAAGATGCGCGGTGGCGCCGATCTTCAAAGGACCAAAGTGAGAGGCAGGCATTTTGGGAGGGTGTGAGCGATATACTGAGTAAATGCAAACGGAATGAAAGATTAGTAATGTTAGGTGATTTTAATGGTTGGGTTGGTGTGAAGCGTGATGGTTATGAAAGTGTATTGGGAAAGTATGGTGACGAACGAGTGAATGAAAATGGAGAAAGTTTGCTTGAGGTATGTTTGGAGAGGAACCTTGTGGTAACCAACACCATGTTCAACCACAAGGATATCCATTTGTTTACGAGACAAGAAGGAAGCCAGAGAAGCATGATTGATTATGTGATTGTAGATGCAAGGATGAGAAAGAAAGTGTTAGACACTCGGGCATACCGCGGTGCCGGGATTGACACAGACCACTTCTTGGTTGTTAGTCGAGTAAGAGGTCTGTTTCAGCGGTGGCGGCATCGTGTGCATGCACCTGTTAGTGTACTAGAACGCATAAAAGTTGAGAATTTGCAAAAGATAGGCATAAAAGAGGAATTTAAGTGTAAACTGAGCAAAAAATTTGAAAATTCTGATGACGTATGTGAGATCGAAGAAGTATGGAAGTCATTTAAGGAAGGTCTAGTGGAAGTTGCGGTGGAAGTGTGTGGGGTAAGTAAGAGAAGCCAAGGATGTAAGAGAAAGAGAATGGGTGCAGAAGTCCGAAAGGCGTTATCTGATAAGAAGAAAGCATGGTTGGACTGGTTGACTACAAAAGTCAATCAAAGAATGCAGAAGGCAACGGATGAGGACCTAAAAATGGCAAAAGAGGAGTACAAAAGGTATAAGCGTGTTGCAAAAGAGGTGATGAAAAGAAAGAAAGAGAATGAAAGAGATGAATTTGATAAAAGGTTATCTGATGACTTCCAACAGAATATAAAATTCTTTTGGAAGTCCATAAGAACAGTGAGGGGTCAACAGACGACATCGCATCTCAACCATATCAGAAACCATGATGGTAGTCTTGTGAAAGGAGAAGAATGTGTGTTAAAAAGATGGAAGCAATATTTAGAAAGCTTGTTTGAAAAAGAGGATATGCAAGTACAGACTAGTATCTGGGAAACGAACGAAATTGGTATGGAAGAAGTCATAAGTATGGAAGAAATAGCGGAAGCATTGAATAGCATGAAAGTGGGAAAAGCTGCGGGACTTGATAGGATCTCTGTCGAGATGCTGAAAGCGGGACAAGGCGTGGTAGCTTGCCAGCTGTACTGCCTTTTCAACCTTTGTTGGAGGAATGGCAGCGTACCAAGAGATTGGTGTAAGGCTGTCATCGTGCCGCTTTATAAGGGAAAAGGGTCACAGCAAGAGTGCAAAAACTACCGCGGCATAAGCTTGCTCAGCATCGTCGGCAAATTGTATGCAAAAATCTTGATAAAAAGAGTGAAGAATGAAACTGAAGGAAAAATGTGGGATGTACAAGCAGGATTTATGAAAGGAAGAGGATGTACGGATCAGGTCTTTTCCTTACGATGCGTAGCAGAAAAGCTTTTGGCGAAAAGTCAAAAGGTCTATTGCGTATTTGTAGACTTGGAAAAGGCCTATGATAGAGTGGCGAGGAATAAACTGTGGTCAATACTGGCCATGTATGGAGTAAACAGCCACTTGATACGAGCACTGAAATCTCTCTATGAGGGCTCCAGTGCTTGTGTCAGAATCAACGGAGCATGCACAGACTTTTTTCACATTGAAAAAGGTGTGAGACAGGGTTGTGTAGCGTCGCCGTTGCTGTTTAACCTATACATGGACAGTTGCCTGAAAGAACTGCAAGAGAGTACGTATGGTATAAAAATGGATGAACTGACCGTCAAGTGCCTCCTATACGCCGATGATCAGGTAATACTAGCATCATCGGCGGAAGAGTTGCAGTTGATGGTTAACATTATGTATGATGCGTTAAAAAACAAAGGAATGAAAGTGAATGTAAATAAGTCGAAAGTAATGGTTTTTGAAAGAGAGGCAAGTATGACGGATTGCTCAATTGTTGTGGAAGGAGAAAGAGTAGAACAAGTAAAAGAGTTTGTATGTTTGTAAGAGATGGAAAGTATGACTATGACATTGAGCGAAGAGTATTGGCAGGAAATAAAGTGAATGGAGCCATGTACGCCTTTATGAGCAGTCAGAACATTTCGAAGAAGGCACGTTTGGCTGTACATAGAGGTGTGCTGGTCCCCACACTTATGTATGGCAGTGAAAGTTGGGTATGGCAGAAAACGCATAAAAGTAAAATAAATGCAGTGGAAATGAGAAGTCTGCGAAGTATAGCTGGAGTGAAGTTGATGGACAAAGAAAGGAACAGCACGATAAGGGAACATTGCAGTATGACAGAAGATGTAGTGACTAAGATAGAAAAAGGGATGCTTAGATGGTTCGGACACGTGGAGAGGATGGATGAAAGTAGACTGACGAAGCAGATTTATGTGGCGAGAGTGAATGGGCAAACTGGTAGGGGTAGACCTCGGCGTACGTATTTCAATCAAATCGAAGACCTTTTGGAAAAAGGCCAGGTCAAGAGTACCCTTAACCGGCGAGCGTGTACGAAAACACTTATGAAAGTAGAAGAAGCGAAAGTGGTATGTCAGGATCGTAGCAAGTGGAAAACCATAGTCTCTGCCTACCCCGATGGGAAACAGGCGTGATAATATGTATGTATGTATGTATGTATCATTTCAAAAAAGTCAAAACTAACTCACCCACTGGCCGTTCACGACCACATCCTGCAAGCAGCCCACGAAGAAGTTGGGTCCGTGGGTGACGGTCGCGTACGAGGAGCCGGCGGTGCCGAGGCGCGTGGTGGGGAACGACGTCACGGACGAGTTGTACGCCTCGTTCTGGCTGATCGGGTAGATGGTCTGCTCCTCGTTGGCGGCCAGCACCAGGTGCGACGAGTTGATCGTCACGAACACCTTCTGCCAGAAGCTGTCGTTCAGGTTCGACCCGATGAATACCCCCTCCCACTTGTTGAGCAAACTCGAGTGCAGGTTCAGTCTGCCGTTGGAAAGCTCCAGGAAGAAGTAGGTGAGACCTCGCCCCATGGCCAGCAGGCCGTTGCTGAGAGTCGTCCTGAAACGGAAGGCGATGTCGTAGCCCTCCTCGCGAGACGTGTTCACCTCGGCGTAGCTGTTCTTTTCTAACGACATTGTGGTGATCTGAAAAAAAAATAAAAGGCGTAGGTAGGAGTGGTTGTGACAAAGTGGTCACATTTGTCAATTTTAGCCGGCGGGTAGGTACCTTCTCGCAGGTGGTGCCGTAGTGTCCGGGCGTGCAGGAGCAGTTGAAGCGGTGCTCGGTCTCCAGGTGCAGCCAGGGGTGGCAGGCGCCGCCGTGGCGGCACGGCGCGTCGCGGCAGCCCTGCAGCACCACGGAGCAGTTCTGGCCGCCCCAGCCCGCCGCGCACTGGCAGTAGTACGTGGCGCGCCCGTCGATGCACTTGCCGTGCGCGCACGGAGTGTACCTGCCACCAGTAACGACAATCTGTACCGGGATGCGTTCCGCCGCTGCGTTCTTCGCATCGGCCAAACCCAAAACCAGTGGACCCCGAGCATTATTACCCCGGTATACAAACTTATACAATCGTTACAGAATAAAAGTTATCTCCCAAATCATGAAACTCTTCGAGATACTTATCGTCTCCCGACTCCGATATGAGTGTAATGCGTCTTGAAATGTCATCGTAGATTCTGGCCCGCTCAAGAAACTATGGGCCCAGTATTTGTACAAGGATTGTCATGTTAAATACAGGTTAACGAATGCGCCTTAGACATCCAAAAGGCTTTTGGTTGTGTCTACTAGTCATGATCTAGTGAGTATTATCGTAAATGGGTTCTCGAGGCCTATTATGTATTGCATCAATCGAGACATGTACCGATACTTGGTTACAGAAGTACGAACTGCGCTTGGCGACACATGTAACATGTAAGTGTCTTGGTGTACACCAGGGTGCCGTTCTTGGCCCATTGCTATTTAGCATAGTGTTATTATATTTATTTTATTTAGATCGTCAAACGTGATGTGCGTGAAGTGGAAGAAGAGTAGAAAGCGGACCCCGGAATTCTATAGTTCCTTACAACGTTCTTAAGTTCCTACCTGGCGCACTCGTCGATCTCGGTCTCACAGTGCAGGCCCTCGTAGCCGGCGAAGCAGGAGCAGGTGTAGGAGCCGATACCGTCGATGCACTTGCCGTTGGGCCCGCACTGCGACGGCTGGCACTCGTCGATGTTCACCTCGCAGCGCGACCCGTTGGTGCCCTTCACGCATACGCACTCGTACCTGCCGAGTGCCGCACCACACACCTCAGTCAAGCTTTCGTTTTGCTTTTGGGTTAAACTCGCCTAAGTCACGCGATTGAAGGCCACTTTCATAATCGGAATGACTATTGACAGTCGTTCTCGAGTAAATGGTCCTAAGATATGGCACTTCGCGGTGTTTGATGAACCTGGGGTTGTAGGAGGAGGATTTCTATCGTCTAATCGTGTGAAGTCGCGGCGTAAAACGGTACTAACATTACTAAAACACAAGGGATCCAGTACTACAGTTTCACTGTCAAATTTTTCACTGTAGTGAATTTTCCATGTGGGCGTGAATGGCTCGATACTATGAGGAAAAGTAAAAAGCACTCGAACGAGCCTCCAACTTTATTTTGATGAAAATTAAAACATTGGATTTTAAAAAACCAATAATCTTCAGACTTAATATATTAAACTTAATATAAAAATATTACCTATTGAATCAGAAAACAATGTAATATATAACATCGGAGATAGCATAGATCATTATACGCAATCGTACACCTGGATCTACGGGGTGCAAGTAACCTTAACTGCTTATCGTAGCGCTTTTTGACAAAGGCAGGCACCCTCATCAGGTTGGCAGTCGATCCCATCAATGTAGACAATCAAAAGCTAAATGATGGCAGCAAAATAATGGTGGACCCTGGGCTCTAATTCCAGCTTCGAACCGACTGGGAATACATTAAGCTAAAGAAGAAGGCAGCGCAATGGTGTTCTCTAATTGTAAGACCATTCACATTATGTACAAGTTTTAGTAATATCTGCAAGTGTTTATGTGTTGGGGAATGTGTGAGACTACATGTTTCTACATCACATATATGTATATTATTTGGCGACTTGAGTTTATGAAATATGTAAATATGAATAATCATTTACAGATCTATTTTACACGCTCTCTGGAACTCGATTTTTTAAATAAATTTATAAAGCGTTAGTAAAATAATAATGTCTATCATGCACATGGATTTTTAACTCGTTAGATTATTAACAGTGCGCTTAATCCATTGCCACAAAAACATAATTAGATAAGATCTAATAAGGAACTAATTATGCGGAGGTGTCACCGGTGTCAAGGTGACCACGTCGTTTACATATTATTTTAATTAAATTATTTTGAAAATATACACGTTTTAGCGAGAAATAATCGCACATTCAAAATAATATTATCACAATACCTACGAAATGATACATTACTTTAAAAATTCAGCAAGTTGCAAAATGCTAAAAGTTAAAACAGCTGTTCAAAACGTATACTGTACCGCATGTTAGTGGTACGGAAAGTGCACGTATAGCTCACCCGGCAGCGTTCTCGTAGGAGAAGGGCTGGTAGAAGAAGTCGGGCAGCAGCATGTGCGGCTGCGGGCCGACCTGCACGAGCACGTGCGTCGCGTCCTCGCGCACGAACAGGCTGGCGTTGGAGCGCTCCAGGCACACGCCGCCGAACTTGCACGGCTCGTGCTCGCACTCGCCGATGTCCGTCTCGCAGTTCTTACCTGCCGAATTACAGCACACGCATACATTATACTCGAATAGGAATGCATGATAATAGGCGCGAAGTCCAACCTCGACAACTGCAATGTGAGCGAAATATAAATACACCGACCGGCGTAGGCGGGGTGGCAGGCGCAGTGGTAGTCGTTGACGTCGTCGAGGCAGGAGCCGCCGTGGCGGCAGGGCTGCGAGGCGCACTCGTCGATGTTGGCGCCGCAGTCGTCGCCCGCGAAGCCCGTGCCGCCGCACTCGCACGCGTAGCTGTTGAGCCCGTCCACGCAGCGGCCGCCGTGCTGGCACGGCTGGCTGCGGCAGTCGTCCACGTCCGTCTCGCACGTGGGCCCCGTCAGCCCCTCCTGGCACACGCACGAGTAGCTCGCCACGCCGTCCACGCACGTCGAGCCCGCCGCGCACGGGCTCGGCTCGCACTCGTCGATGTTGATCGAGCAGTCCTTGCCTGCGACGACGACGTGCGATTACAAACGAGCGGCTACCGATTACTTGTAGATAAATGAAGCATAAGTGATTATTAACCTTCGAATCCCTCCATGCAGGTACAGTCGTAGTTGTTTTCCAGGTTTTGACAGCTCCCTCCGTTCTTGCACGGGGACGATAGACACTCGTCGATGTCTTGCTCGCAGCTGTCGCCCGTATATCCTATGTAGGGCATGAATTTAGATTAGTTGTCACGCGGGCCGACTCGCTGAGTGCATAGAACGTAGGTATGTACAGCACTCACCGGGCCGGCAGTAGCACTCGTAGGAGCCCGGAACGTTGACGCAAACCCCATGGTGACATATTTTCGGCCTTATTGCGCATTCGTCTATGTCCAGTTCACATAAACGACCTGGAATTATAAAAATATATATGACGATACAAAATATAAAAATATTAAGAACCCAGCTCACGCGGGCTTACCTGTTATAAGTAGAAGAAATAAAAGTAGTTGATAATATGACATAATAATATATCCACATAAAACTCAACAAATAATAATATGAACGAAATTCACACGTAAATAAATATACATTATCGCTGGGAAATTAAATTTTTCACATTTTGTGTAGTTTAAACTTTGTTTGTACAGGTGTATTAACCCATGGCGCTAACACGCGAAACTAAGTATTGAATCAGTACAACTGTGTAAGGTGTGACTTAACCGACTAGATTCTATGAAATAAAAACTAATTTATTTCAATTGTTGCATTCTTTACATTGTTCACAAACTAATTATAAAAAAGGGAGCGATGTCATGGGAGACAAGTATACGGAGTGTAATAATAATTCATAATTATAAATATGCGGTTTTGAATTCGGTACTAACCGATTATAATCTAGATGACTCATCACTAATGTTAAGAAAATAAATGTGACCTGGCAGAGCTTTATGGCGCAAATTTCAATTTTTTTGATGGGTACTTCGAAAACTTCACAGGAAGCTCTAGTAAAACTTCCATCACTTCACTAGGTACTATAAAGTTTTGTTCCTTGAAAATATAAACAACAAAGACTATACGTTAATACGATTCGCGGGAACCGTCGGCAATGGAGGTTTGGGCGATAACTTGAAGAATTAAAAGAAAAGTAACACACGAATTATGCACGGACTTTAGAAAATAATATACGACGTAAGTCCGCCATTCTTCAATATATATTTTATTATATATTGAAGAATGGCGGACTTAAATCGTATATTATTTTCTAAAGTCCGTGAATAATTATAAATATTGAAGAATGGCGGACTTAAGTCGTATATTATTTTCTAAAGTCCGTGCATAATTCGTGTGTTACTTTTAAAATGGTAGATTATTGAAGCGCTCGTGGTTCCGCGGTCTGTTTTCTGTAAACGATCACTGAGTTAATGCTATGGCTGGTCCTCGAATGGGTGACCACTTTGTGGCATTTACATTTGCGAGCGTTTCCGTGCTTCGGAAGGCAGGTTAAGCCGTTGGTCCTGGTTGCCAGTAAAATGGCAGTCGTTAAGCCCTGTTGAAAGAAAATTTCAACAGCGATAGCCACAACCTGCGTCTGTCTATTTCAACCCGGCAATGGGTTCACCACCTATTACGTGGGACAGGAATCCACACGGTGAAAAGTGGGCATTTAATATGCCTCTGCCACCCCTTCGGGGATAAGGCGTGATGGATATTTATTATTTATTTATTATATATATGAGTAGATTGCTAAACACAAACAACATAACAACGGGAGTAAGTGGCGCTACAAATATTTCCGGAACCCATGCAACCTCGCCTGTTAGCGGTGCACCTGCTGATCAACGGACGAGGCAACGACGGCACAGGCGGATACGGGGATAGGAGGTCAGACGGCAGTCGCACCCAAAGATGCCGTAAATAAAAATCCAAACCAAATCTGCTGCTAGCAGCCCACAAAAGCAGACCCCGAGCTCCAAATCCAGTATGGTTTGGAAGTAATTGAGAATACGTAAAGATGAAGAAGATATTTACGTATCAGGCAAGCATACAGCACACCTTGTCGAAAGTGGTTACCGTAGCTTAAATACAAGATTATAACACTACAGGTGTCACACTTATGCTCTCAACCCTTTCACCGTAATAAAATGGAGACAAAAAATAGCCCATAAAGCCTTTAACTTGGCTAAATGGCAACCGGAAACAACGTGTTGGCCTCCCGAAGAACAGTGAAGCTCTATGATGTAAATGCCACAAACGATCACCCATCTCAGGATAAACCGTAGCTTAATATGCTTAGCGTAGTGATAGTTTACAGAACTCTGTGCGTGCGCTTCAACAATTTGACTATAATTTAGATTATATTTTACTAGCTGCATCATGCTTCATGGTTTCACACGTAATATATTTCTAACTCTCGTTGCACCCCCACCCCTAGCCCAACACATGCCTGATATTTAGTTTTCAAATAATGCATACGGCGAAATGTGGGTGTATAGTATGCCTCTGCAACCCCTTCGAGGATAAAGGCGTGACTGATAAACAAATAATGTATGCAAGTCGGCCCGATTTATTGACATTTATGACTAGTATACATAAAGGCTATAAACTTTCTCAATAAATGGGATATTTAATACAAGAAATGCTTGTTAATAATTCCCGAGATTACCCATATCATTCAAACTCACAAACTTGTAAAAAATATACAATGCTAATAAGCTTTGGCTTAAAGGTCTTAGTAACCAAGCAATAAAAATTCCAAAGAAAAAGTTTACAGTACTGACGCTCTTATGTCAAATTTGTCAGTGTCAAGATGGCAGAAAATGAGTTGTTATGGTGCGCTGTCTGTTATTGAATATTCGTGATTATTTTGTGAATTTATTAAGCTAATATTCATTTTTACAATAGTTGATATACATACAAATGTTACAAACAGGAAATATTGGCACGCGTGAGTCATCGCAATGCTATATTTAATGCCCCGAGCTGTGAGGTTATGTCGGAGACAATTATGTTTACAAAACAAGTATTGCATTCAAACGCGGACCTCAACTGTCGCCATTGGTACACAATCCGAGAAAAAAAATAATAGCAAAGAATTCTCAGAGTTGTTACAAAAATATAAGGATAAAATTACATTTCATTCACACTTGGAGCATGAAAAGTTACGATTAGGTTATTACCAGTATCATGTTAACTGTTTGAAAGAAGTAAAGAAAAATCTGCAAAAAAAATACAAAGAGAAGAGTTTTGCGCCACTACCGATCTCGTTACGATATTATGTTGACGAGGAGCGACTCCTCAAAGAAGAAAACATCTCTGTTAATGCTCCACCAGACAATGAGTTCCAATTACCATATGCGAGCCCTGCATCTGTGGACTACAACAACGAACTAGTCAAAACTACTAATGAAGTTTTATCAGATGAATTTGACCGGTCCAACATACACAAATGGATGACAAACTATGAATACTATAATGATGATAGTACTGTATCATCTGAGGTCGACACTGATGATGAATCTGATAAGAGTTGGTCAATCTACTATGGTACTCCAGACCCAGTTGCATTTGTGAGTCGGGTGCCATGTGGAGGGTGTGGTGCACTACTTCATTGCAATGATCCTGCTATACCAGGGTACTTGCCTAGTGAGATTTTCAAAAACAGAAGTATCGATGAGTTAAAAACTATTGAATGTCAGCGATGTCACTTCCTCAAAGAGTACAATGTAGCATTAGATATTAGTGTTAGGCCTGAAGAATATGAGAAGCTCTTACAGTCCATCAGGTATGAATTGAATTCAATAATGTCCCATTAACTTTGTACATGAACGAACTCGCTCCATGTAGTAGTAGACTCACTGTCTATCAGATCAACCTGTTGTTGTCATTTGGCACAAATTGACATTATAATTGCCAAAAACTTAACTATCTTCACGTTGTATCCCTGACAGGGTAGTCAGAGAGCAAAGATATTTATTGCCAGTTAGGGCATTATCTGACATATTGTAAGGCTTTTCCAAGAGCCACTGTTCATGCTGAGCTCTTATTATTTACAGGAATGTAAAATCAATGGTATTGTTGATGGTGGACCTGCTAGACTTCCCTTGTTCAATTTGGCCAGGCATTGTGGATATAATAGGCACAGACAGGCCCATCATAGTGGTTGGTAACAAGGTTTGTATTATTGTATACAACATCATTAGTTATCATTATTTTCTTGTTAAATATAATGAGTACATAGTTACTTTATGAATACAAGACAAAAAAACAGTATATAGTCAAATAGTCACTTTCATTGAAGTGATGAAATAAAAGATTACAGACCAATGATATGGCATGCGTACCTTTATGTTCCATACTTACATAATCACGCCTTTCTTCCCGATCCTTTCTTCCCGATGGTATAGGCAGAGGAATATTATATGCCCACACTTCACCATTTGCATTTTATACCAGTAATAAATAGGTGTGAGTCTAATGCCCTGTTGAAATAGATGCAGATTGTGGCTATCTTCTGAAATTTCCAAGCATACCTTCAACCTGGACTAACAACTGCAATGTTACTGGCCATCAGGACCAATGGCTTAATGTGTCTTCCAAAGCACAGAAATACTATTAAATGGAACTGCCACAAAGCGGTCACCTATCTGTAGACCAGCCATAGTAAAAGATGCTTAACATAGTGATCATTTACAGAACACTGAGTCAGAGGGGGACAATTGCTCATATACCATGCTCCAGCTGGTTAAATTGTGCTAAGTATATATTTGACATACAACAGACAGATCTAGGGCACATTTTTTGAGAAAATCAATGGATACAGATTACAGAATAATCATAATTATTTCTATATTGATCCACATGTCCTTGAGAATTCGCAATAAGTCAATATAGATTGCAGTCTTACTGCCGCACTCAGAGTCGATTTAATGATTGATTAAGGAGTTTTAAGTAAAGATTAATAAAAATTTACTCTCAGAGACAGTTAATGAGTCATTATTGTCATTTAATGTTAAACTTTTGTTTTTTAGGTAGACCTGTTACCTGGTGATAGCATTGGTTACTTAAAGCGTGTTAAAGAAAGCCTAAGAACTGAGCTCAACAAGTCAAAATTGGCTGAAGCAAATATAAAGCATATAGCTCTTATATCTGCCAAAACTGGGTATGGTGTCGAAGATCTTATCTCGGCACTCTTTAAATTGTGGCTCTACAAAGGCGACGTTTTCCTCGTGGGCTGTACCAATGTCGGCAAAAGTTCCCTGTTCAATGCACTCTTACAATCAGACTACTGCAAAGTGCATGCGGTGGACATTATCAAACGAGCAACGGTCAGCCGGTGGCCGGGAACGACGCTCAACCTTCTCAAATTCCCAATTAACAGACCTTCACAGTGGAAGATACGCGAAAGGACAAAAAGACTAACCACAGATAGGAAACTCATGAAAATTGAGAAAGAAGTACGAAATGCTCAGTTGCAGGGGAAAGTGCCAGAAGAAGCGCCTGCCTTGATTGGTCATATCGGAAGGTCCTTCACAGATCTAAATGATATTGATGAAGGTGGCAAACAGAAAATGATGGTATTCGACGAGAAGAATAAGATATTTGCTAACAGTAGGTGGCTCTATGACACTCCAGGTGTCATCCACCCAGGTCAGGTACTGTCAATACTGAGCACTGAGGAGCTACTGCTAACGATACCTAAGAAGATGATTAGACCACAAACTTATTACTTGAATAAAGGTCAAACAATTTTCATAGGTGGGTTGGCAAGAATCGACTTTGTAGACTGCACGGTGTCTTGTCGTTTCACCATATTTTGTTCAGAAAGTTTACCAATCACAGTGACCCAGACTGAGAACGCTGAAGAGATATACAACAAGTTTCTGGGAACCGAGTTGTTTGCAGTGCCCAGGGGCGGTGAAGAGAGAGTAAAGAGTTGGCCCGGCCTGAAACCTTGTGACAATTTGTTAGAGTTTGGCGGAGAAGGGCCTAAATGGTGTTGCGGTGATATAGTATTGTCGTCGATAGCCTGGGTGGGGGTGACAGCGAAGGTGGACACCGCGTGCAGTGTACGCGCGTGGACACCAGACGGGAGGGGTATTCACAGACGGTATCCCTCGGTTCTGCCGTACTCCATAAACTTGAAAGGGAAACGACTTCGTGATACACCCGCATACATGATAGGTAACGCGTATTCCGATAAAGAGTAGATAGATAAGAATAGTAATAAATAAAATAGGTGCAATAACATGTTTTAATTTTAAACTAAAACATTCCCAGTATGATATGACTACTATCACACTTGTACGGGCCAATAATGACTGTACAGCAAATTTATTTGAATTAGGTATATATTCGCTTAAGTTAATAAATTTTCAGTCGTCACAAAACTGCCGTACCGTGTCGATGTGCATACTTTTTGTAACAAACAACAAGTACGTGCGACTTAAACATTAAACTTATTAGGTTTATTTAACTAATAAACAACATTTTATAACTATCTCGTGATTTGAAGAAAACTGATAAACGATCACAACAACACTTACAATTCCAGCAGTGGACTGCGGTAGCATTGGCATTAGGTTCGATGCAGCCGTGCAGTCGTCGCAGAACCTGTTCGTTCCAATGAACTATCCCCGCGCTGTATCCCTGACGGGGTAGTGAGACAAACCCACCTCCAACCTACTGTTATACAAGCCCAATCATGGGAGATGCGCCCCCTTACTCGCCAGTGGGGTGGTGCGACAGTACGTACCGTTGTTGCCGGGCGGGCACTGGCAGCGGAAGAGGCCGGTGTCGAGCGCCAGGCAGGTGCCGTTGTGGCAGGGCGAGGAGGCGCACGCCGAGTCGGCGGCGGCGGCGGCGCAGCGCCACGCGCCGCCCAGCTCCACGCACTGCTGCGCCGCGCCGCACGCCGCCGCGGCGCGGCAGTCGGCCTCGCACTCGCCCGCCTCGCGGCACGCGGCGGGGCTGTCGCAGCGCGCGCCGCTCCACCCCGGCTCACACTCGCAGCGGAACCCGGCGTTCTACGGACACCAGTCACCAGTGCGCGACTTACTTGTCTACACTACGCAATGTCATCGACATACATTTGTTGTGAAATTCTAATTATTTAGTGTACACTAAACAACTTTAGTTCTAGTCATATTTACTGTTACAATTTAAAAAAAAACAGTCTAGCACGAGTCGTTCACTGAGGGCTCTATAAAAATGAGTACCTTACTTGAGTACAGCTCATACAGCCAATTAAACTAGGCTGTATGAGCGCCCATACAACTCAGAGGTCTATATTAATTGATAATTCTATGTAGGTATGTATGGGGACCTTAATTTTCAACTTCTTTTATATTTTGAAATATTTCCTTTATCTGATTCTGAGTTCACGGGAAGTACCCTGTAGGTTTTTATTCCCTTGCGAGTGTCGTAAATTTGCGGCACAATCGGCTGATCTTTAGATTGCGTTGACTTAGAAGTTTGATTTTTCGACAGTTCTAAGAGACAGTAGACTTGAGTATTTGATACAAATTTCGCGTTCTTGAGAAAATTGGCCTTGACAGACAGACAGACGAAGGGACGGACAACAAAGTGATCCTATAATGGTTCCGTTTATTCCTTTTGAAGTACGGAACCCTAAATTACATTTTTACGTTTGAATTTGGAGTATATCGTCGTGAAAATCGGTATAATTTTTTTTGTAATTTTTAATGTAGGGACTTAATAATGAGAACCAAATTGCTCTGATTGCACTGCACGAAGTAGATATGGAGTAAAAATCAAGTTTAGAACCACTCCATCGTCGGCTTGGTTAAATGCTGAACTATTGATAGATAAATCCTGTCCGAAAGCAAAATATTTTAGTTTGACTATTAAATATAGCACCAAACCATATTACGTATTTTTAAATAGCATACGACTTACAGCCTATAAAAGACGCACTGGTATCTTAACTGATAATTTAAATATGAATAAGGTGGTAAAATCAAAAGAACTTTTTAAGCGTTACGCAAATATCATTTTTTTTTATATACTGAAGTAAGTTTATATTGAACAATGTTCTAACTAGCAGAATGGCTGAGTTTATCTTCAAAGCTGGACGTGGACACTACCCGACTTCGGTAATGATTCCGTGGGGGCAATCATTTTCACAATATAAAAAAATATATCGTTGTAACAGTACTTGGGGCAAGACTAAATGTAGGTGAATTAAAACGTCGATATTTAGAAAATTTTAAACACATTTACATTTTACTTCAATAATTATGTGACTAGTCTACCAGTGGTCTGTGAAAATCAAACAGGATATGATACGCCAAACCTCAGTGCGTTTGGTTTACAACTGGGTATAACTTACTTGTATGTACCTGTGCACAACGGTATTAAATAAACATTCAAAAACATGCAAGAAGACATAGCTAGAAAAATATTTTAAAAATCATGTGATGAGATATGTATTAGTAACAAGTCTTTAGTATATGAACCTAATAGATGCACAATGAAACATATTATGTAATTTAATCGCATTTCTCCTATGCGAGGTTTTTTTTTTGTCGTGGGGAATGCGTTTACGCGCCGTCATTCCTACTGCAGGGGCAGCAGGAATGGTGTCTAGGGACTGCCGGCCCTCTGGGGGCCGTCCTACCCACTAAACCCCGCGGTTCCGTCTTCTTTCCAACCGGGGGCTAATCTAAATCTCCCGGAGGAGATTAGTTTGTGCCGGCTTCGGGTAGTTCAGTAAAAAGGCATCGTTTAGGTCCATATAGAGAGACAGCGAGGTGGTGAGAACAAAAAGCGAGGCACAAGCAGTACTCACGAGGTCCTGGCAGGAGACGGCGTGCACGCAGGGCGGCGGTAGGGCGGCGCAGCGCTCGGGCGCCTTCAGCTCCGACAGCGCCTTGCCCACCGCCTGCTCGCAGTACGCGCCTACGCGCCACGACACAACACAACACGTCACTCGCTACACACTATACGCACTAGGCAACCATTGACCGCGCGCATGTACTGTCTACTAGACAAATCCACCCACGCGTGTATTACCGAGGGGTTCAGTTAACCCCAGCACGCAAATAGAACGGACTAACGTAATTCATGCTACTATTAGTGCTATCGCTGATGGACCACCGGTGACCAGTAACAAGCTAGTGACTCACTCACCGCTCACTAAACACACTACAAGAAGTGCGACAGCGCGCGGTACCCACCGATGGCTGTGGTCGACCGTTTGTTTTCGCGGAGAAATTAACTGATTATGTTTATATTATTGATCACGTGAACACAACCCCTTCGAAGAATAATCGAAATTATAAGCAAAGAAAAACATGTAGAATATCATCTAGTAAACAGTACACACTATATCGCTGGGACTAACAATGCACATCCTCACGTACAAATAACAACTGTACATGCACTAGACATATCTTCGTATGATCGTAACACAGTTATAGAACTAAAACACAAAGCAAATCATTCGAGGAACGTAGAAAGGCATTCACTGGTAAATGTCTATGGTAATTAGTAACATCGAATGTATCTCACAGTAATTGGCAATGGAATTTCAAGGTCAAATCTAATGCACGGTATGGTCACAATTTTGAAGGCCTCATACTATGTAGGTACATATTTGTGATGTGAAATATCTAACTAAAACGCGAACCGACTGCGGCTTTATTATGCACACACATATTTTCAAATTTTTCTTTTGTTTTGCATTTTAATTCAGATTCTGATCAATTTCGTAGCTATTATTATCTTCTATATCTCAATAATATTTTACAAATTATGAATATTAACTCAATCATATGACTGGAAATCGCTAACAGAAATTTTGTGGGAAAATTATTATCCCATATTTAGGAAAACATTGAGAGATTGATTCTGCTATACCTAAACTTCTAAAATCGTAGAAAACCTACAAAATTGTTACCATAGCGTGTCTTAAATAAAGAAGATCGATCTAAACATGACAACGATGAACATATGCAGGCGACAGTGACATAGGCAGTACCTTTGTATCCGGGCGCGCAGGTGCAGTTGAAGTGGTCGGACGCGAGCGCGCACGTGGCGCCGTTCTGGCACACGCCGGCCTCGCACACCGACTCCAGGCTCGTGCAGTTGGGAGATGGGCCGGGAGCTCCTAGGGAACCGTGTCGGTCGTAAGGCGTCATGCCACTCCTTAAGGGAGACGCGTATCCACAACATCTCAAACAAGTAAGGGGCCCTTCACTATCGTAGCGAAGGAATCTGACGACTTTTAAACCGAAACCGATTTCAAAATATATAGTGGTGGAGACTTCATAATTGTCTATGCACGTATTCATGGTGTCTTGAATCGAATGCAAACCGTTTGTCCCTTTCTCTTATAGTTCCTGAGAAATATATGCGCACAGACAGACGAATGGATGGACAGACTGAAACGTTTTATAATATTTTTCTAAACTTTAGGGGTCTAGAAGTCTAAAAAAGACTTCTGAAATTGTGGGACATGTCTGTCTTGAAATGTTTCTTTGGTTCCCAACCCTTGCTTTCATCTAAGTATTTAAATATAATAGTGTGTTATTAAATAGTTAGTTACCGTAGTAGCCGATGTCACAGACGCACGTTACTTGCTTGGCAATAACACCAGTCACCACCATTTGGTTTGGTATACCTGTTGGTAAATATACATGACACTATACTTACCTACAACCAACTAACAAGTACAGTAAGAAGATTGATCATCAAACTAACAGTATAATGTCTCTATGAAAATCTCCGAAACCCAAGAAGTAGTGCACTTGCTCACTAATAAACTTACGGAGAGGGAGGCGGGAGCTTATGGGGTTGGAAGGTCAAAAGGCATTTGCTCTCAACAATGCAGAAAATAAAGCCAGTAAATGCGGACCCTGAATTCCAAATCCAGGTGTAATTTTGAAGCAACTGGAAAGACACTAAGAAGAACTGTGGTATATAATATTTATCAGTTGTTTAGATCCCATAGCAATACAGTACAGGCTTATATGAGTTATAGATATCAGATTTAATTTTCTACTCTTGTTCTTTTTGAGTCCCATCTAACTATAAAGCAGTTTTTTAAGGCAATTTTTAAAAAAATCATGGGAGGAATGTGCACATTGAGCACAGTATTACAGTAGCACTAAGCAATGCTGCCTTGCAAGCAAATCTTTAATTTCAGCACTAGATTTGTGATGTAGAGAATATTTGACAACCTACCGTAAATTCAATTTCGAGATTTATATATTTATATAAATACTAATGTACATGTACTGTAAATATTACAGGTAACAGGCTGTTAACACATAGTCTCCGTATCCATTTTAACGGATACGACAAAAATTGTTAAGTGCTACTAGATGTCGCTTAAAGACGTAGAGAGGTGGATTAATTCGTCAGTTTCGAATAGGTTTCGGTGGTGTAATTGGTAAACGCGACTCATGCGTTAAACCAGAAGATGTTGGCTCGAGTCCAGTTCGAGACTGAAAAACATATTCCACTGTCAATTTAAATTGGTACTATTGTCAGCGGAAAAGAAAGAATTGACGTTATTGGTATAATTTATTATCGACTCAAAGATTTAGTGTAGGTGCAATTTTATCAAGTACTAGATGACCTCCACAGCTTCGCCCGTGGAATATTTCGACCTCTCGTCGCACCTATTTAATCCCATACATACATATTGTCACGCCTTTATCCCCGAAGGGGTAGGCAGAGGCATATTAAACGCCCACATTTCACCGTATGCATTTTTATCCTACGTAACAGGTGGTGAGCCCATTGCCGTGTTGAAATGGATAGGCGCAGGCTGCGGCGACCTGCTGTTGAAATTTTTTAAGCCGCCCATAAGGCCTTCAACTTGGCTTAACGACTCCCGTTTTATTGGCAACCGGGACCAACGGCTTAACGTGCCTTCCGAAGCACGGAACTGGGGTGGGTCTAAAGGTCCGAATAAATTTAATAAAATGTTAGATGTTAAATTTGGAAGAAATTTTGAACCCGTTGCCTTTTTAGTGAGGTGGTAACAAAAAGGTCTTGTGTGCTAGACACTAATTAGCACGACCAATTAAAGTCCTGGTAGTCTCGGACTATTTAATCCCGTCGCTTATAAATTCTACAATGATGCATAAAACATTACCCGATTTGTCGACATTTATGATTACTGCTCTGCTCCCCAGTTTAGTAGCAAAATGATATATAGCCTATAGCGTTTCTCGATAAATGGGCTAACTAACACAAAAATAATTTTGCAAACCCGACCAAGTAGTTCCTGAGATTAGCGCATTCAACCAAACAAACAAACAAACAAACTCTTCAGCTTTATAATATTAGTACAGATTCCCTCTGTCCTGCACATTGTGTCCCTTTGTATGCCGCACACAGTTATATTCGATATGTTGTTACACGTTGTTGTGGATCACATATATTTTTGCCGACCTGGAAATCGAACCCGGGACTACATTATTACTGCGCCACTGATGGCGGCTGATACAAAGTAAACAAAGGCATTTAACTATATACGTTATTAATAAACAAAAATCTTTAATAGTGTGTACTTAAAACCGCACGGCAGAATTGAAAACTTAATTGGCAATCGCAATCAATTATTACGTAAGAATTGAATAAACTAAACTGAGCGACACAACAGCAAAGAGCAGCTGATTGTATCTTTCTCGCTCGGGTACACTCGGCGTTCCCGAGTTCACCCGATCGAGATTTAGGGCCGTATTCCAGAACGTTTATCAATACTCAAGAAACACTCGAGAGTAGTATTTTAGGGCAAAAACTAGCCTCAATCGTCGATCGAGTATTAAGAAACGTTCTGGAATACGGACCTTACACCTCAGAGCGTGACGGATCAGCCTAACTTATTACCTACGGAAAAATCTGTGTGCGGTGCGCTAAAAGAAATTATCGCTTAAAAACGTATTCCAAAACTGGATCAGTAAACGGAGCAGGGCTAAGTGTGAACAGCCCATTAGGCAGGGTACAGGGTACTAACGAGACATTTGGCGGGAAGAGTGACAAGAGCGGACGCTTGCTTTATATTATTTTCTAAAACTAGTGCATTTATCTTGTTTTATGTGCGGGAGTGGTGGTTTCTTGGACATAAAAGTTGTGTTAACGTGCTATAGTGAAAGACAACGATATATATTCAGTGAAATGCTATTTTCTGTCTTGCTGCGAAACATCCACTGACAATCTTAGTATAAGAATCACCATTATACTGAGGGCAAGGACCAGGACGTAGCCTGAGGACACGACATCGACTGGACAGGACTAATTAGAAGATAAGATTGAAGAAATATAAATAAAATAAAATAAATATCATCATATTATATGCCCACTTTTCACCGTGTGGATTCCTGTCCCACGTAATAGGTGGTGAGCCCATTGCCGTGTTGAAATAGACAGACGCAGGCTGTGGCTACCTGCTGTTGAAATTTTTTAAGCCGCCCATAAGGCCTTCAACATGACTTAACAACTGCCATAGACTGGCAACCGGGACCAACGGCTTAACGTGCCTTCCGAAGCACGGAAACGCTCGCAAATGTAAATGCCACAAAGTGGTCACCCATCCGACGACCAGCCATAGTGAAAGTTGCGTACCTCAGTGATCGTTTACCGAACACTGAGACCGCGGGGCCACGAGCGCTTGAAGAAATATGATATAAAAAATAAGATTTGGCTAAAAGGTCTTAGGAACCAGGCCATTAAACAATTATTAAAAACAGGGTACTCACAGTGCGAGCGCGGCGGACAGGCGTCGTCGGCGCAGGCGGGTGCGGGGGTGGGTGCGGGTGCGGGTGCGGGGAGCGGCGCGGCGCAGAGCGGCGGCGCCCAGCCGCGCGCGCACACGCAGCGGAAGCCCGCGCCGCCGCTCTCCTCCACGCACGCGCCGCCCGCGCCGCACGGGCCCATCGCGCACATCGACATCTGCGCACACACAATTAAAAGTAGGCGTATTGTTGTTGGTTGTCTTCGCCCATCCTGGGCAAGCAAACAAAACTTGGTCCATGCGACCCGGTCTTCAGTGTTTATGTTTTCTTAGTATTCAGTCGTGTCTAGTCCCTCACTATGTCGATGTCGAGTCCTCGGTCCTAGGTCCTAGTCCTTGCCCTTAGTATAGTAGTAGTTCTTATACCGAGGTTTTCAGTGGACTTTGCACTAGTTTTAGAAAATAATATACAGCAACCGTCCGCACTTGTCGATTTTCCCGCGTAGACCGTCACACTACGCCTACTGACCAGGGTACAGCGGAGACTACATACTTTTTAGCGACGACGACCCTGCATCAGAATTGCGCATTTTGGCTCCTACTCCGTTGTTGCATCCCTTCTTGGTTCGGGCGTGGTATCATACATGCATTTAGTTTCTAAAAGACAACTAAATTGTCAACGCTTAAAATAGCTAGTTTACGGTATCCCTACTTCATAAAAATAAATTTAAAGACTACTACTCGTAACTATCGACATTTAATAAATATTTTTTATTCTTGTACAGAATTGTATTTCCTCTGGGGAGCGCATTTTGAATGCCCCGTAGTCTGCAACCCTCAAATGAAATAAAAGCTTAATTTAATAAGATAATATCAATAACTGTTGAATAAACGCCTAGGTGAAACAAACGTGAATTCAAATATACCTATTCTATAGGTTATACCATAGTCAAGACAAGCGAAAATTCACTCAAACAATTATTTATCCTGAAGAAACCCCAGGAAATATACAACCTATTGATTTAAATAAATGATGTTTTACACTTCAAAATCGGTCAAAATATTAAGTTCAAATAAAGCGGATGTCAACATTCATACATACGAAATGCAGCTACATAATAGAAAACCATTTGCAAGCTATTATGTAAGTTTAATATGCAAAAGCATTGACTGTTAAAAATTCAGGCGAACAGAAACTGTCATTTAGGAATATAACTAGAACAATACTCTAGAACTAATAACATAATGCCATACTCAGTTCCTAATGTTTAATCTATGGATCCGTCAGAACATTTTAAACTAAGTTGCATCGTGAAACAGTCAATCTCACGCAATATTTCAATTTATCTCACACAGTTATTTTACTAACTAACTATCTTCACGCTGTACAGATCGCTAGGCTTCGCGATCCATGCATACTTCTTTCGCTTCTTGTAGATTCGTCAATCGCTACATACACGCACGTCTGGGTATCCGAATACTAATGACTTTTCCGTTTTTGAGCAACCTGCTCACGTGGTTTTCATAATTATGTAAGTCTCAACTTACCCTAACATCTTCTACCCTCTACTTTCCCACTATATATAGTATTTGTAAATCGTTCCCCATTCATTCGTTGGACGTGTCCAAACCAACGGAGCACGCTTACAATTATTTTCCAGCTTCTTATTTGAGCGTTATGGACTACTTACACGGCAATAACACGGGTATAGTGAAATACACTATGTACTCACGCTGTGGCACCGCTCGCCGGTGTAGCCGGGCTGGCAGGCGCACATGAAGCTGCCGTACGTGTCGTAGCAGTAGCCGTGCCCGCAAATGTTCTTGTCCTCCTCGCACTCGTTCACGTTCACCTCGCACCGAGCGCCCGTGTACCCTGCCCAAACGAGCATTGCATTCAACCACACTATTTACTAATAATACGCTCATTCATATAATGAGTCTGGATTGAGATTAATTCAATCCCCCATATTCAAAATCATTTATTTGGATTGCATTCCAAATTCATATCATCGATCAAGTACCAGCTCAATCAATCAAGGTTTTAAAGCAAAGAGCAAGCATTCCAGTTTTAAAGTATTTTTTATTTTATTTATCTATCACGCCTTATCCCCAAAGGGGTGGCAGGGGCATATTAGCCCACTTTTAACTATGTGTATTACTGTCCCACGTAATAGATGGTGAGCCCATAGCCGTGTTGAAACAGACAGAGGCAGGTTGTGGTTACCCGCTGTTGAAATTATTCAAGCCGCCCATAAGGCCTTCAACTTGACATAACGACTGCCATGTTACTGGCAACCGGGACCAACGGTTAACCGTGCCTTCTGAAGCACGGAAAGTAGTAAAAGTATTTATTAGCAGATTCTATATTTATTTTTGGATAATACTTCAAAATGATTAGGTTTATAAAACTGAATCATGATCATTTCAAGTTCATGATTGATATATGTATGTCTAAAACACCAGCAGGTTCTAGCAAGATCGTTCAGGAGTTTGAAGATGTTTGAGTGGATCTTTACAACTCGCCCAGGAATGGTATACCAACTTTAAAGTTGTGATAAAGCCTGTAATCGAGCAAAAAGTAAGGTTAAGTAGACGAGGGTGCAGTACCGGTGGCGGTGCAGTCGCAGGTGAAGTTGTTGACGGCGTCGACGCAGCGGCCGCCGTGCTGGCACGCGTCCAAGCTGGCGCCCGCGCACTCGTCCACGTCCGTCTCGCAGTCGCGGCCCGTGTAGCCTGCGCCAAGCGACACGCGCGTCACTCTACTGGCCTAGCCACCCGCCACCCATCTACCTCCATTGTACAAGTACACTGTGCTAAATGTGCTCTACACATGACACTCGAGCGCCATAGTGAACGTCCCTGGTACTAAAGTTGACATTTGTTGTAAATCATTCATTCCCTAGTTCCATAGCTTCCGAATTTTATTCATATCACTATTACAAAAAAAAATGTGAGACTCTATGGAACGAATGCCAAAATGGTGAATATCATACAGATTCAGTTTGCAGTTATGTGATGCATACTTGTATAATACATGTATGTGAGTCTAGCTAATCAATACTATGTACTATTTAACCACATTGTAAACGATGCTAAAATTATTAGCTGACAATTTACAACACTTCGTAATGTTCACCATTCATATGTTCACATAGGTGGGGAAACTCATTTTAGAGTTGCAAGGCGCTAACCGGACTACACGAATGTTAACATTTTTCACTTCACTTTAGATGTGGCTTACTGTTTACAAATTAACTAGTTAACAAGTACAGAATTGTAGCAGGATAAAATTACGATAGAACGCGAATATATCAAATAAAACGACTTTTAAAATACAAACCTTCAGCGCCTTCAACTAAAATCAGAGCAACTATCATTGAAGCACCTTTGTCGTCAGAGGGCACTTATTTTTAACAACACTAGAAGATACCCGCTTATAGCTCCGCCTGTGTGGTATTTTACCCTTACCTGTTTCCTTAAGGTACCCGGGACAAATTCCTGTTTCCTTCCAGGATGTCAACTAGCTGCATAACAATTTTTAGTCAAATCGGTTCAGTGGTTCGCGAGCGCGATTGAAAGACAAACAAACAAATACACATTCGGATTTACAATAATAGTATGGATTGTAGTACCAAGTCTGCGTTCGTAGCGGTATGATACACATTTACTAGGATTTTAACGCATTATTTTTGCGTCTGAAATAATGAAGGTACTGACTCTGTGTAGCCGTGGGAGTGTATCCGACTGTTACGCAAGAGGTCATGGGTTCGATTCCCACCCAGGATAAAATTTTGTGTGATGAACACGATGTTTTATTCTGTGTCTGGGTGTTATTTATCTATAATATGTATGTATTTAGAAATATATAAGTATGTTTAACAGTTACCATAGTTCCATCTTTGCTTAGTTTGGCGTTGTGTAAGTTGTTCCAACGATATTTATATTTACTATGTAAGTACTGACGTGGTGCAGATAGCGACCTATGAATGTGTGAAAGCACGAGTTCTATATACACTTAGACTAGAAAAGCCTTGGTTTGCACAGTGAATGTTAATGTAGGTGTCAGTGCAGTGGGCCACGTACCGGGCGGACAGGCGCACAGGTAGGTGTCGGCGCCGGGCGGCACGCTGCAGCTGCCGTTGTGGCGGCACGGCAGCTCGGCGCACCGCGGGTCCAGCGACTCCTCTAGCTCGCAGAGCGGACCTGTGCAGAGCACTCGGTTACATGCAAATCTAAAATAATACTAATATTATAAACGCAAAAGCTTGTAAGTATGGATGTTAGTTACTCTTTCACGTACAAACTACTGAATGGATTTTAATGAAACTTTACAATAATATAGCTTATACATCAGAATAACACTAGGCTAGTTTGTGTCCCGGGAACAAGTTCCTGTGGGAAACGGAAAAAGGAAAACTTCATCACGCGTGTGGAGCAATAGTCAACTAGTAAATAATAATAGGAGGCAAGCGTGTAGCTATTTTGTTCCACAAATACATAGATAAAGCGTTCGTGGTCCCGCAGACTTTGTGTTCTGTAAACGATCACTGCATTAAGCAATTTTCGCTATGGCTGGTCACGGATGGGTGACCACTTTGTGGCATTTACATTTGCGAGAGTTTCCCTGCTTCGGAGGGCACGTTAAACCGTTGGTCCCGGTTACATGGCAGTCGTTAAGTCAAGTTGAAGGCCTTATGGGCGGCATGAAAAATTTCAACAGCAGGTAGTCACAACCTGCGTCTGTCTATTTCAACACGAGAATGGGGTCACCACCTATTACGCGGGACAGGAATACACATGGTGAAAAGTGGGTATATAATATGCTTCTGCTACCCCTTCGAGCAAAAAACGTGATAGATAAATAAATAAATACATAGATCCGTAAAGTCACGCTTTTATCCCCTTAGAGGTAAGTAAAATGAATGAAAATTGAATGCTGTGGAGATGCGATCACTTCGAAAGTTGTGCGGCGTTACCTTGGCTGGCCGAATACGTAACGAAGTGATACGCAATTTGGCAGGTTTGAATGAAAGTGTCAGCGTTAAGCTGGAAAAGGGCGTGCTCCGTTGGTTTGGACACGTCCAACGAATGAGTGAGGAACGATTGACGAAGAATATATATTGTTCAAAAGTAGAGGGTAGAAGGAGTCAGGGTAGGCCGAGACTTACATATGAAGACCACGTGAGCAGATTGTTCAAAAACGGAAAGGTCAAAAGTACTCGGATACCCAGACGTGCGTGTATGAAGCGATTGATGAATCTCGAAGAAGCGAAAGAAGTTTGCATGGATCGCGAAGCCTGGCGATCTGTCCTCTCTGACTACCCCGTCAGGGATACAGCGTGAAGATAGTTAGTTTTTAGTTTTTTAGGTAAGTAAAAACAATACTAGACACTCGTGTTTTGTCCCACATAACAGGTGAGATAAGCCTAGTACCGTATTAAATTGAGTCACTCGTGTGGCTAGGTACTTGCTGTTAAAATTTTTCTTGTCGCCCTAAGGTATCCAGCCATATAACGACTATCCTGTTAGTTGTAATCAGTACCAACAGCTTAACACGCCTTAAGGAACGCAGAAACGCTCGTAAATGAAAATGCTACAAAAGGATAACCTATCTTAGGACCAGCCAAAACGTAAGAAGCGTACGGGCTACGAGAGTTCTATTCCTGGGGACCGAGTCTACTATTGACAAGCCGTAGCATAGAACCAGAATCGCTGTTTTTAGCTGTCAAAATGTTAGTAGACTATCAAAAATGGACCTGACTAGCGACCACTGGCGCGGTACGTGTTAGTAGAATTCTATCGGCCGACGGATAGAAGTCTATTGGAGTACGATTGTAATAGTAGACTACGAAAAACTGTCAAAATTGTATTGGTGGCTTTGTATTGAGCGACGATTTCGATTCTATTTCGAAACGATTGAAACAGCAGGCCCCCTTGCACGTGTGTGCCTAGCGACTAACTTGCAGAGGTAGAGTGTACGAGTGTGTTACCGAGGTAGCCGGGCGGGCAGTGGCAGGCGTAGTCCCCGCGCGCGTCCTCCACGCAGCGCGCCCCGTTGCGGCAGGGCGCCGAGGCGCACGGGTCGCCCACGTCCATCTGGCAGTTGTTACCCGCGTAGCGCGCCGTGCAGTGGCACTCGTACCTGCGCGGCACAACCATACTTTGTACACTAATCGTCAGAGCCCAGACGCAACTAACTGAATAACAGGAGCTTTCTGAAATTATATCCGAAGGTAGCGAAAATTTGTTAAGTAAGCTCTGGCAGATTCGATACAAGTGAACGCCGAAACCTTTTGGAATCGCCTAAACACCGAGGTGTTACATTCACATTCCCGACCTAGTAAATTACCTAGTGCCCCTCTTAAAGAATACCACACATTACTTTTGTTTAAACAATTTAGTCATGAATATGTCACCTTTTTTTATTACGATTACACTGATTACTCCAGAAGAATAGTAGGCAAATGACAGGTCGAGTATGCAATTTAGCAAACAGTTTTACATAAACTTGTCATCTGTCACAGTTTGGGATTGATGTACCACTGAACAAATTGCTAATATACTAATTAATATAGTTAAAACTACGTTTAATGCGAGTCTTTGTTTGTGATTTGGTTCGGTATTATTGTTACTTTTATATCTATTCAGAGCGAGCGAGAGGAAGCGAGTAACATTTCTTGCACCTGCCTGATGTACAATTCCTTAATCAACTCTAGACTTGTATGAACCATTTGTTCCACGTGAACAGCACGCTTCGCAAGTGTCTTGAATTTTTATAAGAATTATGTCATTAACGAGACGTTGAACTCGACGTTCGCCTCCTCAATAAAACAATAACATAGCAGGTCCTTAAATGAACATGTTGTGACGCACAGCATAAGTATAAAGTAACATAGCATAATAACATTCAATCACAAACTTTGCAAATTCAGCGAAAATAGAAGGACCAAGTTATACATGTTATAGTCTTATCAGGAAGTATTTTGTGTTCATCATCATCACCATCATGATATTTTCTCTTACTTAATCTATTATTGATCGCCTTTATGAGCACCCAGAACTTGTCTAAAAAGGCATACATAGGCTGTACATAGAGGAGTGCTTGTCCCTACACTAACATATGGCAGTGAAAGTTAGGTATGGCAGAAGAAGCATAAAAGTAAAATTAATGCAGTAGAAATGAGAAGTCTGCAAAGTATAGCTGGAGTGAAATTGATAGATAAAGAAAGGAACATAGTGATAAGGGAACATTGCGGTATGACAGAAGACGTAGTGACTAAGATAGAAAAGGTATGCTTAGATGGTTCGGACACGTGGAGAGGATGGATGAAAATAGACTGACGAAGAAAATTTATGCGGCGAGAGTAAATGGAAAAACTGGTAAGGGTCAACCTCGTACATGTGCCAATCAAATTCAAGATTTTTGACAAAAGGCCAGGTCAAGAGTACCGGTTAAGAGTTAATCGGCGAGCGTGTATGAAAACAATTATGAAAGTTGCAGAAGCGAAAGTTGTATGCCAGGATTATAGCAAGTGGTAGGCCATAGTCTCTGCCTACCTTGATGGGAGACAGGCGTGATGATAAGTATGTATGTATTGATGCAGCAGCGTATTATACCAACATATAAACATCAGCTATTTTACGCTATCGCTCACATAAAATCAACTCAAATAGTTTATACAATATAAATTATATTACTTACCGTAACAACAACTCTTTTCTCAAGCCTTTGAATTACTTCTCATCCCTTCTCCAAATAAGGCGCGAGGGACGTCAGTTCTCGTAGCTCTATGGGTACAGTGTACAATAAACATGCTAGACACTCACTTGTCATGTCGCGATATACATGTGCCGTGTCGCATGCACGGCTCGTTGTAGCAGTGGTCTTTGGGTGGTATCCGCAACACGTCCTTCCTGTCGATACCTGCGCATACAATTTATTATTATCCAATATGTGACGGGAATGTTTAAGATTCCGTATAGGTACAGAAGGAGTTACAATAAAAATAGCTTATCAACAGAAGAAAACTAAGTAGAGCAGTAATCCTACTGTGGAAAATCCTACTAATATTATAAACGCGAAAGTTTGTAATAATGGATGTTTGTTAATCCTTCACGCAAAATCTACTGGATGGATTTTGATAAAACTTGACAATAATATAGCTTACACATCATAATAACACAATTCTTATCCCGGGAACAAGTTCCTGTGGGATAAAGGAACGGGAAAACTTCACCACGCGTGCGGAGCCGCGGGCGTCAACTAGTTAAGAATAAGGACATTGTTCAAAGAGTTAATTACGTTCATGGGTTCGTAATATGCGATCTTATAAAAGGTCAATAAATATCTGTAATAGTAATCTTAGTAAGAAAAGACGAATGGGAGGTGCTGCTAAAATTATATCCCGCCTTCCTCTTCCTTTAGGTACTCGACTGAACGGCTGATTCGTTCGTTAACAGATGACTCATTGTCCTTTTATCCTGGTTCTGACCAACCACAATTGACTCTATAATTACACGTTTAATATACTGTAATTTAATTGGTCACACGTGCTTTTGCGGCACTGATATTAGAAATATTTGTTCAAGATAGTTTATTTGTTGCGTTCCGGTAAGTTGCAATGTGTATGAAATGACAATAAACAAAAAAGAAAATCGTTAACATTATAAAGACAAAATATGAATCGGTCAAAACATAGAAGTTAGCCTTATCATCATCCGAGCGTCTGTCCCAGTTGCGTCTCGGGACGCCCGGGGTCCGCTTTCCTACATTTTCTAATCAACTTAGCACGGTCGTCGGCATCCCCTGTAGTGAGACCATTGGAATTAGCGTACAATGATGATATCACAGATTATTATCAACTCTTTAAAATCGGTGAACAAGAATCAATTAGACTAAGGTAACCATTTTAGATGTGGTGGACTGTGTAGTTGTTTGCCACCTTAAAACTTAAGTAATAGAAACATTATTATCGACACCGGAGGACACGAGTGTGGATAAGTATAATGGCATGAAAGCAAAGGTTCATCAATTTTTAAGGCCTGTCCTCCAGCAGCAGCTGTACTTTGCACTACTGCGCCAAGAACAATGGTGAGAAGAGTATCCACCCTTTGCTTCAGTAGAAGGTTTCCGAGAGACTCACAGTCGTCGGTGGTGAGCGGGCAGCGGCCGAAGAGCACGTTGCGCGCCTGCGCGGCGGCGGCGGCGCCGAACTCCAGCTGCGGGCCCTCGAGCATGCAGCCGCTGAACACGCCGCCCACCACCAGCACGGCGCTGCTGGCCTCCAGCGCGCCCGGCGACAGCAGCTCCGGGTTCCACGTCACGTTCGATATCACCTGCGCCATCACCGCAATGTGTGCTTTCTATCTATACTAATATTATAGCTGAAGAGTTTGTTGGTCTGGTCGGATTAGACAAATTCTTTTGTGTAAGATAGCCCATTTATCGAGGAAGGCTATTGGCTATATAACATCACGCTACTACCCTGAAGAGTGGAGCAGTAGCCATAAATGTAGACAAAACGGGCAAATTTTTACGCAATGTTGTCGAATTTATAAGCGGCGGGATTAAATTGGTGCGACGAGGGTTCGAAGTATGTCACGGGCTAAGCAGGTAGGGAAGGGATCAGTCTATAATGTTACATTTGACTTCTACATGTGGTCGTTTAGCGCCTACACTACTTGCGTTTGATTGAGGCGTTGAGAAATTTCGTACCACAAAATGAATAATATGTCAGCTTTATCAGGTCAGGTCTGTAAGTCCATAGAATGGATAGGTGGTTCTTCGTTATAGAGCACAAAGGCCACAAGTTCGGAAATTAATCTCATCTTAGCCATCTAATACAACGAGCAAGAAACTCTTTTCACATTGCTTTGAAGTCATTGGCTTGCATGTTATCTCTACCATGTCAAGTTAAAGCCCCGCCCTCCCTAATTGCAACCCAACGAAGCAGATAGAACCAGACATTATACTTGTTTCTAATTTCAAAAATGCATGCAATAACGTGTACCTATCATGGATATTGTAAAAACAGGAGAAATTACACGCGCGGAATTTAAGTGTCGCCGCGAAATTCTCAACGTGAGAGATTATTCGCAAACGGCGCGTAGGATAAAGAGTTTTCTTTTGATCCGCACCGCGAAGTTTGTTTAATCGTACATTTCTCCTGTTTCATACAATTTCTATGGTATTCACTCTTTCAGCATCGTCTGCACTGGTGGTGGGTCACTGTTAAAAGACGAAAGTGGAATGGCGAAATATACTATACATAATTTGCTATCATCTGATCAAATATAATTAATATGTTTTCACAGCTGCATATTCACACGTGGCGGTTGGGGACAAAAGAGAATAATGCGTTAATACGCGTGACTGATTGAGCGGCGATGTTAAATATTGTGACATCACAAGGTCAACCAACCGTTTCTTGTGATTATAACTACTAACGAAAGTAACATATTTGGAGCGCATACCAAATAAGGTGCTGTTTGCTTATTTATTAGTAACCGTTTACGCATAGGCATAGCGCAAGAAATGCGGTATTTCCATAAAATAGGGATTTTCATCACTGGCAACACCTACTAAGTCAGCAATGCAGCTGCAACACATACATTAATATTTATTTATTGCAAGTGTACTAGGAAAATTACTATTATGGACGAAAGGTTAATTATTCAAAACCAGTGACACGTTTCGACCTTGTTTATTTAAAGCTTGTTTATTTCTAGAATTATTTTGCCTTTTTTGTGCACTACCCCTACGGGTGCCTGAAAAAGCCTTGTATTTTATTTTATTTTATTCTTACAGTAATTCACCTGGACCTGACTAGTGATCGGGTTAAAAGTGGTATTTCGTTTTAATACACCACCTTGGATTTAATAGTATCTTACACCTATGGCTCTAAGCTTAATACTTATATTCATCCCCCTGATTAACAGCTTACACATTAAAAATTAATTAATTGACGCCATTTTCATACCTGTGTATCCTTGTCTACTTCCAGCAGCAGTGAGGGTGGGTTGGGTCGAAACCGCAGCACAACCACGTGCCAGTGATTGTCCAGCGTCTCTTTCTCCAGTCCGACTTCACGTTGCGGCTGGTTCGGCCGTGCCCATTGCACGACCACTTGTTCGAAGAGCGCACTCACACGTAGCGTGTAGCCCTCGAAACGCTGAGAGAACAATTCTCCTCCTGTAACACAAACAACTCAGCCACCGTCATTTCTTTCTTTTATTGTAGTATTCATTTATTTAATGAAGTTTTGACTGTTGAAAGTCATTTTACGTCTCAACCGCTTTTCCATGCAAAAATATTAATTCTTCAAGAGACTTACATATACGGTCAGACAGATACTACGACTTTCTGTAACCTACAATGTACTAAAGTTGTGATACAATATACCAAAATGTGTGTAATGAGAATTTTATTAGTCAGAAGTTGAGATGAGGTTTCTTACCTCTCGTCTCAAGTCCTGACTGCGCTTCGCCGCATGAAGAATCTGAAAGCTGTCGGACCTGATGGAGTCCCCATCGAAGCCTGGAAGGCGATGGGTCCTCGCGGTGTGGACATCTTAGTAAACCTTTTTAACCGCATACTCCTCAGCGGGCAGATCCCAAACCAATGAAGACTGAGTATTATTACTCCAGTCTTCAAAGGTAAGGGGTCAGTGCAGGAGTGCGGGAGCTACCGCGGTATTAAGGTGATGTCCCACACCATGAAGATCTTCGAGAGGATTATAGACTCTCGGATCCGGCAGGAGTGTACTCTCTCGGGGTGTCAATATGTGTTTCGCCCTGGTTATGGGACCACGGACCCTGTTTTTGCCCTGAGGGTTGTCGCAGAGAAATACAGGTCGAAGAACACGCCTCTGCACTGTTTCTTTCTAGACATGCAGAAGGCCTTCGACTGTGTTCCTCGTGCGATGATCTGGTGGGCACTGCGGTCCAAAGGGGTTCCAGAGGTCTATATTGACACTATCCGGGACATGTACTGTGACTCCGATTCAATGGTTCGGACTGCTGTTGGCGACACGAAACCCTTCCCCATCACCGTCGGGGTACACCAGGGTTCGGTCCTTAGTCCGCTTCTGTTCAGTGTAATATTAGACGAATTGTCGGACAGCATCAGAAACCCACATGAACAGCCTCCATGGTTGCTCATGTATGCTGACGATATTGCGCTGGCAGACGCGGACAGGGGCAGATTGGTCCGACGTGTAAAGGCGTGGAAGGAGACGCTTGAGAACGGCGGTCTGAAACTAAATGTGGCGAAGACCGAGTACTTGGCACTAAACTCGACAGATCCCACATCCGTCCGCATAGGCGGTGATTTGGTCGAGCGCACGGACCAGGTTAAATACCTGGAATCTAATGTCCTGAAAATGTGATGGTTGTAGCAATGTTTATATAGGCCAAACAGGTCGTTCCTTTGATACCAGATATAAGGAACACCTAGGAGTATTCCGAAACGGTCACACAGATAAATCACATTTCGCGAAGCATTTGCTGGACACCGGGCATATTTTGAATGATAACAACAATTTTGAAATATTACATTTATGTGAAAAGGGTCTAAAAATGTCCGTATTAGAGCAGTTAGAAATTATAAAACGGGACGGGTGTACTTTGCTGAACGAACAAACAGACTTCCACACTTCGGTTTTGCTTAGTTTATTTAAAAATAGACAAAACAACTAGAAGTCTACATCGCGCTATCGTTTGGTTGCGTTTGAACTATAAAAGGTTGAGGTGAACGTGTAAGTACTTTTGCTGCCAAACAGTCTTGATAATGCCTCGTGTGTAGGCGAAACACATGTCGACATCGTACGACATTCTAAAAAAGCGGAATATTGCAAAAATTACATTTAAAAACAAAAATAATTATAGATTTTTAAAATGGATTTCCGCCATGTAACGCCTGATTCAATTAGTTACCTGGAATCTGTTTTTCACACGTTCAGTGACATCGATTGCGATGTCAAGTCACGCATTGCTGCCGCGTGGGCCAAATGGCGGGAGATGACCGGTGTCATTTGTGACCCTAAAATGCCGATCCGGTTGAAGGGACAGGTCTACAAAACCATTATTAGACCTGTCCTTTTACATGGCAGTGTGACGTGGCCGATATTGGAGCGACACAAGAAGGAGCTGCGTGTCACGGAAATGAAGATGCTGCGGTGGATGTGTGGGGTCACGCGGATGGACCGCGTGAGAAACTCTCGCATCCGCGGCAGCCTTCACGTCCGTGACATTGCAGACAAGTTGCAAGAGTGTCGCCTTCGTTGGTATGGTCACGTCTTGCGGCAACCGCCGGGCTACGTAGGTAACAAATGTCTGGCCATGTCAGCCCCGCCGGGTCCCGGTAAGAGGGGAAGACCCAAGAAGTGCTGGCTTGACGTCGTAAGGGATGACATGCGTGCCAATGGTCTCACTACAGGGGATGCCGAAGACCGTGCGAAGTGGAGGAGAAAATGTAGGAAAGCGGACCCCGGGCGTCGCGAGACGCAACTGGGACAGACGCTCGGATGATGATGACCTCTCGTCTCAAGTTCCGAATGCTTCGTCGTGTGTGACCTATCACCTATAAGCGCGCAACACATAACGGTGCAGAAGCCGCTTAATGTTTAGAAATAGCTCGTGACATTTTGCGAATGGGCACTTATAACATAGTAAACAAAGATAGTAAGTAACAAGAAGGTGTTAAATCGTTAAATTTCTTCGTTGTGAAATAACATTGTAATTTCGCTACAAGGTCGGGATGTCGCCCGATTTCTTTCGAGGCAAAGTCTGCTAGCTCGGACTCGGGCACCGGGGCACGAGCTGGCAGTGAGAGCCCTTGCGACACACAGATCTGCACATGATAAATCTCTATCAAAAATCAGCAACGTAGTCTTCTATTGAATAAAATATGACGAGAATAACGTATGCATTTTGAGTAAGTAAAGGACGTGGTTCCGAATAATTAGTGTCTAGATCCGGTTCATTTCCGTTCCGTATTCGCTGTACTAGCGCGAACCTCTACTTTCTTTTTTGTTATTGTTATTACTCTGTGTTGTGTGACCTTACATCAGAATCTGTAAGTATCTACAGGTAGCTTTCAATGAATTTAGACACATGTATATTACTAAAGTCAGTAAGTCAGTAACACGGTAATAGGTTGTAGTTGTTTATGAACCGGATATCATTAGACTGCCTCTGTGGCGCGGTGGGAGTGTATCCGACTGCTACGCAAGAGGTCGTGGGTTCCTGGTACCCACTCAGGATAAAACTTTGTGTGATGAGCACGATGGTTTATTCTGTGTCTGGGTGTTATTTATCTATGATATGTATGTATTGAGAAATATATAAGTATGTTTATCAGTTATCTGGTTACCATACTACAAGCTCTGCTTAGTTTGGAATCAGATCGCGTTGTGTGAGTTGTCCCAACGATATTTATTTATATATTTATTTATCATTGTGTATGAGAGGATACAAAAGAAGTAAATAGGAACGGAAAGTGTAAAAAGAAAAAAGTATGCAATAAAAATTTAAATTATGATAAGATTTGACTGCCTCGGTGGCGCAGTGGTAGTGTATGCGACTGCTGCGTTGAGGTCCAGTGTTCGATTTCCGGTTAGGAAAAAATATTTGTGTGATTCACAAATGTTATTGAAAGTTTGGGTGTTTTCTATTTAGAAATATATAAGTATACTATTTAGAAATATATAAGTATACTATTTAGAAATATATAAGTATATTTATCAGTTGTCTAGATCCTATACCATAAGCTTATATTAGCTTACTTTGGGCTAGATGGCCCTGTGTGAAAAGTGTCCAACAATATTTATTTATTTGACGTGACAAAACGCGAAGTGGCTGTCAAGGTGTGACTGGTCTAATAAAAACAGTTTATTTATTATACATCGATGGTGTTACATTGGTATACGTATATAAAATAAATAAACAAATATCGTTTGGACAACTCACACAACGCCATCTGATTCCAAACTAATCAGACCTTGTAACATGGTAACCAGATAACTGATAAACATACTTATATATTTCTAATACATACATATTATAGATAAATAACACCCAGACACAGAATAAACCATCTTACTCATTACACAGTTTTATCCTGGGTGGCAATCGAACCCATATTATGTAGATAAAGGAAAATGAGACAGATTTATTATAAGTATCGCAAATCTGTTGTTTGAGTCAAGTTGGTGACGGCCTTCCATAAACTACGTAAGGGCCCACCTGACTGTGCTCTTGTGCAACATCTGATAAACACACTTAAGTATACACATTAATATACCTGAGCACATACAAAATATAATAATTTACAGAGAAATACAATAAACAATGCTTGTAATAAAATAAGCACATAAGATTTATCTTGAGTGGGAATCGAAAGTGCAAACTATGACTTTGCAGTCAGGGTCAATATGCACTAAACGACAATTTACTTTTTTATACGGTGTCACTCATCAAGTGTTTCTCGAACCTGGGCCGCATTTCTCATGCCTTCGAAACAGTCTCGATTTCGAGATAAATCTCGAATTCGAACTTTATTCAAGTTTTATTGACGTTTAGCTATTCTGCAAATCTCGAACTCGGTTTTTCTCGAAGGGAAGCCACTCGAGTTGCTTCGAATGGTTGGTAGCAGTCGAGACGCAGATTTCGAAGTCGAATCACTATAATCTTTGGACATTTCTTCAGTGACCGACCCTAAATTAGCATTATATTACATTTTACATTTTAAAAATGATCATAATGAGTGATGAATTAATAGTTTAATACGTGCAAAACATATTGAAACTCGCTTCAATTTCAAACACGTCGTCGCCGATGTTTCAGCAATGAGGAAATTTCAGCAATTTGATTTGTGATTACAAATAAAACAGTCTTCAATAATATAGACAACACACAGTGACAGTGACAGCGATACATTACGTGACGGTATAAGCAATTTTTAAAATATACCATCATCATCCGAGCGTCTGTCCCAGTTGCGTCTCGCGACGCCCGGGGTCCGCTTTCCTACATTTTCTCCTCCACTTCGCACGGTCGTCGGCATCCCCTGTGGTGAGACCATTGGCACGCATGTCATCCCTTACGACGTCAAGCCAGCACTTCTTGGGTCTTCCCCTCTTACCGGGACCCGGCGGGGCTGACATGGCCAGACATTTGTTACCTACGTAGCCCGGCGGTTGCCGCAAGACGTGACCATACCAACGAAGGCGACACTCTTGCAACTTGTCTGCAATGTCACGGACGTGAAGGCTGCCGCGGATGCGAGAGTTCCTCACGCGGTCCATCCGCGTGACTCCACACATCCACCGCAGCATCTTCATTTCCGTGACACGCAGCTCCTGCTTGTGTCGCTCCAATATCGGCCACGTCTCACTGCCATGTAAAAGGACAGGTCTAATAATGGTTTTGTAGACCTGTCCCTTCAACCGGATCGGCATTTTAGGGTCACAAATGACACCGGTCATCTCCCGCCATTTGGCCCACGCGGCAGCAATGCGTGACTTGACATCGCAATCGATGTCACTGGACGTGTGAAAAACAGATCCCAAGTATTTAACCTGGTCCGTGCGCTCGACCAAATCACCGCCTATGCGGACGGATGTGGGATCTGTCGAGTTTAGTGCCAAGTACTCGGTCTTCGCCACATTTAGTTTCAGACCGCCGTTCTCAAGCGTCTCCTTCCACGCCTTTACACGTCGCACCAATCTGCCCCTGTCCGCGTCTGCCAGCGCAATATCGTCAGCATACATGAGCAACCATGGAGGCTGCTCATGCGGGTTTCTGATGCTGTCCGACAATTCGTCTAATATTACACTGAACAGAAGCGGACTAAGGACAGAACCCTGGTGTACCCCGACGGTGATGGGGAAGGGTTTCGTGTCGCCAACAGCAGTCCGAACCATTGAGTCGGAGTCACAGTACATGTCCCGGATAGTGTCAATATAGACCTCTGGAACCCCTTTGGACCGCAGTGCCCACCAGATCATCGCACGAGGAACACAGTCGAAGGCCTTCTGCATATCTAGGAACAAACAGTGCAGAGGCGTGTTCTTCGACCTGTATTTCTCTGCGACAACCCTCAGGGCAAAAACAGGGTCCGTGGTCCCATGACCAGGGCGAAACCCATATTGACACTCCGAGAGAGTACACTCCTGCCGGATCCGAGAGTCTATAATCCTCTCGAAGATCTTCATGGTGTGGGACATCACCTTAATACCGCGGTAGCTCCCGCACTCCTGCACTGACCCCTTACCTTTGAAGACTGGAGTAATAATACTTAGTCTCCATTGGTTTGGGATCTGCCCGCTGAGGAGTATGCGGTTAAAAAGGTTTACTAAGATGCCCACACCGCGAGGACCCATCGCCTTCCAGGCTTCGATGGGGACTCCATCGGGTCCGACAGCTTTCCGATTCTTCATGCGGCGAAGCGCAGTCAGGACTTCTCCAGGCGTTACCGGTGGCACTAGTCCTTGATTCGGAGGGAGGTCCGGAGGCTGCACCTCTTTATGCAATTTTTAAAATATACATTCTGTAACATTTATTATGCAGTTTACAACATTTTTTCCTTTATTAATTACTATAAAATACGTAATTATTGTTTATAACGTGTAAAATAAGCTTAAAAACTTTTAGAACATTTTGTAAGAGAAGTCTTGTTGTAACCGTTTTAAAACCGGATGAAACGTGTCGAACGGAACGCATCGTAATGTGACATGGTTCTTAAATGGCAACATTTCACACAATAATCTCGAACTTTAGTTCGAATAGTGGTGAGAATAAGACATTCGAAAAACCCATTTCGATTTACGAGATTTTATGGTCGAAAAAGGATTCGAAGAGTGAACTCGAATTCGAGATTATTTCGAAGTAAACGAGAATTGCCTCCCTGGGAAGTCAAAAAACTTCGCTTATAAGATTCTCATTTATACGTTAGAAATGTATTGCACGGCAAAAGGTTTATTGGTGGAGAGACTATTGCTTAAAGAACCTCTGAAAAAATCAATTTAAAGTACGATTAAATGTATAAAAGCAAAAGTTGAGTTACTTACTCAAATCTATAGAATTAGAAAGTCTTTCTATGACTCGTAAGTATATAAAAATGATAATTTTATTTCTGCCACATTAATAAAATTATCAGTTCTAAACCAAGGTACTAATGTAACAGAAAATATTTGTTTGGTTTAAAACGATTTGGATTTTTTTTAACGCTTATAAGTTGCAATGCAGTAAACAGAAGTAAAAATGAGCTCTTTTAATACCACACATTTTAGCATAAACCAGACTCTCATAGCGGATGCATTGGGGAATGCAAGAACAAATATTTTCTATTTTAGGTTATCTTAAATCGTAGTGCAGCATCAAAGACTGCTATGGGACAGAGGTTTTGAATCGACTGTTCCCTTATTCATCCCAGAAACGATTATGCTGTTGCAGCAGCTCGTACACTCCGTGATGAGTAAGTATTTCAATTCTGTTTCTACTACATTGTAAATAGGTACTGTTAGTTTTAGCTAGTGATTTCGTTACGATACTGAATACATTTTTTATTATTTTTACTGGCTACTAAAACTCCAGTAGTTTTTAACTCTCAACATAAAAGTATAGTTTTGTATGTCACAATAATCCAGAAGTCACATTAATTTGTCGTGCGCGACTATCAGCTTGACCCAATTTTACTTGTATGGCTTTTCAAGAACAAATAGTCGACTCACATAAGTGGAAAATTATACAACAGACCTTAGTCCTTACTATACTATGTAAAAGTTGTGCTAGCTATGCGTTCATTGGACATGCTCGTCGACGTAACCTGCTCATGTTTGATATTTTGCATGTTTGATTTGCTCATAATTTACAATAATAACTTTGATAAAAACCACAGCACGGCTCATAAAAAATACACAGAAGAAGTACATAAATCGAAGAATCAACTTCAACCAGTTGATTAATGTCTACCTTTCTCTTAATCATAATGATAGTGAATCAAAATGGGTAAAGGAACCGGTTCAGGAGAAGTGGTGCGCGTGCGTGATTACTGTGATGTAATGTGTCGCGATAATGGCAGCAGCCGTAGCCGGCGGCGGCGCAAGATCGCACGACACATACGACCCATTACGTGGTGATTACTTGCGTTCCGATCTAACGCCACATTAGGAATGTGAGATGTGATCATGCTACAAAAACCAATCGATTCAACACCGCAACCTTGACTGCTCATTATAATTAAATTGCAATTTGAATAAATTGTGGGACATTTGATATAATGACTCATTTGTTTTTGGTGCGGACTTCACAAATTAAGGAAACAATGAAATATAACCCTCATTTGGGGGCTACCAGAGGCCACTGCAGAGTTACAATATATCTGAACCCACAGGGCTGGTTTCACAATAGGCTAGGAACCCGACTACATAACTAGTTTAAATTCGATGTTTTTCTGATCCAGGGTCGGCGAACCGATCCAATCCTGTTTAATAAGTCTACAGAAAAGGTGTCACGTTTGTTTTGTCCCTTTCGCAGAAGCTTACCGAAACCCAGCCAAATCACCATTCGACGCGGTGGTCACCATTATACGTGGAATATTGACACGACACGTCCAAATATGTCGCTATGTGGTATTACATCTTGTTACCCCGGCTATATTAGAATACAGAAGAACTATTTCAGGATAGAGCTGAGCGTGTGTTTTTAGGGTGGATGTTTACTGGCCCTCGTTTTAATTTTAACAATAAACATTTTTCTTAAAAAGAAGTTATCTCTATCCAATGGCTGGACGTGAATCGTGGCTCGATGAGTCAGGTCTAGGTATGCGTCTACCGCTCCCACATCGGGGATTATGATACAACGAAACTGTTCCAGTACTATAGTGAGGAGGCAAATAACGCTAAGGTGCGGTTTCCGAAATAAAGAAGGCGTTTCGGGGATACTTCAATGGTCACCACACTGAGTGGTAGGGCTCCCTCAAAAATCACCACACGGGACCTGTTACCATGATTTAGTTCTGTTTCCCGGTCTGACCCAGCTTTATTAAAAGTGAGTTAATATAATCATAAAGTAATACAGTACATATAAAATCATAAAGTAGTACAGGTAATATTAAATGATTATCAATTAATAGACTTACCAACACAGGTGCGAAAGCTGAGTCCAACTACTTGTTTGAGAGAGATGGGCCGCGAGAGACGTATGTATGAGCTGCCATTAAAGTAGGCTTCAGGACGGTCGGAGGGGCCGAGTGGGCCGGCGGCGCGTGTGCCGGGCAGCAGCACACACGTCGCCAGCAATATGCAGCATGCTGGAACAAGCGAGAAGACGGGTAAGCAACTGTGGTCGACTAAAGATACTGTGGTACTTTTAGATGAGCCTTGTATTGTATGGAGTGGATAATTACCATGAACCTTAGCCTCCGCGTACTTTATTTATGGGAAAAGTTGAAGTGTCCATCACAAATAACCTATCTCACTAAAGACTGAATGGCTTTCAATGGTATAATAATTATACAAGTACAATATTTTACAAGTCCTATATTTAGAATCACCGTTTTGAAACATGACCTCTATCCCGTTCTGATGTCGTCCATCCTCTAATTACTGCCATACAAAAGCAACGCTTTGTGCTTTGTGCAACGGTTGCAAAGAGAAGGCCGTTTTCATATCGATGAAATGCAAATGTATGGTCTTCAGCGTCACCGGCAATGCGCTGCGTTGTGCAAACAGTTCGATACGGGAGAATTAAAGCTGTGTTGCATTTCGACGCGTAGGTAGCCGCAATGAATCCAGGTCATTGCGATTGTCACAAGTGGAAAGAGACAGCGGCAACGGTGCTTGCTAAATAGAACGTTAAGCTCTCAATTTCGCACTTCAAGTTTAGCTAATTTCTTTTTGAACATAATTAGAGATGAGAATACAGAATCAGATACATGCATGAGCTACACATTCCAATTTTAAAATGGTGGTGATTGTAAGCGTCAGCCGTGAGTAATTACTACCTAGATTTCTAAAATATCAATATCGTTAGAGACAGTACTGGTACGTATTTCACCAACCACTGATAATTGAAGACCCGTTGAGTACGAGTATGAGTACACTACGGACACCCGTTCCTAAATAAACATTAGCTAACTCGTCCACTCACTCGTTCTTTTTGAGCTACGATAAGCAAGAAAATACCTACTTGTTCGGACATAAACACTTGTATACACGACTTAATTTGACCTTTTACTAACAAGTTTGAAGTAGCTGTGGAAACCGTTTGTTTTTGGGAAAAAATACCAGTTTAAAAACGTAGGAAGGGTAATAATAAATAAGACAAGCAAATGGTGGCTGTCACGTTCCGGGATATAGTGTACAGAAAGTTTATCCAGATAATATGTACATTTATCATAGTTTTAAATAGACATGCAGACTCATGTGAAGTTAGCCCCCATAATGTTCAGATAAAAAAAAATGAATTCTAGTCGCCCCCCACAGAGTTCCGAAGTTTTTTATACTTTTTGGAAATAGTTCTATTGTTTACACAGCTCAAAAACGGTTTCAAAAATGATGAGGGGCCAACTTCCAAATTTGATTTTTTTGCGTGTGTTAAGTGTTAAGTGTTACTATGATAATGTATTACTAGTAATCGTTATTGTAAAAAAAAATGCGTTAACATTTTATGACATAAATAAATAATAAGAAATATAAATAATTATGAAAATTTCATTTTCTGCCAAGAGTTCTAGTCGCCCCCCAAAGAATTCTATAGATTATCCTAGTAACACTTTTCGATCCGATTAATACTTTACTGTGCACAAGTCCGCAAAAAATTCAAATTTGGAAGTTGACCACTCATCATTTTTGAAACTGTTTTTGAGCTGTGTAGACGATAGAACTATCTCCAAAAAGTATAAAGAACTTCGGAACTCTGTGGGGGGCGACTAGAACTATTTTTTTTTTTTATCTGAACATTGGTGGGCTAACTTCACACATACGACATGCAGTGTCTTCTGCGTAATGCTGTATAGTATAACACAACAGCGCTGATTTTAAGTGACGGCCGATTTTGTTAATTTTTATTACATGGTTGCTAGTTGCTCTATAGATAAAAGCATCTTTATTATATACTACACATCATGATTTTGAAACACTTCGTGAACTCTTTTGAAAACCACCGAAACCACTTCATATAGAATGGTTTGAGTAAAAAACCTCTAAATAACAATAACACTGAAACACACGTGTTACCTATTAAGAAAAAGCTCAGGCGAACGTAAAAAAAAATCTTATCTAAACAAAAATCTTAAATATGCAATGTGTATTTTATTAAGAGAGTTATGGTCACGAACATGTATCTGTAATTGTATAGGTAAACACCATGATAAATTATTTATGGAATGGGATCAAACGTGCAGAGAAATACTGTCCTTATTATGAAAAAAAAAAATACGCGAAGTTACGCATATGCTGGAGCGTTTTTTGAATTTGGAAACAACGCTCCAAGGGGCCGAGTCTACTATTGACAAGAACCAGAATCGCTGTTTTATGTTAAATCGAAGTCTATTGGAGTACGATTGTAATACTCGTAGTAGACTACGAAAAAACTGTCAAAATTGTATCGGTGGCTTTCTATTGAGCGACTATTTCGACACACTCTTATTATCACGATCTTGCTATCACTTGCACCACACACCAGTCAAGGGCGAGGCGGGGCGGCGGCAACGAAAATTTTCAGATAGCCAGGCGGCAGCCTGCGTGCACAGCTATACCCGGGCCTTGATTCAAGGGCCCGCTATCTACGATGACATTATTTACTGTTACACAAGTTGCCTACTTTCCTGTTCCAAACTTTCACGCAAGGAAGGTGTACTATTGTATTTTATCGTGTCGTTACTAAGCTCGTTTGAGTACTAGCAGTAAATCGCAGGGTTATTAAACTTTAATAGGGTTAGGCCCACTTGCATGAATGCTGGGGTTAAATAAATAATTATAGAGTTAGTTACCTCGGAATTAAGTAAATAACTTTTTAACCCTAATCATGTCTTTCACCATAGAAAAATATCATCGGGTTAACTAACCCAGTGGTTTATGTCACTCTATGTCATCCAACCAAACATTAATGATTGAACAAAGAATGAAACAGGTATGTCTATCTCTTTTACACTACAGTTTGCTCCATAAGACTTTTTCTTACACGAATGAATGTAACATGACAGCCGAGTGCATTTTATTTTTATCGTATTATGTGTGCGCGGCGTGTCATTTTGAGGAGTCCGTGTCACGCATGTGTCACGTGCCACTTCATTGTCTGTCAGCTGCAAACCCAACGTTTGACGAATTAACCCTCAGAAATCGGTTAGTTAAAATTTTAGCGATTTAACCCTAGGTATACCCTTAACTCGGGGTCATACGAGACAAATTAATAATTTAACTCGGGGTTTGTCCATACCTCCGAGTTATACCCGTTAACCCAAGATCGCGCAAGTGGGCCTTAGGGTTATAAAATCGATGAAAAATTTTTTGTCAGAAACGGAAGTTCTCGTGATTGCCATAAATATGTACTAAGCAGTACTAGATAATGTACTCTAGTATCTTAATTTTAAGAAATGATGGATTGGATGTAGGGGATGCAGGTCTTTCAGTATTTGGAGTATAATAAACTGATTGAAAGAGGAGTGTGAAAGTAAGGGTCTTCGCTTGAATGCAAGTAAAACTAAGGTTTTAGTATTTGAAAGAGATGACGTAAGAACCAAATGCGAAATTAGGGTAAACCAGGAACGACTAGAGCAAGTGAATGAAATTGTGTATTTAGGGAGTATGTTTAGCGCGGATGGAAGATGTGATTCGGATGTAGAACGGCGAGTAGCTGCCGGAAACAGAGTTAACGGTGCTTTGTCCCAATTAGTAAAGCGACAAAGCATCGTAAAAGAAGCACGACTGGCGATTCATAACGCAGTGCTAGTGCCAACTTTGCTTACGGTAGCGAAACCTGGGTATGTCAGCAGATGCATGAAAGTAAATTGAATGCTGTGGAGATGCGATCACTTCGAAAATTGTGCGGCGTTACTTTGGCCGACCGAAGTGATACGCAATATGGCAGGTTTGAATGAAAGAGTCAGCGTTAAGCTGGAAAAGAGCGTGCTCCGTTGGTTTGGACACGTCCAACGAATGAGTGAGGAACGATTGACGAAGAATATATATTGTGCGAAAGTAGAGGGTAGAAGAAGTCAGGGTAGGCCGAGACTTACATATGAAGACCACGTGAGCAGATTGCTTAAAAACGGAAAGGTCAAAAGTACTCGGATACCCAGACGTGCGTGTATGAAGCGATTGATGAATCTTGAAGAAGCAATTGATTAATCTTGAAGAATGCATGGATCGCGAAGCCTGGCGATCTGTCCTCTCTGACTACCCCGTTAGGGATACAGCGTGAAGATAGGTAGGTAGGTAAGTATAAACTGATTATTTATTTGATTGTCCTAAAATTTAATCGGATTCCGTGTTACATATAATTTTGTAACTAAATGACACTCAGAGGTACTGGTTTCCTGGATGTCGCACCTGAAAACATATTTTATCCAGGTTATAAAAAAGAGTACCCTTAACCGGCGTGTGTGTATGAAAACACTTATGAAAGTGGAAGAAGCTAAAGTTGTATGCCAGGATCGTAGCAAGTGGTAAGCCATAGTCTCTGCCTACCCCGATGGGAGACAGGCGTGACGATATGTATGTTTGTATGTATTATAAAAATGGCTCGTGATACTCTCAACCTAAAACATACCTTTGTATTGGCCTATTATGGATAATGTCGTATCTATTTGCATAGTATTGTTACTTACCTATATGGCTAAATGGAAGTAGTCACACCTAAAAGTCACTTCAAGAGAGCCCTGCCCGTGTTAAGCAAGCAAAATTTTGTTAATGAAATCGACAACTATAGACTTTATAGCGTATAGGATAGACCTCTTTAACAAGCAGCAATGTAACAATATAAAGAGCGGCAATGGGCTCACCACCTGTTACGTGGGACAAAAATGCATTCGGTGAAATGTGGGCGTATAGTATACCTCTGCCGACCCCTTCGGGGATAAAGGCGTGACAATATGTATGTAAGTTTATAGAGCGGGGTCGAGAGACGAAGCCTTATGACTATAAAATAAAATAAATAAAATAAATATCCATCACGCCTTATCCCCGAAGGGGTGGCAGAGGCATATTATATGCCCACTTTTCACCGTGTGGATTCCTGTCCCACGTAATAGGTGGTGAGCCCATTGCCGTGTTGAAATAGACAGACGCAGGTGTGGCTACCTGCTGTTGAAATTTTTAAGCCGCCCATAAGGCCTTCAACCAGGCTTAACGACTGCCATTTTACTGGCAACCGGGACCAACGGCTTAACGTGCCTTCCGAAGCACGGAAACGCTCGCAAATGTAAATGCCACAAAGTGGTCACCCATCCGAGTACCAGCCATAGTGAAAGTTGCGTAACTCCGTGATTGTTTACAGAACACTGAGACCGCGGGGCCACGAGCGCTTCAACTATAAAATGAAGCATGCCAATAATGATGACGAGTAGAGTACAAATTGCAGAGTTCATTGTCTTTATGTTACCTATCATCATCATCATCCGAGCGTCTTGTTATATATACACCCTGTATACCATAACCCTTACGTCCCCAGATCCTTTCCTCCAGTCAGCACTTTTGATTGCTCGTTGCATTCGAGTTCAGTTGAACGTCCAGTTCGAATCTATCATCCGCGCGTGACACTTGCCCTCAAACTCGGGTCCTAAATTGTGAAATAAAAGTTCTCTAAGTTTTAATTTCTTTTTTTAAAAAGGCCTGTGGCCGAATCCTTATAACAATTTGGTGGCAGCGTGGTGGGATGCTGATGGTGAAAGCATCCCTGGTACGTCTCAGTCTGGGCCCCGAAAATAAAGTGTCAGTGCAAAAAAAAAAAAAATTAACAAATAAAATTAAATAAGTCGAACTCAACCATTGTCTTCCAAAAGTATCCTATGGTGAATCTCTAAGTGTGAAAATCACGCGAATGTGCCTGTGAAATAATTTGATAAATCCCGAAAATCTGTGATTCGATCCTGGGAAGAATTGCATCGAAAAAAAAAAAAGATATATATTCAACTGGGTTAACCAAATACAGCAGCCTTGTTCCTGTGCCGTGTCTCGCTCTGCTCCTGTAACAAGGACTCCGGCAACTACGTGTGACTACTGAAAGGTGATCATGATCCTGTACATTTTCTTCGTGCTCCTGTAAGTTCAGTTTCAAAATACTTTTTATGTGAAAGTGCAGTAAAGTTAAATCCTTCCATATCCTAAAAGTGTGTGTGATTTCTCTAGCAAAACAATTTTTTCCTAAGCATAAGAACATTTATTTAAATTATAACTCTCGCCAACTTTATTGTTATCCGTTAAGATAGTTCTAAGAATTTTAGCTCAGTGGCTTATCGCATCCGTCGAGTGTTCGAGACTAGACGATAAGGTGTCTGTTACTCACGGCCGCCTGTTACACCGAAGCTTAATTAGAATCAACGGATTATTAACTTTCCGTTGTGTTTTATATTATTGTTTTTGCTACTTTGTGTGTGCATTTAATAGATTTATAGAAATGGCTACCGGATCACAAACTGCACAGGTAAAACAAGAGAATGCGAACAGTATCGAGATTGGCACTCTATTCAAATTCATAAAACCTTTCGATGGAACTCGAGAATTATTAAATTCGTTTCTGACAAACTGCACTAACGCAATCCAACTGGCTTCCGATACCCAAAAGTCCATCCTATTCAAATATATTTTGTCACAATTAAAGGGAAAGGCCGAAATAGCTTGTTCTATTAAAGAATTTGATTCTTGGGATCAATTGAGTACATTCTTGAAAAATCAATTTGGAGAGAAAAAACACTACGCCCACCTACTGACAGACTTGCAAGAATGCCGCCAGTTAGGTAACGAGCAAGTAAACCAATATGCTTTACGCGTTGAAACTTGTCTCTCGAAACTATTGACCGAAGTAACATTGTCAAATAAAAAGAAATCTGAATTAAGTGGCCGCACAGCCGCAATGGAAGATCTAGCACTCAACACCTTCTTACTTGGCCTTAAGCCCGAAATCTCTAACCTAGCCAGAAGCAAAAATCCTTCCACGCTCAACGAAGCGATTAATGTAGCAGTATCTGAAGAAAAAATCTTAAACCTATTTAATAAACGCAATAACACTAATCGTCAGATCCCGAAACCCATTTTTTCTTTAAGGCCATCTACTCTGAATATGAGCTCAAAGCCCTACCAACAAAAACAATTTGACCATAATATCCAGAATTTATTTTGTAGGTACTGTAAAACTCAAGGTCATACAATTGACAAGTGCCGCAAACGCGAATTTAATAATAATAGATTCAAAGTCCCTCAATCGTCCCAGTTACAACGTCCTAACCAAAACTTTTATAGGCCTCAACCCGCTCGCGTCAACTGTATTGACTATGAGAATGGAGACCTCGAGCCAGAAATGTCTACAAACGTAGAAGAATTTCAAATCAACCAAGACGGAAATAATTTAAACGCTTAGTGGGTCCGCGTAGGTGTCTCGTGGGACCCAAACCGCGATTATTTACCATACCCATATGTAAAAATGACACCTTTTCTACACCCAAGGACCACACGGGTAACCAGCCCCAAGCAAGAGTCCCTATTTCCATACCCAAGGACCACACGGGTAATCAGCCCCAAGCAAGAGTCCCTACTTCCATATCCAAGGACCACACGGGTAATCAGCCCCAAGCAAGAGTCCCTATTTCCATACCCAAGGACCACACGGGTAACCAGCCCCAAACAAGTGTCCCTACTTCCATATCCAAGGACCACACGGGTAACCAGCCCCAAGCAAGAGTCCCTATTTCCATACCCAAGGACCACTCGGGTAACCAGCCCCAAACAAGTGTCCCTACTACGATATCCAAAGACCACACGGGTAACCAGCCCCAAGCAAGCGTCCCTAATACTATACGTAAAAAGCTTATCGGTGACCAGATCCAAACAAATGATTTTCCATGCTTTAAATCAAAAATTAAAACTCCTACCCAAGATAATATGGTATACGAAGTGTCCTGTGTACCAAATAAAACATCCTTACCCAATGTTCTCGTTCAAACATCCGTTTCCAGTAAACCTCTTAAATTTCTCGTTGATACGGGTTCTTCAATATGCCTAATCCAGAATTCCTCTATCCAGTCATACTCCAACCTGAAACTTAAAGGTAACATAATTAAATTAAAAGGCATTAACAGCCGTGAAGAAACCATGTCCACTCTTGGTGATTTCGACATGGACATCATACTTGGTAGAGAATCAATATCTTTTCCATTTCACATAATAGAACAAGGACACTTACCCTACGACGGGATAATAGGAAACGATTTACTCACTCAATTTCAGTGCTCCATTGATTACAACAGACAAATCCTTAATTTAGATAAAAATAAAGTTAAAATTCGCCTGACTGACCCAATCTACCAAGTTCCTCCTCGCTCCGAGATCTTAATAGAATGCTCAGTTACCAACCCTGAACTAAAAGAAGGTCTCATTCTTGATCAAAAATTAAATAACTCCCTATTTATAGCCAACTGTTTAGTTAGTGTAAAAGACAATAAACGAGTTAATCTCACAGTCCTAAATACTTCCGAAGAACCGGTAACCTTAAGCTCCAACCTTCAACTCTCTCTCCAACCTGTCGAATACGAATCCTTTATATCCTGTTTTACGAACAAAACGTGTTTAGATAGAACCAATGAAGTCCTCAAGCTCCTTCGTGTCTCACACCTGAACTCTGAAGAAAGCGAAGCCCTATATGATCTATGTTCCAAGTACTCAGATATATTTCACCTACCTAATGATTCTCTTACCTCAACTGATGCTATCCAACATGAGATTAGAACATCATCTGATCAGCCCGTCAATGTTAAATCATATCGATTTCCCGAAGTACACAAACAAGAAGTCAACTCTCAAATTCAAAAAATGCTTGATCAAAAGATAATTCAGCCCTCTTTGTCACCATGGTCTTCTCCGATATGGATTGTTCCAAAAAAAATTGATGCTTCTGGCCAAAAAAAATGGCGCGTGGTCATAGACTATCGCAAATTAAATGATATTACCATCGGTGAAACCTATCCAATCCCAAACATCGTTGAAATTCTTGACCAATTAGGCAATTCCAAATATTTCTCAACTCTTGACCTTGCTTCAGGGTTCCATCAAATTCAAATGGCACCCCAGGATGCTTGTAAGACCGCATTTAGCGTCCCTCAAGGCCATTTTCAATTTTCTAGAATGCCATTTGGTTTGAAAAACGCTCCGTCAACATTTCAGCGCCTCATGAATAACGTCCTTACTGGTCTGCAAGGAGAGCGCTGTTTTGTGTACCTAGACGACATTGTTTCGTATTCCCATGACCTTTTTAGCCATATACAAAATCTGGCTTCCATTTTCCAACGACTCCGTTCATTCAATCTTAAATTACAACCCGACAAATGTGAGTTCCTAAGAAAGGAAGTTGGATATTTAGGGCACGTCATCACTGAAAGTGGTTTGAAACCCGATCCTAATAAAATTAAATCAGTTGAAGAATTTCCAATCCCCAAATGTCCCAAAGACATAAAATCCTTTTTGGGTCTCATCTCCTACTATAGACGTTTTATTCCAGAATTTTCAAAATTATCCAAACCCCTTACAAACCTTCTGAAAAAGGATGTTCCCTTTGTTTGGGCAAATGAACAGCAACTTGCGTTTGAATCGCTTAAAGCAAAATTAGTCACTGCCCCAGTCCTGATCTATCCTGATTTTACAAAACCTTTTAACCTTACCTGTGACGCATCCAATTATGCAATATCTGCTATCTTATCGCAAGGTCCTGTCGGAAAAGATCATCCAGTTGCTTATGCATCCAGAACTTTAAATAAATGCGAGACAAATTATAGTGTAACAGAAAAAGAGCTGTTAGCGATAGTCTGGGGTTGCAAAACCTTCAGACCATACTTGTTTGGCCGTAAATTCGTTATCATTACTGACCATCGCCCTTTGAAATGGCTTTTTAACCACACTGACCCCAGTAGCAAATTGCAACGCTGGCGTCTTCAACTCCAAGAATTCGAATACGAGATTGTATATCGCAAAGGCAAATTGAATTCAGCTGCTGACGCTCTTTCTCGCTATCCTGTAAACCCAGTATATCCTACAAACCCTACGAATTTACCAAATGATGAACTTACCGACCTCGGTCCATTAGATATTAGTCCCTTTGGTGGTGGATCAAATGACTTTAGTCCTCTAAATCTTCCAAGTCCTGAAAATTTACCTGATTCTCTTCTTCCTCCTATCTCTATGCCAGATAACCCAAATCCAACACCCCGATCCACACCTTTGTCTGACATTCTTGACCCTATCGTGGAAATGGAAAATGAAACTCAGCCTTTTATTAGTAACCAAGACCCTGTCTTACAATACCCTTTTGATGATCCGCAACCCTCTACCAGTACCCAAGAACCAATGACTTACTACCCTAATCCTGAAGTAGATCTTAATACTCCTAACTTACCTGATCCCGATGATACTTACTCGAAGTTCTTGAAAACACCTTCGACTGTAAAATATAATACGCCAATAATTGAACATAATGATCGCCTAATCAAAAGTCAAAACAAAATATTAATAATACCCACATCTCTTGATCTGGATGAGTCAAACCCATATGTTCAGGAGATTTTATCAAACTCACCCGAATCCGATTCTTTCAATAACTCAGATAGAACTCTACTATCCTTTAAATCTCTTTTACATAATGATAAAAAATACTACTTCCTTTTTACAAAAGTGCATCACTTTGACACTTGCTCATATAACGAAATTTTCCAATCACTAAGAAACATCCGAAATCACCTGATTTCTGAAAACGAGTCTATTGACAAAATTAGCATAACCGATTTTAAGAATCCTTTTGACAAGCACACGTACATAAGGATTTACAATATGCTGGCACACTTATTTCATAATACACGTATTCAAGTGCATATATATCGCGATAAAATATATTATCCTAGTCCCTCTGAAGTACAGAAGATCTTGCATGAAAATCATGATATCCCAATTGCCGGCCATCTCGGCTCCAACAGAATGTTTAATAAAATCCGCGAACAATACTATTGGAAAAATATGCGTACAGAAATAGAGAATTACGTTAAAAACTGCACGTCTTGTCAAACAAATAAAGCTCTTAGAAGAATAAACAGAGCACCAATGCAAATAACAACCACTTCCATAGCCCCCTTCGAAAGATTGTCTCTTGACATAGTTGGTCCTCTACCTGAATCTGGTCCTGCCAAAATTAAATACATCCTTACTCTTCAAGACGATCTAACCAAATTTTCTGCAGGATATCCCATCCGCAGTACTACTGCTGAAGAAACCAGTGATTGTCTCATTCATTTTATTTCCTTATTTGGTATACCGAAAACTATCCTTACCGATCAAGGAACCAATTTTACTGCCCAGATGTTTAAAGACACGTGTAAATTCCTAAAAATAAAACAGTTGTGGTCTTCTCCTTACCACCCCCAAACACAGGGTGCTTTAGAAAGAAGCCATTCAACACTAAAAGAATACTTGAAATCGTACATATCTCAAAACCAAGATGACTGGCCCAAATATATCTACACAGCTATGTTAGCATATAACACGGCCATCCACTCTACAACCAACTATACTCCTTATGAATTGGTTTTTGGTCATAAACCTATCCTTCCTAACTCAATTTACGAATCTGCTCCGAGTGCTACTTACCCTGATTACATAAGGATGTTACAACATCGTCTAAAATTCACACGTGAAAAGGCCATTGAACACATAAACAAGTCCAAAGAAGCTTCCAAAACCTACTATGACAACCATAGTCGTGTAGTAAGCTATAATATCGGTGACTACGTCTTTATAAAAAATCATCTTCGATTACGAAAAGCCTTATCTCCTATTTGGAAAGGCCCTTATAAAGTCATCAAAATAAATGGTAGAAATAGCCTAACATTATTAATAAATAGGAGACATGTAGTACATCACTTTGATGAAATAAAACTAGCTCGTAGAGCTGACACTTAATTACTTACATAAACCTTAACTTTAACTTAATAATTTCTTAAAATATATATATTTATCACTGTAAATTACAAAATATCGTAATCTTAACTATCAGTATAAATATAAGCTACTTAATCATATTAATCGAATAAACGTATAAAGTAATAATATAAATATTACTAATCATAAATATATATATTCTAATTTACATTACTAAACCCTAGTATAATGTCTACTAATATAATTATAACTTCCACGTAACATTACAAATAAATTAAATAAATATCCACTAATATTTGTATAACTTACACTAATTTCATTCAAACTTATTATAATAATAACTAATATCTATATAACTTACCTTAAAAGTTAATTATAATAGTATAACGTCAATTAACGATATTAAATCATAGTATAACACACACTAATCTAAGTACAACTTTCATTAAATAATTAAATGCCAAAATACTATCTATTAAAATAAATTAATGTTACTTAGTATGATAAAATTCTAAGTTATAAAAGCAACTTTATTGCAAATTATCATTAAAATTAGATTAACTTACTTTAATTATATTATAATAACCGGATAAAACCAACTTATAAATTACTCCTTGCAGTTCCCTGTCCTCTGCACAGGAGACCTTCATCGAAACAGCAATGAACACTTCCGGAATATACTTCGATCCAGTTGGATCACTTAAAATAGTTAACGGACATTTAAGTATTTTAATCCCAATCGATGTTTCCTACTTATTGCCACACATTAAAAACTTAAACGGTGTGATAGGCAGGTCAAAGTTCTTTTGTAAACAAAGTGAAGTGTATTCGAATGTCGAATGTGCTAACTTACACCAGCCGTTATCAATTAGATATAAGGACATAATTCGAGACTTTGATTCAATATCACATTTAATTGAATCCAGGTCGAAAAGGTCAGCCTGGTTTGGTGGAATTGGTACTGTGTTTAAACATGTTTTCGGCACCATGGACGAAGACGACGCTATTCAGTACAGTAACGCTATTGAACTCATTGAAAAAGATCAAATTACATTATCTAAGTTAGTGAAGCAAAATCTTCTTATCATAAACTCAACGATTTCAGCATTTAGAGATACTTTGAATAAAATCAACACCAACGAACAGCAGTTAAATAGCGCTATTGATACTCTGGCACAATCTCAAAGGAATCTTTCTGTCATTTCTGATAAATTAGTGTTAAGGTCAAATATATACGAAATTATTAGTATTTTAGAGAGCAGTCTCCTAACATTGTCATTCAAAATAGAAGACATTATTAATGGAATTATGTTCAGTAAATCAAATATTTTACATCCTTCTTTAATAACCCCAAAACAATTGTTTACAGAACTTGTTGAAAACTACAGATTTTTAGCTGATTATCATCAACTTCCTTTAAGTCTATCGCTCGAGAATATTTATACCTTAATGAATATTTCTGAAATTGCTAGCTACTATAATAATAACAAAATTGTATTCGTTTTAAAGGTTCCTCTTGTAAATTCGAAACTGTATTACCTTTATAGAAACATTCCTTACCCTGTTGCTTTAATTAATAATACATATTCCACCATAATTCCATCAACTAAATTTATAGCTGTAACTAGAGATAGGTCTTATTATTGTAAGTTTGATAATTTACTAGATTGTAAAACTGTTTATAATTCTAACTATATTTGTAATAACCCCTATTTATATTCTAGTTCTACCACTCCGATCTGCGAATCGGAAATAATTTCAAAAACTTTGAAATCCGTACCCAACATTTGTGATACTAGATTCCTCAGAGGCAATTTAAATATTTGGCAACCACTTTCTAATAATAGGTGGATATATGTAATCACAGAACCTTCTAAATTGTCGATAGATTGTAACTCCACAAATACCGAAATAACACTGTCACATATAGGCATATTAAACTTACCTTTGAATTGTATAGCTTATTATAAAGATTCAAGGTTAATACCAAGATATTCGAAAATAATTAAAATAAACACAATCCAACCTGATTTCAAATTAATTAACGATTCCTGTTGTAACTCAGAAACTCTTTTGAGAACTAACTCATCCATCCCTTTTCTAAATCTAACCAGTCTTAACCTTGATTCTATCTTCACTCATCAATACATTAAAGATTCAGCCCACATCATAAATGACCTTGATAAAATGATTGAAAAGCCTCATATTGTTTTATATGGAAACTACTATTCTTATACCACGATTGTCATTTCTGTTATTGTTCTAATATCATTATTAATTGTTTTTTACAAATTTGTAAAATCCGGCACCTGTCACCGCCTCGTAAATAAACATAGAGTCCAAACCAAGATTGAAACCCCAGAAGAACTTTCAGAAGTCGCTGAAACCCCCTCTTCATCAGCTGAACCCAGAATCCGTTCCTTTACATAAACTTAACCCTTTAGGGGTAAGTTTACTCTTATCCCCGGGGCTGTTATATATACACCCTGTATACCATAACCCTTACGTCCCCAGATCCTTTCCTCCAGTCAGCACTTTTGATTGCTCGTTGCATTCGAGTTCAGTTGAACGTCCAGTTCGAATCTATCATCCGCGCGTGACACTTGCCCTCAAACTCGGGTCCTAAATTGTGAAATAAAAGTTCTCTAAGTTTTAATTTCTTTTTTTAAAAAGGCCTGTGGCCGAATCCTTATAACAGTCTGTCCCAGTTGCGTCTCGCGACGACCGGGGTCCACTAAATTGTCTTTATGGTATATCACCATGACATAAAACTAATTAGTATACTCGTACATATAGGCCACACTGTATCCCAAAAAACGCGATGAAGTAATTAGACCAAGTGCTCGTTTGGCCACAAAAATATCAAAATTTTAAAAGAATCTACGCATTCACGCGTCTCATTAACCAGCCTCTGAGCAAATCTGATCGAATCATCATCATACACGAGTAACGATGGTGTGCTCATGTATGGTTCTGAGATACTGTGGCCACAAGGTCGCTAAGAAGAATACAAAGTAAGAATGGGGCCTTGGCGCACCCCAAGGTATTAGGGAAAGGTTTCATGTCATTAACAAAGGTAAAATTAGCACTAAGATAACATGTCTGAACCGCCTTGTACACCAGATCAACACTCGGTATAAAATCTGCTCGTATGAAAAGTCATCATAGATATCGGGCAATGAATGTGCATGGCATGGAATAGTATTGAGTTGGCCACAGCGGCACGCGCTCCGCTCTCTACCTAATCGAGTTACAATCGATTCGTCACGAAATCGAACAACACCCGCCGCCCGTAATGACCGGCTTTATTAATCGGCTGACAATGTGCTAGATAACACTACAAATGTAATACGGGAAATCTTTTTTACAGGTCGTTGTGGTTAATAAAACAGTTTTGTATAAAATATAAATGTTATAATGAGCTTTCAATCGCAGCAACGTCGCTTGATCATTACAATGCAATTTTTGCAGATTAAATACATTTATGTGATAAACTACTACTAAATACTGCTATATGGGATTGATACTATCTGTACTGATTATCTATGCACATTTTGTAATATCAGGTGTACTCGTAAATATTGTGTTTTGAGGCCTTTCTGCCATATTGAAGACAGACATAGCTTACAAATAGTACCTGTATTTTAATATTACATCCACGGTGCTTTTCTATAGGATAGACACGTAGTTGCTTTTGCTGGTCTCCCGCTTTGGAAATGAGGAGTGGATTCATAAGGTACATGAATACACTCCTCAATTCCCTTAGTTTAATTGCCGATAAATTTCGATGCGGGTTACAAGAATTCTAATTTTCCTAGGAATTTGCCGAGAATTTAAGGGTACCAAATAAAAAAAAAATATTAGAAATAAGTAATTAATCGCTTTTACATGTTAAATAAGACAAAAAATCCATGCCATGACTAATACAGTATTATACATTTTACGATGTAGCGTAATTGGCCAGGCCTTATCGTCTCGCATACATTGAAAGTCAATTTAGTAAAACGACTTATTTAATGGTCACTATTAATGAATTGTAATAAAACATTGGTATATTTAGTTAGGTATTAGCTTAATTTGTCTATATCTATGTCACAATCTATACTTACCAATATATAAAGCTGAGGAGTTTGTTAGTTTGTTTGGTTGAACGAGCTAAATTCAGGAACTACTGGTCCGAATTACAAACTAGTGGTTCTGTGAACCGTAGACTTCGGAGTATTTTTTTTAATAGATTTCTTCTCTCGTTTTGAGGGCTCTTGCCAACCACTACGGGACCATTTCCCCTGCCCTGCCTCCATTTCCCCCTCGATCTAAAAATCCCCTCGCTGAAAAATTCGACCTGTAGACTGAATGAACAGACGGACGGTCGGACATCAATAGCATTTTTCCCGTACCAGTGGAGTTAAAACGGAGGCTTTCGTCGGCTGGCTTCGCTAACCTCCTCAGTCAAAAAAAATTGTGTTGGATAGTCCATTTATCGAAACCACGGGGGTCAGCTAGTAATAAATAAAACTTAATGCAAGATATAATTAAGGACTTTCGCGTATAACTGAAGAATAACAAAACAAATGTGATGCCGGATTATGAAAGTCTTGTTGATGTCCTCGGCTCCACCCGCGTGGTGATCTCGATTCCCACAAGAACTTGTTTTATTCCAGGAAAAAAGTGCAAAACGTTTACGAAAGTTTCCTAACTACATATATAGCTGTTTTAAAAGATCGTTTAAAAGTTTCAACGATCTTTTAAAACAGCTACGAGTATATTGTTGCTGTTTGACCAATATTGCGCGTTACGCAATGGTGCATTCCATGCGCTCGCGCAACAAATATGCACTTTTAATAATCGATATCGCAACTAGAAAAAAACGTAATTCGTAATCGTAAGGATGTAAATATCTATGGTCCAGTATAAGAGATTGCGACAATGTGCCCAAGTATTAAAAAGTCAACATAGATAATTTATTTATCTATCACGCCTTATCCCCACTTTTACCATGTGGATTCCTGTCACACGTAATAGGTGGTGCGCCCATTGCCGTGTTGAAATAGACTGACGCAAGTTGTGGCTACATGCTGCCTAGGGTTCACTTTTATTTAGCTGATAGGAGCAGACTATCGTTTGGATTTTTATTGGATGGCATATTAGAAGCGACTGCCATCTAGCCTCCCAACCCCGTAAGTGCGGTTGCATTGCAGCCTCGTTTGTTAACCAGCAGGTGCACCGCTAGTTGGTCGCCTGGGCCACGGAGATTTTGTAGGTTTCTCTTACACCCAATTGTAACGCTAAAACATTTTCGGTTGAAATTAAATGTGTACAAATGAATGTGATAGTTTAGTTAGTCATAGTTGTGTAATATCCGCAACTGGACCGGCCGGGCATCGTAGCCGTGGGAATGCCGTCCGCTTGACTAATTGAGAAGTTCAGAAAGTCTATACAACCTCTATTAATAAGATTGGTCATAAAGTTAAATGTATTTAATTAAAATACATAATTGGCACTTTTCGCTCCAAACAAACGCAAACATTCTGTTCAGATGCTGCTCTGTTGAAATGCTAGTTATAAATATAATGTGAATGGAGTTGACATGGCCATTAGACTGTATATGAAACCAGATGACGGCTACGCACTGTTATCTATAAATCAAAACATATCGAACTGTCAGCTCATCAGTGGGGATTTTCACACCTAAATAAAGCTTGATTCAAAAACAACTAAGAAAGTTAAATAAAATCTCAATCCACTGTCTCAGGGATGATACCAGTAAGTTATGTACCTTCGAAAGTTATAGCCCATTTTTTACATCACCGACGTGGCAGATAAGCATACAGCCCACATAATGGAAAGTGGTCACCGTAGCCTATGGACCTTTGCAACACCAACGATGCGGTATTTGAGGTTAGTTTATTGAAGAAGGCTATAGGCATTATCCTTCTATCCAAGGGAGCGGAGCAGTAATCATAAAATGTCAACGGGGGTATGAAGTAGGTATTTATGTCATAGGTTAAAGAGGTGGCACACAAAAGATCAAGCTACGTTACGGGCGAAGCCGTAGGGAACAGTTAGAGGATAAAAACTAACTAACTATCTTCACGCTGTATCCCTGACGGGGTAGTCAGAGAGGACAGATCGCCGATACTAAACCACGTAACCAGACGAGACAATGCGTGGGCGTCGAGGTTGTTCTTGCAACACTATCCTAGTGGCTGATGTTCTCAGCGAAACCTCCAAACCAATGTGGCATCTCTCATATGCTTGTCAGAGTTCAATTCTGATTGCGAGAGTGAGAACAATAGACTGTTACGGTGCCTTTTCAATTGGCACAAACTTAGTGAATGTATAATAATAACATTATATGTAGTAGGTAAGTATGAATGCACATCCAAGTTACTCAAGTGCTACTTTTTTATATTTGTAACATATCAAAATGGCGACGCTCGTCTGATGGAAACCTGAGACGCCTACCCGTGATTGCGATAGCTGGCCTCAACCGCTATCAAAATCAGGAGAATTCCGATAGCGGCCTTACACTCAGGCCTTACTGTCAGGCTTACTGCCCAGGAATATGCTTTTTCCCTCTGAAAAGATCCAAGATTGTATGAGGAGTGAATCAATCACGTGCGCCGGCATAGTCTTTATGATGCAACATAGGACTGACAACAGCCCCAATCGGTTTTCGTGAGAATATTTTTAATGTATGTTGTACAGATTTTCTACCCTTACGATTTTAGTACCTACCTAGGCATATTTTTAAATTATGCATATCAAAAATGTTTGATTCTTTTGAGTGTAACATAATATACGGTTATGCGACATAATATGCTGTATCCTACAGCTGCTCCGATTTATCTCACTGTTAGTTAGTTAGCATAATTTTTAATAAAAAAACGCAAAAATAGCGTAGCGCACGGATCAAAATGTGCGCGAATGCAAATAAGATAGGCCCGCCCCATTATACTAAGCCAAAAATTTGTCTGGTAAAAATCGAAATTCTAAGGCCCACGAAACTAAAGAAGTTACCTTAAATATATTCTTAACAAGAATATTAGTATAGTTTATAGTTATTGTAGTATATTAGTTTCTGTCATTTACAGAGCAAGTGCAGTACGACTGCACAGCCACCGATCAGCAATTCATAACATAATACACCATAAAACAACGTGAACGAGGGGTAAAGAACAAGCCGATCAATGCGCGTGCGCATAGCTGCCTGGTGACGTCACGTACTGTACAGGTAACAGCCGCTTATCGGTGACTCATAAAGTCATAGTCCTATGCTTACCGGGAACCAACGTTCACGGAAGTACCCAAAGACCCAGATGAGTCAATTTGTAAAAGTACTTTTCTTGACTTTTACAACATTGAACTTATTTATTTACACCTTGACGGACTGACTCATTATACCCTGAGGTCAGAACCTGCTCCATGTAAACAAGACTGAAAAAACTGTTTAACAAGTTAAGTTTCAAGTATGAATTTAGCAAGAACGTATTCCTATTCAAGAGTGCTGGCCTCACTGCACCCATGCCCTAATAACACGAGTAAAATACAGTCTGTACTGCATAATCAGTATTTGTATTTAGGATTACAAAACCCACAGGTGGCAATAAAAATAACGTTATGATTGTAACCACAAAAGCTACATACGTGCTTCAATTAGCAATTTTCAAATTCGATGGTATATGTTTGGACGGTGCGGAGCTGTCAGTGTAGTACTTTCATGACGTAAACACTGCAGCGTATTTCAAACATTTGGCAAAGAACAGTCTACTTGATATGACAAGTTAAGGAGTTTTCCAGTGGTCTCTTAATGCAAATTTGACGTGATGGTCGCCTGCACAGAATTAGATGACAGATCGTGCTCTGTTGTGTCGTGCTGTGAATGTTATCTGATACACCGTGACTAATTACACCTAGCGGTCGGATGGAAAGTTCGCGATAATAGTCCAGATACAGTTATAGCATGCGCCACGTGTTGTTATGGAAATCTCATAGATTGACAACTATAGCTAAAGGTAACGATTGATGAAAATAGGATATAAAAGTGATGTAATCAACACCCATTCTTGACAACTAACTTGGCCGCAAGCTGTATTGCACGCAAACTTAATTGGATTACGTTTCATAAGACGATTTTCACTTAACAGTCAATCTTATTACCCAACAAGACAAGACTAAACTAAATGATTTTGTTTGCTTGCTGTGAAAATCGTTTCAGAAGATTCTATTCGTATCCTACAAAACATCATTTCATTTGCAATACTGTTGCAATTACTTTTTCGAGTCATCAATTTTTACCTAATCTTTTAAAGACTTGAGAACTAATGTGTGTAAAGGTCATGGGAAATACTACAGCAGCTCTAAACGAGGATTGCAACTTTAAGATGACAGTGGCCAATCATAAAATTAAATCTTAAGAATGATGATGCATCTGAACAAATACCATCTGAATCCAATATCTTATTTTAACTGATTGATCACAAATCTAGAACATAATATGCATTGCAGTAGGAGCAGCATTATTTCGATTTCAAAAACGAGGACATTATCATAATCGGCCTTACATGTAACATTCTTACATAGTATTCTGCAAAACAATAGCGATTTCGGGAAAGTTTTTACACCGCCACAGCACGAGAGATATATCTACTAGAAAAGCACGTCGCCAAGAGAAGCTGCACTCCTTTCTAACGGGTGCGTTATTCTCTTCCAATTGTTTTAATGAAAGCCTTGTACACGAACATCACGTAACTGCTATGAGACGATATTATGTACAGATATACCATAGACGTCATTGTACTTACTACATCGTGTATAAAACTTTTACATTAGTGAAAATAGTGAAATTCATTCATATATATATTTATATAAAATAGAGACTGCTTTTACAAACACACGACTCGTACTATAATTACGTTGTTAATTTTATGATAATACATAAAACTAAATGCTCTGTAGGAACTTCGTCAAGATTTAATACATAATGTATTATGGGCTCACTACTTGTGTAAATGTACACTAACTTGGTATATAACTATTCAATCTAGCTTATGGGCTAATAAACTTCAAAATACTTATTTTATAAGAATTTATAACTTTTCTTTGAGTCTGATAAGTTTATATACGGTTTATACACTTTGTTCTTGTGTCTTAAACTTAAAGCACTGTCACATATTGTTTTACTACACCAACTCAAAGGGTTTAGTTCGATAAAGTTCTCTTCTTGTCCAATCGCGAAGCTGAATACCTATTACATAGAACAAAAATGGCGAAATATGGGCGTATGGCCTTTGCCTACTTCGTCAGGATGAAAGCGTGACTATTTTTGTATGTATTCGTTACATAACATAAATTAGCTAGATGATATAAGTTTATTTATAAGTTAGTATCCTTATTACGCATACAAGTTTATAAAACAGCATATTGAAAATCTTATATCTTATTAGCTTTAGAAGTCACCAATCTAGTCAGTTTAGCACTATTTCTCCGGTAGACAAGACACTTGCTGCTTATCCAAATAACGGTACTTGTAGTGGTGCCGTTGTGGTCCCACGAGAGCGTCACACTCCGACGCGCGACGCTCAATTGAGATGCTGTCAGTGTATCTCATTGTTTCTTTTTGTTTTTGTCGTTGTTTCATTTCATTTTCTATTATTTGTTGCGTTATTGACTTTTTTCACATCAGCAAAGAAAGAAACACGACGTATTGAGCGCAATCCATTAGAGTTGCAAAACAAAATGCATCGTATCATCTTCAGCTACTATCACGCCTCGCGGTCATACAATAGGACAGGCCAAAAGATGGTTTTATATACCCTGCGCCTTCAACCTGACCGGCATTTCGAGGTCACAGTTCACTAGCAACACCAGCAACTCACGCCATTTCAACGTAGCGGCCGATGTCACCAACCGCGTAAGGTATTTAATGAACCTGAACATTTAACCTGGCTCGAACACCCGATCCGGTTATCGCCAATGCGGAAGGCCGTAAGATCATTGGTTACAAGTCAAGTATTCATTATAGTCACAATAAAATGTAGGTACCTTCAGGTAGGTAATTCAATCTTCACCTCGTATTTGATAAAGGTATGAAAAATGAGACACCTCACTGTATAATATTTACAGGGAATTTAGATTTTAACCTCAAGCATAGTATTTCTATCACTAAACTCTTTATAATTTTCGTTCAATTTTAATTGTTACTGATAGTAAAACGAAAAAGTACAAAACATACATCACGCCTATATCCCTGAAGGGACTATTATAATACGCCCACATTTCACCGTTTGTATTTTTGTTCCACGTAACAGGTCAAAGTCAAGTCAAAGATTTTTATTTGCTGTGGTGGTGTGGTGAGCCCATTGCCGTGTTGAAATGGGCAGACGCATTCTGTGGCGACCTGTTGTTGTAGTAAGTAAATCCTTCAATTGAGCTTAACGACTGCCATTTTACTAGAAACCGGAACCACCGACTTAACAGGCCTTCCGAAGCACGGAAATGTAAATGCCACAAAGTAGTCACCTATCCAAGGACCAGCTATAGCGAAAGTTGCTTAACAGACTGATCGTTTACAGAACACTGTATTGGCGGGGCCACAAGCGCCGCTAACACAACGTTCATTGAAATGTACAAAACATTTACCATAAAACCTGTGATCCATTCAACACATGTTATGGTCTGATTGCACCTGTATGTGCACCAGGCCAGGGCTGCAGATCAATTAAGTACCGGAAAGTAAAGCGATCACGCCGTGGATTTACTGTGCACATATTTCACGAACGACGGATTTCAAATTTTATTCAACTTGTGACATTTCATTCATTTTTATTCATTTGTGACTTGCGTATGTATGAAATGTAGCACATCTCTGCTCATCCCTTATTCTACTGATAGTAAAAAAAAACGAACAATACTGGCATTAAAGAGGCGTTGACATGGCTGCTGACGTCATCCCGTTACGGGTAGATAAGTTCCGCAGTCGAGCGCGTAAACGTCCGACATACTTTTCGTGGGCCGTCAACGTTATTCAAAACAAAATACAAGCTAATAAATGAATAATTTTAAAAAAATACTTGAGAGGTGTCAAGGGACACCGATTAATTAGTGAAGGAATTGAAAAAAAATAGAAAAAAAATATAAATAAATAAAAAAAAAAATTAACATATATATATATATTTATATTATTATTTTTTTTTTTAATAGCTTACTATAGCAAAAAGTGTCGTGACAACTTTTCGTAAGAATTTTTTCCGTCTAGCCCCCTTACACAACGCGCGATAAGGAACTTCGTTCCAACAATCTTTTATTTAAATGTCTCTAGATAAAACTTATTGGATTTAGAGTGACGTCACTTTATTTTTTCAGATTTTCTCAGTAAGCCCTTTTAGTTGGTACTCATATTGTAGCGAGGATTAAAATCCGCAATCTTGGGTGTTCCACCATGTTCAATTTAAAATGACGTTACACAGCTAACCATGCATTGTCATCCAAACTAAACGGGTACAAAACTCCGTTTGAAAATTGGCTCACCCCAGCTCGTACAGTATGCATCTACCTACCTCTTCGGGGATAAAGGCGTGATAATATGTATGTTTGTATTTATCGGTTGAAAATATATGCTTCAAAATTGAGTTGCAAGATTCCATCCGAATAGACATACAGACATGACAAGTTTATAGAATGCCTCTAAATAATTAATTGTCGACTATGTGTAAAGAAGAGAATCCCAATCTTATCCCCTGGACAGCATAATGTTAAACCTACATTGAGTATAGTTAATATTTTACATATTATTGCATAAAATTGAAGTGTGATGTGGACTCAAGGTTTAGCATGCCAAGAACGCCGCAGGAAAGTAGTACCGTTACCGCTGATATTATTCAGCTGCGTGACCGGGGTGTGAACTACTTATCATTACAGCAAACTGCAGTACTCTGTGAATAACTACTAATACTCTAGTCGTAAAAGCAAGTTCGCCAATGATCTCTTCCTATGGTCAACGTTGAAATCCAATAGAATTGGAAACGTTATGACAGGAAAGCAGGACGGGGCTTTCGGATCATACGGGACGCTCTGATGATGATGATTAATCAACTTGCAGCATTTAACAATAATTTATCCCGCGAACGAAGCGTATAGGACGGACGGCTTTTCATTCTACGCCTTGGATAATCACGGTTTACGACGCGACCCATACTTTGATATTAGGTTTATCTTTTACCTGCCGAGGTAATCCTCGAGGTTTAGTTGGTATGGTAGACTATCTTTGTAACTGAGGGTATGGTACGTAAAACTCCCGCGTAAACAAAAATAAAAAAATGTCGTACAAAATGTTATGGTATGGAATTATGCTAATTAAAAAGGAAATAAATCGTGCCTATAATATGTGTATTGTTCGCACAATTCAATTTTCTTCAAGGTTGTCGTCAATCGTTGCTATAGAGTGGATAACTTTAAATAATTTGCTCTACCCTTGGTTTTTTATGCAATACATACATTTTGTCTTTCTATGTTTTTAAAATGATCGTAAATTACGTCGTTCAAGTCAATAGTTAATGTAAGTAGCTACAGTACTAAGCTATTTTTGACGAGCCATTCTAACAAAACCCACAGATAATCGTTAAATGACTTTGGGCAGGTACTTGAGATAGTGATAATATCGCAAGTACCTGCTATATCACTCTAAGGTATCCTTATGGTTCTAGTTGCCAATGTGAATACAGTTATGTTATTAGTTCTCGTTGACACAGTAAACATGAGCGTAGGACTGCATGCAATTTAATATCAAGAACATTGAGATTATTCAATTTTATACCGCAACTCTTTAGGTAACAAACATCCATTCTTACAAACTTTCGTGTTTATAATATTAGTAGGATTATCGACGATGTGAATACCAAATACGAAGGGTATCTCTACCGTCGCTTATAGTATCAAGTGTCCCGGACACTTGTTCGTTAGGCGCCTCTGAGTTAATAAAAAATTAACACCACTTGAATGGCTCAGGTTCTTGCGACGTTCCCAAAGTGTGCATTAGAGCATAACCGTTATAAATATATTTAAAAAAAAGTGGGATGCTTTCAACTGAAATGTATTTTTTGTAGAACTAAACCTATTCAACATTTTTGCGCTCATCAATTACGATGATGCAAAAAGCTGTATTCAGAATGGCGGTATTTTGTTTTAAAATAATTATTTAATGATATGCATAATAGCTCTAAAAGTAAGAAATATATCAGATGAATGAACCTGCAGACTACTGTTAAGTCCGGGCACGCCATAATCGGGACGGGGATTTTCGTCATGGAGATATTGCCGGAGAGGCACCAGGCTTGGTAGGAGTACCTACTCCTACCAAGCACGATCTCTTTGGTATGTTCCTGGCCCCTGCATCGGATTCGGTAAAAGAAGGTTCGAATGCTACAATTATTTACATTTTCAGATTGTTCTTTATATTGTAAAAATAAACTTTAGTTATTGCGGTCGAAAATGGGAATATTCACAAGCAAATGTGAGTGACGGGATCGTGATACGATGACGTTACGCGAGCAAGGCGAACGAAATATTGAAATAATACTGAAACTAAAATTATAGCTGTAAATAAATTATTACTTTGAAACTAATCAATTTTGATTGAAACAAAATGTACTGGACGAAGCTATGCGTTCATTAAGTTTCAAGCGATTTGACAAACCCGGTGAAATATTTAATTCTCCAGATGTTTTTGGTAGCCTATTGTTGTTATGAGACAGTAAAGCCCTGCTTCAGGCCCAGAGGTATGAGATGGTAGTGCAAAACCTCTACAAGATATTAGCTGGAAGCTGGAATTGCTCCACCCACTCAACCCCGAATATTCCCGGATCAATAAGTTGTGGCGAGTAAAACACCGCGTAACAAATTATTATGCAGGATTGAGAATGCTGGATTAAATAGTAATGATAAGATAGTATTATCGAAAAAGCTCCAGCTATTGACAGATGTAAAGAATATGAGGATGTAAGGGTATAAGGAGATCACGATGCCGCGATGGCGCGACGGATTAAACATCGTCTTGGTATAAAAAGCACGTTTAAATAAAATTCACGATGCGTGTTCTTAGTATAATCGTTGCTTTGTTGTTAATATTATGTAAGTCAGGGTCATATGCAGTCATAGTATATGTATGTAAATACATAATCGTTTCCGTGAGTAGCTGGCGGACGGACGAACTGTATGCTACACTACTCGTCCAGCAATATTACACTCAGCAGTCAGTATTCAGGTTATTACTGTGTTCAAAAGAATGTTAAGAAGAAACCGCTGCTCGCTGTGCTAATTATAATCTAATATCATCTCAGAGTTTGAGTATATTTACAATAGCTAATACTCGCGGCTCCATCCGACATTTCCGTACCTACTTGTTTTTCAAGGAACACGTACCCGTGATAAAGAGTTGAGCACTCAGAGATAATAAACCTTGCTAATATGAACGACTGTTAAAAAATCGCTTCAGTATTTTATTTTATACCACTGAGGTGTGCAGACTAGCATACGGCTCACCTGATGGGAAGTAACCAGAGACTAACTACACCATATAATATAAAAACTCGCAAACTTTACCTCTTTATAATATTAGTAAAATGAGTGAGATACAAATTGCGTGTTAAAATCATTCTTAGGGTGTAAACCCTTGTTATAGCGTGAGTCGTGTCGCTGTATATACATAAGCCATAGATTTAAAAAGTAATAATTATAAGTCAATGGTATATTGTGGAAAAATACTGTCATAATATAATTATTATATTTAAGTAATAAATAATAATATTATTATATTTAAGTAACTAGCTGACCCGCGCTTCTTCGTTAGCGCCACCAAAAATGTGACACGTGAAGAACCGCTCGACCGATTTTGTGAGCCCGTTCTTGAGTTATAAAATTATAACGAAAAGTGGCATTGATTTTTATATATTGACTAGTTTACGCTCGCGGCTTCGCCCGCATAGAGAAGTTTTCCCATTCCCGTTTTCCACAGGAACTTGTTCACGGGATAAAAAGTAGCCTATGTGTGTTATTCTGATGTATAAGCTATATTTATGTAAAGTTTCATTAAAATCTATTCAGTAGTTTTTACGTGAAAGAGTAACAAACATCCATCCAAACTTTCGCATTTATAATATTATTAAGATTAAGATATGAGACGCAACAAGGAGTAGGGCTATGCATGAAGGGAGTTTGAGTCATGCCTGTAACAGTGGTTGCTGGTAGAGGCTAGTTAGAAGTAGTCTAGTTAGAAGTATTTCACCATGGTTACTGGACGGACACAATGAATAAACAAAACATGGCCTCATTCATGCACCCACGTGCGAACGTGAGCTTGCTTGATAGGGTTGACTTCGTGACAATCAATTTTATTTTGTGAAAAAGCAAAGCACATGCGGATAATAGAAGCGAAGGCGACACTCTTTAACTTTTGAAACTAGAACCCAAAAATAGTGATATGAACGTAACTAATATCGGCCTTAAATTATTATCCCCAGTTATAAACTCAAACACAATAATACATTTATATGTGTTTAATTCTACGTACTATGTTAATATTAGCCCGGTGCGATTATGAATTATACTAGATACTTTAAACGACGCGACGGGGAAAGTTGCTGGAAAAAGAAGGGGGAAACGTGGTAAGAAGTCGTGGTTGCGAAACATCCGAGAGTGGATCGGGGTATCTGAGGTAGCTGAACTGTTCCGAAAGGCGAGAGACAAAGGAATTTACCATGCTGAAGGCATCCCTTCACTAGTTGAGGCATGTTAAGAAGAAGATATTTTAAAAAGAAAATATTTACTGAATAAATAATTATGAATATGTATTCATCACAAGTGTCTCACACCAAAACCCTGCAGGAGGAGTGATGTCCTTAAAAGGCATAGCTTGACGTGGTGGAGGGCTACGAGACTTAATGCTCAGATGGTATTACTGACAACAATTATATGTTGGCAGATTTTTTGTGAGGGTGCATTTACTAAAACTTCTTTAAATGTATTTGCATTTTGGTAGAGAAAATCACACAGATATTATGTCGGAATCGAACCAACTAAAACCGCACGGTTCCTACCTATCTGTATAGCGCCCCGGGTATCTCCTCCGAATGCTGTACCAGAGTTACGGGCAGACTTTGGGGGTTGGTCATATGTTATCCCGCTTCTTGTGGCGAAGGACGAGCGAGATATTTTCTGTAAACTCCATCGTCTTGGACCTGTTTCTTTAAAGATGGCGAGCAGCCCACCAGCCATTATTTATCCATTACTGGACATAGCCTAAAACTAGCCAAATCATAAACAAGAAACAGCATGGTGGCCGTGGTTATTCATAGAGTGACATCATCCCTCAACATAATCTTGTCACTATGCTACATCTGTGATTCTGTGAATTATTTGCATCGTGTGGTTTCCTTAATGTATAAAAGTCGGTATTTCGATAGAGTTGTTAGGTACATATTTCCGACTTAATAATAGGAAGAATACATAATCAAACTACAGAGACCGACGTAAAATTTTAAAACCAAGCGGGAAACTAGAACGAAGGAACCCTTAATAACTGTTATGCTACTGGGAGTCCATTATGTAGCTCGCAACTTTACTATTTTAAGTTATCAAATCTAACGAGGAAAATAAAAGTGGTAAAACGACTCTAAATGGCAATCAATAAAATGATTTCGGTTAAGTCACACAATGATTTTATTGAGAGATGATTATGATTTAATTTCAATGAATCATCCACTTAATATTCAAGTTTCATAGTTTCTATTTTTAGTTTATGAAACAGAAAAATTACTCGTGGCAAAAAATCGAAGTAGGAACTTTGTAAACCTTATTTAGAATCATTACAAACTGAAACTTGGATGTATAGCAACAAATTGGAATAAATAAATTCTGCGCATTTGTAGTGTATAGTAGGCCACGGCATGGTCATCTCGTAGCCTCGTAACCTTTGCGAAACTGCATTTCTCACTGCTTACTTGAGTCAGTATATAAATATATAGTGTGAACAGGACTTTGCCCTATATAGAATTGAGCAAATAACCGGTTACAATTGACGCTGGTCTAACAATCAAACTTCTGACTATGTCTGAAATACGGTCCTTTGTAGGTGATTATAAGTTGTTTTTCAGAGAGTTTCACGACGGAAATCAGTGGTCTTTTCGCTCAAGTGTCGGTCGCTGGAAGTTTTTATACGTATATGGGTAGTAATAATTCTCCACTGAGATCAGTGGAGCAACAAATTTACTTATTAAAACAAATTACTAAGTATTTTAAGCTATAGAGTGGTTTAATTTCAATACACTAAATTTTGGTACTGTGGAAGATTGTGCTGCCGACTGAAACCGTTATACGTGGTCCACCCTGGTGTACTACGCAAGTGAACCCAGGGTAATAAATAATATTTTAATATTTTTTGATACATTCTCAAAAACGCTGTCTAACCTAAAGTAATTATAGAAATAGTAGCATTCGTAACACACACAATTTTATACATGAAATTAATTAAAAACAAACATATTGCTCTTAATTGAAAATTAATCACATGAAGCCCTACTCAGCAGTAATCAGATAACGCAATCGCAACTAATTGATTATATATCGGAGAAATTAAAAATGTTAAAACAAGTGAGACTATACCATAACAAGAAAAGTGAAAAATTGGAGCGCGTGCCGTGAACGGAGAGAAATGATTAAACAACAATAACACTTTCACGGCCACTGTTACTCGAATAATGTAAAAAACTAGCTAACCCCCGTGACATACTTCGAACCCCCATCGCAACCATATTATCCCATCATTTATTACTTCGTAGACATTTATGATTACTGCTCCGCTCTCTGGTGTAGTAGCGTAATGATATATAATAGCCTTCCTCGGTGAATGGGCTTTCCAACACGAAATTTGTTTTTCTGCTCGAACCAGTAGTTCTTGAGATTGTATTCAACCTAACAAACAAACTTTTCAGCTTTATATATCATGCAAAATTATTTAGTTAACTGTTTTTTGGCAATATCATTCATATTGCGTTAAGTGATGTATGAAATTAATGACAGTTCTGTTATCCCCAAAAATTATAGCCGCATTATTTTATCGCCCATTCGTGACACACACCTTAACAGGCACTGAGTCCTGTTATGATTGAACCTGATACGGCGGCGTCCTCGGAGCATTGAACCGCCACTCGCGTCGCAACAATGCAAACGTGCCACCTAGCACACGCGAATAACGCCAGGGAGCCGAGTCTACCATTGACAAGCCGTAGAATAGAACCAAAATCACTGTTTTTAGCTGTCAAAATAATAGTAGACTATCAAAAATGCAACTGACTGGCGGGTGGGCGTTTCGATTGCACCGCCACGGTGTTCAATCATAAAAAGCACGTAGTCAAAATTTTTTCGAAATTTGTCAATACAGAATGCAACAAACAAAAAATTTGTCAAAGTAGAAATAAAGAAGATATTAGGGTTTAAAGTTAGCCGTGCGAACGAAACGTGGAGGATTGCGCGGCCACGGAGATCTCGGCAACTACATGGGTTAGAGACCTAATTCGTTTAGTCAATTAAAGATTGAATTTGTCAAAAATTGTCGAAAAAAGAAGTATAAGCTCTAGAGCAATATTTTACGAAATATTCGCCTTTGAAGTTATGGCCGCGCAATCCTTCACTCGTTGTTTCTTTGATGTTGATTATTTTTTAAACCTTACGATTTCTTATAGTAAAATTAACACAAGAAGAAGGATCTTAATTTATAAAATAAATACTGCTAAAGTTTAGTTAAACAGGAGATATCGGTCCAAAACAAAAAGTCCGTGGCCGCGCGAACGAAACGCTTCTTTGTAGGCTTATATCTCACTACCTATAATTGCTAGGATTTTGGTCTAAACTTCTATTTATTCGGCATATTAGCCTCATTATAATGACGTATTGTTTCACCCTCAAAACAGTTTACAACTCGTGTTAAATCAAAAATGATGATGTCCCATATGATGTTCTACCAGGGTGACAATAATTTCGATATAATTTGGACATACACCTTTTCTACTACACTAAATGCATCTAATAGGAATAATTAATTTATATAATAACTTAAAGTTAAATCTTCAGCTTGTAAACTTATTGTTTTGTTGTAATTTGATAGACATGGAATTTCATAGAATGAATTAAAACAATCATCACAAGAATTAGTAACCTGAGGCTATCTATGTGGAGACTGCAGACCCAGGTCAATTTGCGGCAGTTTTAGCTTACCATCATTTTTTTTTTTTTATTAAAGCGTATGTATCATATTACCAAAGCTGGAACTAACTGTGCTAGGGACGTTGCATGCCACACCATCATGATGTCGAGCTTTAGTGTGTCGCACAAGCGTGATTTTAAACTATGGTGAGTCGCAGTAGTTAAATCACACCAGCAATAATCGCACTTCTATTTGTCGAGCTCACATTACACTCTAAATATAAAAATGTCTTTATTTTGCATGGACCATTTTAACGGCGCTTACAAAATGTCTTACACTAGAACTAAGGATAAATTTAATATTTTTAAACGGTTTCAGAACGCGGCCCACCTGATAAGAACCGTCTTATTGTATCTATGTTTACACTAGCCGACCCGTGCAACTTCGTAAAAGGCGGAGAGAGAAAATGCGTGGGGCGTACGAATTTAAATTACAATTCTACAGGAGCTGAAACTTAGATTTGGGTTAAATATGTATTTCAACATCAAAAAAAGTAAAAAAATAATTGTTCGAAGATAAAATAAAACATTTGGGGTGGACCACCCTACCCTTATCACTAAGAGGTATGAAAAATAGATTACGACCGATTAGCAGATCTATCAAATATACATATGAAATTTAATAATAATTGGTCAAGCCAATTCAGAGGAGTTTGGTAACAAACACCGCGACACGAGAAGTTTTATATATTAGATAAATATAGACAAAAATGCAGAAAGTGAAATGGGCACGTATAGTATGCCTTTGCCTACCCCTTTGAGGCCATAGGCGAGACTGATAGATGATTTTAGAAATTAATTTATAATTATCCATTTTTCAAAATTCTTTTTTATTATTATTCTGTACAGATCTGCAAAGATTTTTAATTCATGACATGGTGATTGTTACACCGCGTGGACAATGTACGTTGACTACGAGCAGCGCCCGCTGTTGTCATTGTTCATCATATTACCGTGATATATGTTCCGGTAATCACTACATTTACTGTTCCATACAAATTGTTTAGTACCATGTCGTACTACATGTTTTCGCCGCGCGCATTATATAAAATTTGTAAATTTTTGCCGCGCTTTCAAAAACAGACAATGACAAGTTCGTCGCCAATGTTTGATGGTTTGCCGCGCAACGTCGATACGCCGCTTTACACTACTACTACTAGTAACGTGATATTTACCATGCGTTAATTTTATTCTTTCATCGAGTATCAGATATTTGGTTTCTGTTACAAACGCCATGACCACGAATCTACTAAAGCTCACATTTATTTTATTTGTTGATTTTTTATATTACTCTTCATTTTTACCATTATTAAATTTTTAATGTTAATGATGAATAAATAGGTATATTAAGTTTTTTATTTACTCGATTTTTTATTTTCAGATCGACCTAGATGTTATTCAATTTCATAGCTGTCCTCCAGTTATTGAATGTAAACGTATTCCCAAATAAAATTAAATTATTGTCACCCTGGTAGAACATCATATGAGACATCATTATTTTTGATTTAACACGAGTTGTAAACTGTTTTGAGGGTGAAACAATACGTCATTATAATGAGGTTAATATGCCGAATAAATTGAAGTTCAGACCAAAAACTTAGCAATTATAGGTAGTGAGATATGAGCCTACAAACTAGCGTTTCGTTCGCGCGGCCACGGACTTTTTGTTTTGGACCGATATCTCCTGTTTAACTAAACTTTAGTAGTATTTATTGCTTGTGTTAATTTTACTATAAAAATCGTAAGGTTTAAAAAATAATCAACATTAAAGAAACAAAGAGTGGAGGACTGCAATGGCCCAACGGCATGCGTCAGTGGCATCATGCCGGGGTGGCACCATTTTATATTTTTAATGTTTAATTATGATGAATCTTAGTAATATACAGGGTGACAAGAAATTAGGTGGCAGCCGTTTAGGGGTGATAGTATGGGACAATTTCAGTCGATTTTATTATGAGACCTACCGTTCTAAAGTTAATTATTTCCAAAATATTCATACTTAAAAATAATTTTACAAAAAAAAATCATACTTCTAATCTTAAAATGGCTATAATTCTCAAAAATTGGTCCTTCTCAACCTTTTTATTTTATTTTGCAGCATAGATTCTAAATAAGGACTATTTATAGTCAAATCTTCGTAATTGTTGGTATCTTAGGCGAAAATCGTTTAACAAAAACATAAAATAAAAAATATTGTAGTGACTGCCTCTAAAACGTCGATTTACTCATAAAAGTCTCCTAAATTATTACGTACATAATAACGAAGAATACGCAGATATTTTATTTTATTACGGAGCTGCCAGAGGGATATCTGAAGAAGCTCGTCGTGAATATGCCGAAATGTTCCCAAATCGTCGACTGCATGATGACCATAATGTATGAATTTCTTGGAAAGGATAACTTTAGGACGGTAGGTCTCATAATAAAATCGCTGAAATTGTCCCATACCCTAAACGGTTCCGCCACTAATTTCCTGTCACCCTGTATAAAGCTGAAGAATATATTTGTTTGGTTGAGCGCGCTAATCTCTGGTTCGAATTGAAAAAATAATTTTGTGTTGGATAGCCCATTGGATAGCAGGGCTTCGCCCGTGACATATTTTGAACCGCATCTATTTGATCCCGTCGCTTTTACTTTTACAAAAATGTATGATAAGTTGCCCGATTTGTTAACATTCAAGAGATTTTGTGTATCTACTAAACCCTATTATCAAGTATGTAGCAGGTTATAATTGTTTGTATCCTGAGAACGAATTCAAAACGGACATCGATCGACCTATTTCCTCCCTCTCCCTAAATGTAACTATAAACAACAGGTGCAAGAGCAGATATAATTTTGATAATGAACGCGTGCGCAGGTTTGAGCGAGGCGTCACGCGTCGTTGCTCCCCTGGGTACAGCGGTGCTCCGACCCCGACTTGGAGGTGCGGGCGCACCTGCCACCTGTACTTGCACCTAGCCCGACGTTCGATAAATCGGCCAACTGTCGCTAATATACGTGACAAGTTCACAACACAAGTCCTTTTGAACAAGAGTTTACTACACAATCTCAATCCGCTCGGGTCGCGGTGGCGTCGCGCGTCGGTACGATTTGCATACCTTTACACTGTTATAATTTAATAAATAAATATTTAAAAAATATATTACTAACTAAAATTAACTAACTATCTTCACGCTATATCCCTGATGGGGTTCGCGAAGGACAGATCGCCAGGATTCGCGATCCATACATAAATCTTTCGCTTCTTGCAGATTTTTAAAATTTACCGTTTTAAAAAAAAACTTTCTGAAATATGTTTTTAAAACAGATAAAAAAAAGATATTATTTAAATCAGTTACATGGGTTAATTGTTGACGGCGTTCCCCTTGTGCATTACGTGCACACTACGTCTTCTCTTTACCCTGGTAGCAGATGCCCCAGCAGAAGCCCCCTGGGGCCAAGTCTTCTATATCAATCGCGAAAAGAATTGTAATCGTCGCTCAATAGAAAACCACCTGTACAATTTTGACTTTTTTTCGTAGTCGACTAATACAATCGTACTCCAATAGACTTCTTTCGGTCGGCCTATGAATTCTACTAACATGTACCGCGCCAGTGGCCGCTAGTCAGTTGCATTTTTTTTTAAATCTACCATCATTTTGACAGCTTAAAACAGCGATTCTGGTTCTTTTCTACGACTTGTCAATAGTAGACTCGGCCCCCAGGTAGTTTTGCGATAACATCTGCTACTAAACTACTACTACATAAATTAGCGTGGCGTATCTTTACATACTCTAGGGGACTTTCTACTAGAGGGAGACAATAGAATTCCAACGTTCCGGCCCACAGTAACGTGGTTTTGCATATACATATGTACTATGTATTCAAAGTACGAATGGCTTGACAGGGAAAGTAATGCACTCACACTAGGATTACCCCACATCTTACAGCACGGACTCGCATTTAATAAGATAACCATTCGTTCTCCTTGGGAATCGTTGCAGTTACTTTGCGACACAAAAGCATAGAGCAGAAACGTGCGATTTCCTGCAGTCACTGAAACTCTTATCTGCTCTTATACTTTAACAGAAAATTCAAGAAGAGTAACTTTTAAATGCATTGTTATTAAAACTGCTGTAATAGCCGCAAAATGATAACTAGATTATTAATTTTAATATAATTATTATTATATATTTTGTTACTAGAGGACGCCCGAACTCCGCCCGCGTAAAGGATACTGTTCTTGGTAAAAATATGGACCTGTTGCTATCTATCAAGTATATGATATAATTTTAAATTGAGACCACCACGTGCTTTGAACAAAAAAAGAGCTTACATGGGTGGTAGACAGACACACTAAGAATAATCCAAAGCAAAGTGCAAATGTTTAGCAATTCTCCCACCAATATGTGTAGTAATTGGAACAAAACTAGCTGGCTTTCAAGTTGAACCACGATCATTTCATTGTGGCTTAGATTATGAAGTAATGATATTATTATAATGAACAAACGTGAAAGCTGTTATGAATTCGTTGACGAGAGAATGTTCGTCAACATTCAACGTACCTAAAAACAGTTCAAATAAATGAAGTTGTATTCGAAATGTTGATGAAATTTTGATTTGTCTCGAAAATATATTGTGCAGGCAATATCTCACCTATATCTCAGAAAATAGTCTGTAGGGACCGCGTGTAGATTCGCATGGCCGCATTGCTCTGAGATCAGTCGTAGCTGGTCGTAACTAATCATCAAATCTCGGAAAATATAATAGTATATAGTATATGATATATATATATAATATAATAGTTAATTATGTAAAACGACATAACGACCTGGTCAGGTACATATACTGGTGCTTGGCTAAAAAACATAAAATGGAAGTGGATCGTCTTTGGTGGAAAGAAAAATTAGTAGAACCCCAAGTGAAAGAGAACGATACTGCCAAAATTCTTTGGGAAATTTCAGTACAGACAAATGTAACAGTAACACACAACAGACCAGACCTAATCTACATAGACAAAACTAACAATAAAACATACTTAATAGATATCACCGTACCATCAGATTACAATATAGGCGCAAAAGAAATAGAGAAGCTCAGCAAATACCACCTTCTGAAAACTGAAGTTACTCGCCTGTGGAACACACGTACAACTGTGATACCGATTGTTGTAGGAGCAACAGGAGTAGTCGCCAAGAACATAACCAAATACATCGAAACACTAGACGCTAACATACATTTAGGCATTCTTCAAAAACAAGCAGCAATACATACATCGACCATTCTAAGTAAAGTTCTGGGGGATACAGTCTTTGTACACAATAGACAAACTTACGACACACTAGCAACGCCAGACACGCAACAATCATACGACACACAAATCGCAATCACTCAACAAACTATTAATACACAAGCTTCACTGCATTCACCTAATACACAAACATCACGAACACAACATTCATCAAATATACAAAATTTACACCAGACATCAACGTCACATGAATCACACCAAAGAAACAGAGGTAGGAGAAGAAGGCATAATAACTTAGGAAATAAAACACAAACTACAGAACTTTCTAACACACAACCACAGCATTCTTCCACTACGCAAGGCTCACATCAGTCATCAATCACAGACGAAACACAGCGAAGTAACAGAGATGGGAGAGGAAGAAACACCAACACAGTAAATAATACACAACATTCACAATATTATCCTTGCACACCATCATCACGACCACAACATTCATCACATACACAAACCTCACAGCAGTCATCAATATCACACGAACCACATCGAACGAACCGCGGTAGAAGACGACGAAATAATAACATATGATAGAATCACACAGTACACAAATAATAAATATTTACTATATACATATTAAATTAACATACAATAGAATAATATATATATTTACAACTTAACAATTTTAACAACAGGGGAAATATGGATATCCTTATTCCTGTAGATCACAGGACGGGATATCCATTAAACCAACTTTAAAGTTGAGTAAAGAAACTAGAATCTTAATAATATAATAGTTATATTATATTATATAATGTAATAAATATAATAGTAAATTGAGTTCTGTGCATCAAATTATACACGAAGAGACACTGAATGCAGAGATTTGTTACACATCGTGATCTGTAGACTCTGTCTGCCCCGATGGGAAAAAGCGTCACATTGTGTATAAATAATTACAATGGTTATGTTAATATTATAAGGAATAGACAATAATTATTTATCAATGTCATTGCTTAAAAGATAAGGACGTGCTTTGTTATCCGTAAAATCTGGCTTGACGTACCTATGTAAAAACTTTTTCAGTTAACACATTTCAAATAGATTAGTACGATGCCAATTGCTTTACTGTATAAGTAATTGAGTCAGGTTTTACATGAATGGAATCGGGTCTTACTGTAATCAATGCCGGGTTCAGACCATTGGAAAATGGCAGCCGAGCGTCACGACATTGTCACAGATAAAGAATTATAAATGTTGAAGATTGAGAGGAAACTCACATCATATGGAGTCGAAAGTGCCAGGAAAACTGCCTTTTTATGAAGGGAGATAGACAATTCTGAGATTAACAAAAGCCAGGAACCTCATCTCAGAATCGTAATATAAATTTACCAGCTTTTATCGGGAATGCCGTTACTTGTTAATGGTCACATTCACAAGAGAGCCCACGGTGTCGCAGCCATTGCAGCTCTGGGCATTCTTTCATTAACGGTACAAACGCAGTTTAGCCGGACTGTAGCCATTTGTTATGCTTACGACGAAAGTTAAGGCCAAACTATTCTTTTTTTAATTTGCATGAAACTCAAGTTACTAATTGACCTGCATTGCAGAAAATTAAATGTGAGATTTTATGAAGACAAGTCAGTAGCACTTATCACTTCTAACAGTTAATAACTTCACTTCAGGTACTGAAAAATCATGCTCTAAAAAGTATGAAAATAAACAAAGCAATGAGAAAGCTAGTAACACAATGTATATTTATGGAATACTTGCTAATACTCATGGCTCCACCTGCTTCGTGAAGTTTTATCTTTCCCATTTCCCATAGAAACTTGTTCCCAGGATAGAAAGTAGCCTATGTCCTAAGGTTACCATTAGGTAATATCAGTGGAATAGTACCTAAGATTTAGACACAAAAGTGGAAAAAAGCAGTATTATAGCTTAACAATATTAACCTAACCAATACAGTACATCACAGTTTTCTTGAGGTAGCTCATGAGTATAGCCAGGGTATCAGTGCAAAGTCGAAACATTGTTTGTTAGAAACACTATAGCTGCTATCAATGGCATAATGTTACAAAGGTACAGGCTGTGCAAAATGAACAAATTGAGAAATATACGAATTGCATGGCCATGCTGCCTCAATTGTGTGGTCTAAGGATATTTTTATTACTTCTCAATTACCATGAAGCAAAATGTGTTTCCAATCAAGATGCACCCGATTCAATCAGTTGTAGGAAAAATGTAAAAAAGTATTTGATGTTAATTGTTATGTAAAATTGTTTTAAACTTGTACTGACAAATAATTGTTTCACATGCAAAACTTCCATGTCTTTACTAGATATGTTAAAAAAATTTAAGCTCATTCCTGCAAAATTTTACAAATAGCTATTGTTTGTTATAATTAACATCAAATAATGTGATTGAGTTAATTAGTTTTCTTAGGTTTACTGTCTTCTGTACAAGGACTTTAGGGGGCCATGTTTAATATGTTTACTGAATTATTTATTGCTAACATCTGAGAGTTAACATCAGATCTGAGGTCGAGACTTACATATGAAGACCACGTGAGCAGATTGCTAAAAACAGAAAAGTCGTAAGTACTCGGATACCCAGACGTGCATATATGAAGTGATTAATTAATCTACAGGAAGGGAAAGAAGTAAAGCCTGGCGATCTGACCTCTCTGACTACCCTGTCAGGGATACAGAGTGAAGATAGTTAAAGTTTAAAGCTTTTCAGATGATATCAATAAAATATTTATACTGTAACACATATTTTCATTGTTGGCTCCAAATCAAATTGTGTTATTTTTGTGAGTTATCAAGTCTTACTCTGGCTCCATGTTAACATGCTCCATTTATAATTTGCTCACTGATATGAGGTCAACATTTAATACAAAAATCATAATACAAAGCATTGTATGTAGACCTGTATAAATATGCAACAATTTCAGTTTACACTCAAGGTTGCTTGTTTTATTAACATTCCTACAATAGTTTTTACATTCTGACATACTTTGCTGTAGATCCATTCATTGACAAAAATGATACTTCGTCCACATGTTCTCTGCCACTAGTGAGGTGAAAAAGTATTGGTAGTAGAATAAGTATTGATACACCCTCAAAGAATGTAATGTCCTTATTCAATCTATCAGTGTGTCTTAGATGTACCAAAACAATCAAATAAGATCCTTAGAGGGGAATTCCGACCTTAGGTTGGTAAATAACCGACTCTGTGAGATATATGATCTATATCGACAGTCATACCTACCTTGAAGGTGGTCCCATAAGTACTCCATACTAGGTAATTACACAATAATTTTAGTTTTCTTCTCTGGTATGCCAAGAACACCGGCAGTGACCACTGATAACACAGCATGGCACTGTCCCAGGGGAGGATAACAGGCTTGAAACCCACTTCGAAATCAAAGTTCATTGAAGTGGAATTTCGAATGTCTTTATAGAGAGAACAATACATGTTTATTATATATATAAGCCACTTCTATTTAAAATGCCTCTGTACATTGTCTGTCTAGAAAATGTGTTTAAAATGTCTGATGTCTTGCATAGTCGTTGAAAATGGTAGCAATACTAGACAGTAAGGTTCTTGATTTTATATACGCGTGACGAACACAGTGACGTCTCCTATAAAGCCTTCTTTGAAACCTTTCACAGTTAGTTTACAAGTTTCGCTATTAATTATATTTTTGGATGTATATACCTAGCTACTAACGTTCAGGTTTCAAGCTTTTTTGAAATAATCTTTGTTAAGAAAATCACATTGAATACTACCTGCTAATTTCATAGCGCCTTGTCGCCTCCAATTCCAAACAACGTCCACCTTCATTATGTTGAAACAACAAAACACACAAAAAATATGCACCTACACTATGGTACAACTTTTGCTTAATTAATTCATAATTCACTAGTTTTAAAATGTAAACCTTAAATAAATAAAATAATTGGTCACGAATATAATGGTAAAAACTTGATGTAACGAAAACAAAAACATAAAACAGACACGACCATCACCACCGAGCACTACCCATTGACTAAAGAAACCTAAGGAAAGAAAGACAAAGACAGAATGATTTTGTCGAATCGTGTCGAATAAAAGGGCTAACAGACGACTGGATTTGATCCGACCCGACCGCGGATTTGATTTGCCACCCGACCAAATCTTACCGTGTGTACAGCAGTTTTTAAAGCGCTAACACACGTTCAGATTTGGTCTGCCGTACCTCGACAGATCAAATCCGCCGACCAAATCTGTTGTCGCAACAGACGACCGGATCAGACCGCACCGGACGGCAGACGACGAGACAGGATGTTCAGATTGGGGGTTTTTTCCCTATACTGGGGTAAAATTAAAATTTTGGGGAACTTTTAAGTAAATGGAAAGTATATAATAAGGTATATACTTTCATATGCCTTAAGTGAAAAGCTGTTAATTTGAAATTACAAACAGACATTTCAATTTTATTTATCTGTGTAGATAACTGGATTGCATAGTATTCCTTTCCATAGAGCAAATAAACACTAGCTATGAATCGCTTGTGGTTCCCCGGACTCAGTGTTCTGTAAATAATCACAGCGTTAAGCAACTTTCGCTATGACTGGTCACGGATGGGTGACCACTTTGTGGCATTTATTTTTACGAGCGTTTCCGTGCTTTGGAAGGCACGTTAAGCTGTTGATCCCGGTTGCCAGTAACATGGCAGTCGTTAAGTTAAGTTGAAGGCCTTATGGGTGGCTTGATAAATTTCAACAGCAGGTAGCCACAACCTGCGTCTGTCTATTTCAAACACGGCAATGGGCTCAACACCTATTACGTGGGACAGGAATACACATGGTGAAAAGTGGGCATATAATATGTCTCTGTCACCCCTTCGGGATAAGGCGTGATAGATAAATAAATAAGAAAAAAAAATCCATCACGCCTTATCCCCGAAGGGGTGGCTTATTATATGCCCACTTTTCACCGTGTGGATTCCTGTCCCACGTAATAGGTGGTGTGGTGGTGGTGGTGATAGATAAATAAAAATAATAAATAAAACAAACCCTACGTTTTGTATTAACGTAGTTATTTTTCTTTTTGGGGAAAAATGTAAGAAAAATTATATTTTTGGGCAAAGTACAACTAAGACTTTTCATTTCCCCAAAAATTCCTTACATAATTAATTATTATTATCTGAGTCTGCCTCGATCCGCATTAATCCGGATCAATGTTGCCGTTCTAGCTACTTTGTCGTAAATTTCCCCAGATCTAATTTATTTTTTCCTCAAAAAGACACTTTTTTATAATTTTTTTTTCCAATGTTGCAGTCTTAGTTAGTTCGTCGTAAATATTCCCAGAACATATTTAACTTTGCCTAAAAATATACTTTTTCGTACATTTTTCCCCATAAAGGAAAAAGAACTAAGTTAATACATAGCGTATTTGCTTTATGGAAAGGAATACTTCGCAATCCAGTTATCTACACAGATAAATAAAATTGAAATGTCAGTTTGTAATTTCAAATTAGCACTTTTTCACTAAATGCATATAAAAGTATGTACCTTATTATATACATATGACATAACTCTCCTACAGGCTGCACGTGTAAAAAGATGAACAGTAAGCTTTAAATAATAATATATCTTAACTTGATTAGAACAACGTGCAAACCTGTGAGCAATCATGTTAGCCCTAACCGACAGCGCCCTTCGTTCCCTATCAATATCCTCATCGTCCTTGAGTTCAGAGGTCAAAATGTGGCCTAAATATTTAAATTTGTGTACTCGTTTTAAGGGCACTCCCCTCAACATTACAGCTGGCATAGTTTTAGAACATTTACCTCTGACCCCAAAGACCATGATCTCGCTTTTGTTAGTATTATATACTAACCCATGCGACTTACAGTACATCTCACAGATTGTTATCATACGCCTGAGTCCACATGTCGAGGCACTCAGCAAAGCCATATCGTCAGCGTAACTGATATTGTTTACAGCGATCCCATCGATGTAACAGCCGACTCGTTCCTTGCTAAGTATCTCGACCAGTTCGTTAATATACAGATTAAAGAGCGTCGGTGAACTTAACCCCCCTGCCGCACGCCGCCGCCGCACTCCAACCCGTAAGGTTCCGACAACATACCCGCCCACCGTATTTGGTAGATCTGGCCTCCATACCAATACCTGAGAGTGTTTATTAACTCAGGAGTCACTCCTGTCTTTTTTAACTTACTCCAAAGAATGTCATAAGAGACCAGATCAAAAGCACGGGAAAGATCAAGGAAACAGGCGTGTATAGGAGTATTCCTGTCTGCGTAGTACCTGATAGTCCACTTAAGAGTCAAAATTGCATTTTCTGTAGATAACCCGGCTCGGAAGCCAAACTGGTTATCATGTAAGCGGATGTATGTATTAAGTTGTTTATTAAGTAGACTATCAAGCACTTTCGCAATCACCGTAGCCAGCGATAAAGGCCTATAGTTGTTAGGGTTCGAAATATCACCCGATTTATTTTTAACAATAGGTGTTATTACAGTCCTTATCATCTGACTTGGCAAGTAAGCATGACTCACACACAGGTTTAAAAGCATTGCCAACACTCTTGGCAGATGTGGTCCCGCATATTTTAAGTGCTCGATGCTCAAACTATCATGACCTGGGGATTTACCTTTAGACATTGTACTGATTACATCTTTTATTTCTTTGGCTGTGAATCTAGTACCCAAGTCACCACCATCCACTCAATCACGCACAAACACAAAGGAACCCAGCGGCGACGTTACCCTAAAGTGTTCCCTAAACAGTTCCGCAATACGAGTTGGATAAAACTCACAATTAAGACACCGGGAGACCAGGCTTGGGGCTTAGGCGATTCATGTGTTTCTAAAAGGAACGAAAGTCGTTTTTCGCATGATGTGAAACTAAGATGTCCATTTTTAATTGTTGTTCGTTCTTTTGGCACCATCTTAAACGTGACTTAAAGATTCTCCTGCTCTCGCACATTTCATGGAAAACAGGGCCTCCAGGTTTACCCAGGTCTAGCCAACTAATTAGTTTCTGCCTGGCCTCCCTGTGAGCATCACCCACATACCTATTCCAACCGACAACCACCACTCTCTTACTGGAATCACTAAGGGCGCAAACAATGTCACTGTATAATTTATCGATAAATCTGTAATGTTCATCATTCGCACATACTTTATCACAACAATATCTCATTTGGTCCGGAAAATCAATACACCCTAGCTTTTGGTGACAAGCATTTCTATAGTGCTGTATTTGTATAGCATTTCTTTCACCCCAAATGACTGGATTTATATTATTAATAGTCTTACAAAGCTCAACACATGTACCATTAAATACACATTCCAACACAAGAGGATAGTGGTCAGACCACAGAGTGTCATATTTAACCCAAGCATGCTGTACATAGTCACGCGCGGCTTTAGTGACTATGCAATGGTCTAACCACGACCTAGTGCCGTGGGCTTCACTCACAAAGGTAAATGTGTTGGAATGTACACCCAACAACTCTGTGTCGACACAGCTCCACTCAAATTCACTACAATAACTTATCAGTTCGTTATAAAAAAGGCCACTGGGGTTTGCGTTCCAGTCTCCCAGCACATAGCAATTCGCAATATTTGTATTATTAATAATTGAACTCACCCTACTCAAGCAATCCGTAAATTCCACTATATTTGCACTCAATTCAATTGGAATATAAACACTAAACACTAGTATTGAACTTTGACTAAATGATATCTTTATAGCACACAAACGCGGACTTCCACACTCAATGACTGATACATTGGCACACAAACTCTTTCTCCATAGCAAGGCGACACCACCGTAAGGTCGACCGCGCAGTATTCCCGCCGTTGTATCCATCACCGATACGCCAGTACATTCAAAATCCGCACTAATTGAATGCAAATAGGCCATATCGTCCGTTAGAAGCTGAAATAAAGCTAATACTTAAATAAAATTATACTTTTATTTCTATGTTACAAGTTGAAGTAAAACAAAATGACATTTTTAAAAACACAATTGACAAGTAAAAAGAATGTAGTATTAAAGGAGTATATAACATTCCTCCTGGCTTTAGTTGATTTCCTCAATGAGACGATGCGGTAGCCGTTTAGTTCGCTTTCTTCGTCTCAATCCAGGAGTCTGGTCTTGAGCTACCGGTGAGACCTCAACCAGACTTTTCCTCATTGGTGTTGAGCTGGCAGCAGGCTGCTGCTCGCGCTGAGGTGTGGTATCTAACTGAAGTGTAGATGGAGTCTCCAGTTGAGGTGTGGTCGCACTGGCAAAGGTTGTTGATGCCATGACTGATGTTGGTGAGGTTTCCCTCGAACTTTGCGTCTGTCTAAAGGAGGGTGTATGTTCAACACTGGTCTGCGGTCGTATATGATCAGCATGTCGGCGTTTTAGAAGGCCCTCCGGAGTTCTTATGATGTATGAATATCTATGTTTTCTTTCCTCTATCACACCAGGTTGCCATTGTATCTCAAGTTTTGTCCTAATGTAAACTGGTTCCCCATTTCTATAATTCGGTGTCTCTTGTTGCGACTTAATGTTGGCTTTAACATGTTTAAATCGTAACGACCTTCTCATATTTGGTCTTATGTTATCTAATAAACAGTTCAATGCCGGCCAAACATCATTTGAGATGGTGACTTACCCGTCGTAGAGTGAAGGGTGTTGCGATACGAAAATAATTTTTTTTGTAGTTTTCGCTTTGGGCTGATCCTGTCAGACTCGCTTGCAGCCATTCTTGTCTTAAAAGTCCTAACGAGGCGTTCAGCTAATCCATTGGTTCTTGGATGATAAGGCGATGATGTTATATGTACAATGCCATGCGATTTACAATATACTCGAAAGTCTTGGGATGTAAACTGGGATCCATTGTCTGAAACTATAATTTGGGGCAATCCAAATGTAGTAAAAACACCATCTAATTTCTCACATAAAGTTTTAGTAGTAATTTTGACCATCGGTTTGATTTCAATCCATTTCGATAGTGCATCTGCTAGAACTAACCAGTACTTCCCTTCAAAAGGTCCGGCAAAGTCAACATGAACTCTCTCCCATACCTTCTCTGGTATGGACCATGAGTATACGGGAAGTTCTGGGTTATTAGGTCTATGCCCTTGGCATTATAAATATTTTTTTTTAAATTGTCAATACCTTCTTCGATTGTAGGCCACCACACATAGAAGCGTGCTAGAGCTCCCATGGAAGAAATTCCAGGATGGCCAGTATGTAAATAACGTAATATTGTATTTTTTAACTTGTCTGGTATTACGATTCTACCTTGCCACATGATTATATTATTCTCTATAGATAGCTCCTCACGTTTCCTGAAAAAGGGTTTAAATTTATTCAACGTGCTCGACTGCGACGACCAATGAGTTTTAATGCAATATAGGTCAACGTGGCATCCTGATTGGTTTCTGTTTTAATGTATTCTTCACTTAAAGGCAAATCCTCTATTTTGTTCCGTTGTAAATCTTCAGTGATTCTACATATTGATACCTCTGACAAGTGGGGCTTTTCTCCACTATTTGGCATCCTAGATAAATAATCAGCTATGATATTATGTTGCCCTTTTCTGTAAATAATCTCAAAATTATAATTTCCAATCACAAGTGCCCATCTAACCAACCTATTGTTAGCTATCTTGGGTAGATTCCGTTGCGTACCTAATATGTGAATCAGTGGCTTGTGGTCAGTTACAAGTGTGAATTTTGTTCCTCTGAGATATTGATCAAATTTTTGGATGCCATAGAATATAGCTAGAGCTTCCCGATCAATAACAGAATACTTGCTTTCCGCTGGTTTGAGTTTCCTTGACCCGAATGCAATAGGCTGTTCAAAATCTTTCTCTTTGTGGTACAATACTGCTCCTACACCTTTCTCAGATGCGTCACAGGCTAATAATAGAGGTTTGTTTTCGTCAAATGCAATGAGTGCCTTAGATTTTACTATTAGTTTCTTTGTTTCTTCAAACACTTCCTGTTAGTGTTCATTCCATTTCCATTTGTGTCGAGATCCTGTTAATTAGTGTAAATCTGCGCACCGACTATGCAAATGTGGAATAAATCGTTCGTAAAAGTTAACTAGACCCAAGAATGCCCGTAGTTCCTTGGTATTTGTTGGAGGTGGAGCTTTGGCAATTGCTTCTATTTTGGATTTCATAGGTCTCACCCCATTTTTGTTAATCGTGTGTCCTAAATATTCTATTTTTGATTGTAAAAAAGTACATTTCTTAAGATTGACTTTTAAACCAGCTTGTTTTAGCTTGTTTAAGACCATTGACGGATTATGTACGTGTTCTTTGTCATTTTTCCCAGTGACAGCAATATCGTCAAAAAATGCAGCTACATTGGGTATACCATCCAGCAGCTTATCAAGAAAATGCTGAAAAACTGATGGTGCTGTAGCGATACCAAAAGGCATTCTATTATAACTAAAATAACCTTTATGTGTTGATATTGTAAGGTATTTTCTTGATTCAGGAGCTATTTCGAATTGAAGATATGCATCCTTGAGGTCAATTTTTGAGTATTTATCTCCTTGTGTCAAACGTTGTCTTAATTGATCGAATAGTAGCACTGGATGTGTATGTTTAACTAGCACAGGATTGATAGTTGTACGGTAATCGCCACAAATACGTACCTGGCCATTTGGTTTTAAAATATTTACTGTGGGTGTAGCCCACTCGATAGGTGTTGTATTTGGGTCAACTTCTGTTATTATTCCTTCATGTAACAATCTTTCTAATTCAATTTCTATATTTTTTTTCATGCTGAACTTGATTGGTCGTGCTGGTAAATGTATTGCTTCACTACCAGATTTAATGTATATGTTCACTTGATAATTGTTTACTTTTCCCAACTTGTTGTCAAACAATTCAGAGTAGTTGGCTAGTACAAGGTTCAAAGATGTGTATATAACCCTTTTGATGGAATATACAGATTTCGGAAAAGTCATGCCGTACATTTCGCTCCATTGTAAGCCAAAAAGCATAGGCTCCGCTTTGTCCATGAAAACCACGGGTAATTTTTTTTCAATGTTGTCTAATTTAACTATTACATCTGTGATACCACTTGGTTTTAGCTTGAAATTGCAATAAGCTTGCAGTCTTGGTCCTTTCATTAATGATGAAGCTCCCAGTTTCTTCCACATTTTTGTATTCATTATCGAGTAAATGGAACCTGGGAACATCAAATTTTTACATCTGGATATCTTATTGTTTATTTTATATTTCGGGTTGTATTCATTGTCACCTTCGTCTCCAGAGTATTCAGAGTTTGAAAGTTGAGACGATGATGTTGATGATGAATTTGATGTCCCATTTCTATGTTGTATTCTCTGTAATTAGTTTTTTTCTTTAAATCTCTTGTTTGTTTGTGGATGTCCAATATTTGACGTTAGATGAGCATTTCCCGATTTAATGCATACTTTTTCATAATGTCCTTTCATCTCACACTCTTTGCATGTGTGGTTTATAGCTGTCCAGACGTCGTGTTTTTGTTTTCGCTTACCACATCTCTTACATTGATCATGGTACAGCTTTTTAGTCGTTTTAGAATTATTTGATAAGTCAGTGTATCTATGCGTTTCCATTTGTTTAATTTTAAAAATAGTATTATGTTCTTTCTTAGTAGCAACATTTTCATTTTCCGCTATTTTACGTGCACAGTCACGTGCAAAAATTTCAGAGAAAGTTAGCTCTCTCATGTTACCTTCAGTGACATCACGTAAATCAGGCCACCTTTGTTTTAAATCGACTTCCAGCTGTGTGTGGTTTAATCCAGTTGCAAATCGGTTGTGGAGCTCTCTCTCTAGTAAATCTCCTTCATAGCCACAGTCTCTCGAAAGGTCCTTAAGCCGATTGGCATAGTTTTCCATGGATTCGTTGGTTTCCCTTGTCGAGTTCCAAAAATCCATCAAGGCTCTGTATCTCGTCTTTTTAGATCTATATAGGTCCAATAATTATGTTTTCAATGCATCAAAAGTTGACGTATGGAAGTTAGGTGTTAAAGCTATCTTTAATTCGTGGTAAATTTCAGGTGATAAGCAGTTAATGAACAGGTCTTTTTGAACTTGGGTTGATTCTTCGCCCCATATTCGACATTTTTCTTCAAACAAATCTATAAAATTTTCTGCAGTAGTAATGGAAGGGTTAAATTTTTCACATTTGAAATTTTTGATTAGGAAATGTTTAGATGTCGAAGGTTCGGTTTTATCACTATTATGAGTTAAAGGTACCTGATGTTGTTGCTGTTTAACAATTTGTTGGAGAAGCGCTGTTAGCAGTTTCTGTTGTTCCTGTTGTGTGGACAGAAAAGCTGCAAATTGTTCAGCGTTCATTGTGTAGAGCTTATAATATTCTATTTTGCGCTCGTCGCCATTGAAATAAAGCTAATACTTAAATAAAATTATACTTTTATTTCTATCTTACAAGTTGACGTAAAACAGAATGACAGTTTTAAAAACACAATTGTTAAGTAAAAAGAATGTAGTATTAAAGGAGTATATAACAGAAGCCAAGTTTCCTGAAGGGCTATTATGTCTGAGTCACAACATAAATCCCGTATACTGTCAATCGATCGCTTCACATTTTTACAATTAAAACTAACTAGTTTATAAGTACTTTTATCCATTAACCGTTTTGTTTGGGCCGTTATTGGAGCGTGCTTGCCCATTCGAAGAATTCATTTTGAAATGTACAAAACGTCTAAAGATAACGTCTTTTGGCCACAGACTGCTGTCCATAAACAGATGTTCCTGTGATTCAACCACAAAGAGTTAAGAACATTATACGTGGCCTGTTTTTGTATAGCAATCCTTTCGAATCTAATTAACACATCAGTTTTACTAAATATATATTTCTCTATATCACTCTCAAGTGTATCAACGTGCACGTTAGACAGAAATATCGGAATCTTTCTGTCCGCTGCTTTAAAGGTACCGGTTGCCGCATTATCGCTTGCAATACCTCTTCTGCCTAACAAACGATGTCTATTAGAGGATTAACGGTTCTTCACTAAAGTCCACTGTCCGTCAATCTTAGATTTCTGTTCGAGATTACTTTTGCAATTACTCAATATTGCCTTTTATAGCTCCCGGCCTTGGTTAATTCACTACTTACGTTGTTATTCGTTTGCTCGGTATTGTTTCGAACAGCTGACTGTGATAACGGTGCCGGTGACGTCACCAGCGCAGATTTCAACGCCTCGCCTTCCTTGCAAGTATGCGGTGACGATATAACAGCTGTTGTAGATACTTTTTTAATGTTATAACTACCCTCAACTTGTTGGAAAGATAATTTTTTTTCACAAGTATTCTCCAGGGTCTTTCTTAACGTTGAAGATGAATCAGCAGTCTTGACCCCATTGACGACCGCAAGATCTCCCAATGACTCTCTTCCGCTCTCTAAATTATCCAATATATTTATGGTTTCCTGCTGGGACCTGGATTTTATTGTCATCACTAGCCCTTTCACATCCTTGATCTCCTTACGAACCTCTTCGAGGTGTTCTAGTTTTGCAAATGTATCTTTGAACTTATTCAAAGCAGCACGCATAAGAGTTAGTCTTTTGAGAAGGTCCGATACGTCCAAGTGATTAAATGTTATAGGCGGCAGTTTTTCCAGATTTCACGCTACAAAAACTGGTATCAGATCCGGATCGAATAATTTCACTCAGTGATCGGTTTCCTTTGCCCTGCCCTTTCCGTGTCGGTTTATGTTTATCTGCTGGCAAGGATTCAAAAAGTAACAGTTTTGATTTTTCTATTTCCTGTGCGCGCACGGGACTGATAGATGAGATACCTACCTCTTTCCAGAAGAGCTTAGCATTATCCCGGAAATTGGACGACAACCTTTCAGCCGCTTTCATTCTGCACCTTTCACGAGCATCTTTTATCAGTGACTTCGTGCTAACTTTTTGCAGCTTGTATCTTTTTTCATATTGAAATCATTCCGCGAGGCTAAGTAATCCAACCATGCTTTCTTCTTTAATCGAACGGCTTCTTACACTTCTTCATTCCACCATGCACACGCTTATTACTACTGCCTCTTTTCGTTTGTCCACACATTACCACAGCGGCATATTCGAGTTCTATGAACATCGATGACATTTGCGCAGTACAGGATTTGGATCCGAGATTTGTGAATTGCGCTACAGAAGCGTTTATTATATCAAAATAATTTCAATTTTGAAGTTTTAACAAGCAGTAGCTGTTTGGATAATGATTTCTTCCATTCGATGCAACAACGATCAACTGCAGTTCAGTACATTTTAAGTTACTCTGTGAAGTACAGCATTTTTATCCAGTCAAGCATGTATCTTCGAGTCTGATCAGTAGTGTATCTTAGCACCTATCGTAGCGATCCACCTAAACTGCCACCATTGGTGTGAACGTATAAACTAAAATTATCCACTTTTGGTAGGAGTATATCCTCGAAATGGTAACACGTACATTCGTTCACTTGGATAATTCATTCTGGCACTTAGCTAGTAACTAGGCTTTAGCCTACATAACGGTGTGAAAGTACTTTAAATAAAATCTATAAAAAATATAAAATAAATAATGACTATATAATATAAATCTAATCTATTTAGTTAAATAGTTTAAGGTATGGTAGACTTTATATTTATAGGTACTTCTATGCCCCTTAAATAACTGCGGCGAGTAGTGGCATTTGTCTTAACCGCAAGCGGTGTGTGTGTAACACGCCTTTATGGAATGACATTACAAAGTAAATGTTGCTATTTTTCATAAAAAAATGGCAGACTAAAATGTCGTAAGCTTTTCTTTTCTACAAATGAAAAGTTTATAGCAGCAATTTACTGAAGAATTATAATGCTATTTCAAGTGATTCAGAAAGTTAATGCGATTTTCTGAAACAATTATTTAGCTATTAATTGTCGTGAGTCATGTTTTTTATATTGACTGAATACTACGTGGTTATGATGATTTCTTTTGGAATTGCAGATCTGTGAAATTAATTTACGTATGGTAAAATTCCATAGCATATAATGTATTCATTTTTCAGAACTTCAGGCTGTATTTGTATTTAATGTATGTATGATATTTTTGTTTTAGGTGGCGTAAACATCTAGTTACATATGCAAGTGTACAACGGTGCAAACGCTAATAAGAAGAATATTCTATTGAAAACAGTGAATAAAGATAACATGAGCGCTGGTAGTGCGACATTGGATCATGAACTGGCAAGCACGCGGCGCTTACTGTGGGGCGACCAAGTGAAGGATGATGTATTCCGGCGCTGGGCACAAGGATTTCAGTTCAGTCCAGACGAGCCCAGTGCCCTCATCCAATTAGAAGGAGGACCTTGTGCAGCTATTGCGCCCGTCCAAGGTTTTCTGCTCAAAATACTCTTATCAGAAACACCAGGACACAATTTTCATGACTTGACATCAGAGAAGTGTAATTCACTACTGGTTAGGGCTGTGTGTACAATATTAGGTCAGTGCCTTGCTCCTAAATACAATGTTGCTGTGTACAGGAAAAGTGAACCTGATGCAGAGACCAGCGGTGGTAATAATGTGGAGGGGCACTCCAATGCAGTGTATGAGACTATAGAACAATTCCATCGGCGAATAGAAGTTCATCCATTTCAGAGTTTATCTGAAGTGGAATCTTTCTACACAAGGAACATTAGAATACTGAAAGACAAGTATGGTGTTCTACTCCTGTTGTATAGTGTTATTCTTAGCAAAGGAATCTCTGTAGTCGAGGCAGAACTGTCGGAGCTGTCAGATCCCCTCATACATTCAACGTATGGCTATGGTTCACAAGGACTTATTAATTTAATGCTCACAGGAAGAGCTGTAGCACATGTATGGGATCATGACCAAGTTGTGGGAGGACTAAGACTGCGTGGTATTGAAAGACAGAATGACATAGGTTTCCTTACTATTATGGAACACATGCAATATTGTACAGTAGGGTCATTTTATAAAAATCCCAAGCATCCTGTGTGGGTGTTAGCCTCTGATACACATCTCACAGTATTGTTTTCTCTTGAACGAAGATTAGCAGCACCGGAAACAGTTGGTGAATCAGCAGAGCGTATTTTTCGCTCTTTTGACCCAGAGGGTAATAATTTTATCCCTTCAGCTGCATTACAAGACGTATTATGTGCTGCTGATCTTGTTAGTGAACCTGAGTATGTAGAACTGATGAGAAGGAAATTAGATGCTGAAAATTTGGGCATTATACTTCTAAGTGCATTTATGGATGAATTCTTCCCAGGATGTGAACGTGGTGCTCCTGACACATTCACACTTCACCATTATAATGGCCTACTTCGAAGCAATCCAGGCACTCGCGTCATATATCATACAGGTCGCGCCGCACTACTAGAATGTCCTATGCATGCTGCTAGTACTGATGCTATGTTGACATGTTTACAGACTAAATGGCCGAGCATTGATGTAGTCTGGGACAATGGGCAGTCCCCTTCACTCAACTAACATAAGCCTCTACCTGACAACCCTTGCTTGGAACTCGTACTGTGACTCAGTAAAGAATTGAAAGTACCTTTAGATATGTTAAATATGTCACTGAAAATTCCATTACTTTATTGTATTAACTTATGTATATAAATTGTACTGGATGGATTATATTGAGGCTCCACATGGGTGTGTCTCGCACTGATATAGACAGCTATTTTGCATAAATTTTTCAATCATGATAAATATAATTAGATGTCAGCACAGAACTGCCTGATCTCACAGTGGACCCTAAGCAATATGGCATCATGTAGTGTGTGACAGATCCAAGGTACTTGTGTATATGAGTGATCTGATGGCTTCAGCTGTAAGTTTTAGGGTAGAAGCTAGGGTGAAATATAATTTTACTATGCTCTATTTTTGTGAAATGGTTGATTTCTAAATTTGAACCAGTCTGGTAGCTGTTAACTTATTTTCATATTATGAATGAGTGGAGTGTAATGAAAATTGGTCTAGGTCATGTTCCAATTACCTATGTATGGAGTGGGTAATGCCAACTTCTGTCTATGAAATGAGCACAGTGATGTTCCATGCTATGTATAATATCTTCAAAAACACAAAAATGATACAAGCTTATGCTAAGTTAACACAATTTTGTTTTACTCATAGACATTACACTTCTAGACTAGTTGTGATAGATTGTCACCTATATTGTTAATATTTCTGTAAAGAGCCACAAAATATTTTGACAATACCATATTACATCTACTGTATGCTATTTTATTTATATAAAATATATTCTAAAATAATTTTCCATTATTTAGCTAACTAGAAAATGCCTTCAGGCTAGCTTATGTAATGAATAGGCTTCTAACCGACCCCAACCCAAACCTACTAAGATGTACCTGAATCGTTAGCTAGCTTGTTAGGAATGGAAATTTGGAAATATTTTCTATCAAAAGTGAAGTTGTACTTATGTGGACCAACAGATGACTGTCTTTTACACAGGGCTTCTCCGGTTAGAATTCAGTTGATTTAAGTTAGTTATAAAATTTGACTTGATTTCTTAATTTTATGTACATAGTATTTATCCTTCAAAACTTATTGCTTTCAATACTTAGTAGCAAATGTTTAACTGTACATGCCCTTGTTTCGAGAATTGGCATTTTGTATAGCTATACACAAAGTGGGCAACTAATGACTGCACCAGATCACAGTAAACTTAGTGAGATCATGTCTGAAATTTAGATAGGCGATTTCCAAACCCTCCATTCTGTTTGGAACTATTATTAGTTCAATCTTTAATTATAATTTAATATAGTACATAAAAATGTTTTATATTTCTTTTGTCGAATTCATGTAAAATAGCTGTACACATTGGTATTGCATTATAGAGTATATTGAAAGATATTTTCAGTTAGTCATAAATAGTGTAACATGCTTTTTTAATTACAATATGTGGGTTTTATTTTGTGACTTTTTCTATTTTCTGCTGTGGCCGTTGTTATCTTTTGTTAAAGTATCTATGTGAATTTTGATTTCTTATTTGATTGGTCGGTTATCGAAACTAGCTATTGATAACACTAGCACAAAGTTCCTGGGTGGTGGTTAGCGATGGGCAGAGGGTTTTAAGCCAATGAGACAAAAAATTAATCCGATTTTTATGGTAGGAAACTCAAATGAGGGTTTTACTTTTATTTTGAAAGTTGACCCCCCCGGCTTCACCCTTGACATACTTTGAACTCCCGTCGCACCTATTTAATCCATAACTACAAAATTTTGCCCGATTTGTCGACATTTATTGTTACTGCTCCGCTCCGCAGGGTAGTAGCGTGATGATATATAGCCTATAGCCTTCCTCGATAAATGGGCTATTCAACACAAAAATATTTTTTCAAACCCGTCCATTAGTTTCTGAGATTAGCGCGTTCAACCAAACAAACAAACAAACTCTTCAGCTTTATAATATTAGTATAGATCACCGTTTTATTGTGTAAAACAAGTTGGGGATTTATTTTACTGTCCGTCAAGCCTTATCCCCGAAGGGGTGGCAGACGCATATTATACGCCCGCTTTTCACCATGTGTATTCCTGTCCTCCGTAATAGGTGGTGAACCTATTGCCGTGTTGAAATAGACGCAAGTTTTAGGCCTTCAACTTGACCTAACGACTGCCATGGTAATGGCAACCGGGACCAACGGCTTAACGTGACTTCCGAAGCACCCATCCGTGACCAGCCATAGCGAAACTTGCTTAACGTAGTGATCGTTTAGAGTCCGTTGGACCACGAGCGTTTCAAATGTTATATGTTTAAATACCCAATAACAACAAAAAAAAAACAGTACCTATTTCATTTGTATTTTAACAATCAATAGTAAACTCGGTAAACAATCAAAATTAATACGAAACTATATTTTATTATAATGATTAAAGATCACTGTCGGCTGCCTATCCTCTTAATGTATTCTAATCGGATGGAAGTTGACGCTTGTGACTGCTGCGGTGGAAAGGTATACTTATAGATAGATAGATAAGTTATTTGTTAGCACACAACACAAAAGGACATAGCAAACACATAAAATTACACACAGATAAAAACAAAATGCAAATAAAATAAATAAAAATGACAAAAATAAACAAAAGCCGAGTCCGTTATTTCCTACTTCGTTTGGGCAAATTTTATGTATGGCTCTGCACCGCGTTTGATATCGGTGGCTAGGTACAGTGCTGTGTGACTAAAAGGCCACAGCTCAGCATATGCTGCAAAATGTTTGCAGCTCCGATTTTCAGCTAAAGCCTCAGAGACTAGTACGTGTTTATATTTAAAATGCAGTACAGACGTAAATATGTCTTTATTTTTTGGAAAACATTTTGATGTTAACAGTCATATGACGATGTCAGAGTTTAAGCTAAATAGTCACAAAATAGAAATAGATTGAAAATTAATTAATAATACCTAATATAATTGAATTAGGAGTAATTTAATAGCTACAATAATATGGTTTGAATCAGATTTAGGGGAAATAAAATTTTATAATTTAAGCATGTCAATGCAATATAAATATGTCATACTCGTATAAATGTACCTACACAACAAATTCATTGGGTGCTGGACTTTTGTTGATATAATAGCATATCCCAACCACTTTTTCCAAAATCTTGGATCAGCATGGGAGGATACTTATAGGGCGGAGTTCCTTGATGTGCGTTATACAGGATTTTTTTAGGTATGGGTTTTACTTTCGCCATTTTTCAAGCCGTTGGAAACCCAGAGTCCGATATTGGTGCTAATTCTGTTGTTGAAACCACTAAACTAAATTTCTCTAATTTTTTTTTTATTTTTATTAAATGATTGCCAAATGCTATTCAGTTATTACGTTGAACTAAACTTGGTGATATTATAAACAGCACTAAATTTGTATCTGACATCACTAAAACTCCTTTTATGTGATAAAATTCAATAAAACATGTTTTTAGATGCCGACTAACTTAGTGATTGAACTGTCTATGTAAATTTTTCACTTTTTGTTGAATTTTATCACATAAAATGAATTTTAGTGATGTCAGATACAAATTTAACGTCACACAAAAGGACAGTGACCGAATCTGGCCTGAGCGCGGACAGCAGTTTTGGAAAGTTATAAAACTTGTAATAACTTTTATTTATTATACAATAAATATTAATGACAATTTGGTTGTAGCCACTTATCTGATATTCAAAACGAATTAAAAAATTATTTGTCTTGGCTTACAAACGGATATTATTGTGATTGTCACCCTTGTGTTGCATAAAATAAAAGTAATGCCAATAGTAGGGAGAATTAAAATTCGAAACTCCTTATTTATTAGTCACTACTATTTCATTTAATAACTGAAACTGTGCTCATTGTTTTGTGTAATTATTTTATTGTTTTTTAAAATACTTCAGTATTTTTAAAATACTAAATATGTTTAAATAAATGCATATTTTTATAAAAGATAAACCGTATTGGGTATTCTAGTTTTTATCTTCTAGCAACACTGATCAAACCTATCATCGAAGTCGAACGACCTTAAATGAAGTATTTACTTTATTAGGTATGTATTATTAAAGTGACCAACATACATATACATAGACAAGCTGTACCTAACTCCCGACTTCCCATTTATAATAATTTATTGAATATAATGTTATTCAGTATATTATTGTATTAAACTCTGCCCCCTTTTTGTTATTTATAATTACTACTGTATTACTTTTACACAACATAGCTTTCAAATGTTAAAACAATTGTTTTTAATCAGTTCAGTGGGCTAGCCAGTAGCTGCATTACCTGCAGGTGATATATGGCTTGTTGCCATATATTATTTTGGAGCCTCTTACATCAACATTTACCAACATGTTTGTTACATATAACTATTTAAGTACTTTTCATTGCCTTTTTTGTTTCAGTAAAGAGCATCTGACAGAACCTGTTATACTTGTTGGATATGCCCAGTGGGCAAGTTACTTGCAATCTGTAAGGACATAATAATTTTCAAGTCAAATAACAGAACCCAGAAGGATCTGCCAGATCCTTCTGGGTTCCAAAAGAATCCATCTTTTTGCCAGATTTGAAGAGAGCCGCTGATACTCTATTACATTGATTTTTCTCCTGGACTGTAACTATGAAGAGAGTTATTAAGTTTCTAGGTGACTCAGAGTACATACATAAACAAAGTATATATGATATATACTACAGCAATGTCTGATTTGCCCATTCCATTTATAATTTCCTTATACTATGGTGACAAAAAATAATGCTTTTTTTATTTTCTATATAATATTTGATGTAGTATTTTAAAGGCTAAGTTATACTAAATAAAACAACCAGGATCATAATATGGTAAACACAAGAAATAATTATTCATATTTATTGTTGAAATGTGCACAGATAGAACTAGCAAGATTTTGGGCATGATTCCTTTTAGCTGTCAACTGCAGATTATTAAGAGGTAAAAATATAGCAAACAAAATATGATTTTATGCTTAAATATGCCAAATAAGCAAAAACATATTTTGTTAATTTTAATAATTCCAGGTATCGGCTCGGCTTGCAATACATTAACAATAGGGATCATAACTACCTGCTCGGGACTAACTGAGTTTGTTGGGCGCTATCTTAGAATTTTGTACACTTATTATACCTTTTTAGAAAGCTAAGGAAACAAGGAATTTAATGACATCGTTTGTACGACCAGTTAGGAGTGGATATTTTTCACTAAAATCAATTGAAATTTCGATAAAGCAATTTTTTTTTTATTGTTACAAGTTTTAGCTCTCATAACTCTAAAATTTTAACTGATTCATAACATTTGATGTTTTTATTTTATGGATAATTTATCCAGCAATCAGATAAAATAAAAATAAAATCCATGCATCCAGTATTTATTTATATTTTTAAGGATTTCTCTTGAATTTTGGTAATTTTCCTAAAAAAGTTAAAGTATCGTGTATTTCCGAAACCAGTAGATTTCGACCAGGTGTTCCACACATTTTTGAACATCCCATGGGCTGTACTCTTACCCCCTTAAAACAATTACACCTATTTAAAGTCACCCTGTATATGAAAATGACATTGGTAACCTAGACACCATAAAACTTTTTTGTTTGCTACTATCATGTTTGTGATGTGGTACTTAACTTGGGTAAGGTATGGTGAAAATATTACTCCTCCAGCTCAATCCTAGACATTGTTTTACTAACATACAATACATACAATTCCTCCAGCTCAATCCTAGACATTGTTTTACTAACATATGAAGATGATAATGATCACATTTGAAAATTAAATTGAGAATAAAACCTGCAGTTTTATTTTATTTTTATTTATTTTTTAAACTACCTGGCTACAAAAAAATCTATATCATGGGTTTCTACATAGTCTCTAGCTATGTAATAGCAGTATTTTGAAGGCGCTACAAAATTGTCCGCGTCGAGGCCAAAACTCCATAGACAGTGGCTACTATCCTTTAGACGTTTTCACTAAAATTAGACGTCACCTAAATAGGTGACGTCTAATTTTAGTGAGAATATACTAATTTTAGTGGGACGTCTATTAATTTTAGTAACCGTTTGAAACGCGAAACCTTTAAAAACGTTGTAACGTGAAAAATGTACATAAGCAGTTCAATCACCAAGTTAGTCGGCATGTATTTTCATTCGACTGTCTAGGTACATTTTTCACGTCTTGTTCAATTTTATCACATAAAATGAATTTTAGTGACATCAGATACAAATTAAGTGCTATTTATGATATCACCAACTTTAGTTCGACTTAATAACAGAATATCATTTGGCAATCTCTTAACAAAAATTAGGAAATTTTAGAGAAATTTAGTTTAGTTATCTCAACAACAGAATTAGCACCATTGACTTATTCACTATAAATGTGATCAATTCGAGAGTAAAAGGAGTCAGCATTAAGATTATGTCCAGTCACCCCATCGTACCCAGCAGCATTTGACTGTAGTTCCTTGATTATCCGATATATTGTAAAAGGACTCGACATGTTTCAAAGCAAACGTTGCCGTACTAAATCTATGAAATTCAAAGTATGTAAGTTGAGACAGTGTTATAGGTCGCGCGGCGAATGATGAGCTCTGTAAGAAAGTGGAAGGGGAATCCGCAGAACTCATAAATTAGGTCTAATTGGCGGGGTGACAGGGGGTGAAGGGCGGGAGTGTAGGAGCGTGGACGCAGGAGTGGTCGAAATCCTACACGCACAATAGGGCACAGCTGCACACTACTCCGCGATACGTCGGCACGTGTTGTCATTAGTCTCGGTACTGTCACGCACATAAAATATTCTACTCTTTTTGACAAATCTTTTAATAGCGTATTGAGGTTTTGATGCCCCGAGAAAATAGTCTGTCCAATCTGGACAAGAAAAAAAAATGGTTTAATATGTATATGGTTTGATCAAATATTTTTACCAATTATAATTATATAACGCAGTGATAGTGCCAACGTTGCTTTACGGTAGCAAAACCTGGGTATGTCAGAAGATGCATGAAAGTAAATTACATGCTGTGGAGATGCGATCACTTCGAAATTTGTGCGGCGTAACTTTGGCCGACCGAATACGTAACGAAGTGATACGCAATATGGCAGGTTTGAATGAAAATGTCAGCGTTAAGCTGGAAAAGGGTGTGCTTCGTTGGTTTGGACACGTCCAACGAAGGAGTGGAGAACGATTGACGAAGAATATATATTGTGCGAAAGTAGAGGGTAGAAGGAATCAGGGTGGGTCGAGATTTGCATATGAAGATCACGTGAGCAGATTGCTCAAAAACGGAAAAGTCTAAAGTACTCGGATACCCAGTGCGTGTATGAAGCGGTTGATAAATCTTAAGGAAGCGAAATCAGTATGCATGGATCACGAAGCCTGGCAATCCTGATCTCCAACCAACTAATCCTCTCTGACTACCCCGTCAGGGATACAGCGTGAAGATAGTTAGTTTAAAATTTTCGACAATTTCATTTGTTTTATACATAAAAAAATTAAAATCACGCCTATCATTCACCGGGGTAGGCAGAGACTTCTTCCATTTCTTTTACTTTAAATAAGTATTGTCAGTGTCACACACATTTTATACCTATTTCTACATTTAAATATTACAATAAAAATGTTATTTTTTTAATACGATCACTGAAAAATAAATGAAATATCTATCATGGTTTAATATTTTAACGCAAAATACTTTGAACTCACTTGTTGTAAATAATATAACCCTACTTACGTACCTACCTACTCGTACCTAAGTTATAAAAAAAAAATGTTTAATGGTTCAAAGCAGAGTCGTATTAAACTTGATTCTTTGTGTAAATATATTGTGCGCGATTATACATGCGCAAACTATACCTACTAATTTTTGTCAGAGCTCATCATTCGCCGCGCGCACCTTTGTATCTCCAGGAACATTTAAAAAATGATCGTTAATGACATTTAGATCATTCATATGTATCGGCAAGTCATTTGATTTTAGTGGCAAAACTCTAGATTTCAAATTTTTCCACAGTTGTTTTCATTGGTGTATGTGGTTGTTTATATGATCTGCAAAATATCGTTTATTGTCACTATGAAGTGCTATTTCTACTTGCTTTTTAAGTCTTTATAGTATTGCTTATGTATTTCTGATTTAGTACGTCTATACCTGTTTAAAGCTGTATTACGTAAGTGCATCATAAACCTAACATTACTTGTTAGCCAAGGAGCAGGTTTCTCCTTCAAAGTTTTTGTTTTTAAAGGAGCGTGTAGGTCATACAAAAATATTACTGCACTATTGTAGTTTGTCACGAGATCGAAAATATCAGTGAAGTCTTGAACTTTGGTCAATATCGGCCAGTGTCCTGTAATGTACGGTTCTAGGTTTTATCTTAGGTTTTGCAAAAAAGAACTCACACATCACCAGTGCATGCCCTTGCGTTATCCTAACAACCTGTTACTGTGACACAGGTTGTTACTGTACCTACACATTTCACTAATAATTCTGCTACTCTAATAGATTTATTCTGTACCAATGCTTCAGTCCGCAATGTTGCTGTGGATTCTGTTGGTTATACAGGTATATAGATTCAGTATATATTATACTTCAAATAGAAGACACAGCATTAATTTAAAGAAGTCAATTGGAGTCCCAAACTATCTATCATGGGCTCAGGGCCCAAGGCCTAAGACTTAGGGTCCAAAAACTTGGTGAAATGAAATGAAAAATTTATATTCATGTAGGTCACAGAGTTGCATTTATGAGCGTCAAGATTATTGCTTTTACATTTACTGCCAGATTCGCAAAACAATAGGTTAGACCCTAAAGTAAAACTAACTCTAAACCCTTAGAGTACCTAACGCAGAGCCTTAGCAAATATCTGGCAATAAAATTCATGGCCACTCTTTTCTAACCACCTGTAATTACATTTGTTTTATTTACATGAAATTTGAACAAATTATATAGTAATGAGTTTATACAAAAGAAACAAAATCGAATCAAAATGAGAGCGATACTAATTATTGGTCTAGGCCCTAGACTCAGGACCCTGTACCCTAGACTCTAGGGTACAGGGTCCTGAGTCTTGGCTCCAGTGTCTTAGGTAGGAAGTTCATGCTCCAGGACCTAGGACCCAAGGCCCTGGGTCTGGGGTAAAGACATGCTTTCCATTGACGGCATTCATTGCTATGCAGATATAGTACCCGCAAAAGCCCCATTTATTGTAGCGCCGCCACGGCACACCTTTTTCCACCTCCTATAGTATTGGGACCATTGGTATTGAGATCTCTAGTGACGTCCAATACCCTAGTCATTTATAGGACAGTAGCGCCTAGCGCGGCAGTAGTTTACTGCAGATCAAACACTGCTCATCTATAAGTCGCAAGTGCAGCCACACATGAAGTACTGTTGTCACTTTTAGGCTGGTGCACCTGAATACCAGCTTCGATCTTTCGACTCTGTAGAAGGGCGTGCTACGAGGATTGTCGACGATCTTCTACTAGCGAGCGATGTCGAACCCCTTTGCGACAGGAAAGACTTTGCCTCCTTATTTGTGTTCTCTCGCCTGTACAACGGTCTGTGCTCTGAGGAGTTGTTTGAAATGATGCCCACGGCTACCTTCTATCATCGCACCGCTCGCCATAGACTCACTTCGTCCGGAGCGCACGCATACGGTTAGGTTCTATCGGACCTATTTACCGGTACCGGTATCGGACCTTTATTCCGCGTACGCTTAGATTGTGGAATGAACTCCCTGCCTGGGTTTTCCCGAACCTCTACAGTATGGGGTTCTTCAAAGGGGGGTCTTAGAAGGTTTTTAAAGAGTCAGCAGCGTGAGTGCTGCACTTCTGGTGTTGCAAAATTCCATAGGCTAAGGTGACCACTTTCCATCAGATGGGTCCGTATGCTTGTCTGCCACCAATGTGGTATTATAAAACACATTTCATAGTCCTGGCTCCAGGGCTTGGGTTTTACGGTCCTGAGCCCTGGCCCTTGGGTTCTAGGTAAGGAGTTCAGGCTCCAGGGCTTAAGACCCAGGCTTAGAATCCAGACCACATGTTGATGATAATTTGATGTCACAAAAAGAATACATTAGGTTCATACAAAAGTACGAATATGTTAATTAATAAAATAAGAAAAAGTAAAAGAAAAATCAATTATTGCTAGAGGGTTGCAGTGTAGAGGAGGGAATCGTATGCCAGGCGTCATTGTTTTCTAAATACTGTTTCACATTAACTTACCAAACAGTAAGTAATAATATTTCCTATGCGCAGGTAACAAAGACTTCCAAATCTAACTCGCAGCCACAAATGTTTGGCCAGCCCAGCCAACTAACGACAGAAGAAAATATAAATAAGATTTTAAACCTTTTAACAACATTCGACAATAGGCTTAGGAACCTGGAAAGTAGTGCCAATCAACTACCTGAAAATATTATAAATCAAATATGAAAAACACGTTAAAAATTATGGCATGGAACGCAAACAGGCTCCTTGAACATTACAACGAGTTGAAAGCAGTCCTAAACACAGAACAAATTGATACGAGTATATATGCCTTATATCAGAGTCCCACTTCACCAGAGAATCCTATATTCAAATTAAGGGTTATAAAGTACACCACGCACTCCATCCCAATAACATTGCAAGGGGTAGCACTATAATTATAAAAGAGCATATCTACCACCACTTACAACAGAAGTGTAAAGAACCTTTTGCACAAACTATAACCGTTAGCATTAGAACCAAAAGTCGTATTATATTATAGTGGCAGCTATATATTGCCCTCCACGCTATAATATGAAAACAGAGCAGTATAATTACATATTGAATGGTTTAGGGAATACATTTATACTAGGAGTTGACTTCAATGCAAAGAATACACATTGGGGGTCAAGACTCACAAACACTAAAGGAAAGGAATTACTTTGTGCCATTAGAGAAAACGAAAGCAATGTGATTTCAACAGGAAAACCCACTTACTGGCCAACTGATGTTCATAAGCTTCCAGATCTTTTTGACTTTTTCATTTTAAAAAATCTATCTAAAGCATTTATTGATATACATGAGGGATATGATATGAACTCAGATCATTCACCTATTATACTAACTGTAAGTGAAACAGTTGTAAAAAAAGAAAGAACTCCAGCACTTGTTAATAAAAATACAGATTGGGAACAGTTTAAATGTGATTTAGACTACTTTATAGACCTCAAAGTACCACTAAAAAGTACACATCAGCTAAATCAAGAAGTTGACAAATTCATCACTGATATTCAACGATGCGCTTGGACAAATACTCCTGATACTAAAAGAAGGGTAGCGAGTCATATTTATTCATTAGAAATAAGGAATCTCATAATAACAAAAAGAGCTCAAAGTAAGAAGTGGCAACAGTCTAGATATCCCCCTCATAAAAACATATTATATCATCTCACAAAACGCTTAAGTAAAGTCATTCAGAATTATCATGACGAATCTACAAATAACTATCTTAGTACATTAACCAGTAATAGTTCAACAAATTATTCGCTATGGAAAGTTACCAAAAAATTAAATAAACCGATCATACATTGTCCACCGATTAAAACTAGAACTATTCGGCAATGGGCCATAAGCAATGAACAGAAGGCAACGAGGTTTGCTGAGCATTTAGAGTAAATAAAAATAAAAATAAAATGTTTCAAAAATAAACGATGAATAAATCACTACAGATATAATGTTAAGTAACAACAGTCAAGATGATTTTGAAATAAATCTCGTGACACCAAAGGAAGTTAAAAATAAAATCAAAACGTTGGTTAAAAGGAAATCACCAGGTTACGATCTCATCACTAGTGAAATACTGGAAAACCTCCCAAGGAGAGCTATAGTAAAACTGACGACTCTTTTCAACGGCGCAATTCGACTAAAACATGTGCCTAACATATGGAAAGTTGCTGAAGTCATCATGATACCTAAACCTGGAAAACAACCTCACGAAGTAACCTCGTATAGACCAATATCACTCTTACTAGTGCTATCAAAATTATTTGAAAAACTTCTTTTAAGGCGATTGAAACCGATCATAGAAGATAGAAAATTAATTCCTGATTACCAGTTTGGATTTAGGGAAAGTTTGCTCAGCAGTCTTTCTAGATGTAGCACAGGCTTTTGATGAAGTTTGGCACACAGGTCTTATAAGCAAATTAAGAAAAACGCTACGAAAACAACTTGCAGACATCTTAGAATCTTATTTAACAGAAAGAACTTTCAGAGTTAGACATGAGACAGCATACTCAAACCTCAAACAAATAAAAGCTGGAGTACCGCAGGGAAGTGTCCTTGGTCCAATTTTATACCTGTTATACACCTGTGACATCCCAGAATTACATAACAATTTAATTGCCACATTTGCTGATGACACAGCAATAATGGCAACTAGAGTTACTCGCAAAGAAGCAGTAGAAAAAGTGCAAATCGCAGTCAATTCTATTATCAGTTGGACGAAAAAATGGAGAATAAAACTTAACGAATCTAAATCGATTCATATAGACTTCACTAATCAAAGGTCTAGCTATGAACCGATATACATAAATGACCACATAATACCATATGAAAATACGGCAAAATACCTGGGCATGACCCTAGATGCAAAGTTGCGCTGGAAGGCTCATGTTAAAAAGAAACGACAAGAACTAGACTTACGCTATAAAAAAATGTACTGGCTACTGGGTACCCATTCCAATTTATCAGTGCATAACAAAGTACTCTTGTACAAGCAAGTTCTCATGCCTGTATGGACATATGGTATTCAACTTTGTGGGTGTACCAAACAAACGAATGTACATAAATACAACAATTTCAAAATAAAATACTAAGGAGTATAGTAAATGCTCCTTGGTATATCAGAAATGAGGATATACACCGAGATTAAGGAGTGGACCTTGTTGCTAAAGTTATAAGGAGATATGCCGAAGCACATTAACGAAGGCTTCATCAACATGTGAATGTCGAAGCTATTCAACTACTAGACACCGTAAGAAGATTAAGAAGAACTAAACCATTTGAGTTAGTATAGTTACAGTTAATATTAGTGCAGTGCAGTGAGTGCTACAAGAATAAGTGAGTGCCCAAAGAACACATGAAGAAAGTGATATTCTACTCCAATAGAGACAATAAGAAAAGTGACATTGGTCACATTCTTAACATTATAAGTATTTAGCAAATTAAGTTAAAACTAAGTTACTTATTAGCTTAACGGCTAGATTATAATAATAATTATGATGTAATATTTAATATAATAATTACAACATAATAGAAAAAAAAAACATTGTAATCAGTTTTGGACACGAGTATTTGCTTAACTAATGGTTTAGTCCTGGGTCAGAAAAAATATTCGTGTGATTCACAAATATTTGTTTCGGAGTTTGGGTGTTTGCTATAATATGTATGTATTTAGAAATATATAACTTTGTTTTTTTCTGTTCCGTGTATATACGTATGTTTATTAGTCGTCTAGATTAGATCCCATAACACAAGCTTATATTAGCTTACTTTGGGCTAGACGGAGCTGTGTAAAAAAAAGTGTCCCACAACCTCACCGAGTTACCCACAAATGATTTATTGGTTGTTGCAAGTCTAATGCCAGGCGCGACAATTTTATTCTTGTGACGTGTATTTATATTATATATTTCAATTAAGTATATTATTTTCTAAAACTAGTGCATTTATCTTGTTTTATGTGCGGGAGTGGTGGTTTCTTGGACATAAAAGTTGTGTTAACGTGCTATAGTGAAAGACAATGATATATATGCAGTGAAATGCTATTTTCTCTCTTGCCGTCAAAAGTCCACTGAGAACCTCAGTATAAGAATCACCATTATACTGAGGGCAAGGACCAGGACCTAGGACTGAGGACACGACATCGACAAAGACTGGACAGGACTAATTAGAAGATAAGATTGAAGAAATAAGATTTGACTAAAAGGTCTTCGTAACCAGGCCATAAAGTAATTATAAAAAAAACTAATAACAACATCAAATTTTGAAATATTATTTATTAAAAAAATATGTCTTTAGACGACCTAGAATTTAGCAAATATGCAATAAATTATGATCCTATTAAGATCGGTTCTATTGATGGTAAATACCTATGTGTATTTCTAAATTAGAAAACGTACTTCTTACTTAATATGTAAAGTGAGGGTTAAAGAATATTATATTTCAACATAAACTACCGTACACTAATATATATTATGTATTATATAAATGTTTGATTGTATTTAAACTTAAATAACTTAACTATCTTTACGCTGTATCCCAGACGGGGTAGTCAGAGAGGACAGATCGTATTTAAGTATGTATATTTGTTTTTATATGTAGGAATATGTATATATGTATGTAGGTATGGTGTGAATGTTTATTTAGGTATATGTATGTATCTTTATGTGTGTATATGTATAAATGTATGCGTTGGAATCTACTGGTATTATATGTCACCAAACTTTAAGCCCTATAATAAATCTCAATACAGTCTTGTCCATCTAAAGGTTGCCTGGAAGAGATTGCCGCTTGCAATAAGGCCACCCATTGTACTTACTATATATAATATTGATTTCTTAGTTTTTAAATTTATTCTTGGTGTACAATAAAGCATATTATTATTATGTCTCTTCTTCTTCACGGGTATCTTCTTTTTTTTTCTTATGAAGATACCCGGTCTTTTGGTAGGCTTACATGGGGACATATTGGTCCAACACGCAGAGGCCCTTTGAGAATTTTAATCTAATAGGAAATGGGACCCCCACTAAAGACAATCCACGCCCGCCTTATGTAGAAGAACGGTAATGGACTACCTCCAATGGGAGTTAAACTATTGTGAAATATGCTAACTACAAAATGGGCTATTGAGTTGGGTGTTAGATGTACTAGGTGATATGAACTATTGATTAAGACGGCGTCTGCCATTTTAATATATTATTATCAAAATGTTGGCAGACGGTGACTTGCCAACTCACTAGATGGGCCCCCTATACAATCGCCATAGGCATGATAAGCCTGTAAGGCGACAGAGGGCAACACCGGTGTGAGCGGCTTGGGGTGTCGAGCGGTGCGGCGCCGGTTTCACCTTCGCGGGGCAGGCCCGGAGCGGGCTTCCCCGTAGTTATGCCCTTGAAAATGACACTTCCACCCCCGAGCATAGAGCTCTGGCTCCCTCCCTCTGACCGGCCAATTAAGGCAAGCCAGAGTTGAGATTTGCTGCACTCCCGGGAGTAGCACTCTCACTGCTCTCCCGTTAGGCCATTAAATCCTAACCGGTGCAGAAGAGCAACAAAACTCTGAGGAATCGGGACCGATGTGTAGCCACACACATTCAGCTCGCCACAAGCTGCCCTGCGGATGTGAGCTTTTTAATAACTTTCTGATACATTTTTTTGTTGATATCAGAAAGTGGATGACTATATTATTATTATTATTATTATTAATATGTAAGTTTTTGTCATTGCTAAGGTTTGTGCCTGTGCATCAAAATATTTCTTCAATCCTTCCCCTGCTCTCACAAAACTGCTATCAAGAAACGCAAACAAAATCACCATGTTCATCACCCAAAGATTATATATTTGGTGGGAATTGAACCATCTACGGGGTAATTGTAGGGGCATCGAATAGTATGAAATTGCGCAAGACCACTGAATTACTACTGCGGTATCATCATATTGCAAATTTTCTGTAGCCCTGATAAAATCCTAAAAGCAACTGATCTAGTGGGTACAGATCATTGTGCTCAGGAAATACTCGAGGAAAAAAAGGTAGTCTATAAGACACTCGACAACAAACATACATTTAAGATGCATAAAATGCTACAAGGCCAAAATAGTTCTGATGTGGTGTATAACTACTATTGGAAGAGCTGTGAGCGGTGATTATTTTAAAGATATACCTACTAGATTATATAATTTTTGACTGCCTCTGTGGCGCAGTGGGAGTGCATCCGACTGCTACGCAAGAGGTTGTGGGTTCGATACACACCCAGGATAAAACTTTGTGTGATGAGCATGATGGTTTATTCTGTGTCTGGGTGTTATTTATCTATAAAATGTATGCATTTAGAAATATATAAGTAGGTATGTATTTCAGTTATCAGGTTACCATAGTACAAGTTCTGCTTAGTTTGGAATCATATGACGTTGTGTTGGTTGTCCCAAAGATATTTATTCATTTATTTATAATAATAATAATAATATTTATTAATTTGGTGTAAAGAAAGAAAAAACGTAAAAGCAATTAGAACACTAAAACATTTAATTAATTACACTAATTTTAATAACTAATCTGTCCTTATTCTTGCACCAAATGGGTGCCCAGTTCAGCATAAGTCAGGATGTATCCTGTTAGGGCCTGACGCTGGTTTTCAACTGGACCCCTATATGGTTGCGACTGATGATGCTGTGGTGAGTGCTTTTCGTCTGTGTACCCATGCATGCACAAACCTACGCAAGTAAACTGACACAAATACACACACATATATATATATTTATACTCGCAAACGTACATACACATATAAAGGCAAGATATACACATACACACAGTACTATATTTCAAAACTAACTACACAATTATAGTCAACATGATGTTTGTAATGTAACCTAATAATAACTTCATTTGGGCTAGATAGTGCTGTATATATGTTAGAAGAACATCAATCCTATTAATATTATACGCGTGAGAGTTAGTTGAGGGTTTGTTTCTCTTTCATGCACTAACTACTCAATGGATTTTGATGAAACTTTACAAAAATATAGATTACACATCAGAAAAACACGTAGGCTATTTATCCTGGGAACAAGTTCCTGTGGGAGAAGGGAAGGGAAAAACTTGTGTACGCGGGCGTAGGTGCGATCGTCAATTAGTATTTATAAAATTTATTTTAATACAGGAACAGACGCAGAACCACACGACCGTGGGATCCTTCGTGCACTGCACTCTGAATATACTCCAAGTAAATTAGCAAAAGGCCATGCAAACAACACTCTTTTTATTGGAAGACTTAATCCTAGAACCACAGAGGTAAGTAGCCATAGCATAGCTTTCATCATCATCCGAGCATCTGTCCCAGTGGCTCCAAATCTGCATCCCCTCATCGTCAGCATCCCCTGTAGTGAGACCATTGGCGCGCATGTCATCCCTTACGACGTCAAGCCAGCACTTCTTGGGTCTTCCCCTCTTACCGGGACCCGGCGAGGCCGACATAGCCAGACATTTGTTTCCTATGTAGCCCGGTAGTTGCCGAAAGATGTGACCATACCAGCGAAGACGATACTGTTGCAGCTTATCTACAATGTCACGGACTTAAAGGCTGCCGCGGATGCGAGAGTTCCTCACGCGGTTCATCCGCGTGACTTTACACATCCACCGCAGCATCTTAATCTCCGTGACACGCAGGTCCTGCTTGTGTCGCTCCAGTAGTGGCCACGCCTCACTGCCATGTAAAAGGACAGGTATAATGATGGTTTTATAGACCTGTCCCTTCAATCTGACCGGCAATTTTGGGTCACAAATGACACCAGTCATCTCGTACCACACGGCAGTAATGCGCGTCTTGACGTCGCAATCGGTGTCACTGGATGCGTGACATACAGATCCCAGTCCGTGCGCTGGACCAAATCATCGCCTATGCGGACGGATGTGTAATATGCAGTGTGTGTCAGTTACTAGCCTTAATGATTCTGGAGCGTAAACTTGAGGCGGATTTGGATCGTGCGCGATATGACGTAGGTGAGATTTGCAGATGTTGAACGCAGCACCGCGTCCATAAGACGGGCGCAATATATTCACTTACAATGTCCCAGTGTGCCAACGACAACAAGTAATGCTAAAATCGCCGGTACAAATAATGAGGTCCGACACCCATAAGTACAAATCGGTAGGGTTGGGCGATTCGTCAGCAGCTCTTCGCCGCCGCTTTGTAGTCCTATCCTAATTGCGGTATTATTTTGCAGGATACAGTTAAATCAGAATTCGAGTTATTTGGAAGAGTAGTGAACTGTCGGCTGGTTAGAGATATAGTCACAGGAAAATCGAAACAGTACGCTTTTGTGGAGTTTGAAAACACAGACAGTGTAGAAAGAGCATTGAAAAACATGCAGAGGGAGTACATCGACGGGGCGGAGATAATCCTGGAGCGCGAGGCAGGCCGGAGGCTGATCGGCTGGCGGCCGCGACGCCTCGGCGGGGGCTTCGGGGGAAAGAAAGAGTCTGGCCAGCTTCGGTTCGGCTGTCAAGATCGACCTTTTAGAAAACCAATTCTTGTTGGACAAAAAGGCAAAGATAATAAATTATAATAGCAATCTTATTTGCTTGCCTTATTTTTCCTTTTAACTTATTAACTCCGGCTAGGTAATACGTTGTTTTTAGCAAAAGGCAATGCAAACAACACTATTTTTATTGGAAGACTTAATCCTAGAACCACAGAGGTAAGTAGCCATAGCATAGCTTTCATCATCATCCGAGCATCTCCTGTAGTGAGACCATTGGCACGCATGTCATCCCTTACGACGTCAAAACAGCACTTCTTGGGTCTTCCCCTCTTACCGGGACCCGGCGGAGCCGACATAGCCAGACATTTGTTTCCTATGTAGCCCGGCAGCAATACAGCAAGTGAAAGAAATTATGTACCAAGGAAAAATGTTTAGGGCGAACGGAAGATGTGATTCGGATGTAGAATTGTGGCTAGCTGCCGGCAACATAGTTAACGGTGCTTTGTACCAGTTAGTCTCATTCACTGCTGGATCCCGTACCATATGCGTTTTCTTTATTTATCGCGTGTGCGTATTTCCGCAAACGGTGTGAGATTTGGACATACAAGCAGTGTGTGTCTTTTTGGGACAAAGACGCACCGGGGATGCACATCATCAGTGATAATTACATAAACTTAAACATTTGTTTATTAGATAACAATATAAAGCTTTGTTTGTTGTAATAAACATGTGACTACATAATAGGGCGGCACCTTTTAAAAAAAAAGCCTGGTTGAAGGCCTTATGGGCGGCTTGAAAATTTCAACAGCAGGTAGCCACAACCTGCGTCTGTCTATTTCAACACGGCAATGGGCTCACCAACCGATTACGTGGGGCAGGAATCCACACGGTGAAAAGTGGGCATATAATATCCCTCTGCCACCCCTTCGGGGATAAGGCGTGATGGATATTTATTTATATATTTATCTATCACGCCTTCCCCGAAAGGATGGCAGAAGCATATTATATGCCCACTTTTCATCATGTGTATTTCAAGCCGCCCATAAGGCCTTCAACATGACTTAACAACTGCCATGGTACTGGCAACCGGGACCAACGGCTTAACGTGCCTTCCGAAGTACGGAAACGCTCGCAAAAGTAAATGTCACAAAGTGGTCACCCATCCGAGGACATTGGGTCATAGCATAGTGAAAGTTGCGTAAATCAGTGATCGTTTACAGAACACTGAGTCCGCAGGGCCACGAGCACTTCTAATATATGGCTTTCATTCAATACAATATTGAATAATATACAATTATTGAATGAAAGCCAAACTTAAGCTGGTCCTAGCAGCCAATAAAGGAGGACCCAAAGTTCCAAGCTCACTGTTTGAATTGGGATGTAACTGGGAATACGCAAAAATGAAGAAGACCTCTTTTGATTCATATACCTTTTCTCATACTAAAATGGCCTGACAGTGGCAATCGACCTTCATTTTGTGATTCATCAAATAACTTGTCATTTTACAAAAAGTGAAATGAAACATTTGATGATCAAAATATGAAACATACAATGTTACCTTTTTAGGCCTCCAGGTCATAAGTATTGTCACACAGTAAAATCTTTTCTTTTAGAATGCTGGCCACAAAAAAGTTTATTGAATTCGAATTTCGAATTGTTCATGAAAATAAATAAATATAAAAAAATAAAAAATATTGTTGGGACAACTCACACATCGCCACCTGATTCCAAACTAAGCAGAGCTTGTATTATGGTAACCAGATAACTGATAAACATACTTATATATTTCTAAATACATACATATTATAGATAATTAACACCCAGACACAGAATAAACCATCGTGCTCATCACACAAAGTTTTATCCTGGGTGGGAATCGAACCCACGACCTCTTGCGTAGCAGTCGGATGCACTCCCACCGCGCCACAGAGGCAGTCATAAATAAAAATGTATACTTTTTAGAATTTTACTCATTTTTAAATATGGAGTGGACGCTTAAAGAAGACCGTGTTGCAGTTATTGCGTTGCATCGTTGCGGTTACGCGCCAATTAAAATTTTTGACATACTGAAAAATTTGAATGTAACCAAAAGATTCGTTTATCGTACCATCAAACGATACAATGAAGACTCTAGTGTAGATGACAGGTCAAGAAGTGGTCGCCCTCGGTCTGTTAGGACTCCAGCAGTGATAAAAGCTGTGAAGGCGCAAATTCAAAGAAATCCAAACGTAAGCAGATACTGTTGGCCCTTCAGATGGGGTTAAGCAGAACCACGGTGAAAAGTGTGTTAAATGAAGACTTAGGGCTTCGGTCATATCGAAGAAAAACAGGACATCGTTTAAATGCTCGTCTAATGGACCTGAGACTGAAGAGATGCCGCGCTTTTTTGAAGCGGTACGCGGGAAAAAAATATCGGGAAATTCTTTTTTCGGATGAAAAAGTTTTTACCCTAGAAGAGAGCTACAACAAACAAAATGATAAGGTGTACGCACACAGTAGTGAAGAAGCGAGCAACCGTTTTTCCGCGTGTCCAACGAGGTCATTTTTAACCCCCGCTCATGGTATGGTTGGGAGTTTCTTATTGGGGCTTAACAGAGGTACATTTTTTGTGAGAAAGGTGTAAAAACGAATGCAGTTGTGAGTCCTGACGAACCTTGTGGAACCTGTTTCTCATACCATGTTCAATAACAGGCACGGGGTATTCCAACAAGATTCGGCGCCAGCTCATAGAGCGAAGAGCACACAAGATGGCTGGCGGCGCGTGAAATCGACTTCATCCGGCACGAAGACTGGCCCTCCTCCAATCCAGAGTTGAGTCCGTTAGATTACAAGATATGGCTACACTTGGAGGAAAAAGCGTGCTCAAAGCCTCATCCCAATTTAGAGTCACTCAAGACATCCTCGATTAAGGCAGCCGCCGATATTGACATGGACCTCGTTCGTGCTGCGATAGACGACTGGCCGCGCAGATTGAAGGCCTGTATTCTAAATCACGGAGGTCATTTTGAATAAACTTTATTGTCATAAGAATCTATATTTTGTTAAGTTCATTTTGGTAAATAAATGGTTACATAATGAATAAACTTGTTTCAATTATTTTATATTAAACATGTGACAGAATTTATGACCTGACTAGGTATTTATATCTGTTTAAAGTCCTTACAAATGACAAAGAGAGCGATATTATAGATTAGCGGACTCCCTTTGGTTTAATGTGTGTAGTGTAGTGCGCGTACCCGTGAGAATACTGGGATGAAATGTAGCCTAAGTTACTTCGGTTAGTTATAACATCGTTCAGTACAGAAAATCCCGTTAAAATCTGTCCAGCCACTTAGAGATTAGTCGGGACAGGGGACAACCTTATTTTTTTTATGTATGTAAGAGTAGGTACCGTACCGAGTCTGCTATTTCAATCGTGTCGAAATAGAGTCGAAATCGTCGCTCAATAGAAAGCCACCGGCACAATTTTGACAGTTTTTCGTAGTCTACTAAGTATTACAATAGTACCTACCTACTCCAATAGATTTCTATCGTTCGGCCGATAGAATTCTACTAACGCGTGCCGCGCCATTGGCCGCTTGTCAGTTGCATTTTTATAGTCTACTAACATTTTGACAGTTAAAAACAGCGATTCTGGTTCTATATTCTTGTCAATAGAAAACTCGGCCCCCACTGCTGCACTTGGATGCTCGAATATCTAACAAACATCCAAGTGCAGCAGTGACGCTGTAAAAACCTTCGTATAACCCTTTAAAGAACCCCATACTGTAGACGTTATTCATCTCTATACATTACTACAACTGTATGCCAAGTTTTTTCCCTTTACTGTAAAAGAATATTAACTAGTTGCCAAATTTCGTTATTCTAGAACAACGAGAAATAGGTGCAAGGTGCCCTTCAAATTTTGATTTCCTTGAGAGTGTCGAAATATTCCTTATTTTTTTGCGGCATTAACGTCTGTAACTTTCTACCTTAACTTCGAAGTTAGATTTTTTCACAGCATAGGGACTTTAAACCAGAGTAGGTATATAGAATTTCAACTGATACCTTCTCGGGTTCCCGAGATAAAGAGTCTTGAGCCTGACAGACAGGCGGACGGACTACATAGTGATCCTATAAATACGAGTTCTGATTTTTAGTTACTACCTATAGAGGTGTGGTCACATCACATGCATCAATTGTTCCTAAAGTAGGTAACATTAATTAATAAAATTCAGATCTCATTGGCCGCGTATAGCCGGACGGCGGCGGACATAACTTTCAAAAATGACAAATGATGTGAAATAATGTGTAATGTGTGCTGCAGGGAATTTAAGGGCTGGTGCAAATCCTTCACGCGTATCGAGACCTGCCTGTCCGTTATACTGGCTTTACTGCTAGCTGTGCTTCTAGGGTTCCTGTTGTTTTTGATACTTCATTTGGTGGTATGCGCTAAACAGTCCGATAAACTTGACAGAGAACGAGTGATGACCGCCGCTCCTAAACCTCCGCCTGTAACCAAAGCAACACTCTCAAGCAAAACAAGCCCACTTCCAGTCACGCTTCTAAGCAGCCCCAATACTTTGTCTCCGGAGGTGGAATGTACGTGGATACCTTCAAAGAAAACAAAAGCTAGAACGCATTATTATCGACTTACTTCCGAACACAAAGTCACACAAAAGTTAACGAATTATGAAGACACACCTGTTTTTGTCAAACAAGAATTCTACACGTTTAAGGAAAACTTGGACGAGCGCGATGCCTCGCAGGAGTATAAAAATTACGTCGCATCTCTAGTCAAGTTAAAACCTCCTGAGCAAGTAACATTTGGCTGCATACTCACTAAAGTGACACCACTGTGGACCCTGACGGCGGCCAGTTGTATCGAGACGATCGAGGAAGTGGACTCACTAGACTCGTTCTTTATGGTGGACTCCTATGGTGAGGAGCAAATGGGGCAGGCCCACGCTGTCGTGGACGTTCAGATCCACCCTCTGTACCAGGGTGCCAATCGCAGCTATGATCTCGCCGCACTACGCAGCGAGGACTCCCTGGTTCCAGGCAGCCAACTCTTAGTGCAACTGCCCACCATGCTGGAGTATTTCCTCGTGGCCGTGGGAGATAGACTTACTATATTGGGGTATGGAGGCTACAGGTGCGTGTCGTTTTCATATCGATTTCATCACAATGACATCCTTAAACTAAGCTAAGCTACAAACGCTCCACTGTCAACTATCGAAGGTTATTTCACGACTAGAACATCGACAGACCGAAGACTATCTGTCGTCTACACGCTCCCGTCTGTACGGGGAGAGCCCTACACCTTGTGTTACTGGAGCTGAGTTAGGGTGGAGCGTTGAGTAGGTACCGACCGACGCGCGACGGTGCGCGAGGTTTCACTGATTAAAACAACGTTTACCGTACGAGGTGTTTATTGGTACTAACGAAAAAAAATGTGGATGTACCAGATGTACCAGATGAACACAGGTAAGAAGTGAAATTTCTTTACATTGTTTTTACAGCTACGTTAAAGAAGGTTCACTTTTGATAAAGATGTTTGACTTCAAAACCGTAACCGAAAATTGTGATGTTTTTTTTACAACTATAAAATTTCTCTTAACGCAGATAAAGAAGTTTCACTTCAATAAATGCTTATAATACACTCCCGGACACTTAAATCGAGCCATCTTGATTTTTTTGGTTTGGAGTACTGTAACTTATAAAAGATGTATGTAGAAGGAAAATTTTTTGATGCAGTTTTGGAGCTGGTATACCTACTCATCATTCTTTTGGAGTGCCACTGTTCTAAATTTGAACTACAGTTTATTAAAAAAGTCGAGTTACGTTGAAACAAGTCCATATTTGCTTTTTTCAAGGAAAATAATCTAATCGATTTTTAAATGAAGTCATGTTTTACATGAAAAGAAATGTTTATTTAGTACAACTCGCGCCAATCATAGTCCCTCTGAAGTTGTAACCGCGCTCGGTTCGCGCAGGTACAGTTAAGAAGACCATGCTTACGAATTAAAACATTTAAAGGCTACGTTGACTATTTGAGCATGATTCATTATATCATTAATATCGAATCTGTATTCACATTTATTTCAAATTATTTTTATTTAAGTTGTGTACTTTATAGAAGCAAAATGAGAAATAATTTCGTGAAAAACAATCCAAAAACTTATTTATTCCTGTAGCCGTGGAAATCAGGCATTGCTTACACAATTAAATGAAATAAAGAAACATTTGAAATGGTGATAAACTAAGTAAAGCTATAATTTTAATCTTTGAATATTATTAGTAGTTGTAGGTATGTTAGGTCTCAGAATAGCTTTTACGTCAATTTGCATTGCTTTCTCAGCTTCTTTTTACATTACACTGCAGGACGAAGTAAAACATTATTGAGTCTTGTCTTATTTAGCAATCATATCAACAACCTCGCTCGTGGTCCCGCGGACTCAGTGTTCTGTATACGATCACTGCGTTAAGCAACTTTCTCTATGGCAGGTCCTCGGATGGGTGACCACATATTGGCATTTACATTTACGAGCGTTTCGGTGCTTCGGAAGGCACGTTAAGCCGTTGGTCCCGGTTGCCAGTAAAATGGCAGTCGTTAAGCCTGGTTGAAGGCCTTATGGGCGGCTTGAAAAATCTCAACAGCATGTAGGCACAACCTGCGTCTGTCTATTTCAACATGGCAATTGATTTGATGGCAAAAATTTGTGATAGACAAATCGTGATGAATTTCATTAAATACAGTTTATATCAACTATAACAAAAACTTAAGAACAACTAACCATTGAAAGTAACTAAAACAAAAAACAACAACAGTCAATAAACACGGAAAATAAACAATAAAGAAAATTTTCAAAATCAGCAATATCTTCTGTTCCTGACTGTACTCTAGGAACGAATAAGCAGGAGAGCATTCTATAGAATAGTATTTCATTCAACTTTTTTCGCGCTCACTCGTATGGCGCGCTGCCGACCCCGAGTCCTCGGTTGTCGGTAACGTTCGGGTGCTTACGTAGCGAGGGCCTCACTCCTCTCCCTGCTATCGTTCCCTTTGACACCTAAATATTGTGTTCTGCGCAGCTGACTCGCTACAACTCAGAGGGACCAAGATGTTTGCCTACAACTATAACTTGTATTGCTTCCCAGTGCATTTATGATAGCTCTCAAACGGTTTGGCATAGAATTAATCAATATAGTTATGACATGTTGAGGAATGTCCTCACATTCTTCCAAAATTACATTTTTGAGCTCCTGCATGGTTTGCGGGCAGGATGATGAGCTCGAACACGCCTCTTCAGCTCATCCCATAGATGCTCTATAGGATTCATATCAGGACTTCGCGCTGGCCATCTCATAACAGTGATACCAATGTCATTTAAGTACTCCCTGACGATTCCCGCACTATGGAACCTTGCATTATCATGCATTAAAACGAAATCTTGGCCAATAAATCCAGCATATGGCATCACGTAGTTCTCTAAACATTGGCGAATGTATCTATTGCCATCTAGGGGCGGCAGTCGTGGTCCCGTCACTACCTCTAGCTCAGTTTTGCCTTCCATAGAGATTCCTCCCCAGACTGTCCATGATCCTCCACCATAACTCACTTTCTCGTCAATACAGCATTGCGCGAAACGCTCGTTCTGTCTTCGGTACACCGTACTCCTTCCGTCATTACCGTATAGCATTATCTCGGACTCATCTGTGAAGAGAACCTGGCTCCATTGATGTCGAGTCCTATTTAGATGTTCGCGCGCAAACTCTAGACGGGCTATTCGGTGTGCTCGTGTCTATTTGGGGCCATTGGCTGGTTTAGGGGGCTTTAAACCACTTTCATTGAGTCGCCTTCTAACGGTCCGAGCACTTACAGCCACTCCGTTAAAGTCCCTGAGCTGTTCTTGTATCTGAACAGAGTTAAGGCGTCGATTTCGTAAGCTAGTAGTGACAATGTATTGATCTTGTCTCGCCGTTGTCACTCCGTAACGAGGTCTTCCTGTTCGCCGAACGAAGCCGCCAGTCTCCAGGTATCGCTGGTACACTCTTTGAACAGCGGAACGACTTATGTGAAGTTGTGAACTCACATCTCGCTGACTTAGCCCAGATTGAAGAAGTGCTACAGCTTGCGCAGCTACTTCAGGTGAAGTATCCATAATTTTATAGCCAAAAACGGTTCAAATTATAGAAAAATAACTAAACTAACTTTGGTTAACAACAATTGCGAAAATTCAAACCAAATCGACGTTAAATTGCTTCAAAAGCAACTTTCAACAGTCATTATTTTTTTTAAATCAGTTACCAAGCTCGGCTTTTGTTCTTTATTTTAAATTCCAAAATTAAAATTTGGAATAATACATACGGGAAAGACGATGAAATATGCCAGCATTAAAAATGCATAAAAACTTTTTTGTTATATTGTATATTTTTTGTGTATTGGGCTTTTAGGCCCGGAAATGTAAGGTGGCTCGATTCAAGAGTCCGGGAGTGTATAATATCTTCTTAATTACATTGTCGGGTTATGCTAGCGTTGCGATATTTGGGCGACGACTCAAAGATTAGTCTTTGGTTAGTTGCAAACAGTCGCACACCTACAAGTGTTGTGCACGCTTTCAGGACAATAGACAGGGGTGCGGGCGGGCGGCGTCTGCGGCAGGTGTCGACGTACGCGGTGTCGCAGGCGCAGTGCGCGGGCGAGGCTGCGGGCGGCGAGGCGTGGGCCCCGCGGCACCTGCGCGGCGGCGCGCCCGTGGCGGCTCGCGGCGGGGCCCCGTGCGCGCTGTGCGCCGGCGCGCTGCGGGCCCGCGCCGCCCCCTGCGCCTTCTGCGCCGGCACGCCGCTGCTGCGGGGCCCCGAGCTGCTGGGGCTCATGGCCGACAACCGCCAGTGCGGGGCGGCCTGCGAGCCCGCGCTATACGTCAACGTGGCCGCGCTGCGCGACTGGATCGACGCCACTGTGCTAATATAATTATGTATTTATTTTTGAAATGTGCTTTTTATTGCGTCCTTACTGCTCTCGTCATAATCTTTAGAATTATGAGGCAGTGATTAATATGGGGAAAGGATCGCCAGGCGTTTACAGGAGCTCTAACTTTGATCACTGAATGGTTCTACATAAATTTCAGTTTCAATTCTAAATGACAGTATATTTTCTCGGCCTAATAAAAATACCTTTATTCTAACAATATATGAGTAGGTAAGTACTTACGTAATTCCGTCTCCCACACAATTGCCTACGGTAACCGATCGCAAGACGATACGAATTTGAATTAAAATGTTAATTACCTATTAATGTTAAAGGTCTTATCCTTATAGTATTCATACTTATGTATACTCTAAGGTCTTACCTGACTCCGGGTCTCTTCTCCACCAACTAACGTATCCCTGTAGTGATGATGTATATGTCTCTCTAGGCAGAATGGTGTCAGCACCGCGCCAATCGCGTTAGACCTGGATATATCTCGTGGTCTAGCCGATGTCCAACAACACCTCAAAACTTCGCATGAGTGGTCACCGTGCGATTTATCGATTATATTACCATTTTACCTAATTAAAAGGTTAAAAAGTAAAACATCTTTCAATAAATTGTAGTGCCATATCCAGCTATTTTGCAGTGTCGTCCAGCCAAAGAGGCTGGATGGCACTGCAAAATACAAAACCACAAAAATAAGAACCAGTTGCCGAAAATCACGAAATGACAAATCTACAATGTCAATGCAAGTGCCAGTGTGGAGGCTAAACACAATTTAGTATCAAATACCGTTGTATTTGTTGCGTCCAATGTTCTAATTGGACAGAAAGCTGGACAAAAGAAATATCTATGTAACATTTGAGTTGTGACGAGTGATCGAGGCCGTCACAGTGTGCGCCAACAAAGCGATCCTGGTGCTCTCGCTGCTCATGGGGGCTTTCGTGGTGGGCACCATCGGCGTGGCCATCGTGCAGATGATCGCTGCCGCCGAGGAGGGGAAGAAGAATACCACCGTGACACTCACCCTCGATGACTATCCTTAGTGATGTATGTTAGCGTATAAAATGTGATTTGGGTACAGATTATTTAATTATGTTTACTTTTTCTATTTACCACTTCCATTGCACAAATATTAGGAATTATTGTTAGTTAGTTCATTATTTTGGCGAATGTTAGATGGTAACAGCTTTATAAGTCGGTAACTCTCAAAGTCACTCAGTTGCATGTCGGAGCTAACTGCAAGCTCTTAATCAGAGGCAGCAGTTGTTCCTTTTTAAAGCCTCAAGCTCTCTCTTTCCCATTAACTTGGAGAAGAGGTTAGGGTGGCTCCTGAACACCTAATTAAAGGCCTTTATAATTGGCACAGATCATAATTTACACTCTCTTGATAAGTACTTATACATAATCTGCAACTCTGCAAACTATGTGTTATTTATTATCTGTGAGAAAATACCTATTCCTCAAAATCTTACGAACATTAAGATATTGTCCCAGCTACGTCCGCAATATCTTGCGTGGTCTGCGGTATCTGTGGTTCAGTGCCACCTTTCCCATCAGTTAGGCTGAGAGTTCTCCGAGCCAGCATACTGAACTTGCTTGGCGCTAGCGGTATGGCGGATCCATACTCTGATCGCATTCCGAGTAGTGCCTGCATGGTAGTATGTCACTCCCTGCTAAGTTTTTTGGGATTCTGTACCTCTAAAGGTAAAACGGAACACTAAAGGATAACCTCGTTGTCCATCAGTCTATCCAGACCTCCTTAGGATCGTGAATTAAAGAGATGAATAGTCAGTAGAACGAACAATTCATTAGATCTATGAGAAATAATTTAGTGAACAAGGCGTTCCAAAGATACGGCAATGTTCCTTTTCGTATATTTCGATATAAGTAAATCGATGGACACGTAATGGAAGGGTTGTGTCGTGTCCGCCTGACTGTTCAGTGTATCTGGATAGTTTGCCTCCAGAAGTTAAAAGATTGTGTTATGGGTGTGTTGGGTCACTTAACAGTAAATTGTGTGTACGCTGATGATGCAGAGCTCATGCCCTCATCAGAAGCCGACCTTCAGGCATTAGTCACTATATGAAAGAGAAGTGTGAAAGGGTCTTCGCTTGAATGCAAGTAAAACGAAGGTTCTAGTATTTGAAAGAGATGACGTAAGAACTAAGTGCGAGATTTGGGTAAACCAGGAACGTCTAGAGCAAGTGAATGAAATTGTGTATTTAAGGAGTATGTTTAGCGCGGACGGAAGATGTGATTCAAATGTAGAACGGCGAGTAGCTGCTGGAAATCTGGGTATGTCAGAAGATGCATGGGAGTTAAATGCTGTTGCGATGCGATCACTTCGAAAATTGTGCGGCGTAACCTTGGTCGACCGAATACGTAACGAAGTGATGCGCAATATGGCAGGTTTGAATGTATGTGTCAGCGATAAGCTGGAAAAAGGCGTGCTCCGTTGGTTTGGGCACTTTCAACGAATGAGTGAGAAACGATTGATGAAGAATATATAAGTATTGTGTAAAAGTAGAGAGTAGCAGGAGTCAGGATAAAAAGTACTCGGATACCCGCATGTATGATAAATGAATCTGCAAAGCAAAAGAAGTATGCATGGATCGCGAAGCCTGGCGATTTGTGCCCTCTGACTACCCCGTCCGGGATACAGCGTGAAGATAGTTACTTTGTGTTATAGCACAAATACAGGGTAAAGGTGCTGTTCTCTCCAAATTTTGGATATGGAATTACATCCAAAATTTGGAGCAAGTAAAATCACAGAAAAAGCTGTAATGAAAATTATTAACGGTAAATTAAAATCCGTAATTGTAGGCGAGCGAACTCTAGAAGGGATTTTGGTAGATTTTTTTATACACCATTACTGTAATCGCGCTTCCGACTGTGCAAAAGCTTTGGTCGCAAGGTGAAGATGAACATTCTGTCTATGGCGAGCGGTGCGATGATAGAACGTAGTCGTCGGCATCATATCAAACAATCCACCAGAGCACAGGCCGTTGTACGTCGCGAAGGATCTCATCACCACCCGCAAGGAGAGGATCATTGGTAACTCTCATAGCTCACCTTTCTTCGGAGTCAAGCGCTCGTGGCCCCGCGGACTCAGTGTTCCGTAAACGATCACTGCGTTACGGATGGGAGTGGCATTTACATTTGCGAGCGTTTCCGTGCTTCGGAAGACACGTTAAGCCTTTGGTCCCGGTTGCCAGTAACATGGCGCCATGAAAAATTTCAACAGCAGGTCGCCAAAGCCTGCTCCTGTCCATTTCAACATGGCAATGAGCTCACCACCTATTACGTGGGACAGGAATACACACACATGGTTATAAGTGAGCATATAATATGCCTTTGCCACCCCTACGGGGTCATATTATTCTTTGACACAATATTTCCATTCATTCTTAGGACCGTATTCCAGAACGTTTCTCAATACTCGATCGACGCTTGAGACTAGATATTGCCATATAAAATCTACTCTCAAGTGTTTCTTGAGCGTTGATAAACGTTCTGGAATACGGACCTTAATGCTTTAGCGTTGTGTATATGTGGTGTACTTATGTAAATTATGATAGAGTACTGCTGTCACTTTGAGTTGAATAACCTGATACCATCTGCGACGACCCTAGACTCGATAGATTATTTTTGAAATAAAAACTTTTTGCGCACCGCACACTAATTTGTCCGTAGATAGTAAGGCTGATCCGTCACGCTCAGAGGTGAAAGGCTCGATCGGGTGAACTCGGGAACGCCGAGTGTACCCGAGTGAGAAAGCTACAGTCAGCTGCTCTTCGCTGTTGTGTAGCTGTGTTTAGTATATTCAATTTATACGTAATAATTGATTGCGATTGCCAATGAAGTTTTTACTTCAGCCGTGCGGTCTAAGCACACACTCTTTTTTTTTTTATATTGGAACTAATCCCACCCGTTTTACTATTACTGTGACTCATGTCAACCAGGATCTGCAGCAATGACCAAGACCACAAAAGTTACACTCGATCTCGGTGAAAGCCCAGTAGAGGTTAACATGTCTTGGAACCCGCAACGAAATTAATCAGAAAATAATTTGAGTAAGTTGGAAAAAGAACGTATTGCCACCTACTTTGCAAAGTTGCAAAGCGGGAGACCTGGAAAGCAACTAGGTGTAAATCCTATAGAAAAGGGAAGCACCACAGTAAGGCCCTTTTCACATGCACACGGTCACGGCACGGCCATGCCATGTGAAAGCTCTCATTGTTGCTCATACATTTCTATTTTACACGGCAACCGTGCCGTGGCCGTGTACATGTGAAAAGGCACTAATAGTACATTACGGGTCCTATGTGAGCTGTTTGATTCCACGAAAATTCACTTCTGATGCAACGAGATAGCGAGCATAGTAAACTACTCCCGATGTTACTTGTAAACTGCTTTGCATATTATATCGCTCATTTCGTCAAATGCTACACTCCCAGAGTATGTGATGGGCAGTCTGATCATAGTTGGCATCAGCTGTTGAATACTGACAGAACGGTGACTCAACCCGCTTAACAATGTAATTTGCGTGGGGCGTATATTCTATTAATATTCGACACTACAAAAGTCGTTAAAGGGTGTGTTATAAGGAAACGCGTGAGAAGCATAACATAAACATTTATTTAAATATTTTCAATAAGTTTTGGATCATCATTATAATACAATGCAAACTAGACTGGTCGCCGTCGTCCCTCCCCCAATATACAGATACACCCGCTAGCCCGCGCGCCCCTGTACTCGCCACTACATATCCTACAACGCGCGAGGGAACGTTACCGTTATTGTCTACCGCCGTCAGCCGGGCTATTGCTGTCTGTCTCTGTACCGCTCTGAACATAGCTCCGAGTCACGATTCAAGCGACAGTATAACTAGAAACACTTAAAATTTCATAAATATATATAAAATCCATAAACAGCTACTATTCAATGTCCAATCGAGTTGGCCTGCGTGAATCTACATATGCTCACAGCGTACAAAGACAGACAGGATCATAATTAGTAGTGAACTTCATACATCTAACGACTGTCTACGATACATCTAATAAGGCATGAAAAACAAAATTCGTAATGGAAATAATAATTTTCAATATTGATTTAATACAGTTTTTTTTTTCAGTAATTATTTATATCCATACCATAGGTTACCTATCTACAATTTAAACAGATATATAATTTTACTAAGTAGGTCGAGTTTGAAGAATGAGAAAATGAGATATAGGTGAACTAAGAGGAATGAAGTGGAGACTTTACAGTATATTATGATATTATATTTAGTACCAAGGTTTATAATCTAGGAGCAAAACTATAGTATCACATCGGTACTCACTCACCCACTACGTACCCACACCCGCCATGCGCCCTTTGGCTTAGGGAATTGACAGTATTGAAGTATATTTAAAATCATTGATAGTAACTAAACGTGATCGCGCGTGTACTGTATTGCAGCGCTTAGGTGTCTAAACGCTGCAATTGTGTGATCGGGCAGAGCCCGTGGTCGAACTAGACACAACTAACCGCTTAGTTGGCCAGTAGGCAGACTTAGTAGCTATTAACATGTATAAAATCGTTGGAAATAACATAATTATAGAGCGAAGTAAACAGAAAACCAATTTTAAATGACTAACTACACTGGCCGGTGACGTCATGTTTAATTTTGACCTATCAATAGAACATAAGACATTTTTCACAAGTAATATTTTAGTAATTTCTGCAATTTAAGAAAATAAAAATGACTCAAATAGTGGAGCATAGAAGTATTATAAAAACGTTGAGCCAACCTACATTATCAGTAGATCAAAATTCTAAAAGGATAACAACAGAATACACAAACTACTAGCTACCTGCCATTTGTGACATACACGCACTACTATGTAATAGTCCTTCAGTCAAGATATTGGACAATTTTGATGATAATTTATGACATCCGGTGCGTCGTCTCAAACTCTGAAACCGGTCGCTTGTTGTTCACGCGCATATGAAGGTCCAAGTGTATAGGGCATTATATCCCGCTGCGGTAGGGGTCCTCGCCGTTGTCCAGACGCGACGGATCGTACATGCTGTTCTGGAATTGGAATTAAATTATGTTTTATCATTTTAAATCTATATCTATTGAAGTGAGGAGCTGGCGATCGAAGCGATATAATTACGTGCTTTTTATGGGACTAGTAAAAACTGAATACAAACTATAAAAAAACTAAACAACTAAAATTAGATCCAATTATTAAACACCAAGAGTCGTTTTGGATAAAAATGACTTTAGATAGACATTTACTGTCTCAAGTATTCAGAGCTAAAGTGTAATTGTACCATAATGTTCGCTAGTCCCTCAAATATTATAAAAGTACAACAAGAAAAAATATTAAGACTTATGAATACATTAACACTATCTAACGAGTATTCTTTAGAATTGCTACCTGCTAATGACCGTTGGGTAAATTGGAGTCCTGGCGGCGTGAAGGTATACAAACAACACATTAGTGAGAGACCAAACGCTAAATCTACAACTAAATGACCAAAACACAAAAGAACTTGTGGATAATCTTCACATCGTAAACATGATCCAGCAGTATCACCGCAAGTGCATCCAAAAATTTAAGCCAATCTAAAATCCCACTCATATAGGTAATTAGCTCGGCACTGGTTATAACAATCAAAAAAGCTCGCGCGCTATCACTACTCCATATTGTCATCAAATAACTTGGGTCGCGCTGCCACGGGCCGCAATGGTAGTAGTCAGTACAACATGCATGAACATTTTGTTATTAATTCATAATTCAATGCTACACAATGTCCTTTCTCAACATAAAACCGCTAACACCCTCGGAGGAAACCCTTCCATCTTCGGCAGTTAAACAGGATGCCGTGTTCTCCCCCTTCTCTCCAGGCCTCGCACAACCTCTATCTCACTGACTTGGCTCTATTTTCAGTTTGGTGAAACGCTACTCCGGCCGTAAAATACCTCCGTTATATGTTATAGGTTGCCGTATGTCAGACTACCGTAGTTCAGCAAAAACTTTACCGGGTAGTTCAGGTGGCTAGAACATTGCCCTGGTTAGTTTAGGTTAGGTCTTTTTCCATTTTATTAAAAATTTATGAGTAATTTAGCAGATAATTGCTTTAAAAAAAATTATCAATATACTGAGTGGAGTCCATTGCATCAATGTTTAAAAATAGTTGTAACATTGTTCATTGGTGTCGAGTTGTTCATTAGCTCGATAGATGGCTCTGGTCATACTCTTAAAATGACGATATAAATATGGTGGACAATTTCAACTTGATTCGATACGGTTCGGGTAGTTCAGGTGGCTAGAACATTGCCCTGGTTAGGCAAAGGTCACAGGTTCAATCCCTGTCTCGAATCGAATTGTCATATTCCACTTTATTAAAAATTTATGAGAAATTTAGCAAATAATTGCTTTAAAAAAAAATCAATATACTGAGTGGAGTCCATTGCATCAATGTTTAAAAATAGTTGTAACACTGTTCATTGGTATCGAGTTGTTCATTAGCTCGATAGATGGCTCTGGTCATACTCTTAAAATGACGATATAAATATGGTGGAGAATTTCAACTTGATTCGATACGGTTCGGGTAGTTCAGGTGGCTAGAACATTGCCCTGGTTAGGCAAAGGTCACAGGTTCAATCCCTGTCTCGAATCGAATTGTCATATTCCACTTTATTAAAAATTTATGAGAAATTTAGCAAATAATTGCTTTAAATAAAATCAATATACTGAGTGGAGTCCATTGCATCAATGTTTAAAAATAGTTGTAACACTGTTCATTGGTATCGAGTTGTTCATTAGCTCGATAGATGGCTCTGGTCATACTCTTAAAATGACGATATAAATATGGTGGACAATTTCAACTTGATTCGATACGGTTCGGGTAGTTCAGGTGGCTAGAACATTGCCCTGGTTAGGCAAAGGTCACAGGTTCAATCCCTGTCTCGAATCGAATTGTCATATTCCACTTTATTAAAAATTTATGAGAAATTTAGCAAATAATTGCTTTAAAAAAAAATCAATATACTGAGTGGAGTCCATTGCATCAATGTTTAAAAATAGTTGTAACACTGTTCATTGGTATCGAGTTGTTCATTAGCTCGATAGATGGCTCTGGTCATACTCTTAAAATGACGATATAAATATGGTGGAGAATTTCAACTTGATTCGATACGGTTCGGGTAGTTCAGGTGGCTAGAACATTGCCCTGGTTAGGCAAAGGTCACAGGTTCAATCCCTGTCTCGAATCGAATTGTCTTTTTCCACTTTATTAAAAATTTATGAGAAATTTAGCAAATAATTGCTTTAAAAAAAATAATTATCAATGTCGGTAGACCCTTATATAGTGGTGGCGTGGAAGATTGTTTGATTGTAGTGCCGGCTTAACCAGAGGATTTGAATACAACACTACTTATTTTAGTTTAAAGCTGTTCTCTAGCAAAATGAAATTGCAGTACCTTCACAATATTAAGATCCGATTGATAGGCAGGGGTTACAGGGCGCGAGGAAGGAATGGATACCTCTATAGCTTCCGGGAGATCGTCTTGGGAGAAATTCTGTTGGGTTTATATAGGAATGAAAGGAGGAGGAAGAATACGTGGCTATAAAACATGGCTTTAAAATATTTATTTTCAGATTAATCTAGCGTAGTTGTTAACTCAACCGTAAAAGTAAGATGTAGGTACAGGTGAAACGCGCTAATCTCTGGAACTACTGGTCGGATTTGAACAAAACTATTTGTGTTGGATAGCTCATTTATCGAGGAAGGTTATATAGGTTATATATCATATCGCTACTATGCAGGAGAGCGGAGCAGTAATCATAAATGTCGACAATTTTTTAAGCATTATTGTAGAATTTATAAGCGACGAGATTTAATTGGCGTGTCGGAAATTAGAAGTATGTCACGGGGAAGTCGTGGGGGTTACCTATACTAGCGGCACGCTACGATGGCCGCTGTGACGTTTGTCCATTCATGAAGTTTCGTATTAATTTTAATAACATTTTATTTGTAAAAATATGTGAATAGTCGACCACATTAGAGGGTAGTTATACTAGAATTAGAAGTACGGTAGAAAACAAAGTACTTGTGTAAAATATCATCACTTTTGTAATATGTGAAAACGGCCACCATAGCGTGCCGCTTGTGAAGCATACTACAAGAGGTGGGCGAGAAGTCAGTACCTGCGGCACGAAGTAGGCAGCGGGCGCGGCGGGCGGCTGCAGCTCAGCGGCGGGCGGCAGTGGCCGAGGCGCGGCGCCGCGCGGGTTGAACACGTCCACGTACGCCTTCTTTATGTCTGCGCACACACAACCACCTCACTCACACGCACACACACCACGCGCGACTGCCGCGGTGGCGCAACTACTGAGATCCCGGGGTCAATAAACATTCGTGTGATCTACAAATGTTTGTGACCGCGTGAGCAGATTACTCAAAAACAGAAAAGTCAAAAGTACTCGGATACCCAGACGTGCATGTATGAAGGGATTAATGAATCTACAGGAAGCGAAAGAAGTATGCATGGATCGCGATGCCTGGCGATCTGTCCTGTCTGATTACCCCGTCAGGGATACGGCGTGAAGCAAACATTTGTAACTTATCTATAAAATAAGTTACAAATGTTTGTTTCGAAGTTTCGAAGTATATTTTTAAATTATACATAGAAAACTGGGTGTTTACTATGTATAAATTAATGTGTGTATAAATATGTGTTTATAAATATAAGTATGTATTTAACTTGTTTAGATCCCATAACACAAGCTTATATTAACTTACTTTGGGCTAGACGGTGCTGTGTAAAAAGAAATGTTCCACTATATAATTATTAGATACTCACGTCGGCCCTTCTGCATCTTGAAGATGTTGGACATGGGCGCTGCGGCCGCGCTCCTGCAACACACGGCACAGGTCAGGCCACTCACCCCGGGCTTACTGTTCTCAAAGTGAGTGCTACAGTATAGACGTTGTCGGCGGAAACTCCATACAAATGATTTAAGAACATACCAAATGTATGCAGGAACATTTTAAGGTTACTAAGCAACCCTTTTAAGCTGAGTACCTACGTAGGCACAAATTCGATGCAACTCACCTTATACGAGGGTGGATCCAAAAGTTCGTGGCCTAACATAGATAAAACAATGCATTTTTTTTTTATCTACCCTCTATCTGTACTATGGTTATTCAGTAGCAAGTGAGCAAAGTTTGGTTCAGTTAGTGCGCGGAATTTTTTTTTGTGGATATTTGTTTAAGAGTATCGGATAAGATTTTCAAGAATAAACAAAATCGAACATCGCGCAGTGATTAGGTAAAAAGGTCTATGACCAAAACATATTCATGAAGATATGGTGAGCACATTAGAAGAATCTGCTCCATCCTGGGTAGCTGAGTTTAAGCGAGGTCGGGAGAGCGTTGAAGATGATCCTAGGTGTGGAAGGCCTTCAACGTCTACCACCAAGGAAAACATCGATAAAATATGTGATCTTATACTAAATGACCGAAGATTGACCATCAATAAGATAGCTGAAATCACAGGCATGGGTTATGGTCGGGTTCAAAACATCATAACTCAAGAACTGGGGTTCCATAAGGTTTCTGCTCGTTGAAACGAAACGCTTCACAATTTCGCGTGACTGTTTGGAGCTTTTTGAGACAGATCCCGAGGATTTTTTATCCCGGTTTGTTACTGTGGATGAAAGCTGGGTTCACCACCATACTCCCGAATCCAAGCATCAATCGAAACAATGGAAAAGATCCGACTCACCCACTCCGAAGAAAGCTAAGGTCGTTTTGTCGAGTAACAAAGTCATGGCTTCGGTATTCTGGGATGCGAAGGGAATCATTTTTGTGGATTATTTACCAAAAGGCCAAACTATAAATTCAAGTTATTATTCTAACCTTTTACGACGGCTTCGCGAAGATATCAAAGAAAAACGGCCGGGTATATTGCGTAAGAAAGTTTTGTTCCATCAAGACAACGGGCGGGTTCACACTTCTGCCGAATCAATGGCTGAGATCCATAATCATTGGTTGAGCGGGCGAGATAAATAAATTCAAAATGGACTGTATTTGCGGGGAAAAACAAAAATGAAATTTACACGCGATTGTCGACGGAAAAAGAAATGGAAAAACAGGAATGGGCACACTACCTTGCTGCTTGCTGCGAGATGCTGAAGTGGAGGCTGCCGGGGGCGTCCCTGGACTTGAATTCCTGGTTTCCTTGCACGAAAACGCTATTTATCCATGGAAAATACAATTATTGTAGGACAGACTGAGCGTCTTCAGTCGCGGTCGCTGCCCGTGAGAGGCTAGCGGCGCGAGCGTAGGTACTTGCGCGCGTAATACAGCTGTCTCGCTTCTCCTTTATGCGAGACAAGGTAGGTGCGAAAGAGAAATGGAATAAAGGGGAGCGGGGGGAGTGACGACAACTAATTAATTAAAAACAAATGCAGATCAGCGATGCAGCATAGAAAAAATAACGCGGCTTCTCTTTTATCGTATACCGGCGCAACCATTTCCCCCCGGCTTGAAGGGTTACCTTCGAAAAAGGAACAACTGACTATACAGTTGCCACTAAGCTTTAGCTGCTAAATAAATAAATGCTATCGACCTAAACTAAACCTAATCGAACAAGATAAATTTGTTATTGAAGTTACTGTTGATTAGGCAAAGGACAAAGACGAATAACTGGTCGCAAGTACGAACCAGTTGCGGTTTTAACGCGAACTATACGGGTGATCCCATTTGACCCAGGGAAAACTTCATCTACTACCCCAAGAGGCCAATGTAATGGAGGCATATTTTCAGTTAAAATAACTACGACAGTACCGACAGCAATAGGGTTCGATGGAGTATTCCATTTCTGACGTGACTGTAGCGTATGCAAATAGTCTGTCCTTTAACGCCTCCAAAACGATTGAACGAGTTTATCCAATAATGCATGACGCGAGAGAAGATGAAGTCGATCTTCCTCTATTTCAAAAGCGGGTAAGTATTTTAACGGTGTAACATTCAAAAAGTGAGCTGGAGTCAGTGCAAGCGGCTCCGAGGGATCACTAGACAAGGTTCTACAAAGAGGACGCGTATTCATTACGGCCTCGACTTGAGTGAGCACGGTGCTCAGCTCTTCAAACGTGAGTATCTGTTCACCTATAACGCGAAACAGGTGCGACTTTAAGCTTTTAATATTAGCCTTCCAGTCGCCACCAAAGTGACTTGCGGCGGGCGTATTGAACGACCACTCAATGCGGTTTTCAGCTAAGACGTAGGCAAATTCCGTGTTAAAGTGTTTAGAACGCAAAAAATTATGTAGTTCGGAAAGGTTACGACGAGCTCCGACGTAATTCGTTCCGTTGTCCGAATACATTCGAGATACGGAACCCCGACGCGACAAAAATCTTTTCAATGCAGTCATGAAGCATGGCGTGCTCAAATCACCAGCTAACTCTATATGAACGGCGCGAGTCGTCATACAAACAAAAAGACAAACATAAGCTTTCGTAGAGCGTATACCACGACCACGAGAAACTGTTATCCTGAAGGGGCCAGCATAATCTGTACCCGTGTGTACGAACGGTTTAGCAGCCTGAACAACACGACAAGGACGATGATCGGCCATTTGGGGCGCGATTGACTTCGGGCGAAATTTGAAACACGGAATACATCTATGAACTATCGAACGAATCAAATTGCGTGCGGAGAGAATCCAGTATTTCTGGCGCAAAATCGACATTAATAAATCTGGACCAGCGTGACAATTCACCCTATGGTGATATTCAACTAAAAGATCAACGATATGATCCTTGTGCGGGAGAACTATAGGATGCATTTGATCGTACTCTAATGCGGACTGGCTCAAACGACCACCAACTCGAATGAGGCCGTCCTTCAAAAAGGGTTTCAAATGTTGAAAAGCGCCACTACAAGGTTTATTTAATTCCAAATTTCTAATTTCAGACGAAAAATAAAATCGCTGAAGTTCACGAAGCACGATTAACTCAGCCTTGTTTAAGTCGAAGGCAGTAAAGTGCTCGCGACGAGAAAGGATTTTCAAAAATCGACAAATAAAAACAACACTACGCAAAAGAATCGACCACGATGAAACACGGCTAGCCAACTCTAAGATAGGCGATTTTTCGAGCGGTGCGGTAGTAACTAAAGAGGTTTTCTTTTCCTCTGGCGGCGTGGACACAGTAGCGGGGTTGAAAGGACTAACAGGCCATTCATCAGGTGGGGCTTGGCACCAGGAAGAGCCATGGAACCACAACGGATGATCCAAAATCTGGGCAGGTGTTAACCCACGAGACACAATCGGCAGGGTTGTCCGTACCTGAGACGTGATAAAAGTTTTGCGGCGCCAATTCCGACTGAATTTTGGCCACCCTATTTGTGACAAATGTATCCCAACGATGGGGCGAAGAATGTGTCCAACACAAAGCGACGGTCGAGTCCGAGAATGCGAAAATTCTATCTATATTAATGCGATGAAATCGGCGATCTGATTTGCGAATACCAATACAAAGCATATGTCTAATGTCGGCTGAAAGCGCGACAGCGAATAAGCAAAAGTTAACTATAATTTCGAACAAATTACCTTGGAGATTTTGACCACTGTGAAAAAAAATATCGTTTACCGAAACATTCGAACTAGTTTTGGCGCTGCCATCTAAAACAACGCACAACTTGGTGCTTAGTTTATCCTCGCGGACAACTCCATGGTGCGGTATGGTATACGAAGGAGCGTGCTTCGTCTCTTCGGTTTCGGGAGGCGCGGGTGAAATGGAACCTTTATCCAAATATTCTACTATTACGCTATCGTAAGCCTACTTCAACTTTGGAGATGTCTGCATTTTACGTTCTAAACAAATGAAGCGTTTTTCGGCTTACTGAAACGAATCTCCAAACGAATTAACATCACCCTTAAAGGGGAGTGCGACAACATAACGACCATCACTATCGCGAGTAGTCGTGCGACTATAAAACTCTTCACAAAGTTTATCATCCGGGCTGACAATAGGAGGGACGTTCACCTCTTCCATCTCCCAGAATTTACGGACAGCGGAGTCCAGCGGATCGACGGCGCAACAATATGACACTGTCGAGTTACAATCAAAATAAGCGGGTGCGGAACCAACAATAACAAACCCAAGAACCGTCTCTAAGGCGAGCGGCGCGGGGTGCGATGAGTGACCTTGAACCTTATGCTGCGACAGGAGTTGCGGGAAAATCGAAGCGCCAACTTACAAATCAATATTTCCTGGAACGGCGTAAGTATCATCGGCCAAAGGCAATTCTCTAAAATTAGTCAATAATGAGGTATTGACTGCGACAGTCGGTAAAAGTTTGGTAACTTTATCGACGACTAGCGAATCCATCGAAAAATTAACATCAAAATCAAAACGCGAGTGGAATTTAATCCCTACAGAACCTTGAACGGCTTTAGTGGAACCCCCAATAACTTTCACAACATTACAGGCGGGGCGGTTATTTATATGCAAACCAAGACGACTACAACAATTTTTACTAATAAAATTACTTTGAGAAGCACTATCTAAAAGTGCGCGAACACTATGTATGTACCATGCGAATCGTAAACAACAACTCGAGCGGTTGCCAGAAGTACCGTAGTAGGGCTTGTGTGCAAGCTTGATAGCGAGCACAAAGCGACATCGTTCGGCTGGAGGCGCGCGGCAGTGGCGCCGCCGTCGCTAGGCGCGGACGGGGACGAAAACACGCGAGTGCGCACCGAATCGTGACTCAACGGCGCGGGCGGCTGTGACGTCACAGCGGACGGACGGTTAGGCACTGAGTTCGCGCAGCTGGAATCGACGGGCGAACTACCGGACATGGCGTTATTGTTTTCGAAGCGTAATCATGAATGGTGTTTACCATTACACTTGCGACAAAAATTATTCGAATTACAGAATGAAACACGATGTTTCTTACTGAGACAATTGATACATAAATTACTAGAACGAACAAATTTATAGCGATCGCTTGGAATGAGTTTATTGAACTCCGAACATTTATAAAGTTGGTCATGGTGACCTTGACACAAAGAACAATTTTTCGAATGCAACACTTGCGATTACGAAGTTGTGGGTTCAAAATTAACAAAAGAATGCGTGGACTTCGTGGGCCTACTACTATTACTACTACGATTAGTCGGACTATCCTAAGCTAATCCGTGGTTTAACGAAGTTTGTTGCAAAATTCGAATATGTTGACGAACGAAAGTTTCTAAATCGTCGAACTTAGGTATTTGATGGCCACGTCTATTCATTTCAAATAAGCGAACGGTTTCGGAATCTAATTTCTTTAAACCGATATACAAAAACAAAAAGTCACAGAGGTCATTGACCTTGACATTCTTTAGGGCGCGAACAGCTGATGCAAAAATATCTAAGAATTTTTCTAAGTCGTGTTCATTACACGATGAGCTATTTTTCAAATTAAATATTTGATCCAAATAAGCGGTTGTTACTAAGCGTTTGTCTTCGTATTTGACCTTCAAAGTATTCAAAATCAAACTATAATTTTCGGCGCAAAGCGTTATACGTTAACGGTTTTTGCTTTCCCGGTTAGTTTACTAACTAAGTAATGTAATTTTTCGTAATCCGATAACGAATTATTATTATGGATCGTATTTTCGAAACTAGCGAAAAACAAAGGACAATTTTTAATATCGCCATCAAATTCCTTATTTGTATGGGCGGTAATTTAGGTCGGTCCCGTTTCAGCAAATCAAAACCGGCTGGCCCGGGTTTCGAATCGGGTGACTACTACGGGCACGGGCGCTTGCAATGACACGTTTTATGCGACAAATTAAATCTTCGAAAGATGACATGGCGTCATAACTTAATAAGAAATCGGGATTTAATTTTAATTCAAGCAAGTTAATTTTATCGAGAACATTTTCGAAATCTAAGCGCAAAGTAGCTACGTTTTCGATCGAGGATAAAAACAATTCTTTTATTGAGTCATCTGCGATTCTCGATGAATAATCACAAATTAATTGCATACGCTTAAAAAGGCTATCCTTCTTGGCGTGTAATAGTTTTAACTGTAGATCCGGAATCTCTTTCGGAGGCATTGTTAAAACAAAACAACTATAGCTACCTACAGTGCAAAACTAACGAACGATCAAAATGGGAGCGGTGGTGAGCAGCGAGACTCGGCGCGAACGAGCGTAGGTACATGCGCGCGCGGGCCTAGGTACCTGCTCGCGTGGTCTACCTATTACTATGCGGTGCAGTTGAAATTGCCAACTATTTAGTACCTACCTATGCGAAAAACAGTAGGTAAGTATGCGTTTAATTCCTAATGGAATAAAAAACTATTACCTAATCTATGCGTTTATTCCGTGGTGGAATAAAAACTATAACCTATATCTATGCGTTTATTCCGAATGGAGTAAAAACTATAACCTATACCTATGCGTTTATTCCGTGGTGGAATAAAATCTATTACCTATACCTATGCGTTTATTCCGTGGTGGAATAAAAACTATAACCTATACATATGCGTTTATTCCCTATGGGATAAAAACTATTGCGTTTCTATTGGCAAACTACTAAAGCGAATGGATCAAAATCCGGATCGTTAGGACCAGAAAATGGTTGAGCGAGATAAATAAATTCAAAGTAGACTGTATACTGGGTAAGACAAAAATGAAATTTACACGCGGTTGTCGACGGAAAGAAGAAATGGAAAAACAGGAATGGGCACACTACCTTGCTTTTGCTGCGAGACGCTGAGGTGGAGGCTGCCGGGGACGTCCCTGGACTTGGACCCCTGGTTCCATTGCACAAAAACGCTATTTATCCATGGAAAACACAATTATTGCGAAAGGTTTGTTGCGGGCGCGCGCGCGGTCATTGTAGGACTGACAGAGCGTCTTCAGTTCGTGTGTCGCTGCCAGTGAGCGACGCTTTAAATAGCGCGCAATACAGCTGTCTCGCTACTCTTTTATGCGAGACAAGGTAGGTGCGAAAGAGAAATGGAATAAAGGGAAGCGGGGGGAGTATCGACAACTAATTAATTAAAAACAAATGTAGATCTGCGATGCAACATAGAAACAATAACGCGGCTTCTCTTTTATCGTATACCGGCGCAACCAATCATGGTTACGAATTATTGCCCCACACACCTTATTTCTAGGTATAAATAAGTTGCAGTTCAGATGGAAGAAGTGCATTGAACTAGATGGTGACTATGTAGAAAAATAAAAAATAATTTACACCCACGTTTCTTTGATTTTCATGGTCAGGTTACGAACTTTTGGATTAACTCTCGTATAACTCATTTCATTTTAATATGGAAATACTTATCAAGCTGCCAACAAATGAAACAATTATTCAGTTATATTGCTTGTTATAGTAACTACAGTGGTGGGTCATGATCCACCAGATTTTACAACACTTATCTGATATTGATACCGTGGGGCAGCGAGAGACATCTGTATATAGTATTATCATAGTTTCTCTTTACTAATACTAATGTATCATTCCTAGTAGGTATCGTTCGACCCAGCAGTTTCACTATTTTAGCTGCAATAACAGTGATAGACTTCCTTGTTCCTTAATTGTCTCTCTCTGATAGGTGAGCTACAAAGGGTAATTTACCTATCAGTGTTATAAATTCCTGGCTATAACAGAAAGAATAGAAAATGTGGGTTCGCACTTCCCTCTCTTATTTCTACAGATATATACGAAAAGTTAATCTCGAAGAAGCGAAAGAAGTATGCATGGATCGCGAAGCCTGGCGATCTGTCCTCTCTGACTACCCCGTCAGGGATACAGCGTGAAGATAGTTTTTTTTTTCCCGTCTCAATTTTCATTCGCCTCGCTCGATCACAATTTTTGTAACGCATTTACTAGCTTAGTCCCCAATTCAAGCGTAAAGAAATTTTCCTTCAAAATTGTTGGCATCAGAGGAACGTTCGGCAAATGGGCGTTATAAAAAAGAAAGTATGTCTATTTCTTCCATTTACCCCTGTCTGTTAGTCGTCATCTGATCATTCATTCCTTTCATATTCATATCACTCCTTACCCAGTCCATCCATTTTCTCTTTGGCCTTCCTCTAGCTCTCCATCCATTAACTTTCATATTCATGGTTCTTTTAGTGACATGACTTTCATCCCTTCTCATCACATGCCCATACCAAGACACGGTTCCCTCTCGTTTTTTAACCCAACTTACTACGTACGGAAAAATCAGTATGCGGTGCGCCAAAAGAAGTTGTCACTTCAAAAAGCATGAAAAGAGAACAAGATACAGGTGTGGTGTACTGACTGCAGCGTGAGCAGGTCCGAGGTCCGCGGCGGCGGCGGCGGCGGCAGGTCCGGCTGGTCCGCGTCGCCGTCCACGTCGCGCCACCGCTTGCTGTCCGGGTCCCACACGATCTGACCACACACACACATACATACACAACTATTAGTAGGGGAGGTAGCGTTTATTTTCACAAGGAATTTTATACCGGCTGATGTTCATAACACTTATAGTTCTTTATCAATACAATACATAACGGATTTGACCATCAGTCAGTCTGGTAGTGGTGGAACCAAAAGTTATACGATGCCAATTAAGCTAGACCTCCAAATTGTATAAGCGCCCATACAACTCAAAGGTATAAACTTTGTATGTATGGGGACCTAGAATTGTCAATTTTGATTAAAAGCGTGGTCTTACAGCATAAATACAACAAAATCTTCAAAAAAAGAAAGTTGAAAAGTTGTATGTTATGTTATTTGGTGTTGGTTGGCTATGTTATTTGGTATTAAATATGTAATACAGACATATTTAATACCAAATAAGATAATACAGACATATTTAAGACCGTTGTATGGGCGCTTATACAATTTAGAGGTCTATCTTAATTGCCAACATAATAACTTTTGGTTCCACCACTTTCAGACTGACTGACGGTTAAATCTATTATGTACTGGTAACATACTATTAACCTTATGTATATAAGTCAATATAAAATTCCTAGTGAGCATTAACGCTACCTCCCCTACTATATAGAGTTATTCTGGAAAACATAAAGCTACCCTACCTTCCTCCGGCTACTTAAAACCATTTGTGTATTGCGGCATAGCTACATACACATCTCAAAGTACACCGTGAAGTCATGTGTCGAGTGCACCAGTAATAATGCATTGCACTGGTGCACCGCAAGCAAGGATTAGTAAAATTTTCAGTTGAAAATTTGTCATCTCTAACTACTGCGTCAGGGATATAGCGAGAAGATAATTGGATTTAGAAAAAATTGCAACGATTTTCAATTTTGGGATTGACATCGTCACATTTGTGTACAAAAATCCCTAAATGAACAAAGAGAAAAGAAAATCAATCACTGTTTATTTTAATGCTAAATCGGTCATCTAATAAAATCTGCATCAAACGAAATTAACTATTTATTTTCGTTTTTTATACCACTGAGATAGCAAACAAGCATACAGCCCACCTGCAGGAAAGTGGTCACCGTAGCCTATGGACGTTTAAAACAAACAGAAGTGCAGCACTTTCACTGCCGACCCTGATAGATAAGTGTTACGGTGTTCACAACCATCGTAACACGAATCTATCACATTACCACATCACAGCCCTACATCTACTTTTAAATAAATCGTTTTTTAAGACTACATTTTATGAGTATTAACTACCATTTGAGAAACTCAGTTACTAAATACATACACACTATCACAGTGATAACAGGAAAATAACCCTCAGGAAAGTACCGACAGTGCTTTACCCAAAGAAATCTATCTGTTGTGCTAGGCCGCGCACTAAAGGATTAGGACTAAAGGATTAGATTAGGCAACCAATACACATCGTATTAAATTAGATTAGATAAGTGTAGATATAGGTGAAGCGTGAGAAATAGATATTATAATAAACACATAGTGTAAAGGATAGGGCCTAGGACCTAACTGTTAGATATAAGAAAAGACAAAGTAGCTAGTAGCATTTATTAAATATATACATATATAATATACAAATACATGTTATATAAGTTATATCAATATAGGTACACTCTCTTGTATCTAATTTATCTGGCGAATATGATAGATACTCTTAACATGACATTTATATCCTACAGGGACAAGCAAACCAAATGGGATACAATTTCAGATCATAAACAATCCTAGGCAAACAAATAGTAATAACAAATTTAATAGAAGCCTACTTTCCAAAACGGTATATCCGTTGCCACGACATACTACAGTACTGTTCAAGTCGGATATATAATTTGACCACGTAAGGAGGCTGAGATCACAATGAAGGCATGTGTTAAACCGGTCTGTCAATACCGTCCCAAAACAAGGACCCATTTGCTGTATTGACCCGGTGTAAGTCCTGACAACTACCATACATTGAACACCTCATTACAAGCGAAACCTTTAATAAATGTGCAATATGAGTCTTGTCTGCGTCTATCATGACCAAAACCTCGATCGCAAAAAATATAATTTATAAATGGTCAAATGCCAACGCGAAATTTCGCACAAATCGTTCTTAAGGAAAATGACACAAGATCACGAATGGCCCCTCCACCATTGTTGTAAGAAATTGTATACAGGGTCATTTGTAAAACACCAGCAACCTGCTAGGAGTGGGTAGCGAAGGTCATACCGAACAAGTCTACCACTTTTGGCAATTCCTTATTTAACGAGTATTACCATACATTGAAACATCGAGCTGCAACATAGATTTTCGCTCAAGAAAACTCCTGGATCTCTATTTCGTCACGTACTCCAAACCTCAATGAACGATGGATGTATCAATGAGGTTGAAAAAAAGACAAGGTCAAAGGAGCTATCACCGACCCACCCCCATCTCCTGTGATTTTCACAAATTGCGTAGTATTGTAATTCAATCAGTACATTAAATTAATGTTAAATTTGAAAAATACTTTAAAAAAAATCATCGTTCATTTTTTTTATGATGTTAGTTAGATACCTAGTCCTAGGAGATTGCTGGTGTTTTACAAATGACCCTGTATATAGGCATACGTATTATAATCAGTCAGTTAGTAACAAGTCATTTAAGAAAAGTCAGTAAGAAAGTTGATGGTGTATTTCACTAACTGATAGTGAAATACACCAGTCAACGATAATATAACCGCCATGGCCCTACATAAGCGTGGGCGCGTGTCGTGCACTCACAGAGGGGTTCTTGTCGTCGGGCAGGATCATCTGGTTGGGCGCGCGCAGCGACAGCTTGGTGAGGATGCCGCCCAGCCAGCCGCCCTTGCTGTTCTTGCCGTCGCCCTTGCTGCCCTCCTCCTTGCTCCTCGCCTCCTGCTTCTTCGCAGCGGTCTGAGGCGTGTCTGTGTCTCGCTCGGTTTGCTGCTGGAAAATGCATACATTTTCAAACGTTATAATTTAATTTAAGGGTTGGGCTGAAGGCCATTTCATCAGCCAGGTACTCTCAACTTGTAAAGTTACTAAATATTCCGCGATTTCAAAATTACTTTAGGTTTGGCACTTTTGTCAAAAATAGCGAATGAAACTTGAAGAAAATATGACTAAAAATGGGAAAACTGGGGAAATCTCGGTACTTATTTCCGCGACTAGCTCCTCTCTTATGTTTTTCGACCTTTGCTATTTAGTCCAAGCGTTTCGTCATCGCTTAGAAGATTGCAGGTAGGTCTAAATACTGAAAACATTTTTTATTGTTTTTCTTTTAACACAATCACCAATACGCCATTATAAAAAAACAGTAGCTATTAATGATCCCCTTCGCTGCTCTGGGCTACCCATCAGATAGGATGGAGAATTTTTTAGGTGCAAAATACAAAGAAATGTGCAGTGGCTTACGTCAGCGCTGGGCGGTCTGTCGTCGTCTATGTCGTAGAGCGGCGCGCGCGGCTTGTTGGCGCCGGGCATCGTGATGCTGGCCCGCAGCTCCGCGCCGCCCGCCGCCTGCACACGGACACACGCGCACCCATGGGAGCAACCCCGGCACTCCACTGTACAAGTACGCTGGACCTCGCCCCCACATTACACTTTGGCGGACAATATAGTCAGCGTCCACGGAACTAATTCGTTATCACAGATATCAATTTTAGGGCGGACATGATCGCACTTAAATTGCATTTTACAAAACGAGTGTAGGTAATTTCTTAGAGAATAATTTTGGTGCAATGTACTTGTTTAATGGAGTTCAGTAGTATACGTTCACACAATTATGTTTTAGCAATTGTCTCATCGATGATTACATTGTGATCCGCATAGCATAGGTTAAATCTTAATCCCGACGAGACAAAAGTAGTGTTATTCACCAACAAAAGGAAGAAAGCCAATTCTGAATTAGTGAGACTAAACAACCACGCCGTGGAAGTGTTTGAGGAAATCAGATACTTGGGAGTACCACTTGACAGCAAACTGACGTTCAAGACAAACATAAAGAACACATGCTCAAAATCTAAAATGGCCCTTATGCAGTGCAAAAGAGCAATAGGAAGAACCTGGGGAATAAAACTTGCAACAACAATCAGGATATACAAAGCTATTATCCGACCCAGAATACTGCATGGTGCCTTGGTATAATGGCACAAGGCAGCTAACTAGACAAACATGAAGGAATTGGACAAGGTACAGAGGGTGAAGGCCCAGATGACAACAGGCGCGATGAGGACAACCCCAACATCGGCGCTAGCATACTGGGACTCCACCCGCTGGAGTTTGAAATTAAAAAGAAAGCAATTGAACAATGGTTTAAACTGAAAAGCATGGGCCTATGGATAGGTAATCCTGAAGACGGCTGACATGCCAATATCAATGAGAAATATGAAGACAAGTTGTCAATAATACTCTCCAATAATGACATAATCAAGAAGGAGAGGGTTTTATACAAAAAATACAGAATTCATAAAGGACAAAGGGAGAGAGCTGGCAGATGGACGACACCGAGGGTGTCATCTGCTACACGGACGACACCGAGGGTGTCACCTGCTACACTGACGGCACCGAGGGTGTCACCTGCTACACTGACGGCTTCAAAAAGGAATCTACAAAGCTCTCTAGCTCCGGAGTGCATATTAAATGAGATAACGGAACGTAGATCAATACGGCTAGGCAGTTTTGCAAACGTCTTTCAGGCGGAAATATGTGCACGTTACAGAATGTGCGCAAATTTAATGGCGCCAAACGGACATAAGAAAGTGACTATCTACAGCGATAGTCAAGCGTCATTGAAAGCCTTAAATAAAGTAGAGACAATGTCGGCAACAGTCAGTCAGTCAGTCAGAGTGCAAGGAAGTGCTCAGCAAGCTGGTGGAGAGACTCAGAGTAGTTGTTGCCTGGATCCCCAGACACGAGCGAGTCCAGGGCAATGAACTAGAAAACAAGCAACTAGCCTGGGAAGGGGCTGACGAATGCTTGATCGGTCCAGAGCTATAGCTTCCAATAAGATATCAAAAGAAGTACTCAGCAGAAGCATAACGGTAGAAGCCAACCTTAGATGGAGGTCCTCAATAGGCATGAGACAGTCTGAGATCTTCATCAAAGGTATAGATGCGAAAAGGACAAGATGACTGGTTTAATTAACCAGAGGAAACATGAGGCTTGTTATAGAGATAATCACAGGACACTGTCGCCTCAACAGGCACTTAACAGTGATTGGAGTAATGGACGACCCAATATGCCTGGAATGCATGGAAGAAGAGGAAACCAGTTTCCACCTACTTGCTGAGTGCCCAACGTATTCGTTAACAAGATGGGAAATAATGGGTACGGACAGACTCGAACAAGAAGTATCTGAAGGTGGATCAGATAGTGAGATTCTGTAAAGAAACAAGAAGACTGCTGGGATACTCGATCCAAACCTCGGAGTTGGAGATCTGGGGAAATGAATGAAATACGCAGCAAACCACGCGGTCGGATCTTTCGTCCGGCGGTGCCGGCGCCTCCAACAAGAAAATAATAATAATAATATGTGCATTATAATTGTATAATTATAATGGTGCATTATAACAAAATAAAATTTACTGACAAGAATACGGAGAAATGTGAGCGTATAGTATACTTTCGGGGATAAAGGCGTGACTGCTACAAGGTTAGTCAGGGTAGAGCTCAGAGAACAAAGCAGTTCAAAAGCACCCGAAATCAACGGATTTGCTTGAAAGCGGTGGAAGTTGTGTGTGGGGGATGAATGATATCTAGCGAAGATCAATTTACGAATCCTGAATCGCACGCGATGGTCTAATTTATAGAAACGATCCAACATTAATCAATGGTCAGTTTGCGATATTACAGTTTACCCAATAGCAGGCCAGTCGGATATCATTTACCGATCAGCGGTGAGAGAAGTGCTTACTACGTTTAATATTCGTGACACATCCAAAGATTATTTTTAACTTTTAGTTCACTTACACTAGGGTTAATAGGAAGTGTAAAAAAATCCATCGCAATTAGGAAAACAAAAATATTTCGCCACATTTTTGTAATTAGTGTAAAGTTAAAGCGGATGCAGTTTTACTGATTAACATTTTTGTTTTCCTAACTACTAAATAGCGTTTAAGCGAACACTTATGTACTATGTGAGCCTGTATAAATGCATTACATTCAATTCATCATTACGTTTTAAAGAACTAATTTAGTTCTAAGATAGAAACTTTTATAAACATAGGCGGTCGTGTTAATCCAGTACATTGCATAAATAAATATTGTTGCATAAACAATTTGTGTTATAATTAATATGTACAGTTTGGTTTTAGGTAAATCTTAACTACAATAAATACAGCTGTATTTGTTTAGCGCAGAACAGTTGAAACATTCAGCTTATCTGATGGCGAACTCGTCCGCGCCGGGGCGTGGAGTTATTTATAGATTAATTTCCAATTACAGCTACCGAGTCGGTGCCACAAGCGAGCCGCCAGTTCTGTTCGTTAAATAATACGCGGCGAGGACCGACGCAGCGAGCCGCCGGAGGCCTCGTCGGCGCTACCAGGCGGAGGCGCCAATGAAACAACATTTCGTTTATGAATATTTTAATTGCAACAACAAGCGAGGTGGGGAGCCGCCTCGCCAAAATTACATCGATCGTGCAACAAGCGAGTAATATAACACAAATGGTGATTCTAGTTAAATAGGATAACACAGGCGGGCTATACACAAATACACAGCAAAATAGTATCGGTCTCGGCACTCGCCGAACTATAAACTGAAGACCGAGTCAGATCCATGGAAATCACAGCGCAGTTCTGGGAGAGGGAAAAACAAAACGACGACGGTTCGAAAGTTCACAGCGGGAGGGCTACAGGAGCGGCACGGGCTCGTCGATGTCGAAGGTGCGCGGCCGCGCCAGCGCGACCCTGGCGGCGCCGTCCACCGGGAACGTGCGCAGCGCCGGCTCGCCGCGCGCCGCCAGGATCGCCTCGAAGCGGTCCAGGCTGCGCTCGATGGTGCGCCGCAGCTCGCCGCGGGCGGGGGCGGGGGCGGGCGGCGACACGGGCACCTCGATGGGGTACGTGCCGCCGAACACCAGCGGCTTGTAGGCGCCGCCCGGGCCCCGCGCCGGCGCGCGTCGCGCCCACGCGTCCACCGTGTCGCTGATGAGGCGGCCGGCGGGGGCGGGCGGGGGCGCGGGGCGGGCGGCGCGCGCCGGGCTGTGCGCGACCTGTATGTCGAGGTCGGACAGGCGGCCCCCGCCCCCGCCGCTGCGGCGGCGCGGCGGCGGCGTGTCGCCGGGCGGCGCGGGGCGGGCGCGGCGCCGCAGCGTGGGCGAGCGGCGGTACTGGATCAGCTCCAGCGGCGCGCGCTGCACACCGCCACACACACGGAGTTACTGGGTGCTCGAGCGCCGGCCGGCCCGACTGGCCCCTCGTTCGGACCGGCTCTCCCCTCCGACGTGTTATAGCTCGGGCGCCGACGCCACGTGTGCTCGCAACGGACCACCGCGCCCTACTGGCCAGGCTGCTCCGTCGCCCGGTCCCTATCGCGACTATGAGTGACCGTGCGGCGCACTATCGTAAACTTTGAGCGATTAATAAACATCCTGCCTTACTTTAGAATCCCTGCGCCCCAGGATACGTCCGTCTCGCGCGACACGCTTGCAAAATATTGAAAATACTACCACGCGACACGCGGTTTTTCTTTATTGAAAAACATCTAGAGCCTCTCAAATATGACCCGAAATGATCGAATTGAATGTAAATGTAATCTAAATACTAGGTAGTGCAGCACCTAAGCTCGTCGTTCCCGCCACCGACTCCCGGGTACGTACCTCTGTGTATCCGCCGTAGGAGTTGTCGGCGTGCCAGTAGGGGTCGGCGTACTGCTGATGCTGGTCGGCGTATTGCTGGTGCTGGTCGGCGTACTGCTGGGGTTGGTCGGCGTACTGCTGGGGCTGATCGGCGTACTGCTGGGGCTGGTCGGCGTACTGCTGGTGCTGGTCGGCGTACTGCTGAGGCTGGTCGGAGTACTGCTGTGGCTGGTCGGCGTACTGCTGGGGCTGGTCGGCGGCGCGCGGCCACTCGTCGGGCGGGGCCGCCTGCGGCGGGTGGTAGGGCGCGGGGTAGTCGGGCGCCGCCGCCGGCTCGACGAACGTGGGCGGGGGCTGCTGGACGCGTGGGTAGGGTGGCGCCTGCACAGTACACACTGCTTGTTACACCCGTCGATGTATGCCGAACATCGGTACATATTTTTAAGTTTTAACTATCTCGATGGCGTACGTAGCATTTCCTATGCATACATGTATGTATTTAGAAATATATAATTTTATAGCTTAGTTTGAGCTAGGTGGCGCTGTGTAAACAGTGTCCCATAATATTTTTAAGGATTATTCTCAGTTTAAAGGGTTTTCTAGTAAAATAAATCATCGGCAAAGGTACTTGAAAAGACCAAACGAAATATGCAAGTTTCCAATCTAACAAAACAATGTCAACATACAGTATTAACTATCAATACTAGAATTTCAGTATAACCGAACTGAAAGAAAGAAAAAAGGGAGAAAGAGAAAGTTTATATTGCCAAAAAACCACTGTTGAACCCTATCATTTCTATTTGCTGGAGAATAAAAAGCAGAAGCTTATATATACCGCTTATACAAATACATAAAACATCGATTGCCTAAAACTTATTGTTCAGTTTTAATATGTAAGTAAAAAAACTAACTAACTAACTATCTTCACGCTGTATCCCTGACCGGGTAGTCAGAGAGGACAGATCGCCAGGCTTCGCGATCCATACATACTTCTTTCGCTTCTTCGAGATTCATCAATCGCTTCATACACGCACGTCTGGGTATCCCAGTACTTAATATGTAAGTGGAGCATATGTTTATGAAACACGTTGTCGTGGCCAAAGAATCCGGCTCGAAGGACCATAAATGACAGAGTTCCTCTAGTTGCTAATGATTACCTACTAAAATAATACTACTATTTGATTTGTAAAAGTAATAATTCAATGCTAAGTAAGTAATCTGATTATAAAAAGTATTGAGTACACAGTCTGCTTACTTGACGTGAACTAAAGTTAAAAATGTCTAAATGTATGAATTATCTTTTGTTGCTGACCGCGCGAAATGTACGGTCATTAGCCCGTACAAGAGCAGAGCAAAAGGTCCTTAATACTTTACAAGTGGACTGAACTTCCTTACCACGGTTTGATCGATATTTAACCATACTAAAACAGCCAATTATTGACTCTAACCATTAATAATCATGAAATTAAAAAAATATTTCCTTGATGTTACTATTATGAACATTTATTATTTTATAGTAAACAACAAAAAATAGGGTTTTGAGTAACAAACAAAGCCTAGCACCTAGTTACACAGGATAACTAAAGAAAACTCTATTCAATACGTTTGCGTTGGGCGTAGTAGCACAATACCTATCCATTTTACATTGCTACACAAAAAGACCGCATAGTAGGTATTATTCTATTCACAAAAATCCTGTATCTAACGTTACAATACTTAAAATCTGATCTTCATCTACTCTCAACTAAATTGTTTACCCATCTCTATTACTTTATTTATTTATTTAATGCATGGAAGACTTACAGCTGCACATAACTGAATAGTTATTATATTTAGCTTCTAAAAGCCATTTACAAGTCCTCGCTTATAGTTGCAGACTAATTAGGTACAAAAATGTGAGCTTTATATTGTTAAACATGTTCAAAAGATAAAAAAAAACCTCGTTATTACAGTTACACATAGATCACACAAGGCAAAATTATAGGTAACTAAATACGAGGGTGGGTCAATAAGTCCGTGACTTTTTGAACTTCTGACCTCTTTTCTGAAAAAGAAACACTGCTCCTGTCAACAGGCATCTGTCAGTCGACTCCTGTCAAAATTTGAACTTACTGCGTCAGTTAGTTTGTGTTTAGCAGCTATTTTTATCAGACTACCCAGCAATCTGAGAAGAAAATGGAAAAAAGTGAATTTCGTGTGCTTATTAAGCATTATTTTTTGCGAAAAAAAACCATTACCGAAACCAAGGCTAAGCTTGATAAATACTATGGGGACTCTGCACCATCGATTTCAATGGTGAAAAAGTGGTTTACTGAGTTTCGTTGTGGCCGTACAAGCACTGAAGATGCCGAACGTCCTGGACGCCCAGTTGAGGTGTCTACACCCGAAACAATCGAAAAAATTCACGATATGGTTTTGGCCGACCGAAGATTGAAAGTGCGAGAGATTGTGGAAGCCATAGGGATCTCGCATGGTTCAGTGGTTTCAATTTTGAATGATCACTTGGGCATGAGAAAGCTTTCCGCAAGATGGGTGCCGCGTTTGCTCACAGTCGACCACAAACGCAATCGTGTAACAACTTCACAGGAGGGTTTGGCGTTGTTTAACCGCAATATGGAGGAGTTTTTTCGCCGTTTTGTAACCGTGGACGAAACGTGGATCCACCACAACACACCAGAGACCAAACAACAGTCAAAACAGTGGGTTTCTAAGGGTGAATCGGCGCCAAAGAAGGCCAAAGTGGGTTTGTCAGCCAATAAAGTCATGGCGACTGTTTTTTGGGATGCACGCGGGATAATCCACATTGACTACCTTCAAAAAGGAAGAACAATCAATGGAGAATATTATGCCAACTTATTGGGCCGATTCAATGACGATTTAAAAAAAAATCGCCCTCATTTGGTCAAGAAAAAAGTTCTTTTCCACCAAGACAATGCAAGGGTGCACACATCTGCAGTTGCCATGGCAATAATCCATGAATTGGGCTATCAATTGCTCCCTCATCCGCCCTATTCTCCAGATTTGGCTCCGAGTGACTACTTCTTGTTTCCAAACCTGAAGAAATGGCTTGGTGGAAAAAGATTTGACTCGAATGATGAAATCATCTCACAAACAAAGACCTATTTTGAGGACCTCGACAAATCTTATTTTTTGGAAGGGATAAAAAAATTGGAGAAGCGGTGGACAAAGTGTATAGAGCTCAAGGGAGACTACGTTGAGAAATAAGATGTTTTTTAATAAAAAAAACTGTGTTTTATTCAAAAAGTCACGGACTTATTGACTCGCCCTCGTAGATACACGTTATGCATACAAAAGTTTACACACAGGTTACACAAGTTAGATTTATAAACTATCTATGGATTTTACACCTATAATCAAATATGCATTATCTATATAAACAAAAAGGTTCAGTGACATAGCACTATTTGAAAAAATCAAGGCTTAAGCACCTTCTTACCGATGACACACTAGCCACAAAGGGATCAATATCATACCGTTTACACAAGTTGCTAAAATGTTTACTAGCACGTATCATATACCTATTTTGCCTGTAGTTAGTTTTCGCGAGAGGCGCATGGAGTATAGGATTGAACCGGAACGACTTACATGGAACGCTGAAATTTACTTTACTTAATAAGTCAGAACAGTCAATGTCATGATTAATAATTTTGAGGAGGAAGGTAACGTCAGCAATATCACGACGGGTGGAGAGGGGTAAAAGGTGGACCTTTTACACAATTGAAGATAATCTATTGACTGGTACGGTATTTTATGATGAAAGCATAAATACTTTATGAACCGCTTTTGTATATTTTCAATTCTATCGCTGTACTTAGCGTAACATGGATTCCATATTTGTGACCCATACTCCAGATGGTTCCTCACATATGTACAGTACAGAATTTTAAGCGCTTTAGATGTCCTAAAAGTTTTACCCTGCCGCATTACAAAACCAAGCGACCTAGAAGCTCTCCTCACTATCACATCTATGTGTTCATCAAATTGCACTTTACTGTCGTGATGTATTCCTAGGTCACGCATAGAAGTATTTCTAGGCAGAGTTTGACCCCCCATGGTATAGGTAGTATTCAGAACATTTTGTTTTCTCGTATTTGTTATTACGGAACACTTTGCAGGGTTTAGATCTAGCTTATTAAGATGACAGTACTCTTGCAATCTATCCAAGTCTGCCTGCAGTGCAAACGCGTCATCGATCGATGATATGCTCGCAAATACCTTCATATCATCTGCGAAACATAACAAGTTTGATGAATGCAGACATTGGTCAATGTCATTAACGTAAATAACGAATAAAAGCGGGCCGATCAGGGACCCTTGAGGAACACCACTGGGCACAGAGACCCACGTGGATCTGTAGTTATTCATAGCTACAGCCTGAGACCTATTTTCTATGTAGGAGGAGAACCACCGTAGAAGATCCCCATTTATTCCGATGTTGTGCAATTTGTTTATAAGAGTAAAATGGTGAATTCTGTCAAAAGCCTTACTATAGTCGGTGTAAACGACATCTACCTGCTTACCATTACTCATAGAGGACGTAATGAATTCATTCAGCAATACTAAATTACTAGTTGTTGAACGACCCTTAAGAAAACCATGCTGAAAAGGTTTCAAGAAACTTGAAATTGCAGGATAAACTTGATTATAGACTATTCGCTCAAATATTTTGGCTACAATGCAGAGCTTCGATATAGGTCTGTAATTTACTATTTCCGTTTTAGAGCCCTTTTTATGCACAGGCGTAATATAGGCCGACTTCCATAGTTTGGGGACAGCACATAAAGACAACGACTTCGCAAATAGAAGCGAAATTGGTAAAGATAAAGTTTCAGCAAATCTTACTAGAAGTTGTGGAGAAATATTGTCTGGACCCGCACCTTTCGAAACATCTAGATCTAGGAGCAGCTTGGTCACAACCTCTGTTTTAACCTCAATACAACGAATGTTCGCCAATGAGTTGATTGAAGAAGTGCTAAAAGATAAAATTAACCTATCATTATCATCAGTGCTGTGATCCAAAAAAATTGATTTGTAGTACGAGGAAAATGCCTCACGAATAGATTCACCTGTACAAAGTTGTTGATTATTAGCATTTAAAAGTAAACTAGGAATAGCACCTGACTTATATTTGTTCTTGACGAAGGTCCAAAAGCATTTAGGATTACCTTTAATAGATTTTTCAATTTTATTGATATATTCAAAATAACAAGCCGATTCCATACTTTTGGTCCTATCTCGCAATAATTTAAATGTACGTTCGTCAGCTAAATTACCATAGGTTTTGAATTTTCTCATATATTTAAAAAACGATTCATTTAATGTCAATAAATTAAATTAAATTTTGTATTCACATACAATGTAAGTAACACGTTCGCACAAACAACTCTAAATGATTGGTAAGCGATAGTACCTACTCGCAGTATAGATAATATACCCATTAGCAGCATGGGACAGTAGTAATAGGTATGTACCAATTACTTCCCACAATCATTTCTAAAGCACGAAGCGATTATGCTCCAATGAAAATTAATGATAATTAAATAATCCTTTAATGCAAATCTCCCGATTCATGACTTTCCATATAGTTTTAAATATAACTCTGCATACTATTGTCTGGCACAGTTTAAGACAATTCAATAAGTTCTTTATTTCATTTCCTAGACGTGCGTGTATGAAGCGATGGATGAATCTTGAAGAAGCGAAAGAAGTATGCATGGATCGCGAAGCCTGGCGATCTGTCCTCTCCGACTACTCCGTCAGGGATACAGCGTGAAGATAGTATAGTATTTCTGTATTAGGTCGCCATTTTGGCATTTGTAATTTATAAGGAGTTCGTCGTGTGATTATCGGCCCAACATGCCCTTTTTTTTGTTACTAATGCGTGTATTTGATTGTATTACTAACAGTTTTCAAAATAGTTGTGGTAAACAGTTTTCAAGCACAAAGCACTTCATTAGGGACTGAAACTCAATTCCTACTACAAGATTTTTTTATTAAATTATATTATTAATGTCTTAAATCCAATAACATCTTCTAAAAGAGCCTACGATTTTTGTGAACGACTCTTTACAAAATCTTAATAATATTATAAATGCGAAAGTTTGTAAGGATGTTTGTTACCCTTTCACGTAAAAACTACTAAATAGATTTTAATGAAACTTTACAATAATATAGCTTATACATCAGAATAACACATAGGCTACTTTTTATCCCTGGCACAAGTTCCTGTGGGAAACGGGAACGGGAAAACTTCTCTACGCAGGCGAAGCCGCGGGCGTCAACTATTAAACACTAATATTTAGGAAATTTCAGGAGGCCCGTACACTAAGTGATCCATAGAGGATACTTCTGGACCTACTAAATAAGTGAATACACTTGTGATTATATGATTCTAATTACTGTAGTCTAACTGCTGCCTTGACCTTCTTCTCCCCTGATACCTAATCGGTTCTTCGCACACACCGGTGAACCAATTGGCGTAGGCGGAAACAATTAATATGCCTTGACATCGCAGTCAATGTCACTACTAGTCACTAGACTCGTGAAGGCGCTGTGTATTGTACGCTTAGGTCATTGCGTGTATTTGTGTGCACTGTAGAGTCTAGGGACATTACTGACATATCTAATGTTATTTATAACTCGAGTCTTATTCGCGATGTATGATATATTAGGGGCCGTATTCCAGAACGTTTCTCTATACTCAATCGACGCTTGAGAGTAGATTTTATAAGGCAAAAACTAGCCTCAAGCGTTGATTGAGTATTGAGAAACGTTCTGGAATACGGACCTAAGTCCTACATTGTACCTTCCTGACGATTCGACTGGATTACTACACACGTGAAAACCGGTAAACAATAAGTGAAAATAGCACATGTTTAAAAACATTAAATACAAATTAAGTTCTGCTAGTCGCGTACCGATCGAGCAGTGGGCAGCAGGACAGGACAAATATACTATTACCATGGTGCTTCCCTATTTCTATAGGATTTATACCTAGTTGCTTTTCAGGTCTCCCGCTTTGCAAAGGAGGAAGAGATATTACGTTCTTACCCTACTTCCTCAAATTATCTTCTGATTAATTTTGTTGCGGGTTCCAGAGATACTAATTTCTCCTGGGATTTCCCCCAGATCGAGCTCGGTGTAACTATTGTGGTCTTGGTCATTGCTGTAGATGCTGGTTTACAGGGGTCACAGTAATGGGACTGCGGGTGGGATTAGTCCCAATTTAAAAAGTAGGCAGTAGGACACGTTCACTTTCATACGTACAGAATATAGTTTGCTTGTGTGGAATGGAAAGTTTGTCTTTCATTTAGAACTTTCCCACAGTTAAAGAGAGCTAAAGGTAACTCTTCATCGTGCATCATTATACACTTCTGGATAAAGAAGACACCCATTACGACGGGTGTATACCGTTTGCACTAATAATAATGTTAGTTATTTATTTTTACACCACTAATGTGGCAGACAAGCATTGATGGAAAGGTTCATTGGTCACCGTCAGCTATGAATGTTTGCAACACCAGAGGTGCAGCACTCGCCTTGCCGACCCTTTAAAAACCTTCTAAGACCCCGTTTGAAGAACCCTATACTGTAGACGATCGAGAAAACCCAGGCCAGGAGTTCATTCGACAATCTAAGCGTACGCGGAATAAAGCTTCCATAGGACCTAACGGTATGCGTATAAAATAAGTAACAATCAAATGATATAATGCTTTACTTATGTAATTACTTCATTTTATGATATATGTTATGAGTATTATGATATAATGCACAAACAAATATTCAAATAGTATAAAATTCTAAATCTTTATGTAACATTAAGAACATCTACCATGTTTTGTATGTTTTTGCAAAGATTCAAACTGAAGAGCTTGTAGCCCCGCTTGTATCTCAGTGTTCTGTAAACGTTCACTGCGTTAACCAACTGTCGCTATGGTTGGTCCTCGGATGAGTGACCACTTAGTGACATTTTTATTTATGAGCGTTTTCGTACTTCGGAAGGCATGTTAAGCCGTTGGGCTCGAGTGCCCATCATGGTGGTCGTTAAAAATATACGGCAGGTTCATTTCAACACGGCATTAGGCAGTTATTTCTTACGTGGGACAAAAATGCATACAGTAACAGAAAATTTGCATAATACAAATAATAAAAAATGAAGATTATCTAAAATGTAACATTACATCAAATAAAATTAAGTTATCATACTAACGATCCAGCCCGGCTTTGCCAATTTGCCAATTTGTGCAATGTAGACACTAATGTACATGTGGTATTGAAAAATTATTTTTGTGTTAGAGTCCATTTATCGAGCAAGGCTATAGGTCTATCTATCATCTACTACTACCCAGGAGAGCGGGGCAGTAATCATAAATGTTAACAAACCGGGACAATTTCAAACATTGTTGTAAAATTTATAAACGACCGGATTAAATAGGTGCGACGGTAGTTCGAAGTAGGTATATTAACAGCGAAGCTGTGGGGGTCAGCTAGTTATGTATTTAAGTGATATATGTAGGTGTGATCTGTTCTGTGTGTAATATTAGGGGTTAAAGTATGAAATTGCCGTTTTTTACTGAAATACTAATTTGTTTATTTTTTAGTTTATAACAAATTTATTTAATCAAAATAGTTACCATTATTATCTATACATTGCTGCCATCTAATAGGAAGGTCATTTATGCCTTTGCGATAGAACTCTGAGGATCTAGATTGCACAAACTGTGTGAAAGCATTTTGTACTGCCTCCTGGGAAGAAAACTTCTTGTCACGAGATAACTGTCCAAATCACGAAAAAAATGTTAGTCCGTTGGAGCAAGGTCTGGCGAATACGGAGGATGGCGAATGGTTTCTAATTGCAGTTCCTGAAGGGTCAACGGTTTCTCGGGCTGTATGAGGTCTCGCGTTGTCATGGAGCAATAATGGTGATTGTTTTACTGCTAGTTTTGCCAACATTGTTCGGAGTTGGGCTCAATAGACATCTGCCGTTATTGCTTGACCAGATCGGAGAAAACTATAGTGAATAACACCATGTTGAGACCACCAAACAGTTACCATTACCTTTTTATTGGTAAGTTTTGCTTTAGGACACTGTTGTGGCGTTTGACCTGGGGTCAGCCATTGCATTTTTTCTTTTACGGTTATCATAAAGAATCCAATTTTCATCACATGTCACAATTCGATCCAATATTCCTTCATTCTGTTTCGATTCAACAAGGCAACACAAGTTTCAACACGCGTTTCTTTCTGCAGATCAGTCAACTCATGAGGCACCCATTTTTCGTTTTTTTTTATTTCATTGATTTGACGCAAGGGTCAGAATTGTGGGTAAGGTAACGTTAAACCATGCCGCTAATTCCTGGGTAGTTTGACTAGGATCGGCTTCCACCATCTCTTTTAATTCATCGTTATTCACCTGTGTGGGCGGTCTTCCTCGTGGCTCGTTCTTCAAGTCGAAGTTTCCATCACGAAAGCGTTGAAACCAAAATCGCATGGTGCGTTCATTAGCAGACCCCTCACCAAACGCAACATTGATATTGCGGGCTGTTTCTGCCGCGTTACTTCCGCGTCGGAACTCGTGTTCAAAAATCACTCGAATTTTCGCAGTATCCATCTATCTTGTCTAAGTTGAATAACAAAAACAATTGAAAGTCGATATTAAAATATTATACATTTTTTAAAAAAAGAACATCATAGAAACCATGTGAAAAATGTTTCATTCGAAAACCTCAAACCATAAACTTTCTTATCTCAATTAAAAAAAAACCTATTACAATAAAACGGCAATTTTATATTTGAACCCCTATTATGTATTCCAGGCGGCGCCTGATGGGTGTGGCGAGCGTGCACTGACCTGCTGGAGTTCGGCCCGGCCGGCCAGCGCCGCGTGCTGCGGCGACGCGTGCGCAGACTGCTGCGCGCTCTCCGCCTGCACACACACACACACTCACACAGCTACACCATACCTATCTTATCTAAACACACATAAAACAAGCGCGCGGCGGTGACTCTCTTTGTACAACAAGCGTTCTTCATTTCATGTAAATTATTCACATTTTATTGCGATGTCTGGTGCGTCCACACGTCGCGGAAAGGTCGATAAACTTGGCGACACAGGTACGCATCGTACACGCTGCATTCGCCGTACCTCTTTAGTTAAGATATCCATGAGCTACACTCTAGTCACATTAGCGACATTCAACTCCAGCCTTAACGCACTTGTAAAATACAGATCTGTGACTCAAAAGCATATAATAAGCGTGTCTTCCCAGTTGCTTCCACACCCTACCTGGATTTTGGGCCTGAGGTTCATTTTTGAACACACTGGCTTTAACAAGCGGCTTTGTTTGAAGCATCGTTTGGCTTTTAATTTTCGTCATTGTTGGGTCTTCTAACCTCCCAACCGTATAAGGGCGTTTCGTCGTTTTCTCGATTGTTTGTCAGCTGGTGCACCACTTGCAGGTGAGGCAATAACTCATTTGCTGGCCCTACAGGCAGAATTTAATTATAAAACATTTCACTTCACATAATGATTTATTACACTCGAGTGGACAAAACAATGCAAACTTAAAATGAACACATTCAGTATACTGGAGAGAAATACGGCGAAGTATGTAGTATGTATGAAGTATGTGTAGTGTACGAGCAAACCCGCACATTTGTATTTTATGTTGACGCGCGATTCCTCGCGTTATACATTGTACCTATATAATTAATATACAATTGACAATACATGTAAGTATTTTGCAGGACAATGAACATTTTAGGCTATCCACATTTATTATTTATATGTACTTATCGGTACATTTGTGGTCCTTCGAGCCGGATCAAACCTGAGTGTACTTACAGAGAGCATCAGCGCGACGTTCTGCACGTCGGCGAGCCACTGAGTGTACTTACAGAGAGCATCAGCGCCACGTTCTGCACGTCGGCGAGCCACGGAGTGTACTTACAGAGAGCATCAGCGCCACGTTCTGCACGTCGGCGAGCCACGGAGTGTACTTACAGAGAGCATCAGCGCCACGTTCTGCACGTCGGCGAGCCACGGAGTGTACTTACAGAGAGCATCAGCGCCACGTTCTGCACGTCGGCGAGCCACGGAGTGTACTTACAGAGAGCATCAGCGCGACGTTCTGCACGTCGGCGAGCCACGGAGTGTACTTACAGAGAGCATCAGCGCGACGTTCTGCACGTCGGCGAGCCACTGAGTGTACTTACAGAGAGCATCAGCGCCACGTTCTGCACGTCGGCGAGCCACGGAGTGTACTTACAGAGAGCATCAGCGCGACGTTCTGCACGTCGGCGAGCCACGGAGTGTACTTACAGAGAGCATCAGCGCCACGTTCTGCACGTCGGCGAGCCACGGAGTGTACTTACAGAGAGCATCAGCGCGACGTTCTGCACGTCGGCGAGCCACGGAGTGTACTTACAGAGAGCATCAGCGCCACGTTCTGCACGTCGGCGAGCCACGGAGTGTACTTACAGAGAGCATCAGCGCGACGTTCTGCACGTCGGCGAGCCACTGAGTGTACTTACAGAGAGCATCAGCGCCACGTTCTGCACGTCGGCGAGCCACGGAGTGTACTTACAGAGAGCATCAGCGCCACGTTCTGCACGTCGGCGAGCCACGGAGTGTACTTACAGAGAGCATCAGCGCCACGTTCTGCACGTCGGCGAGCCACGGAGTGTACTTACAGAGAGCATCAGCGCCACGTTCTGCACGTCGGCGAGCCACTGCTGGTGGCGCGGCGACGGCTCCGCGCTGTCCGCCTGCTGCACCAGCGCGGCGTCCTCGTGCAGCGCGGGGTCGTGGTACTGCAGCCTGCGGACACACGACGCACGTAATAGCCGACATCGCATAGACGTAACTCGATAATACAATCGAACATCGCAATCGACGAAATCACTCTGTTACACAGTATAAAGAGAGAAACCCTACCAGTAGCGTTACGCCTTTGAAGTCCAACATTTTATAACTACGGCGCGGCAACCATATTAGATTGCAAAATTATCACGAAATTCGTACTCAGCAAACCAAAAAACCCCATAAATGTACCCAATATGATGATTTTATAACTACGCGGCAGCCAATTAGTTTCTATATGTACTTAAGAGTTTATCTAAAGTATATATATATTTATATATGTAACAAAAGTGGTCTTCTTTGCGCGGCCTTTTGCTGCCAGTGGAAGTTTGCTGTATACTATTTTCCAAAACTAATGCACTAACCTTGTTTTATTTTATTTAAATATTTACTCTAAATATTTTTATTAGTTTACTCTAAATATTTAAATAAAATAAAACAAGTTTTATTTTATTTAAATATTTAGAATAAACAGTTGTATCTCAATATTGCAAGGCTTCTCACTCTCTCTCTCACACACACTCACACACACATACACAAATACAGGCAACCTTCTCTTGCACACGCGTAACACAATCATACTTACATTTACAATACATTAATATTAAAAGCATGTTTATATAATTAATGTACTACTTACTAAATTTTTTTATATTATTTAGTAACAGTGTTAACTTTGTCTTTTTCTTAAATATTATTAGCTTAAAATCCATGATCAGTCTTCACTTACTGCGTTTAACGTGTCAAATTATTTGACTGAACACTGTCTCACAAAATACAGGCGCAAGCCTATTTAGAGGGCCAGTATCAGGTATGTTTGTAACTCTCACTACAGCATAATCTAAGACATGATTGTAAATCTTCTCTATGACCAAATAAACATATTATTATAATTATATTATTATTTGTAAAAATGGTAGTTTCTTACACATAAAAGTCAAAACTATATTGCAGTGAAATTATATTTTACATCTTGCCTAGCAAATTATACTGAAAGCCTCAATAACGCTTCTACCACGTTAATGGGTAAGGACACAGGACCTAGGACTGGACTTAACATCGCCAAAGGATGGACAGGACTAAATTAAAACACAAGATTGAAGAAATATGATATAAACAAGATTTGGTTAAAAGGTCTTATTATTATTAACCAGGCCATAATTTAATTTAAACAAGACACAAGAGCGAAGAGCAGCCGAGTTCACCCGATCAAGCCCTGACCTCAGGACGGGACGGATCAGCCTAACTTAGTACCTAAGGAAAAATTAGTGTGCGGTGCGCCAAACGAAGTTTTTACTGCAAAAAATAACATAAGTGAGTGGCGGCTACCTGTCGGCGAGCGCGGCCAGGCGCGCCACGAGAGCGGGCGAGTACAGGCGCGGCGCGGCGGTCACGGCGCGCGCGGCCGCCTCGGCGTAGGCCAGCGCGCGCTCGTAGCGCCCGCAGTCCACCAGCCGGCACGCCAGCACCAGCTTGTACGCCTGCGCACGCCACACACATCATTACTCGCCTCACACGCATACGTGGTGCATCACTACTTCCGACCGACGCGTTCGACACTTTATACCACCGTCTGCTTTCATCTTACGAATTTGACTACTTTTAGCTAGTTAGGTCCCGGTGTAACTCATTGTGACCAAATCCAAAATAATACAAACGTGATATAATTCCAAATTTTTATTGAAGACAGTTCCAAAAGAAAAAAAGCTACTACCGTCTTCGACTCAGACGGTAGTAGCTTTTTCCACTTTTTTCCAGTAGAGCCACGTCGCTCGTCGTTGCCTTGTCCGTTAGTCGGCAGGTGCACTGATGACATTAAAGTAAATACTAAAAATAACTAGTAACATGATTGCGACCACGTGCACGCACCTGCAACTCGGTAATGACGTAGTCGTCGCGGCTGAGCGACATGGCGTACTCGTACACCTCGGTGGCGAAGATCGCGCGGTTGGAGGCCAGCTGCTGCAGCGACGTGCAGCGCGGGTCGGCCAGCAGCAGCGCTAGACGCGGCACGCCCACCGGCGCCTGCTGCAGCGGCTGCAGCGGCGCCAGCGGGTGGCGCGACAGCTCCACGCCGGCCGCCAGGAAGCAGAACTGCGCCGAGTATAGCAGCCCCCGCGAGTTTAGGCTGTCACCTGACGTACAACACATGATTATTTAAATTACAAAGAACTCGCGACACACACTCCTACAAAACTATGATTTTTGTTATGATGATCAGGTTTGAGTACTACAAGTGTTGATTTGTGCGGTGTCCAACAAGTTTTCACACCGATAGCACGGTAGTAAACTCAGGCTCTATCAGAGTTGAATTTGCTCAGAACAACTAGAGCAACCAGGAACGTCTAGAGCAAGTGAATGAAATTGTGTATTTAGGAAGTATGTTTAGCGCGGATGGAAGATGTGATTCGGATGTGGAACGGCGAGTAGCTGCCGGAAACAAAGTTAACGGTGCTTTGTCCCAGTTAGTAAAGCGACAAAGCATCGTAAAAGAAGCACGACTGGCGATTCATAACGCAGTGCTAGTGCCAACTTTGCTTTACGGTAGTGAAACCTGGGTATGTCAGCAGATGCATGAAAGTAAATTGAATGCTGTGGAGATGCGATCACTTCGAAAGTTGTGCGGCGTTACCTTGGCTGGCCGAATACGTAACGAAGTGATACGCAATTTGGCAGGTTTGAATGAAAGTGTCAGCGTTAAGCTGGAAAAGGGCGTGCTCCGTTGGTTTGGACACGTCCAACGAATGAGTGAGGAACGATTGACGAAGAATATATATTGTTCAAAAGTAGAGGGTAGAAGGAGTCAGGGTAGGCCGAGACTTACATATGAAGACCACGTGAGCAGATTGCTCAAAAACGGAAAGGTCAAAAGTACTCGGATACCCAGACGTGCGTGTATGAAGCGATTGATGAATCTCGAAGAAGCGAAAGAAGTATGCATGGATCGCGAAGCCTGGCGATCTGTCCTCTCTGACTACCCCGTCAGGGATACAGCGTGAAGATAGTTAGTTAGTTAGTTAAGTGGGAATACAATTAACTCGCAGGGCAAGGATCCCGGGGTTAGAAGCCGTTCTGTTCGAAAAGTGTGACAAATGAAGGAATACTTACCCATTTGCGTGAGCGTCCGCCGGTCTTGGTCGGGCTTGGCGGACGGGTTGGACAGCATCATGGCGGCGTGCGGGCGCCAGTCGCCCCAGCGCTCGTCCGCCACGCACTGCGCGATCATAATTTTATTGACAAACGAAGATTTGTGATGGGTGGGCTCGTTTATTGCTTATGTACACACTTTAATTAAGCAAAAGTAATGTCACTAAATAAAAGGGAATTGGTGATTATTGTACATGTGTGCGTGCTGTACAGCGCCGCCACGCCGGGCCGCGCCACTGTGTGTGTGTGCAGTATGTGTGTGCTGTACGTACCGTGGCGGCGGGCGGCTGCGCGGCGGAGAGCGCGGCGTACAGCGTGTGCAGCGGGTCGGCGCGGGGCAGCGCCGCCACTGTGTGTGTGTGCAGTATGTGTGTGCGGTACGTACCGTGGCGGCGGGCGGCTGCGCGGCGGAGAGCGCGGCGTACAGCGTGTGCAGCGGGTCGGCGCGGGGCAGCGCCGCCACTGTGTGTGTGTGCAGTATGTGTGTGCGGTACGTACCGTGGCGGCGGGCGGCTGCGCGGCGGAGAGCGCGGCGTACAGCGTGTGCAGCGGGTCGGCGCGGGGCAGCGCCGCCACTGTGTGTGTGTGCAGTATGTGTGTGCGGTACGTACCGTGGCGGCGGGCGGCTGCGCGGCGGAGAGCGCGGCGTACAGCGTGTGCAGCGGGTCGGCGCGGGGCAGCGCCGCCACTGTGTGTGTGTGCAGTATGTGTGTGCGGTACGTACCGTGGCGGCGGGCGGCTGCGCGGCGGAGAGCGCGGCGTACAGCGTGTGCAGCGGGTCGGCGCGGGGCAGCGCCGCCACTGTGTGTGTGTGCAGTATGTGTGTGCGGTACGTACCGTGGCGGCGGGCGGCTGCGCGGCGGAGAGCGCGGCGTACAGCGTGTGCAGCGGGTCGGCGCGGGGCAGCGCCGCCACTGTGTGTGTGTGCAGTATGTGTGTGCGGTACGTACCGTGGCGGCGGGCGGCTGCGCGGCGGAGAGCGCGGCGTACAGCGTGTGCAGCGGGTCGGCGCGGGGCAGCGCCGCCACTGTGTGTGTGTGCAGTATGTGTGTGCGGTACGTACCGTGGCGGCGGGCGGCTGCGCGGCGGAGAGCGCGGCGTACAGCGTGTGCAGCGGGTCGGCGCGGGGCAGCGCCGCCACTGTGTGTGTGTGCAGTATGTGTGTGCGGTACGTACCGTGGCGGCGGGCGGCTGCGCGGCGGAGAGCGCGGCGTACAGCGTGTGCAGCGGGTCGGCGCGGGGCAGCGCCGCCACTGTGTGTGTGTGCAGTATGTGTGTGCGGTACGTACCGTGGCGGCGGGCGGCTGCGCGGCGGAGAGCGCGGCGTACAGCGTGTGCAGCGGGTCGGCGCGGGGCAGCGCCGCCACTGTGTGTGTGTGCAGTATGTGTGTGCGGTACGTACCGTGGCGGCGGGCGGCTGCGCGGCGGAGAGCGCGGCGTACAGCGTGTGCAGCGGGTCGGCGCGGGGCAGCGCCGCCACTGTGTGTGTGTGCAGTATGTGTGTGCGGTACGTACCGTGGCGGCGGGCGGCTGCGCGGCGGAGAGCGCGGCGTACAGCGTGTGCAGCGGGTCGGCGCGGGGCAGCGCCGCCACTGTGTGTGTGTGCAGTATGTGTGTGCGGTACGTACCGTGGCGGCGGGCGGCTGCGCGGCGGAGAGCGCGGCGTACAGCGTGTGCAGCGGGTCGGCGCGGGGCAGCGCCGCCACTGTGTGTGTGTGCAGTATGTGTGTGCGGTACGTACCGTGGCGGCGGGCGGCTGCGCGGCGGAGAGCGCGGCGTACAGCGTGTGCAGCGGGTCGGCGCGGGGCAGCGCCGCCACTGTGTGTGTGTGCAGTATGTGTGTGCGGTACGTACCGTGGCGGCGGGCGGCTGCGCGGCGGAGAGCGCGGCGTACAGCGTGTGCAGCGGGTCGGCGCGGGGCAGCGCCGCCACTGTGTGTGTGTGCAGTATGTGTGTGCGGTACGTACCGTGGCGGCGGGCGGCTGCGCGGCGGAGAGCGCGGCGTACAGCGTGTGCAGCGGGTCGGCGCGGGGCAGCGCCGCCACTGTGTGTGTGTGCAGTATGTGTGTGCGGTACGTACCGTGGCGGCGGGCGGCTGCGCGGCGGAGAGCGCGGCGTACAGCGTGTGCAGCGGGTCGGCGCGGGGCAGCGCCGCCACTGTGTGTGTGTGCAGTATGTGTGTGCGGTACGTACCGTGGCGGCGGGCGGCTGCGCGGCGGAGAGCGCGGCGTACAGCGTGTGCAGCGGGTCGGCGCGGGGCAGCGCCGCCACTGTGTGTGTGTGCAGTATGTGTGTGCGGTACGTACCGTGGCGGCGGGCGGCTGCGCGGCGGAGAGCGCGGCGTACAGCGTGTGCAGCGGGTCGGCGCGGGGCAGCGCCGCCACTGTGTGTGTGTGCAGTATGTGTGTGCGGTACGTACCGTGGCGGCGGGCGGCTGCGCGGCGGAGAGCGCGGCGTACAGCGTGTGCAGCGGGTCGGCGCGGGGCAGCGCCGCCACTGTGTGTGTGTGCAGTATGTGTGTGCGGTACGTACCGTGGCGGCGGGCGGCTGCGCGGCGGAGAGCGCGGCGTACAGCGTGTGCAGCGGGTCGGCGCGGGGCAGCGCCGCCACTGTGTGTGTGTGCAGTATGTGTGTGCGGTACGTACCGTGGCGGCGGGCGGCTGCGCGGCGGAGAGCGCGGCGTACAGCGTGTGCAGCGGGTCGGCGCGGGGCAGCGCCGCCACTGTGTGTGTGTGCAGTATGTGTGTGCGGTACGTACCGTGGCGGCGGGCGGCTGCGCGGCGGAGAGCGCGGCGTACAGCGTGTGCAGCGGGTCGGCGCGGGGCAGCGCCGCCACTGTGTGTGTGTGCAGTATGTGTGTGCGGTACGTACCGTGGCGGCGGGCGGCTGCGCGGCGGAGAGCGCGGCGTACAGCGTGTGCAGCGGGTCGGCGCGGGGCAGCGCCGCCACTGTGTGTGTGTGCAGTATGTGTGTGCGGTACGTACCGTGGCGGCGGGCGGCTGCGCGGCGGAGAGCGCGGCGTACAGCGTGTGCAGCGGGTCGGCGCGGGGCAGCGCCGCCACTGTGTGTGTGTGCAGTATGTGTGTGCGGTACGTACCGTGGCGGCGGGCGGCTGCGCGGCGGAGAGCGCGGCGTACAGCGTGTGCAGCGGGTCGGCGCGGGGCAGCGCCGCCACTGTGTGTGTGTGCAGTATGTGTGTGCGGTACGTACCGTGGCGGCGGGCGGCTGCGCGGCGGAGAGCGCGGCGTACAGCGTGTGCAGCGGGTCGGCGCGGGGCAGCGCCGCCACGAAGCGCGCCGCCACGCCGGCCCGCGCGCGCCGCTCGCCGAACGCTGCCAGAGCCAACGCGTGGCCCCACAGCCCGCGCGCAATTGCGCACTCTGCACCCACACAATTACCATGTTGGTTACATTTATAATTCATTGGGTTTTTAAGTACGAATTTAGTGTTAATTTTGCAATCCAATATGGCGGCCACGCCGTGGTTATAAAATGTTATGTTGTTCTATTGTTTTACTTATCTATCACGCCTTATCCCCGAAAGGGTGGCAGAGACATATTAAATGCCCACTTTTCACTATGTGTGTTCCTGTCCCACGCAATAGGTGGTAAGCCCATTGCCGTGTTGAAATAGACAGACGCAGGTTGTGGCTACCTGCTGTTGAAATTTTTCAAGCCTTAACTTGGCTTCATGACTGCCATGGCACTGGCAATCGGGACCAACGGCTTAACGTGCCTTCCAAAGCACGGAAACGCTCGCAAATGCAAATGTAAATGCCACGACGAAGTGGTCAACCATCAGTGATAAGCCATAGCGCACTTTGCTTAACGCAGTGATCATTTACAGAAACTAAGTACGCGGAACCACGAGCGCTTCAATTCATGTTGAATATCGTGTATAGGGTTTTTTGGTATGCTGAGTACAAAAATTTCATATTAATTTTACAATACAATATGGCCGCCGCACCGTGGTTATGAAATGTTATGTCGAGTATCGTATAAGGGATTTTTTGGTATACTGAGCACGAATTTCGTGCTAATTTTACAATCCAAAATAGCCACTGCACCGTGGACATAAAATTTAATGTTGGATATCGTATAAGGAGTTTTTTGGTATGCTGAGTACGAATTTCATAAATTTTATATATAAAAAATTAAAAAGACTGTTTTTCTCGTTTTTTTTTGTAGATTCATATGGCATTTAAAGTAAAATACGTTTGTCAGATCCATTGATGTCTTCCCATCACTATAACCCTGCGCGTTCAAAGTTCCCTTCAGGGCGTTCTGCACTGGCCTTAAAATAGCCTAACAGAGCTCATTTGCGCCTGCCCGCGCCTCCCTTGCATACCACCAAATATTGTGAACTCGAATAGGAACAAATATTCAACAGTGCGTCGTCTGTGGGGGGTGGTCGGTGTATACATCATATGTGACTATTGTAAGGTTGACTCGTTTCAATTTTTCCTCCTTCTGGTCCTGACGTGTTTATCAGTAGGTGCGCCACTGGCGACTAAAGTTGACCTAGGCCCCGAGGATCCCCATGCGATTTCGTAGCAATTTACTACCAAACATTTAATCTCAAGCAGTGTCCTTACCGATGGCCTCCTGCCGATTGCCGTACGTCAGCAGCTCCCGCAGCATCTCCAGTGACGTAGGATCCGTCTCTGTGCTCCCTGTTGAGTTCTGCGGCTCCTGATCTAAAAGAATAAAACGTATAAAAACAACGTAGTGATGGCAAATTCATCATATTTGATTTCTATAATTGTTGTCATACTTATAGTAGTGTTGTCTGCGACGGTGGGCGAGGCTGCAGCAGCGGGCGACGCGCTGCCGTCGTCGTCCCGAACCGAACTGGCCTCCGTCGAGCCGCGCCGACTTTCTGCCACACAGAGGAAAAAATTGACCACTTTCCATCAGGTGGGCCGTATACTTGTCTGCCAACGCAGTGGTATAAAAAAAAACAGAGGGTATACTTATTATAGCCACCGCGCGTCGACCACGTACCATATTGTAAACTTATTTATTAGCATAACTGTTTTGTTTTACAATGCAACATCGCGGTGATTTTTTTAACAGGACAGAATATTTTCTACACTAAGGCATTACCATTAACATCATTATGATTGCTGACTGCTAGAAGGAAACGAAAGATGAGCTGGTCGATTAATGCACACGATACAATTCGACAGTATGAAAATCAAAGCAGTACATACATGAATTGAACATACCATTATGTGTCTTACTGGCTGACGTTTTCAATTCATATTCCCTTGTATTTTTCATCAATAGTTCTGCTATATCAGATCCGACTACAACCTGCAATAAAAATAAATCCATAAAAAAACGAGCTAGCCTTACAGTAGTCTCAAATGATGTGTAACACCTGCTATGAAATTGATATGAAACAATGTTAAGACATATTATTGGTTGAATACATTCTAAGCATGAAAATATATTTTATGTAATTATACACTCATTTGCAAAAAACACGGGCGGTTTCGATTTTCTTCCTGGCTAAAAAAAATAAAATACCAAAAAGGTTTTAATCATTTGAACATGTTACTGGTCAGTTATAAAAGTGCCATAATGTTTTTAAGAGTACATTCCAAATTCAAATTTTTGACTGAGCCTGGTTTTCAAAGATAACAACTTTTAACTGCCGTTTCCAAAACGGAGTCGTCAACTACGTTGGAGACAATTCTATTGGAAATCCGTGCAATGAAACGTCAGTTGGAAAGCCTACCCACTTTGGTTGAAGATATTCAGACGATTAAGACTGAGCTTGTTGAGTTGAAGGATGTCTACGCCAATTGCAATGAAAAAATTGATTTTTGATTATGACAGGACAGTACGAACGCCTCCAGAAGGAGGCGTTCGACACAATGCAGGTGGACTTTCAAAAATACAAGTATGATCTTTTATCATATGAACAGCGATCCCGGTTGAACAACATCGAGATCAAGGGGGTCCCCGTAAAAAAAGAAGAAAACCTTTTTTCAATCCTGGATGCCATAGGGCATAAAATAGGTCACGTGTGTCCGAAAAGCCAAGTTAATTATATCACAAGGGTTCCGATACACAACTCCAATGAAAAGTTTATCATAGTGAGCTTCCTCAACCGCTATGTAAAGGAAGATTTTATAGCGGCAGCGCGCCTGGTAAGGGACCTGTCGGGCATTCAAGGAGGTCACCGTATTTATGTCAATGACCATTTAAGTGTGGAGTCTAAAAAACTATTAACGAGGACCAAGATTGTCGGCAAAGAGAAGAATTATGAATTTGTATGGGTGAAACACGGCAAAATCCATGTACGTAAATCGAACACTTCTATATCCTTTGTTATTCGTAATGAAAAAGATTTAAACAAAATAATTTAATATGTAATTTAATCTTACTTTTATCGCTACCACTTACAATATTTTACTATAAAATGTTTGGCACCTGTGCCGCTTTGTATAACTGGATACTCTTTCATCGTTTGCTTGATGTAGTGTATTATTATACTTACTGTCGCGCTGTCAATTTTCGAGTACGAGCACTTATAAATATACTTAACCCACTCGCACTTAGGAGCGCGTCAGAGGCGCGCGCGCCTAGAACGATATATTGCTTTCTTACTTCTTTCACTGTTTATTGCGAAACCATAAGTACCTGGGGAGCGTCTGCTAATGTTACCGATTACTACCCCATATCATGTTATTATTGTCTACTTTTTAATTATTGTAGTTTTCAATTGATAATGGAATTATTTACTAACACCATTGTATTTGTTTTCCCTGGTATCAAATCAGTGGTTACCGTGCATTTTTTCATTGTATATGATCTGAATGTTCGTACTCGTAGATTAAAATCGAGGGCTGAAGCCCGTTACCATCGAATTATAAATTGTAACCTATTTATTATTGCGTGGCGCTGCGCTGGACATAATAGTGTAACTAGCTTGTTAAATAAAATAAAATAAAATGAAATAAAATGAAAAATTTATTTAAATCCTTTAATCTGCATAGTACATTCTTAGAACCCACTCGTATTACAGCCACCAGTGCAAAATGTATTGATAATATTTTTACTGATATTAAACCTATAGATAAAGGTATTGTGGATCCTGTGGAGTCAGATCATCGTGGCCAATGGATAAAATTTCCTAAAAGTAGTAACAAAGTCAGCAAAAAACAAATTAAATATGTACCAATTAACCAAAGTCGTTTGAATAATTTTAAAGAAAATGTATTAAAGAGATTACCATATCTACCTAACTTCACTTGTGTAGACCAGTCATATAAACACTTATTTAATTTGATTAATGATGAGTTTGGCAAAGTTTTTACCTCAAAAACTCTACAGATTGGTGGTCGTGCTGTTTTCAGTGACTGGGCAACACCAGGTATCTTTAAAAGTAGAAATAAATTATTTGAATTATATTCAGAAAAATCATATAATTTTAGGCAAACCTTTCAGGAATATGTTAAAAATTATTCAAAGATATTTAAACAAACGTGTCATCTTGCTAAGTCAAACTTCATTAAAAATAAAATTTCTAATTCTGTAAATAAAATAAAAATGACTTGGAACATCATTAACTCTGAATGCGGTAGATCTTTAGTGACTGAAAGGGATTTCCACTTAAAAGTAAATGGTTGCCATGTTACAGGGGACCTGGAAGTGGCTACGGAGTTTGAACACTTTTTCAAAAATATACCTATTTTGACAACAAAATCTCTCCAAGCATCTTCCAGTTCCGCTGAACTTTTATTAGAAGAATCTGTTCTTTGTTGCAGGGATGCATTTGTATTCACAGATATTTGTGCTCAGGACATTGTAAAAACATTTAAATGTATCGAAATTAAGAAAACCGCGGACATTTGGGGGTTATCGGTCAAAACTGCATCATGTATAATTGAGGTAATTGCGCCCCATCTAGCAACTGTGTTTAATGACTGTGTTTCTAGTGGTACATTTCCTGATTTAATGAAACACAGCAAAGTCATTCCCTTGTTCAAGGCTGGCAGCGCTACAGAGCCGTCTAATTTCCGACCAGTGTCAGTGCTGCCAACTTTGAGCAAAGTATTTGAAAAAATAATCTTGAATCAAATGCTATCCCATTTTAATAGTCATAAAATACTCCATGCGAATCAATTTGGGTTTACGAAAGGGCGCTCAACTTCCGATGCTGGTGTTGAGTTATTAAAATGTATTCATGAAGCATGGGAAGACAAGCACGATGCATTAGGTATATTTTGCGATCTATCAAAGGCTTTTGATTGCGTTCAACATGAAACGCTGTGCAAAAAATTACACCACTATGGAATAAGAGGCAAAGCTCTCGACCTTCTGTCTTCATATTTGAACAATAGAATACAGAGGGTAGATATTAATGGTACACGTTCTGTAGGATCCATGGTTACAATGGGTGTGCCGCAAGGCTCGATACTTGGGCCATTCTTGTTCCTCATTTATATTAATGATTTACCATTTTATGTAGGGGACAGGAATAGGATTGTTTTGTTTGCAGATGACACCTCATTAATTTTTAAAATTAAAAGACAATTAGATAACTATGACGATGTAAACAATGCAATTGCAAGAGTAGTTCATTGGTTCAGCTCAAATAATCTTTGCCTTAATGAAAATAAAACTAAATGTATAAAATTTACTCTACCAAATGTAAAACAAGTTGCGGCCAATGTTCAACTGAATGGACAAGTGTTAGAGTTTGTAGAATCAACTGTGTTCCTAGGTATAACTATTGATGCCAATTTGCAGTGGGGCCCACACATAGAAAAGACAGCCTCTAGATTAAGTTCGGCTGCATACGCTGTAAAAAAGATCAGGACTCTAACAGATGTGGATACGGCTAGAATGGTTTACTTCAGCTATTTTCATAGTATTATGTCTTACGGTATTCTCCTTTGGGGGAGTGCTGCAGATTTAAATATTATTTTTGTTCTACAAAAGCGGGCTGTACGCGCTATTTATAATTTGGGCCCCAGAGTTTCTCTCCGAGAAAAATTCAAAGAAGTGAATATTCTAACCGTACCATCACAATACATTTTTGCCAATCTTATGTATGTCCAGAAAAATCTATCACAGTTTTCTAAACTCTGTGATAAACATAATATAAACACTAGAAATAAAAATAATCTTTCAGTCCACCACAGTCGACTACATAAGATTGGCGATTCTTTCCAGGGTAACTGTATACGCTTTTACAACAAGCTTCCCTGTGACCTGAGAAATTTACCTTTAAATAAATTTAAAAAGTTTATTAAAAACAAGCTTTGTGAAAAAGGTTTTTACTCCGTTACAGACTATTTGCAGGACAGGGACGCCTGGAAATGATCTGCTGGCAAAATGAAATAATATTAAATTGTAAATAGGCCATCAAAAAAAAAGCCTTCCTAAGTTTCTTGCCGGTTCTTCTCAGGTGGGCCGCGTTCCGAACCGGTGGTCGCTTTAAATATTTTAAATAGTGTATGACATTTTGTAAGCGCCGTTAAAATGGTCTATGCAAAATAAAGATATTTTTATTTTTTATTTTATTTTATTTTGTATTTATGTTGGCGTTCGTGGTGTTTTCTTGATTGGCCTAAGACATTGTAATTGTGTTTACGGCTCGCTAGCGGTCATGGATGCGGCGTTTGCTTAATGTTTTGTTGACAAGCGTAGTTTGCCTTACTTTGCGTTACTATATTCATTTATTGTAATGTTTATTTATTGCTATTTTTTGAAATGTTTTTATACTGTTTTTGAAAGCTTAAATAATGATTGACTCAAACAAACAAAGTTTAAGTATATACTACCAAAACGTTCGCGGACTACGAACTAAGACAAATGCATTCCATAGGCAGATGCTAATGTGCTCGTATGACATTATTATTATTACAGAGACATGGTTACTGGAGGGTATTCAAAGCTCTGAGCTCTTTGATGATCGTTATGTTGTTTGGAGGCGTGACCGTGATTATGACCTAACTAAACAAACTAAGGGTGGTGGCGTACTCATAGCAACTCGTAGGGAGTTATCAGTTATTTCTCAACCCTCTTTCAACACCACTGCAGAGGACCTGTGGATTAGCGTACGTCTTAAGAAAGTACACTCACATTCGTGGACGAATCTATTCATCTGTGTACTTTACCTGTGCAAACAGAATAAAGGCTTAACCTTTTCATCACAACTGTCAAACTTTCTGACTCAGTTGAACCAATCAGTCATATCTCATCCTTCCACTGAGTTCCTGGTCGTTGGTGACTTCAACATGAGTGACGTCAGGTGGTTACCCTCTGTTAACAATACCTTTACGCCAAGCAATTACACCTCGAGAAATGAATTTTCTTTGATAGATGAGCTGTGTGTCTCCAATTTAGGTCAATATAATGAAATAGTCAATAATCAAAATAAAATATTGGACTTAGTTATCTCAAGCATAGCCGTCAAAGTAAATAAATGTTTAGAGCCTTTAGTTCCTATAGACCCCCTTCATCCGGGATTATTAATTGATATGAGTTTTGTAGAGATATCATGGCTTATCCTAAAACAGCAAGCTCAGTATAGATTTGATCGAGGAGATTATGATTCTATCAACAGGGATATCAATTTGATGGACTGGGAAGGTGAATTTTCAGGCCGGTCCTTGGATGATGCTGTCGAATTCTTTAATAGGTCAATGGCAGGTTTGCACGGTAAATATATTCCCCTTAAAACGTTAAAAAGTAAAGGTTACCCACCTTGGTACAGTTCGGCGCTTATCAAAGCTATTAAGGAAAAACATAAGTATTTTAAGAAAATGAAAAAGTATGGCAGTACTTCCGATATCGTGGCATTTAAGCTGCTTCGAGAAAGGGTTAAAACCCTTGAATCGACCTGCTATAATAAATATATAGAACTTACTGAAAATTCTATTAGAAATAATCCTAGATGTTTTTGGTCTTTTGTAAAGAAGCGAAACAACACAAATGCTATACCCAGCGCGTTAACATACAATGATAAAATCATATCAACAGGTGGGAGCATTTGTGAGGCCTTCTCTTCATATTTTCACACCACTTTTATTGACCCCATTTCCTCGACTACAACTCTTGACTCTAACTTCAGCGCACATATTGATACGGACCAGATTGCCAACATTTCTCAGATTGAGATTGATATCAATGAGGTCATGAACTTGTTGAGACAGCTGAATTCGACTAAAGCGGCAGGCCCTGATTCTTTATCAGCAATATTTCTAATACGCTGTGCATCATCTATATCTCAACCAATCTCATTGCTGTATATGAAATCTTTAAACTTATGCGTGGTGCCTAGGATCTGGAAAGCAGCTTTTATCACCCCGATTCACAAAAAAGGCCCTAAAACTGAAATCACCAACTACCGACCCATCTTCAAGCTATGAATAATAGCTAAAGTTTTTGAAAAGGTCGTTTATAGTCAAGTTTATGCCGCCCTGAAACAATCTCTCAGTCCTTATCAACACGGTTTTCTTAAAGGAAGATCTACAGTCACGAACCTTGTCTTGTTTAATGACTACATAACAAAAGCAATGGACAATGGTAACCAAGTGGATGTTATATACACCGATTATAGTAAGGCTTTCGATCGCATAGACCATAATCGGCTTATCCTGAAACTGGATAACATAGGAGTGTGTGGTGACCTATTGAGATGGTTCTCATCCTATATTGAAAATAGGTCGCAAGCAGTAGTGCTCAGCAATTACATGTCAGGTTGGGTCCCTGTACCAAGTGGTGTTCCACAGGGTTCTTTGCTTGGCCCACTACTGTTTATTGTTTATATAAATGACATAGACCAGTGCTTTAGGTCGTCTGGTTTATTAAGTTTTGCGGATGATATGAAGATTTATGCTACGATATCTTCACATAAAGATATAATGTCATTGCAGACTGACCTAGATCGTCTGGAAGTCTATTGCAGTGTAAATAAACTAGATCTGAATGCTAGCAAATGCTCAGTGGTAACATTCACTCGTAAACGAAGAATTATTCCCACTAGTTACACTCTGGGAGGCCGAAATTTGACTAGGGTCAATTCAGTTCGTGATCTGGGTGTGCATATTGACTCGAAATTAATGTTCGATGAGCATATTGACAACATTTTAAAGAGAGCGTCCAGAGCTTTGGGTTTCATAATGCGGTTGTCCAACAGTTTCAGACAGGCGAAAACTTTAAAGATCCTATACTGTTCATTTGTACGGCCTCATTTAGAATATGCATCGCAGATATGGAGCCCCTGTTATACTAAATACATAGATAGAATTGAATCTTTACAGAGAAGATTCATGAAATACTTATGCTACCATCAAAACATTCCATATAGCTCTCAAAGTTATCTTAACCTATGTAAACGGTTTCATATCTTGCCTCTGTCAATTCGCCGCGAGATTGCTGATTATTTGTTTTTGCTAAAAATAATAAACCATGATGCCGATTGCTCAGAACTCCTATCTAAATTCTCCTTTAATGTTCCAATCAAGGTAATCAGATACAATCCTCAGCTGCATATTCCATCCGCATCAACAACCTACAGACAGAATACTTACATTGTTAGGGCGAGCCGTAATTTCAATAAATTATCCAAACAACATGATTTTGATATCTTCTCCAACAAAGGGGCCTGTATTATGAAAACGCTAAGTGTAGGGTTTTTTGGTACTCCTGACTAAATGGGTAATTGGGTTTTTGTTTTTGTATTCTTTTTATTTATTGTCTACTGCTCGATGTCCGCTGTTTCTGTCTGCATTTAATTTATCAAGAAAACTAAAAGTGAAAACTTGTTATTGGCTTTCTGTAACTTATGAGTTAGATATTTAGGTTTATAAGCTGTAAGTTTTCCATAAATAAATAAATAAATAACTACATTTTGTGGCGCGAATTCCCTATAGTTAATATCGACTCTAATTAACTTTTTGTCAATTTTGATTAAATTATCTGATGTCCTTGACATTTAAAAGTATTGTTATTGCTGTTGAACAATCTCGAAAATTGTAGATAAAGTGATAAAAGCGAGCAAAATTATTGCGCTGCTTGAAGAAGGTTGCAGCCAATGCTTCGTGGCTCAGAGGCTAAATGTGAGTCGGTCGACAGTTCAAAGGACCTGGCAGCGCTATCAAGAGACCGATTCCGTCAAGAGAAGCCCTGGTTCTGGCAGAAAGACATGTACCGAATGGGATGATCGTTTTCTAGTTAGTCAAGCGTTGAGAAATCGTGGATCTTCTTATGTGGACCTCAAGAACAGCCTCGAAGAAGTAAGAAATGTGCAAATTAGTCTATGGACGGTCAGGAGGAGGCTTCTCGCTAATATACACAGTCATCGCCCGGCACGCGGCCCTAAATTACTCCGTGGACATCGAGTTGCCAGGCTTAGCTTCGCTCGAAATTGTGTGTCATGGACTCATGAAGACTGGGATAGGGTATTGTTCTCCGATGAAGCCAGGATATCTCTGCATGGTGAAGACCGACGTCGGCGAGTGCGACGTAGACGAGGAGAACGCTTTGCAGAGGCATGTTTTGAAGAAATCACACCTTATGAAGGGGGTCTGTTATGTTTTGGGCAGGAATAAATTCTATGGATCGTACGGAGTTAGTCTTCATCGGAAACGGTACACTGACTGGACACCGATACATAACGGAAGTTCTAATTCCTTATGCACAACCCGCTTTAACCGCTCTTGGCGAAAACTCAATTTTTATGGACGACAACGCTCGCGCCCACCGGTCTGGCGATGTGGAGGCGTATATGCTAGAAGTCAGAATTCGTCGTTTGGACTGGCCAGCTAGAAGTCCGGACCTCAATCCCATAGAGCATGTCTGGGACGTTCTGAAGCGACGAGTGAGATCAGTGCAGCCGGCACCGAAGACCATCAGAGAGCTAAAGAATGTGATTACCGCGGAGTGGGAACGTATTCCCCAAGAAACCATAAAAGAACCAGACGAATGCAAGCCGTGATTTCAGCAAGAGGGGGTCACACTCAATACTAAACTTTTATCTGCTTTTAATGTAAGAAAAACAAAGAAATTAACGCGTTTAATTTTTATTTAGCGAGCAGGTACAATAATAGTGTTTTGAGCTTAAACATTGTTTCTCAATAACTTAATCAAAATGTTATGATAAAACTGATGAAAACTATTCCTTCCTAATTAATTTATAAAATTCTGAGGATAACAATACCTAAAATCGTCAAACAAACTAATAGTAACTATAAAATAGTTCTTTGCTTAAGTGCCCGTTTTTTTTGCAAAAGAGTTTATATTCACAATAAATTGGCATCATATCACAACCATATCTCCGTCACCGTGCGCGCTCTTCGGTCAAATCAAATAGCGCATGCTTCCCCGGTTTCCTGTAACACATTTCCGTTCCTTTTCCAAAATCTCTCCGAGAGGAAAGCAACAACTTACACATTCGTTAATTGGTATAGAAGTAGTAGTGATAGTACAACAGAGCTCACCCCGTTCTGGCGCAGCATGAGCGCCAGCAGCTCCCACAGCAGCACGTAGCCCGTGGCGTCGCGCGCGCCCTCGGCCGCCGCGGCGCGGGCGCGCGCGCCGCAGTACTCGACCACGCTCTTCTTGTGCGTCACGCCTGCACCGCACGCAACACCATTCCGTCAGATATGATTCGTGTTTGTGTGATATGTGTAATCTATATGTGTAATATTCTTTGATCGTTTAGTTTGTGAAGTCATTAAACTTCTAATGTCATTTTCGAAAATGTGAAAATTTGTATGTATGGATGTGACGAAGGATGTTTGTTACTATTTCGGGTCGTGCTGCAGCGCGGCGGCCAGCGCCAGCACGTGCACGGTGGCGGGCGTGTATACATAGAGGAGGGAGCGAGTAGTGAGTAGTGGTACCCTTGAGCAGCGGGCCGGGGAAGGCGGCGAGCTCGGCGGCGAGCGGGTCGTGCTGCAGCGCGGCGGCCAGCGCCAGCACGTGCACGGTGGCGGGCGTGTATACATAGAGGAGGGAGCGAGTAGTGAGTAGTGGTACCCTTGAGCAGCGGGCCGGGGAAGGCGGCGAGCTCGGCGGCGAGCGGGTCGTGCTGCAGCGCGGCGGCCAGCGCCAGCACGTGCACGGTGGCGGGCGTGTATACATAGAGGAGGGAGCGAGTAGTGAGTAGTGGTACCCTTGAGCAGCGGGCCGGGGAAGGCGGCGAGCTCGGCGGCGAGCGGGTCGTGCTGCAGCGCGGCGGCCAGCGCCAGCACGTGCACGGTGGCGGGCGTGTATACATAGAGGAGGGAGCGAGTAGTGAGTAGTGGTACCCTTGAGCAGCGGGCCGGGGAAGGCGGCGAGCTCGGCGGCGAGCGGGTCGTGCTGCAGCGCGGCGGCCAGCGCCAGCACGTGCACGGTGGCGGGCGCGCCGTCCACCGGGTACGCCGCGCGCACCACCACGACGTCGCGCGACGACACGCTGCCCTGCACACATAGCGATCGCTCAGCCTGGCCCTCTTCCTTTTTTTGTAATTATTTTATGGCCTGGTTTTGTCACCTCTCAAGTTTTTTTTTTAAAGTACCTTTGTTCGATCCGGGTGTCCCTAGACGTCTCTCAATATTTTTTTATATTATATTTATTCATTCTTATCTTCTAATTTAATCCTGTCCAGACCTTTGTAGATGTCAAGTCCAGTCATAGGTCCTGTGTCCTTGCCCCATTGACGTGGTAGAACGTTAATGAGGCTTTCAGTAGAATTTGCGCGGTAAAATATAAAATAGCATTTCACTGCAATATATCACTGTCTTTCACTATAGCACGTTTACACAACTTTTGTGTCTAAGAAACAACAATTTTTACACATAAAACAAGGTTAATGCCTAGTGCATATTTGGAAAATAATATAGAGCAAGCGTCTGCTATTTGAGAAGTTCCCACGCAAACTCCAGCCTGGATACAACAACAGATAGAGACGACGGCATTCGATTCAGCACCGTAAATATGTGCATGGGCAATGTTGAGGTTTCTACCGCTTCCGATTTTGAAACTGGTCTGATTCCTTCGCTACGATAGTAAAAAGGCACGTTACTTATTTAAAAGTTAAATGCAGCTATTGAACTCTCCATACAGTTAAAAACGCCACTCCGACGCTGCATTCGGACGCAGAGTCGCCAAAATTGGACGCAGCATCAACACAGTTGCCAAATATTAAATAGTAGAATTACAACGTCGTCTAAACGGCTCTCGTAGCGTAACAATACTGTAGACGCGCTTATTTATCCCCAAAGAAACTCGGCAAATCGTATCTAAGAATGTCAGAATCTGGCTAAAAGTAGATTATGGTACAAGTGTGTAAAGTTGGTGATTACCGCTGAGGCGCTATTGAGACCCAAACCGTAAGGCGAGTGTCTGAAGAGAGCCGAAGACGGTAATCAACAATACACACGTGTATCATACGACGTTTTTTAATACACTTATGAATAATATAATACTGAATAAATCAAATAGATATTTTTCCTTGGAGTTTTCAGGTAGTATACATTCTATAACGTTAAGGGCTTCACATCTTATATCGGGCGGTGTAGGTACATACTACATAAATCGTTTTCTTCATAACAAGTACTTGTAGTTATTTTTATTATTATATGACTTTAATTTCAACGGGGAAGACGATTCTCGAATCGAGACGAATCTCCTATTTTATATTAAAAGACCGCAGACAAGCTTGTAAAATATATGAATATTTGTGTTTAGTCATACTTAATCTTACACGACACTGTGGGAAATGTACAATATAAAACGGATAAGTGCGGGCAGGACTCGCCCAGTAAGGGGTTCGTACGAATTTGTTTAAATAGTTCAGAAATTGAATATGCTGCCATGCTTGATTTGAATTTGGATATTATTTCAAACTTTGTATTTCAAGTTTTTTCATGGATACAATTAATTAAATTAAATTAATCCTCTCTTTTTTAAATTCCGTTCTGTTTTACAACCTGATTTACTTCTCTCGAAGTATGGAATACGATGAAAATAATTGCTTTGCTTATTTGTTATGTTGTTGCATAAAATCTTAGTGCTTTAAAAGCTCAAGCATGAAGATCTCTCTTTACACTCGATTCCTACAGTAAGCAATACGTGAGAAATCAAGACAACGTGGCTCTGAACATCCTTTGGTGGACCTTGGCGACTTAAAGATATTGTACAGAAATCAGTCGATACAAATAAATAAATAAAATAAATAGTAACAGCTAGTATAGTAGAGTGACGGGAGTATAATACCTTGATGTGTGCCGTGGAGTATCTGAACGGCGTCATCCTCTCCGAGCGCACCGTGGAGTCCTCGTGCAGGTTCAGCGACATGTCGGTAGTCAGGTCCCTGCCATACCACGCACACGTTAATGTACCACTCAGATATGACGGTTTCTGTTTATGTACATAGAGTACTGTCCGTTCGACAACAGCCGATACAAATATTTCAAAAAAACATTTAATCTAAGATACAATAGGTTAATCTGTACAGCTGTTAGCTTTTTTAGAACAAATACACATTATGCTACGGGAGGGTACATAATTGGTATTTAATGAAATTCAATGTGTACTCATTAATTTATACAAAAAAGAATAATTCATAGTATTTAACAAAATCATGCTGAAAGATCTATAAAAATATATACTTAATATAAATTAAAGACAGGTATTTTAAACATTTGATCGTGTACCGACCGTGTACGAAGAATCATGCAGCGCCGACATCCCTGGCATAAAGCAAAATAATGATCGACATTGAAATAAAGATCGTAGCTGAAGCGTTTTCGGTGGTCATATCATTCCTGCCTAATGAAATGATACTACTACAATAATGATACTACTAATATATAAGCACCAGGTTTTACACATGCAGGCAAATATTTACATGATCCACTTCAAAGTGCCTGTATTCAATTACACCGCAACGTGTCCATGGTATTTATTCTGTTTTAAGGATACAGACGACCAAATATAATGATACAACAGTAGGCAGTGTGAAGTGGCGAATGGTGGTGGAAGTGTAGAGAGTGTAGAGTGCAGTGAGTACCTGTCGGAGAGGTCGGTGCGCAGCGACGGCGCGTCCCGGAGCGCGGCGGGCGCGCGGTAGGCGCCGCAGTACCTGCCGGCGCATGCCCACTCTCACTACACACCCTCACATACTGACGTCGCTCAACCGGCCGCGGCGCTAATAAACTTAACCATGGTGAACCCTGAACGATGTAAGCAAATTCTGCTTTTGACCAGGACGTTTGAGCCAGCGGCCTGTTATTCCTCCAGTACGTGAAAGTTGTGGATTTTTGTTTAATTCAGAACTCCAGATGTGATGTGAGAATAAAAAGATCAATAAGTTGTTGATAGTAACGAATCCCAGGAAAATAGAAGAACAGTATGCACTGTGTCGAAACAATGATAATCAGGTGGGCATTGCAGTTAACGGATTCCAGTGACTGTTGCTCGACATAAGCGAACACTTCACCGGTAGCTGAGCCTCTATGGAAAAGTGGCTTTAATCTTGAAGATATATTTTACTACTTAACATCGCACAGGGCAGTGGCAATTGGTTCTCTACTAAAACATATTTTAGTACATACATACGAGACCTATTAAACGTACAACCGGATTTATTTAAGCCGATAAAACGATATTTGCGCGCAAGAGTCGTGCCATGGATGTATTTGAAAGTGTTAGTGATGATTGAGGGACGTTATTAGATGGCAATGCACAAACACGAAAAGATGGAGAACTATGAGGGCCCCCATTTTTCTTCTAAGTGACTGTGACTATCAAGATTTATCAAAGTGTACAAGTGTGCATTCAAATAAGTTTGTAATTAAGATATTCGTTTTGAGAATTGCTTGGGTGTTCATTAGAAAGTGATTTAATAAAAAAATCTAAAGAAGTCTTATGATCGCATGCACACTTTAAACAAATAAATCTTGATAATATATGTGAAACCCTGAAGTATATTAAACATACAACACTATAGTTGAGTCAATATAAGAGGCCACATTTGACAAGTGTCAGTTTTTGCTTCATAGTGAGATGACATGATTAAAAATATCGATTACTGTGAATGAACTAATACGGACTTCAAACATTTATGAATCGAATCAGTTATATTGAAAAAGTAAGCTATCAAAAAGAAAGTATGTAGTATAGTATTTCAGTCGAATCCCAGTCCAATTATTGTTATACATTTTCTATCGTAAATTTTGGAACAACATCTTAAAATTTTATGAATAAAAAAATATATTAAATATATAATTACATTCATACTCGTACATACATATTGCTACGCCTTTATCCCCGAAGTGGTAGGCAGAGACTATACGCCCACATTTCGTCGAATGTATTTTTGTGCCATTGCCGTGTTGAAATAGACAGACGCAGGTTGTGGCTACCTGCTGTTGAAATATTTTCAAGCCGCCCATAAGGCCTTCAACTTGACCTAAGGACTGCCATTATACTGGCAACCGGGACCAACGGCGCAACGTGCCTTCCGAGGCAAGGAAACGCTCGCAAATGTAAATGCCACAAAGTGGTCATCCATCCGTGACCAGCCATAGCGAAAATTGCTTAAGGCAGTGACCGATTACAGAACACTGAGTCCGCAGAACCACTAGCGCTTCTGAAAATAATGAATATATTCTACTAATATTATAAACGCGAAAGTTTGTAAGTAGTGTTTATTACTCTTTCACGTAAAAACTACTCAATGGATTTTAATGAAACTTTACAATAATATAGTTTACTAGCTGTCCCGCCCGGCTGCGCCCGTGACATACTTCGAAGCCCGTGGCGCCCAAATAATCCCGTTGTTTATTAATTTCACAATAATGTATGAACATTTTCCAAATTCATTGATTACTTCTCCGCACTCCAATACCTACGCGCGCACGGCCCGGTTGAATTATGGTTATACGAAATTAATTTCTTTGCGCTTTATTTTAAATTTGCGATAACTCGTAAGATATTCATTTAACTTGCAAGGTGTAAAAGGACAAAATCATCTTCATGAAATGCTGAAGCCAACTAACGCAGTTAAAATGATAAGGAATAATAGCATATTGGTGTAAATAGCCTTCAAATTACCGCTTTATAATTGATGGTTTTTTAAAGTATTAATTTGGATATAGTATGTTATTCTTATATTCGTCGCGGACTTTTTTTTAGTCCTACATTAGATACACAACTGCACCATACATTATTTTGCTATATCTCAAAGGTTTAGGCAGCGTTTTTGTTCAAAGCTCCCAGACGGCTTATTTTTTCCGACATCCCCATCAAATATCGTTACAATTTGGTCAATGTATACAAAAACTTATTATATATAAAAACATACATACATAAAAACCTTCTATAAGAATCACTCTAACTATTAACAAAAACCGCATCGTAATTCGTTTCGTAGTTATAAAAATCTAAGCATACATAGGGACAAACAGTGAAAAACGACTTTATTTTATAATATGTAGTGATGATACATCAGAATAACACATAGGCTACTTTCCCCACTTACTTATCCCAGGAATAAGTTCCTGTTGTTTTTTTTTATTTAATTTTCATTTACAAATTGTTATAGCTAGCCAGTACAACGGTTATCAAAAAACCTTTACAGGTTTGTCCTGACAACCACATTCATTCGACACTGTTATTCCATTTTATAAACGTTTCCATCTTGGGAAACGGGAACGGGAAAACTTCTCTACGCGGCCGAAGGCGGGCGTCAACTAGTACTACATAAGAATGAGGAAATTACGAAGATGAGTAGGTATGATTACAACAAAACTTTAAAAGTGGTGGAATATTTCAAATAAGTCACTCATTACTTTCGATTCTGCTAATAAAATTTATATTTTCTTGGTAACCTCCCTAGTGTTTAAAAAGAAAAAGGGGCCATTGCCGCAACGTTGTAACGACGTTCAGTTCTTTAGAACATATTGTTTATTTTTTTTTACAATGGTTAATTAGTGAAAGTGGAAAATAAAATACCCTTCTTTGGGCATTTAGACAATAAAATATGTATGTGTGTAACTGACAAAAGTTTAGCAATTGTGTAGTTTTAACTTCGTAAAATTTTATAATATTTTATACCCGCCGTTACAAGGATACGGTAGGAATTTTTGATCAAGTGTCAAATGTGGCTTCTTAAAATGACTCAACTATAATGTGTGTCAACTGTGAAACAATTCAATCAATGGTCACTCCAAATACACACTGTGCTTTGTGTCCAAATATTGTAATTTTAATGGTAGTGAGGGTTTCTAAAAACGGTTCTTAATATGTAATACAATTATGACAAAACACACATTATTACAACATGGAATTGCAATCTAGAAAATCGGGATTCTGCAAATATTTTTCAGTACCCACCTAGCTCGAAATTATTGCGGAATTAAGCTGAATTGGCGGGACTACAGAGAAGCATGGCAGCATGTTATCTTGGAGAGACAGAAGGTAGCAAAAGCACCAATGACCCTTCAATATGAACCTGATCATACTTTGTGCATACCAGTATGAAGTGTTCTGGGTCCACAGAGTAATATTTTTTTGTTTTTGTGTTTGGCGATATTAACATCCTTGGGATTTGCATAATTTCATAAGTCACATACCTTCGTAAAACTAAAAAAACTTAACTATCTTCACGCTATATCCCTGACGGGGTAGTCAGAGAGAACATACCTTCGTGTCATATCTAATTCACTAATTACTATGAACTAACGTGGAAGCTGAGTGATTTTTTTTCAACTGCTATCTACATTGTGAGCAATATTTTGTGTCATAGTCAATTTATGTCTTAATCACCATTTGAAATATACCAAAAGATTCATTCCCGTTTATACATGGTGAAATTGATTTACATGATTGCATTCTCTAGAAAACACAATATCTCACTTTCACCAAATACTGAGTTGGACTACACTAAATAGTATATTTTTTATATTTAAATTCAAATTAATAATATTTATGTATAGTATGTAATTTCTGTGTGGTTGTGCTAAAAATAGCTTATAGACACAAGTACAGCATAAGCAAAAGGCTGAATATTTATATGCACCTGTTGTGCTGAGACGTATGTGTGTGTGTGCGTGTACTCACGGGTCGGTGCGGTGCAGGCCGGCGGCGCTGGAGCGGCCCGAGTGCACGCTGGCGCGCGCCTCGTAGCCCGCCGCGCCCAGCTCTGCGCACCAATACCACGTCTAACTTTACCTAACGTTCTAAATTCACAGAGAGTTCGATATCGACTCCTCACATTATTATCCAAAACTGATGCCTAATCATTTTTACCACTTGAAGTAAATCCGAGAGCATAATGATTCCCCTCAAGTGGTGGATTGGATTGAACAATGGATGTGAACTCACCGTCCCCGTAGAGGGCGACGGGCACGGGCGGCGCGTGGCCGGCCATGAGCTGCTTGTACACGGCCATGTAGGCGGCGGGGTTGGTCAGCCGCAGCTGCTCGTAGTACTGGTACTGCTGGCGCTGCGCCAGGTACGGGTCTCCGCCATACTCTGCCACACCACCAATCGCATATTTAAATAATTCATTATAAAAAAAAAATAAGTAAAGGGTTGTGTAAAGTATTTGCCATATAAAATTAATGTTAAATTGGCAAAACTAAGGTCCGTATTCCAGAATGTTTCTCAATACTCATTCAACATTGAGACTAGATTTTGGCTACATAAAAAAGGTACTTTATTAGATAGAAAAATAATATCAACCTTACAAACTATTTAAATACCCGCTCCTGACCGTTCCCGGTGGAAAGGTGCCCATCACACTTGCCGCGTTTCCACGCTGGATTGCGATGGCCAGCCTCTGCACCAGAAACGATGCGGATCGAGAGTCACCGGTCGTCTCTTGGAGCCTTTTCCCAATATCCTTTATGAAATGTTTGGCTTCCCTGCCCCAGCTCCCCAGGGTCTCTACCGCCACCGGCACGAAGTGGTACAGCGGCTCCAAATCAGCGTACTCTATTTTGGCTTATAAAATCTACTCTCAAGTGTTTCTTGAGTGTTGATAAACGTTCTGGAATACGGCCCTAAGTCTTGTGGGGAGAAATTGGTAACCCATTTATTTATCGTTAGTACTCTCTTGATAATAATACCTGCAAGGCACGCTTTCGTTACACCGAATTCCCATGTTAATAATAATGAAATAGAACATAATGAAATATTCACTGTCAGTTCCTGGACCTTGTAAAGGCATTAGATAAATTTATCATTTGCGTGTGAATTTTATTGTGATTCATACAATACAGGCCTATTGCCTGGTCTAAAATAGCAGTATCGACAGTTGGTAATAAGTAGTTGACAAATTTTCTTTAGCAAACCATTCTAAGATCGATTAAGTGCTTCACAGCAGAATTTAAGGTTTTTTTAATTCTTAAATTTTTAATAAAGTGGAAAAAGACAATTCGATTTGAGACAGGGATTGAACTTGTGACCTTTGCCTAACCAGGGCAATGTTCTAGCCACGTGAACTACCCGAACCGTATCGAATCAAGTTGAAATTCTCCACCATATTTTAACCGCCATTTAAAGAGTATGACCAGAGCCATCTATTATCTATCATATAATAATATGGTTAATAATTTTGTTATGCATTAAAAATATAAAATTAATAAATAGATATATATAGTACCTCAACAACAAAATGCATGTAAGCCTGAAACACAGGTATTCCTAGTTCAGGCACCAACAATGTAATATACAATTCGTCTATGCACTTAGAACAAGTATCTTTTTAAGTGAATTTAACTAATTTAAACTAGATGTTTATAAATGGTAGATTAGGATATCATGTAAAATATGTACTATATATACATTTTTATGTTGGAAATAAAATTTATATTATTTACTATTAACACATTAACAATCGTAATTCTTTAGTCTTAGGCATGTACATTCTCATGCTGGAGACCATGATGAGAGCCATGGTCTCTAGCTGGAGCAAGTGGGACGCCGCTGCGTCTGATTGCGTTGTGAAACTTTTCTGAAAATGATATGTAGTAAGAATGCGGATATCCCATTAATTGTGAGGTCAGACGGCACTCGCAGTCAACAATGCCGAAATAAACTGACCTTCTCTTTTTTTGTTATATTTAGTTCCCAGGGTTATTGTTTTAATACTTTACACTTCCGTACAATATTATCGGGAATTGATATAAAAAGTGTTATTCCAAATTTTGAAACTAACGCGATGTTAACGGAAGATGTAAAAGTTACCTATGGCAATTATTACATTAGCATAATGTATAGGTAGCTGAACTACATGTCCTTACTGTAAAGGTTGGTGTGTCTTGTGTTCGGGGGTTAACCCGCTAATCTTATATCTTTGGGGAGAATTCGGGTGCTATCCTACTTTCTTGAGTCCCAATCCCTGTATCCTAATTTCTCACGTCACGCCACCGTCTAGGGCCTTCTTCTGTAAGGACGGCGAGATTACAGGCGGGCACCGGTGCAGGACAACTCGCACTGGAGTTCGCCTCCTCGAGATCTCCGGCGCCACTAGTACTCCTAAAGCTGATGCCCTAGCGGCTAAGTTGAAAGAGACGCTTGATGCAGCTGACGTCCGCGTCACCAGACCCAATAAATGCGCAAATGCGCTAGTCTGCGCATCTCGGGTCTGGATGACGCGGCTACCACGGAGGAAGTCGTCTCCGCTATCGTGGAGGCGAGCGGCTGCCCTTGTGACCAGGTGAGAGCCGGAGCTATTCGTTTCGGCCTCACTGGTCACTGATCAGTGGTAGCCAGCTGCCCGGTCGCGGCGGCACAGAAAATAGCAGACGGTCGGGGCCTCCTCATTGGAGGTTTCCTAAAGGCGCGGGTGCATCTCCTGCAGCCTCGCAAAACCAGGTACTACAAGTGCCTGGTCGTTGGGCATGTGGGAGTGCAGTGCACAGCGGAAGTTACCGTGGTGAACAGGTGCTTCCGCTGCAGTCAGCCAGGGCACAAGGCCACCTCTTGTGTTGCCCCCCCGCTCTGCTTTTAGTGCGTAGCAGAGGGCAAAATGGCGGACCACCTCGCGGACAGTAGAACCTGTGCCGCCTCGAAACCGAGGCCCCGTTCGTCTGCACGGGGTAGTGAGGAGAGGGGTGCCGCACGGGGTAGTGGGGAGAGGGGTGCCGCACGGGGTAGTGGGGAGAGGGGTGCCACACGGGGTAGTGGGAAGAGGGGTGCCGCTCAGGAGCGGTCACGTTCACAGCAGGATGCGGGAATGGGCGTCCATTAATGGACACACATATCCGCATCCTGCAGGTGAATATAAACCACTGCTCCGCTGCTCAGGATCTTCTGTAACAGAGCATCGCGCAGTGGTCCATTAACGTCGTCGCCTTTGCTGAACCGTACTGGGTTCACGCCGGAAGCCCGGTGGCCTTAGACGGCTTGGCCTGTATCTTTGGGGGTTCCGCTGCGGACACCTCGCGTCTTGCAGTCATTGCAAGGGGCCGAGGCTGCGTTGCGGCGGAATACGATGGAGTGGCCATCTTGGCCGTTTACTTCTCGCCGAATCGTGACCAGCATCAGTTCGAGCTTTGGCTCCCTGAGCTGGACGCCGTTCTTGCCGCATGCCAACCTTGCCCTGGCCTGGTCCTGTAAGACTTCAATGCTTGTCTCAGGCTTGGGGCTCTCGGGGAAACTACGGGTAGGGGGAGGATTTTGGAGGACTGCACGTGGCCTAGAAATCCTAAACCGGGGGAACGTCGCCACCTGGGTACGGCGGGAGCGCAGTTCGGTCGTAGACATATCGTTTGTGACCACTCATCTCGCCCGCCGCGCCAGGGCTGGCATGTGGTGGAGGAGGTGGAGTCGTCATCCGACCACAGGTACATTCGGTTTGACGTCTCTCTTCCAACTAACCTACCGCCGGCTATCGCGAATCCCCCGGAACCGCGTTGGGCGCTCAAACGCCTAAATCGGGAAGCTCTCCTGGAGGCAGCCATCGTGCAGGCTTGAATCCCGGCAAGGGAGGAGCCTGTTGATGAAGAGGCGAAGTGGTTCAGGAGAGCCATGTCTCAAATCTGCGATGCGGGGATGCCTAGGGCTAGGCCCGGACCGGCAAGGAGGCAAGTGTATTGGTGGTCGCCGGACATCGCACAGCTGCGCGCAGCGTGCGTGACCGCGCGTCGTCGATACACCAGATTCCGCCGGAGGCGTCGCCACCCGGATGATGCGACGACCCGAGAGACGGAGCTGCACGAGTCTTACAAGGGGGCCAATAGGGCCCTCCAGGAGGCCATAAAACGGGCCAAGAAGTCAGCCCGCGAAGAGCTTCTGGAGACTCTGGAGCAGAACCCATGGGGGCGCCCATTCCTTATGGTTAGAGGCAAACTTCGCCCTAGGGCGGGGCGCCTTAGGCCGAAGTTTGCCTCTAAGTTTGTCTCTCTCTCTTTGACCCAGTGTCTCCAGCCGGAGCAGCTGGAGAGGGTCTTAGGAACATATTCCTCCGCGAATGGCCCCGTCTCAGGCGCTTGACATGGATTGCGGCGAAAACGACGTACCGGACGTCACCGAGGGTGAGCTAGGGGCAGCGGTGCTGCGGCTTAAATCCCGCAAGAGCACAGCCCCCAGACCCGACGGCATTCCAGGCCGAGCATGGGTTCTGGCTCTCGAAGAACTTGGGCCTCGACTAATTGGGCTCTTTAGCGCACACATCGTAAAAGGCCACTTTCCCAAGGTGTGGAAAACGGGGAAACTGGTTCTAATCCGAAAGGCGCGGTCGGCGGACTCACCATCCGGATACCAGCCGATCGTGTGGCTCGACGAGGTGTGCAAGCTCTTTGAGCGCATCATTGCAGAGCGACTCGTCGGGCATCTTACACACGTGGGGCCAGACCTAGCGGATAACCAGTTTGGTTTCCGTCGGGGACGCTCCACAGTGGACGCGATTATGCGTGTTAGAGCCCTGACGGAGAGAGCAATATCGCGGGGTGAGGTGGTGATGGCGGTGTCTCTTGACATCGCCAACGCCTTCAATACCTTGCCCTGGAGCTGCGTTAGGGAGGCGCTCATCTATCACAGAGTGCCTGTCTACCTCTGACGCATTGTTGGGGCCTACCTATATGAGAGAGCTACAGCTTACCCAAGCTGGCTAGGGCCGGGACGGCGAGAAGTATCGTGCGATGTTCCACAGGGATCTGTTCTGGGACCGCTCCTGTGGCACATCGGCTACGATTGGGTGTTGCGCGGTTCGTTGCTCAGAGGTGTTAACCTAACGTGCTACGCGGACGACACTCTAGGGACGGCGCGGGGAGCAACGCACCGCGACGCAGCCCTAACGGCCACAGCAGGTGTTGCTCAAGTCGCGGGTCGAATACGGCGACTGGGTCTGGAGGTGGCCCTTAACAAATCCGAGGCTCTGTGCTTTCACGGACCTCGGAAGGGGCTCCCCACGGGATCCAGTATACAAGTAGGGGGCGTTAGCATCGGCATCGAGTCTTCGATAAAGTATCTTGGGCTCGTACTCGATAGCCGATGGAACTTCGGATACCATTTCCGAAGTTTGGTCCCTAAGCTGAGGGAGGCCGCAGCCGCGCTCTCGCGACTGTTGCCTAATTTGAAGAACCCAACGCTCCCTGCAGGAGACTTTACCTCGGGATCGTGCGGAGCATGTCTCTTTACGGGGCTCCCGTATTGGCGGAAACCTGACGGCTGCCAACGTGGCTATTTTACATAACCCGTTGAAGACGATGGCAGTCAGGGTGATTAGAGGGTACCGCACGATCTCCATCAAGGCAGCATGTCTCCTAGCCGGGACCCCTCCGTGGGACCTGGAAGCAAGGGCACTTGCGTCGTAGTATCAATGGCGCAAGGTGGCACTGGAGCGGGATCACATTCCGGCGGCTCGAGAAATCGACGCCCAACGACCCTTGCTCCGCCAGGAGCTCATGGAGACGTGGAAAGTGCGACTTGAGCAACCTAAGTGGGGACACACCACTATTGAGGCGGTGAAGCCGGTCATGGAGGAGTGGCTGGAGAGGCAACATGGCTGCCTCACCTACCGGTTGTCACAGATGCTTACCGGACACGGGTACTTCGGTAAGTTTCTGTGACGTATAAACCACAACATCAGAGTGCCAGCTCTGTGGGGACTGCAGCGAGGATACGGCGCCGCATACACTGGCGGAGTGCTCAGCGTGGGCACTGCAGCGCCGGGACCTCGTTGCGGGTCTGGCTGTGGACGTCCTCACGCTGGAAACCATGGCAAGAGCCATGATCTCCAGCGGGAGCAAGTGGGACGCCGCTGCGCAAAAGAGGCGGCGGAGGGGGAGCGGGAGAGAATACAGGGACACCTAAATTTTTAGATTGCAGCTAGTGTAGACATAAAAAATCTAATTTATTTTTTGAAAGGATATTATTTATAATTTTAGGAAATGATAATTGATACTAACCATCATAGAATGGGTCCACAGTGCGCCGGGAGCGCCTGTCTCGGCGCCGCGTGTCCGTGCCATCGTCGTCCGTCGCAGTCGCCTCGCCGCGCGAGTCTGGCCGAGACGGGGAGTATTCACCTGCACCATGAGTATGATATACATTAAACCTTTGCTCTGGCTCATGTATACTCTCTTCAACCAGACATTAAAGAACAGTTTCAATGTTGAAAATGTCTCCCCACTGTCAAATATAGGACCTCGAAAAGGCCTTAGATAAAATTTAAATATTTTAATCAGGAATAACAAATCTTTATGCTTATCTTCTTTGGTCACTGTAGTACATACTTATATACAGAAGTAACGGTATGCGAGATTATTTGTTTTTCCCATCTCACAAATGCCTAACGCGCCTAAAGAGTTGTTTCCTATTAATTTTTTCAGAAGCACTTATTACAAGCAATCACTCATGTAAGGCGATTAATTAACTACATTGATAACACCGTTGTGTCAAATCTAATCTAATCTTTTCTTTTTGTCGAAATGAAAACGGTATCAGGCATCAGATTGACCACCATAAATATATTAAAATGATTGAAAGATTCTGGAGAAGGCTTTATAATAACTATAAACAACTGTTAATAAATACAAGGTAATCTAGGATTTATATAACAAGTTTTACCTAATAAATAAGCTCACCTCATTTATTAAACTATCTAGCTTGGAAACCATCACACACCCTCGATCCGTCAGTCCTAATGTAAAACAGTCAAAGCAAATCTCAACTAATTTTAAACTAGCTCCTCAAGGATCCTTGACTGATGATGATGACGACTTGATGGTGAGTGATGGATTCCTATATCCCATCTCCTCTTTTAAGATTTTCCATTATAAGACGGATTTTTAACCTGTAATACCTGATTCCATTAGTTGTAGAAAGCTTTGATAATAATCATGTAATAAGAGAAGAGGGAAAAATGATGGTGGTTAAAGGGTTTGATTTTACATATAGATAGATTAGTAGAGCAATACTCGCCGATGAGGCAAATACCTAACAGATCTATCCACGTAGATTAAGATCACAACACCCAACACGATACATTTATCGCGTTATCTCTTTGTCACCGGGAGATAAATTCAACCAAACTGGATAGAAAACGAATCAAACTATAATGCAGCCGCAAACAACATACTCGTATTAACCAAGCACTCTCGTTAATATTCATGAACACACCGTTAATTAATATTCTGTAAGGCGGATAATTGTCTATCAATATTATTAAAGTAACTTCACGCTGTATCCCCGACGGGGTAGTCAGAGAAGATAGATCGCCAGGCTTCGCGATTCACGCATACTCCTTTTGCTTCCTGTAGATTCATTAATCCCTTCATACATGCACGTCTGGGTATCCGAGTACTTTTGACTTTTCCGTTTTTGAGCAATCTGCTCACGTGGTCTTCATATGTAGGTCTCAGCCTACCCTGACTTCTTCTACCCTCTACTTTCACACAATATATATTCTTCATCAATCGTTCCTATTTCATATTATTGAAAGGTACTTTAATAAACAAATTAATTTAAGAGGCCAGGGCCGCGCTTTTGATTTTTTTAAATCTATGTGAATCATAAAAAAAAAAGTTTTAGATTTTGAAAAAAATAAAAGTTATAATATATACAATTAAGGATCTAGGCTAGTCAAATTCGCATTCTGTTACAAGATCTAATGAACTTCATTTCATAGATAAAGTCTCAATGTTACCCCTTTGCTTGTTAATGATTAGCTCAAAAACCTTACAAATGATTGAGGTGACGGCTATGGGGCGGTAGTTGCCCGGGTCTGACATATCCCCTTTCTTGGGGATCGGTGGCACGTTGGCACCCTCCACACCCTCAAATTCCCGGCACATTACAAATTCGCGTAATATGACAATCTGAAATTACGCTAATAGTTTTTAAAAAACACTGTTTGTTCTGAAAGTTGTTAGCTACAGACAAATTGTCGCCTAATTTCAATACGCACTTTGTAGAAAATAATTGGCCACATATTATAATTATTTTTTTATTACCATAAATTTTTAAATACACGTTCTATTTTCCGCGGGGTTATGTCCCTTATTTAAATTATTTATCCATCACGCCTTAAGAGGCATATTGTATGCCCACTTTTCACCATATGTATTCCTGCCCCACGTAATAGGTGGTGAGCCCATTGCCGTGTCTGTCTACTTCATAGACAGACGCAGGTTGTGGCTACCTGCTGTTGAAATTGTTCAAGCCGCCCAACTTCAACGCTTCAACTTGACTTAACGACTGCCATGTTACTGGCAACCGGGACCAACGGCTTTACGTGCCTTCCGAAGCACGGAAACGCTCGTGAATGAAAACGCCACAAAGTGGTCACCCATCCGAGGACCAGTCATAGTGAAAGTTGCATCATTTACAGAACACTGAGTCCGCGGGGCCACAAGCGCTTCATTTTTAAATTTAGTGCTTTTATATCCTACTAACTAATGCCCGCGTTCCCGCTCGCGTGGTTCAGATTTTCCTAGAATAAAACGAATAAAACGTTGCACTCAGGGATAATAAACCTTTCTAACAGTGAAAGAATTTTCAAAATCAGTTATACCAAGATTACCCCTTACCCCCAACCTCACAAACTCACAACAACATAAACTCCGATGACTAAAAATAACATCAAATTATTGTATATCTATAGTATATACAGGTATGGAACGTAAGAACAGCAGCTGTCCGAAAGATAGTGCACAGCTCAGATTTCCGATTAGGACAAATGCGATCATAGTAGAAAGAAAGAGGTATGCTAACCGGGCGCGACAGTAAACTTGTAATATATTCAATAAATGTTAGGGCTAATTGTATTTTACATAAAAACAAAGTAATTAATCTGTAGGTTGGGCAGAAAATCAGATGATAGACGAAATCTGGGCCACAAGGCATTAAGTAGGGCCCGGTCCCGATGCAGCATCAACTCTTGCGCACTTTTAACAGTTTTAAAATCTTGATATAGTGTGCGTGCGGCGACGCTAAAGTAAGTACTGGCGCGCACTAATAGCGGTTAGCATAACCGCTTTAGTGCGTTTATCATGTAGATCACTTCTTTCTTTTACTATAATGTGTGTGTAAAGTGGTAAGTTGTATTATAAATACATTTCCAAACATGTGGCATGCATAATTGAACACACACGCCCTTGAAAACTTTGTTAAAAGGATTAGACACCATTGCGACCACCACTGGCACTTGACAAAGCTAATATTTTGCCATTTGTCATTTGCCTCTCAATACTTCTATCCTTGAAATGAACTTTAGTGATGAGATGAATTAAATTGGTACTCGATAGTCGGATACGTCGGAAACAAACGTTTGGCTTCACTGAGTTGCGCAAAAAGAATCAAAGAGTCATGACGCTTAACTCGTATCCAATGGTCCGTGGATCCGCTTGCCAATGCTCTCACTATCGAAGATGTGTCAAAGCCGAGAAAAGTGGTATTGTACACACTAGTAGGTCGGCTCTAGAACGAGGACATCGGATCTAATCGGGAATAACGCTAGAATATTAAAGGTAATACGAAACATAAGAGTATTTATGGTCGGTACAACATACCGATATCCACCCCGTCAGCACTCAACGTCAGGGTGGTATCCCATATGGTTATCAACAAAACGTTGTAAGTAGCAAGGCAGGTACATTCTTCTCTGTAGGCCTAGGGGTAAATAGAAAAAGCGCAATGATATTCGAAATAGCTTGTGGTCGGGTGATAATTATATTGTATATGGACTTCAAATTAATTTTTATGACGTATTTCAGTAGGTATTAATGTAAAGCAGAGAGAGCGCGTGCACTGTGCGTCGACAAACACCGCATGACACAACATATTACTCTGATTGTACCTTGTTGCATACAACTATCGTTAGTCTTTGCATCGGGCGAGAATGTCACTGCAAAATAAATTATTATAAATATATTCGTCAGTCCGTTTGTCTCGCATATAATAAACAGATAAATAAATATTATGTATAAACAATATAAATGAGATAATAAGATATATTTGTAAACAATAATCTTGGATAGAGATACAGAAAATTTATATATTTTTACAGTAAGACAACAATGATTGAAAAGCACAAAGGCTTTAAGCTATCTGTTATTGCCTACATTTTGCTATGCAGATTACAATTTTAAATTTGATGTTGATACCAACCAATCTAAAGATATGATCCGAACATTAACTTTAATAGAATGTACAATAAGACAGCTAAGCTCACCTCTGCGCTCGTCTTTGTCCCTGGTCCTCCTCAGGCTGGCGTACTTCCTGTTGGGGTCGATGTCGCGGTAGGCGCGCTCGTAGCGGTACCGGTCGCTGCGGCGGCGCGACTCGCGCTCGTCGTCGTGTCGTCTCTCTCGTTCTATTGTGTTATATCGTTTGCTGCGGTCGTGCTCGTCGTAGCGCCATTCCTTGTCGTCTGGTCGCGGTGGCTTCGACGCGTATGACCCTTCGCGGTGGCGCCTAAATAGTCACAAATTTCGTTATTCATATCACACATTATGTAATTACATTTCCGAGAGTTCTACTGTAAGGCTCACCTTCGATCTCTCTCTCTGTCGCTGTAGTAGTCGGTGTCGTCGGCCTCGTAGCGATGGCTCCGGGTGCTGCGACGGTGGCGCCGCGCGTCAGGGCTGTCGTCCCTTTCGCGGCGTTCGCGGTAACCGTCTCTGTCCCGCCTGTCCTTTTCTCCGCGACGATCGTCTCTCACAGATCTTCTATCAGGATCATACTTTCTGTCGCCCCTAGAATATCTGCCATCCTTGTCGCGATCCCTATCTCGTTCGCGATCCCTGTCTCTCGATGCTTTATGCTTGTCTCTATCTCTACGCGGCGATGCCTTGAACGCCCTATCTCTTTCTGAGTCGTCTCCAGATGTATTGACTCTGTTCAGGGATTGTCGCCTAGAACTTGATACTTGGTGATTGATAGAATCTGATAAATCTGTTTTCTGGTCATTGGCCAGCTCTGGGTGTGTCACATGGGCTCCATCCAGGCCTTGCTCAGAGAACCTTGAAAATGTTAGCTCTGTTGATGAAATATTACTCAAGTCTTGTAGATTCTCTCCTTCCATAGTAACTTCTCTTAGTTGGTCATCAGGTGGTGCGGTGAAGTCTGGCGATACATTATTGCTGGACTCCCTTGCTCCTATCACATTTCTCGGAGGATTTCTTAAGCTTGTTTCTGTGTAGTCAGAACCATCAACATTTTGCTCTCTAACATCAGATGGTCCCACTTCTGGCGGTATTGCAAAATCATGATCAACACCAGTAACTATGCGTTGCTCATTTGTTCCAGTGTAATTGGACCCCTGATACTGAGAATACTCATCATTGCTTGGTTCTCCTGGGACCATTCTATCCAGTCCAACCGGTCTTCTTTCTGTTACTCTGTTGGAAGACGGCTGTGTATAGTTTTCAGGTGTTTGTTGACCCTCAGCTTGCCTATAGGGACGGGCACTGTTCTCAGTTGTTTGTCCATCAATGTGACGAACCAGATAATTATCACTTGGTTGATTATAACCTGAACCTACTTCTGTCTGTTGACCAGGAACCATTCTATCTAATCCTGGTGGTGGTTCATCTGCAGAAACATTTAGATTTTGACTATATGCAGACTCCTGTTGACCTACTACCATTCTCCTAATATTACCAGGAATACCCCTACTAAAATTCGTATTTTCACCAAAATCACTACTAGACAAATGTGCAGTTTGGAGATATTCATTTCTATCATTTCTTGGAGCCACCTCCATGTTGTCAGGTACTGGTTGTGAGACAGGCATTGGTCGAAATGCAGAAACCTGTGGTTGATCTGGTCTCTCTGAATTATCTGGAGTTGTTTCTAAGTTTGCCTCAAACCCTCCACTGACTCTACTGTGCTGTGATAGTTTGCTGACAACGGCAGGGGATGCCAAATTGGTACTAGTCATTTGCGGTGGGAGTGTTTGTAGAGATGGTGCACTAGGTGATCCTTTAGCCAAAGTCTTATGTGAGAATGGACCTGCATGTTTAAATGGATTTGAACTAGAAGTAGGCGGAGGAAAATTAGGAGGTGGCATACTGGACATTGGTGGTGGACCATTCATTGAAGATTGTGTAGATGCAGGGGGAGGTAATGAGGAAACTGGTGGAGGTGGCATGGCTGGCGGCAATGATGGTCCAGCTGTTGTAGAGGAGGGTGTAGGATAACTTATAGGTGACACAGCAGGGAGAGGTTGAGTTGCTGGAATAACTTCTTGAATGGATCTAGTTCCTGCTTCATGCACAGAATGTGACCCATCTTTGGAATGGTTTTCATGATTAGACAAACTCATTTCTTGCATAGAACTTAATAATTCATCATGACTGTCTTTCCGGCTATCGCTTTGACTATTATCAGCCAAAGTAGACTGATCTGACGGTCTAGACCACTCACTGTGGTGGACTAAACCCTCATCCAGTCCAACTTGTGAGTAGTTGAAGTTGGAGTTATCCGTGTTCAATCCGGGACTACTCTTACTAGAATTTCTTGACTGATTGTCACTTCTATATGTCCCTTCTGATTGTGTATGTAAGCCATCACTAGATTCTTGTGACATTTGTGATTCAATAGACCACTGAGGAGTTAAATTGTCTAGATGAAATCTTTTACCTAGAGCTAAATTAGGAAGACGCTCTTTGACATCTCTATCATTCAAAGTCCTCACTTCCTCAGCTTGTTGGACAGACATATTACTGACACTTTTTGTTGCAGTTACCTCAGGCAGAGCATTACTTTCTTGTACAGAATTTGAAATTGGCAATGTAGGTGGTTCATGATTGGGAGTCTGAGGGAGAGGTTCCTTAGATTCCTTTTTTTCTTCCATTGCCCAGTTCCAGCAATTACTATCTGTCTGAATAAAACTTTCTTCTATTATATTAGCATTATTAAAAACTTGTTGTTGAGCAGATGGAGTCTGTTGAACAATATTCTGAGGTGCCTTCTGAGATTGTTTAGATGAGTCCTCCCCCCACCCCCAGTCCCAGTTATCTTCCCAGCTATCTACATTTGATTTAGGTTGTAAAAAATTTTGCCCTTGATTCTCATGAATAGGATTTTGATAATAATTTTGCTGTGGATACCTAACCTGCTGTGTATTGTTGAATCCTTGGTTAGCATAATTCATATCATTGTATGAATTTGATTGTTGATAAAACTGGTTGGCATTTACTGGATAATCTTGTTGCTGGTACACTTGACTATATTGCTGATTGTACTGTGGTTGCTGCTCCTGTTGAACAGGCAGCTGCCAGAACTGCTGCTGTTGATGCACAGTCCCAGCTCCACCACCTTGAAAGTTTGGGTACATATTGTCTTGATTCCCAAATGGCTGCAATATTATAACAATATATAAACAATAAATTCATAACACAGTTTAATAAAATATTTGACTTTATATGATAAACTGTCTGACATATGTTACAAGAATACTTTCATTTACATGGAACTAGAAACTATCTAATTATATATAAATCAAATGTTGCAAAGGGAAAAATGATAATTAAAAGAGAGCACTGATTATTTACTATGTTAAACAATGTGTTTAATAGTTAGTCCACGTCATTGTTTACGTCCATACACCTATAACCTGTGCAGGCTCACCTGTGTCTGAGGAGAGGCATAGGGCTGCCGTTCGGGCACCGAGGGCGGCACCGCGCCACCCTGCGGCCGCTTGGTCCAAGACATGCCTCACACTACCGCTTACATAACATTCGTCAGGGCTCCGCTCGCATATGCTTCGACAGCGGCCGACAGCCCCGTCACTATCATGGAACGGAATGAAACGACACAATCACTTTCACTATCTTGCCAGTTGTTATCACTACACTAAACATGAAAAACTGGTGCCTATTCCACTTCAGCTGATATTTTGTGGCGGTATTATAGTAACTACGTCTAATGTAGAATTTATTTATTAAATATTTTTTACAGAATTTATTGACAGCAGCCCATCGATCGAAGGTGCCCTGTTGGCAGTGTAGCCATATAAATATTTTATTTCTCCTCAATTCTACTCCTTTGTAATCATAGAGCAATATTTGACATACCTACTTACATATTGCACGGAATTCGGAATCAATAATCGTGGTGTCATCTTGGTCTAACATCAGCATCGTATCTGACTTTGTAAGGTTTTAGGTTTTTATACCTACCAAATGTCATGTTTTCACATGTTTTTAATTATACTCTGATGTCCCAAATCTATAATAAAATTTATTTTATTTATTTAATATTTGTCCCAAATCTATCAGACCCAGGAGGCTTTGGGGTAGATAATAAATATAAATTAAATAAATAAAACAGCAATGGGATCATCGCCTATTCTGTGGGACAATAATCATATGGTAAAATGTGGGCGTACAGTTTGCCTCTGCCACTCCTTGAGGATCGCATGCAATGCGATTTTACATCGTGCCGTGTAAGTTTAACTGAAAGCGATACTGCCTCGGTGGCACAGTGGTAGCGTATGCGACTGCCGATCTGAGGTCCCGGTTTTGATTCCCGGGTCGAAACAAATATTTAGAAATATTTAGATTTTGATCCACAAATGTTGGTTTCGGAGTTTGGGTGTTTCCCATGTATATTATTTATGTATTTAGAAATATAATTTATAAAGGGGTTGTTATACTAGGATTTTCAGTAATTATTATTTAATTACATTTAACCTCTGGTGTTGCAAATGTCCATAGGCTAAGGTGATCAATTTCCATCAGGTGGGCCATACGCTTTTCTGCCACCTCAGTGGTATGAAAAAAATATAAGTATGTATATCAGTTGTCTAGATCCGGTCTAGATGGCGCTGTGTAAGAAGTGCCCCACAATATTTATTATCACAATATTATAACTTCTTTATGGACGTTGAGATATATTTTATAGCTGTAAAAAGAACGTCACGTTTTTCGGTTAAGCGCAATGTTGTTTTGAAGTGAAACTTCTTTACTATAAGTGAAACTTATTTATACGTTCTTTCGACGTATTAGAAAAAAAATGTAAAATGTCGTATAGAAGTTTTTCTTTCTTACCTGTGTACTCTGATACACACACATATTTTTTTATTAGCTTTTGTAACGCTTCTACCTCGTTAATGGGGACTTTCACCTTTCACTATGATCATACAGAGAAATTATGTCATTTCATTATTACGACGATTTTCAAAAAATCAAAATCACGAATCAAAATCAATTCAAGATAGAAAAAATCTTTAATCAACAAAATAAGTACTCGTACTATGTTACTTAAAAGATATGGTTGTTGCTGTTACCCGCACTTGCACTTACACTTACCCGTGGAAAGAAAAGCTGCTGCCGTTATAAGACTCATTTTTGCACCGTGTCACACAACATGAATTCACCATCAATCAAATCAGCCTATATCAGTCCACCGCTGGACGTAGGCCTCTCCCAATTGAGATTGAGATTGTAAAAATATTTGATCAATAAAATTTATGGTGACCCTACACTTTAAGCAAGATGGCGGGTCCAGGCGGATCTTGCATTTATTATTACCAAACCCAAACATAGTAAGTAAGTAAGTACTACTCTTACTAAGTATTAATGAGTAATTTTTTATTACTATGAAGTTATTAATAATAATTAAAGGAACTGTAGAAATATTTGGATAAGTTCCAAAGTTTTTATGTAATTAATTTTACTTAATCGTAAAAAAAGAAATATATAAAATGTTGTACCTTTTCTACCAAATATAATGGTTATTTGAGCTGGCAGCGCGTTAGACAAGGACACAGCACCTTTCGGAGCTCTCTCGCCAGGACCGTTTTTAGCTAGCTACCGCTTATAAGGAAATAGCTACCCTAAACATGATAAAATAGGTGTCATTTTAGCTCAACGAATTTTTGTTGTAATAACAAGTTATAAATGTAAAGTCTTTGGTGTTGGGTCTTTGGCGTGAATATCAGCAATGACTGTGCAATGACCGTAGACAGAAGCAATGACTCAAGTTTGTTGTTTAAATAATTTTTCAAAATTCGTGTTTTTATATTATAAATAAGGAAACGGGATTACTCACGTTTTTACGACCAGTAATAGACCGACCAGCAGGTGTATTATGTAACTAAAATGGATATCAGTTTGATAGCGATTTGCGCCAATCAGCTGTTAAAATTCAATTTTGGTATTATCTAAGTTCAGTGGGCAACTGAAATGACGTCATGGATGCGATATCCATTATGATTCAAATTTGACAGCTACTTTCGTATCGATAGTCCTATAAACGCGTGAAATTGGTATTATCTAAGCATAATGGACTTCAAATTTATAACTAAAATAGTTTTCAAAGCAATTCGGTGACTTTGCCGAAAGCGGTTGCTAAAGAGATGCGTATATGAAGTTTTGATGAAAAGCAACTACTTTGCGGTTGATTTAAAAATTGTCAATAGCCTAAAAAACTAATAAATATTGATGTACTTGTAATTTGATGGGATAATATCCTTACACGCTTTGTCGTGGTGGCTTCAGAGATTTACAAGTGTGATAACTGCAAATCTGTACGTTTTTTTTAAAAGGAAATGTGGGTGTATAATATGCCATTGCCTTCAGGGATTTGCGGGACTAATAAACTTATAAGGTAGCTCGTGCCATATTTTGGGATTTGTCGAGGAAGAAAGTTGGGAGAGTAGGTAGGTATAGTAATATATTTATATATTATTAGGAGCTAGGACTTGGGCAAAAATTAACGCTTTTGTATAGAAACGATACTTGGGCAATTTTGATTGATTTCATATGAAGTTGAAACTTAGCATAATTTTGGGCAGTTATGTAGGTTTATGTAGCCATGTAGTATTGGTAAAAGGGCTCTTGCGTTGTTGGTGGCAATACTAATTTAACCTATGGTTTATCTTACACAAGCAGGTCCATACTTACCTACCCAACTTTTACACATTTTTTGCCATATCTCCAAAACGGTGCGTCTGAGCTTGAAAATAGTGAGATTTTTGGTCCCCTTTGTAACGCCCAAACACCTCCTTCACTACTAATTATAAGATAAAAGGATAGAAATTTAACGTTTATAATTTTTTTTTAAAATTTTTATTCTATACTATACTATCTTCACGCTGTATCCCTGACGGGGTAGTCAGAGAGGACAGATCGCCAGGCTTCGCGATCCATGCATACTTCTTTCGCTTCTTCGAGATTCATCAATCGCTTCATACACGCACGTCTGGGTATCCGAGTACTTTTGACCTTTCCGTTTTTGAGCAATCTGCTCACGTGGTCTTCATATGTAAGTCTCGGCCTTCCGTGACTCCTTCTACCCTCTACTTTTGAACAATATATATTCTTCGTCAATCGTTCCTCACTCATTCGTTGGACGTGTCCAAACCAACGGAGCACGCCCTTTTCCAGCTTAATGCTGACACTTTCATTCAAACCTGCCATATTGCGTATCACTTCGTTACGTATTCGGTCGGCCAAGGTAACGCCGCACAATTTTCGAAGTGATCGCATCTCCACAGCATTCAATTTACTTTCATGCATCTGCTGACATACCCAGGTTTCACTACCGAAACGCAAAGTTGGCACTAGCACTGCGTTATGAATCGCCAGTCGTGCTTCTTTTACGATGCTTTGTCGCTTTACTAACTGGGACAAAGCACCGTTAACTTTGTTTCCGGCAGCTACTCGCCGTTCTACATCCGAATCACATCTTCCATCCGCGCTAAACATACTTCCTAAATACACAATTTCATTCACTTGCTCTAGACGTTCCTGGTTTACCCTAATCTCGCATTTAGTTCTTACGTCACCTCTTTCAAATACTAGAACCTTAGTTTTACTTGCACTCAAGCGGAGACCCTTACTTTAATTTTTTAAACAATTATTTCAAATAATTGTAATTAAACCCTTAATTTTTTAAACAATTAAACCCTTAATTTCAACAATTATTTCAAATAATTATAAAACCAAGTTAGTTACTTTGTCTACGATATTATACGTTTTATATTACCATTGACATAAGGCATAATAAAAAGACGATGAAAATTGGAAAGTTCTGTACCTAAATACCTGGATACAAAAGGACCCTTCCTCTTCTGCATCGATTTTTTCTGTACAAAAATCTTGTTACTATTAAACTAAAATTGCCTACGATATACATAAAATAATTTACTCACATTATAATATTCAATGAACAGTAGAAAACAAAAATACAATACATTTCACAAGGTTTTTAAATTTGCCGCAAATAACAAACATTCCATAAATCCTCGGTGTCTATCAACTATAAACCGTTCACGTTAAAATGTTTGTGAACTCTACAAAGATAACGGCTAAATAGGTATAATTTAACATAGCCGCGTAATGTCGATAAAATAGTAGAGTTGTCAAAAGGTTTGCTGAAAGACACTGTGCCTCGGTCGCTTTGAATTGTAATAAGTAAAACCAATTTCACGCAACCTTCTACTTGCTTTCAAAGCGCGGTTGCTATTGAACAAACCAAAGCGACATGAACTGTCAAAGTTACATAATAGCATTGCAGGACCTAGGACTGAGTACTTGATATCGTCAAACGACTACACATGACTAAAAGTAATGAAGACAAGGCAAGACAAGGCTGTATGGACTAAGTTTCCTTTGCTTCTCCAAGATGAGCAAAAACAACTAAAAAAAATGTTTGGTGTTGTGTTCTAGAGGCCAGCCCAAAAGAGTATAATAAGTAGGGCCAGCCAGAAGGCCAGAAGGAAAAGAAAAACAAACAAATCATAGAGTGGTCAATATTTACAAAAAAACACTGCAGGACTTGGAACCTCTTGGAACTCAGGTTTTTTTTAAAGATAAACTTTAAACAGAATGGCAAAACGAGCGAATCCTTATACCGATGATTATATACCACAAAGTAAAATACATGTGGGTCTAAAGGAATTCAATAACAACGAAGATCGATTACAAAAAGTTTATGGTAGGTAATTTTATCTACAATATTTCTTATTAAAGCCACTCGGCATGTGAAAAATATTTCTACTTTTAATTTATGACATATTATAGCTGTTCTTGTATACATTTACAAAATATACATACGAAGTGCTCGTTACCTCGCTAACTCGGTGTTCTGTAAACGATCACTGCGTTAAGCAGCTTTCGCTATCGGTGGTCCTTGGAAAGGTGACCACTTTGTGGCTTTTACGCCATTGGTCCCGGTTGCCAGAAAAATGGCAGTCGTTAAGCCCAATTGAAGGCCTTATGTGCGGCTTGAAAAAATTTAACAGCAGATCGCCACAGCCTCCGCCTGTCCATTTCAACACGGCAAAGCGCTCACCGCCTGTTACGATGGACTAAAATGTATATGGTGAAACGTGAGTGTATAGAATGCCACTGCCTACCCTTTCAGGTATAAAGGTGTGACATTATGTACGTATGTATACATTTGAACTGCAGCAATGCAAGCAAGCACATAATTTATAATAATTTTACAACTTGTTGCAGTAAAAACTCTCAATCTTTTATTCAAAGGGGCCAAGAAATCTCAATCTCAGGATATCATCAACAGTGATAATAATAATATGAAATATGTTGAAAAAAATAAAATGAAGCAATTGTTTATTGGAACTAATGGATCATTACTCCGTAATGGTAGTATGGTAAAGTCATATTTATATTTTACCTAGATTATTTGCCCTTTATTTTTCACCTAGATTTTTTTGTTTTTACCTAGATTATTTGCTCTTATTTATACTAATACATAAAGCTGAAGAGTTTATTTGTTTGGTTAAACTCGCTAATCTCAGGAACTACTGGTTGGAATTGAAAAAATATTTTTTGTGTTGGATAATCCATTTATTGAGCCGAACAGCGGAGCAGTAATCATAAACGTCAACAAATTGGGCAAACTTTATGCATTATTGTAAAATTTATGAGCAACGGGATTAAATAAGTGCGATGGGAGTTTGGAGTATGTCAAAGGCGAAGCCGAGAGGGTCACCTAGTATTAATATAAACATATTTTCCTTGCTTTAAATGCTGTAACGGAATGTTGATTTTGTCATTTAGTTGTCAAACGCATTCATCTCACATAAACAAAGATTACACCTGTCAAAATCTATACTTTTGAAAGATTCGGATTTGAATATCAATCTGAAATCACTTGAATTCGGATCGGTGAATTTCATCTCAAATGACTTCAATAGTACAATCTGTACTTAAAAACATTTTAAGACTAGATTTATGACTGAGACACTTTTCAAAATATGGGCCAGACTAAAAGATAAAAAACAAAATTTTTCAACAAATAAAAAATTGGTTCCAATGTAAAAGCAGGTGTCATCACAAATCGGATGGTTATAGGTGTGATTTAAATACATTCATACCTTGTAACTTCGTAATTTTTCGGTTCATAGACACTTTGATTTTAAACCAGTTTTAACTTTTCCTTGCACTTCTTCAGCTCCTGACTAGGTCGTTAATATCCTGTATCTCAATGATATTCTTCTTTCTTCCTGTCTAACGTCCCTACCCTGATCTAATTAGCAAAGTCCGCACTTGTCACACCTGCGCTTCTCGTTTTCGTATGTGACTATGCGACTTCTCAATTAATTGGTGAAACCCTCTTTTGGGAAGACAATGACCAATCTGCAACAAGATGTTTTCTAACAGGATAGACAATTACAATGTTCTTAATATTCCTGTCTACCTGGTGCTTTAATGAGTACTCCAGCCGACAATCACCTGAAGGATACTGTCAATTCCTACAGGAATAGGAAGGGACCGCGTATTTTTTTTATTAGGTACAATTATCCAGCCTGAAGGACCAATGTACAGTCGCAGTACTGATACCAGACTGTATCAGCACAATTATATGGTAATAACCTACTAAACCGTAATATACCTACATAACACTAAAGGCCCTACTGAACCCTAACGTGCCTAATTCTCTAAAGCCCTATCCTCCATATAGCATGTGATAAATAGATACACAAATAGATAATAGCGGGATGCCTGCTCCATGCGACATAAGGTGACAGACGGACAGTAGATGGGATGTCCAGGATGCAGAGAGATAACTCACTGTCAGTTGCACAGACTCACAGTACTGATCAAAGATGGCTAAAGGTGTTTTGGCCACAGTGAGGGGGTGGTAAGGTATTGAGTCAAAGTTGGATTCAACAAGGGACTGATTTCTTTACAAAATATACTGTCTGATATACTAATATTAACACTATGTGTGCCGTCGGTGTAAAGTGTGTAACATTGTAAAATGTCACATTGGAATGTCATTGTTAGTCTTGAGATTTAGAGAGAGAGGTAAGTAGATTGTTGACTCTTTCGCTCCGTGTGTCATCGATTTTAAACAGACTGCGATTTCTGTAAGGCTGTATGCCTTAGTTTCCATGCCATAGGGTAGACTTGGAGAGAAAAATAAACAAGAAATGTCCTTTTGTCTGTGGTGACGGAACAAGTCATTCGCCTAGCGACATTTGGCGGGAAGAGTGACAAGTGCGGACGCTTGCTTTATATTATTTTCAAAAACTAGTGCATCTATCTTGTTTTATGTGCGGGAGTGGTGGTTTCTTGGACATAAAAGTTGTGTTAACGTGCTATAGTGAAAGACAATGATATATATGCAGTGAAATGCTATTTTCTCTCTTGCCGCGAAACGTCCATTGACAACATTAGTATAAGAATCACCATTATACTGAGGGCAGGGACCAGGACGGACAATGAGGACACGACATCGACTGGACAGGACTAATTAGAATATAAGATTGAAGAAATAACATATAAAAAATAAGATTTGGCTAAAAGGTCTTAGAAACCAGGCCATTAAATAATTATTAAAAAAAAAAGAAAAATCATTTGCCTAGCAACATCGACGACAAAAAGATGTCGACTGTAAATATATTTTTTAAACTTCGCTAAAAAGAAGTAATCTTTTATAAATTGTAAACGGAAGTTCACGCCTGTGAATTCTTATAAATGGTTATACCAAAAGAACTATGCATTTCGGTTTAAACTTTAGATTTTTGAAACCACGATTCTAACCTTGGTGATCTTTAGTAGCTTGACGAAAGATTATTCGCTTGTTTACAGCTTATTACGATACTTAGAGCGGCGTTAATGGAATATTTGCCTGCTCTTCAAGATTTATTGGTTTTTCTTTAAAAAAGTGCTGAAAAAGCACTTTTTTTATATTAACTTTATTGTTGGATAAAATTTGCCATAAATGCTGACCTTGAGACATGTGGTTACGGGCTCGTCATTCTCGTGGAGACGGCACCTGTTGCGGTCTACAAATATGATTTCGAATCCCGTGGTAATGTAACCACGCCTCAGGTACCTAATTCAAATTGTTTTTGTGTAGATTAATCTAGTAATGATGCACGACTCATGATTAGGTCCATGATTGGACTCAACGATTTACGACTCAATGATTTGGCTCATGTTTTGAACCATGTTACGATATATATTTTGACTCATAATCTGGCATTATGCTGGATCTCAAGAGTCTAAATGTCACGCCTCAACCCTGTGAATAGTTAATCTTTAGCTTACCAAATCACTTGAATAGGTTATACCAATAGTGATAACGTATATAATGTATATTCAATCAATTCGCCTATAAAAATATAGAAACTTTCTTCTAGAGACGTATTCTATTATTTTTGGTTCCTGCTCTTATGATTAAAAGCTCAATCTCTATCGCCGATATCCGTGTGCATAAAGTTGGTAGGACTTATCCTCCTGGCGCCTGAACCGAGTTATAACTTTTGTTTGTTTGTTAGTTCAAGTCTTCGTAATGAGACAATGTAAGTTTTCGTTTCATGATTAGATATACTGTTAAGGTAATTTAAACTACATTTTCTGTGTATCGACTCATTTATTTTGTAAACAGGGACCTAGTAGTCATCATCGCCATTAATTAAGTATTAATAATATTGTTACGTTCGGTGGGGTGGGTACTAATAGGAAATTGCACTAATACCACAAATTAAAAAGAAACACTTTAATTACTCTAAATAAAAACAATAGAACCACAATTAATAATCGCCACTAAACACAAACTCTTCGCTTAGATAATCTCACTGTAACAGTATCACACTATGTAGCTTCAATCACTTCGATTCACTTTGATTCGCACTGTTCGCTTCTTCCAAGGAGACTGTCTTGTAGCCGCGAGCTCGGCCCTTTATATACGCCTAGTAATGTTCTGGAATATTCTGGAGAATTCGTTCGGTACCTACAATCGGGTACATCTCTAGAATGTTCCACACGATACTAGTTGCTCCTTCGGTATGTGCCGGAAGGTTCTCGACCTATTGCAGTCCCTTCTGGTGCTATCTCTATCACATAGTTCTAGAATGTTCTAAGTGTAGCTACCTCTTTTTAATATGGTCGCTTTAAATATTTTAAATAGTGTATGACATTTTGTAAGCGCCGTTAAAATGGTATATGCAAAATAAAGATATTTTTATTTTATATTTATTTATTTAAATAGTGCTATCCCTGTCTACTGGCTCTGGAATATTCAGAATGTAGCTCTCTCTTTCTAATACTACTATCCTCGTCACTCTTTCATGAAATTACGCTATATACTGAAGTGGGCTTCAAAGGCCCATAAGGTCCTGAAAACGCCTGAAAAAGGGTTTTCAGGTTATGATGTCATGTGATAGGGGACGAACTGAAAACATGTTTCAGGCGCCTGAAAACAACGGCAACTGGGGTGAAATTCGGATAATTTGGTATGTGATAGAGCCTCCTCGGAAACGGCCTGAAACCGCTTTTCAGCCTGCTGAAAACGTTCCCAAGGCCCAGAAAATGACGTTTAAAGTTGTTCACTAGTCCGCCGGCGTAACAATATTACAATTGGCGCGTGTGAACAGAGACTTGAAGGATTGATTTGAATATACTTGTAGTGAGTGAGTCGTGCATCTTATAGTGGTATTGTTATTGTTACATTGTTTTGCTCTGAAATATATATTTGTATATTTTGCTTAGAGTATATTAAACTATTTTGTTATTAAAACATTCTCAACAAATGAAAAAATACTGTTCTACTGGTATATCTAAAACTGGAGTAATCTTAAACTAAAGTAATGTTTTCTTGAAAATAACCTATAACTTAACTTTTTAATAATATGAAGTAATAAGTTTGTATACTAATTGTATCTATCTACATATTGATGTGACTTTCCTAACTATTATTTGCTTTTTATGATATAAAAATATAAGTGAATTGTTATAAATAACATAACAATGTTTTGAATGATAACTTGTGTTTACATAATAATGCATTTTGTGACAAACTTAATTATATAGCCTTACTATTTATACGAGCCATGCATCATTAATGGTTTAACATTTTTACAGCATATTGCTTTACAGCCTATTAATAGGTTATATTAATATAAATAGAACATAACAATTTAAATTATTCATCTGAGGTCTTTCCAATCACACTTGTATAACTTTACAGCGGAGTGTTCGAAGCTTTTGAAACTTGTTTAATGATAATATTTTGCTTTTTGACAATCATCATCTGAGCGTCAAGGCCTGGTTGTGCTTAACTGTGGCAGTGATGGACTTGAGTTTTCAATGCTTTCTTTAAATTTGTTTTGGCTTTGAATGTTAATAGCTGACTGCTGACTAAACATAACGTGTGTGTGCGGGTGGTTTGTGAGAACTGTGCGTTATTTATACAAGAAAAAATACAAATGTCAGCTAAATCTATCGAAAACAGTGTGCGCGATCTTGCCAAAGTTGTGCTCGACCTTCAGAGCAAAGTGTCATCACTCGAACAGACCATATTAAATCAAAATATTCTGATTAATAAGTTGATTGGTGATACTTCAAATTCTAGTGTAACAAAAGTTAGTACAATTAATACATCAGAAGAGGGTAAAAATAACTCACATCAGCGGCAACAACCAATGCGCGAAGCTCGCGTTCGTGCGCAGTCGGCGCTGTCCGTATCTAATCGTGAGGCCAACGGAGTAAAAGCCGTGCAACCCACGTGTTATTGTTACATTGTTTTGCTCTGAAATATATATTTGTATATTTTGCTTAGAGTATATTAAACTATTTTGTTATTGAAACATTCTCAACAAATGAAAAAATACTGTTCTACTGGTATATCTAAAACTGGAGTAATCTTAAACTAAAGTAATGTTTTCTTGAAAATAACCTATAACTTAACTTTTTAATAATATGAAGTAATAAGTTTGTATACTAATTGTATCTATCTACATATTGATGTGACTTTCCTAACTATTATTTGCTTTTTATGATATAAAAATATAAGTGAATTGTTATAAATAACATAACAATGTTTTGAATGATAACTTGTGTTTACATAATAATGCATTTTGTGACAAACTTAATTATATAGCCTTACTATTTGTACGAGCCATGCATCATTAATGGTTTAACATTTTTACAGCATATTGCTTTACAGCCTATTAATAGGTTATATTAATATAAATAGAACATAACAATTTAAATTATTCATCTGAGGTCTTTCCAATCACACTTGTATAACTTTACAGCGGAGTGTTCGAAGCTTTTGAAACTTGTTTAATGATAATATTTTGCTTTTTGACAATCATCATCTGAGCGTCAAGGCCTGGTTGTGCTTAACTGTGGCAGTGATGGACTTGAGTTTTCAATGCTTTCTTTAAATTTGTTTTGGCTTTGAATGTTAATAGCTGACTGCTGACTAAACATAACGTGTGTGTGCGGGTGGTTTGTGAGAACTGTGCGTTATTTATATAAGAAAAAATACAAATGTCAGCTAAATCTATCGAAAACAGTGTGCGCGATCTTGCCAAAGTTGTGCTCGACCTTCAGAGCAAAGTGTCATCACTCGAACAGACCATATTAAATCAAAATATTCTGATTAATAAGTTGATTGGTGATACTTCAAATTCTAGTGTAACAAAAGTTAGTACAATTAATACATCAGAAGAGGGTAAAAATAACTCACATCAGCGGCAACAACCAATGCGCGAAGCTCGCGTTCGTGCGCAGTCGGCGCTGTCCGTATCTAATCGTGAGGCCAAAGGAGTAAAAGCCGTGCAACCCACTGCATCTAATTTGTTTGCGAAACCGGCCGAAAAGACCCGAGCGTCTACGAGTTACAGCGCGCCTCCTACTACTAGCCCGCGATCGCAATTCGAATTCTCACACAACCCACCCTACGTTAATAAAGTCGCCGGCAATGACGGTGACTGATGCGCTTAGCGACGATGTGAATAACAGTGTCGGCACCGTTAATGACGTATGGACGGAGGTAAACAATCGTCGCCAGCGATCCCACCGAGTGCCGCCTACAAATCTAACCCGTGGTACGGCCGCCCCAGGCTCAACTTCGTGTTTATTATCTGCTGCAGAACGAAAAAGTTATCTACATTTGTATTACGTTCAAGTTGCAACTACAGTTGAACAAGTAACTGCACATTTTCTCGGTATTTGTACTACCGATAATTGCTCCGTTGAAAGCCTAAAACCTCGAGGGATTATGCATCTTTTAAATTAACAGTGCCTACAAAAAATATTGAAAAGTATATGTCATCTGAGCATTGGCCCGAAGATGTTTGCATTAAGCGGTGGCGTAGTGCGTTTCGTAAGCCGCAAGTTACGCCGTTACGAGTCCCTAAGAGTTTACAATATGCAGTTGTATATCAGAATGTTAGAGGACTTAGGACTAAGCTTGATCTATGCAAAACATCTATATTAGCAGGAGCTGCGGATATTTATGCGCTAACTGAGACATTTTTGATCAGCGACGTCGGTAATATGGAATTCTGCCCGCTTGGTTACACGGTGCTACGTCAATATCGCGCTGGCAATGCAGGGTGGGGAGGAGTATTGTTGGCGGTTCGTAACGAGTACCCGGTTCACCATATTGTCGATATAGACGGTTATTCTGATGACGTTAAAATCGTAATAGGTGTAATTAGTTTTAAGTATAGGAAAGTTATAGTTTGTGTTTTTTACATTCCGCCCGGCTCTGATGACCTTAAATATTCAGCAAGTTTTACAGTAATAGAAAATGTTATAACCAAATATCCAAAATTAGAAACAATACTATTAGGCAATTTTAACCTTAACTCTTGTAGTCAAAACACTCTTATGCAATTTGAATACATGTGTACTTATTGTAAATTTAAGCAATTTAATACTATCTATAATCAATCTGGTGTAATGTTGGACTTGGTGCTTAGCAATTTGGGCATTGAGTGCATTGAAGTGAATGGTGATTTGGAACCCGTAGTTAGTCCTGATGTTTACATCCCCCACTGGCAGTAAGCGTCCGAATTGCCCGTCGTGCGGGCCCGAGGGACGGTGCGACCGACAGGGCGCGTGCGCGGTTCACACAGTCGGACTTTCTCCAGCAGCCGGCAGCTCAGTGGAATTTTCGCAAAGCCGATTTTCATGCCCTGTATTCCGCCCTGGCGTCTGCTGAATGGGATCGAGTATATTCTGCCACTGATGTTGATAACGCTGTCCATACCTTCTATTATATATTGGGAGGCTGTTTTGATAGCTGTGTTCTTTTAAAAAAGCAACAAACAGCACTTAGCTCTCGTTATCAGTATCCAGGTTGGTATAACCCAGACAGTATACGCAATATTAAGAATAAATATATCCATTTCAAAAAATTTAGAATTAATCAATCAGAATTTAATCAAGAGATGTATAAATTTTATAGACTCCGGGTAAAAGAACTCATTTATCAGGCTTATAATAACTATATAAAAAATACCGAAGCAAATATCAAACACAATCCTAAAGCTTTTTGGAAGTTCGTTAAAGACCAGCGCGCGGTAGACCAGTGCGAGCAGGAATTTGAATATGAAGGTACTACCGTCAAGGGAGGAGAGGCTGCAAATACCTTTGCGCGATACTTCAGCTCTGTGTTTTTGACAGACGATCCAACATTGTCTGCTAGAGATGCTGATAAACAAACACTGTCCTCTTTGTATTCTCTGCGAGTTACGGTAGATGGCGTTACTTCTCATGACTTATTCTGTGCAGTCAAGAAGCTAAAAGCGCACTTATCAATAGGACCCGATGGCATACCTTCGTTCATTGTAAAAGATTGTTATGAAGCACTTAAGTTGCCACTACTATTTATATTTAATCTCGCTTTGCAAACCTGTACATATCCAGCTAAGTGGAAAATATCAAGGGTCACACCCATACCCAAAGACGGTCCCAGGTCGAAGGTACATAACTATAGGCCTATAGCTATTCTGTCGGCATTCGGCAAGGTGTTTGAGTCTGTATTGAACCGTGATATCACCCGGCAAATAAATACGCAACTATCCGATTCGCAACACGGATTCAGAGCGGGTAGATCGACTGCTACTAACATTATATTTTTTTTAGATGACTCTGTTTTGGAAATGGATAGTGGCAAACAAGTGGACGTGGTATACCTAGATTTTAAAAAAGCATTTGGCCACGTTCAAAATAATGTACTACTAAAGAAGTTTTCTGAAATTGGTTTTACACCAAATTTAATAAAAAAAAATGCCAGCTATTTTTCGAACCGTATACAATATGTACAGTTATCCGGATACCGTTCAGACCCATATGTGACTACCTCCGGAGTAAGCCAGGGAAGTATCCTCGGGCCAACCCAGTTCTTAATCATGGTGAATGACTTGCCGAATGTCGTCAGGTCAGCTAAGTGCCTTATGTTTGCCGATGACATAAAACTTTACTTGGGTGTGGAAAGTGTTGCGGACTGTGAGGCACTCCAAATGGATGTAAGGAGTGTGGTAGCTTGGAGCGAACTCAATCAACTTGAGCTCAATATCTCCAAATGCAAAACGTCAACATTTACCCGTCGTCGTACGCCGATAGTCCACCTCTATAATATCAATGGACAAGTTCTAAGGCGAGTCACGGATATCCGTGATCTTGGTGTGACTTTAGACACTAAATTAACTCTAAACGAACATATTATGAATCTGTGTGCTCGTGCAAATAAGTGTCTCGGTTTTGTCATGAGACAGGCAAGGAGATTCGATGATCGCCATACGACCCTAAGCCTATATTACGCGTTTGTGAGAAGTAAATTGGAGTATAATTCAATGGTATGGGATCCTCACGAACCCAAATATATTGTCATGCTAGAAAAGGTGCAAAAGAAGTTCGCTCGGTTCTTATATCTAAAGATATATGGATATTATCCCTATCTATATCCGTCTCTTTTTGTAGGTGGCATGATGGGAATTAACACATTAGAGGTTAGACGCAAGTGTTCGTTAATGATTCACTACTATTTGCTGCTAAATAATAAAATAGACAATCCATCCGCACTGGCGCGCTGCGCGCTGCTCACGGCCTCGCCGGCTGTTCGCGCTTCCAATGGCACGCACCAATACCGCCGAGTACGCGCCGACGAGACAAGCCTTGAATGTCCTCAATGCCTTGATTGCTTACAAACCTAGCCTGGACGTGTTTTGTATTAGGCTTAGTTTGTACATTCACATTTGTATGGAATATTTTACCAACAATTTGTAATTGTGTACCTATTTAATAAAATACAATAACAAAACTGTAATTGCTTGATGTGCGACTTGGCTATGCTGTAAGCACATCAAGCACCTGCATTTAAATAAATAAATTACTATCATCTTACCATTCGGTCTCGGTTGCCTTTGGATATTTTTGCAATTAATTGTTTTAGCTTTTGAATTTCTTTGATCTTTTACTTGTCAACTATGGACAAGAGCATGCAGTTTCCACCCTTGCTTGATGATAAAGAGGAGCGGATCCCTGACGATACCATGTGTACTGTCAGTGAGACAGTCGGCCTTGCTGATGTTTCTGAACCTTTTCTTCATAATATAAATGATACTCATAGCTCATATAGGGGTTTGCCTTCGTGTAATACATTGAACGTCTCACTTAATGAAAATATTAGAAAACATTTACCTTCGGTGACTAAATTGCCTGACCTGAAGTGTAGTAGGATTAATTATGATGGTAAATCTTGTGTTAGAGAATTTATAACTCAGGTAGAGGAATACTTTTTATTTAAGAATTTTAATGAACATTTGCTAGTAGGTTCATTTACTGATCTTTTGTCGGGTACTGCAATCAAATGGTTCCGTAGTGTTCGCATTCAGATATCTTCTTGGCAGGATCTGAAGGTTGCTTTGTTAGGGCGTTTTGATAAAGATGAATATGATCATCTTATAGAAAATGAACTTCGTACTAAAAAACAAAAATATTCTGAATCTCTTCCAGATTTTATTACTGATAGTATGGACATGGCTAGTAAGTTGTCGGTTCCTATTTCAGATCACACTTTGATTACAATTATTAAACTTAACATTTTAAACATATACAAACCTTTTCTTTTTGGTAAACAGATCTCTTCTGTTAACAATTTTCTTTATCTTAGTCGAGAACTTGAAAACTGCGTTGAACGTAAAGTCCCCACATCCCCTAAGGTTATTAAACCCTTACATAAATTTGCTGCGGTTAATGCTGTCAGTAATGACAACAATAATAAAAACTTAAAATAAATTAAATAAATATCCATCACGCCTTATCCCCGAAGGGGTGGCAGAGGCATATTATATGCCCACTTTTCACCGTGTGGATTCCTGTCCCACGTAATAGGTGGTGAGCCCATTGCCGTGTTGAAATAGACAGACGCAGGTTGTGGCTACCTGCTGTTGAAATATTCAAGCCGCCCATAAGGCCTTCAACCAGGCTTAACGACTGCCATTTTACTGGCAACCGGGACCAACGGCTTAACGTGCCTTCCGAAGCACGGAAACGCTCGCAAATGTAAATGCCACAAAGTGGTCACCCATCCGAGGACCAGCCATAGTGAAAGTTGCGTAACTCAGTGATCGTTTACAGAACACTGAGACCGCGAGGCCACGAGCGCTTCTTAGTTTGTTTAAAAAGTAAGACTTCTGGTCATACTTTTAAAAATTGTTTAAAAATCCCTGGAATTTTTTGTTTTAAATGTCACAAATTAGGTGTTACTTCCAAGACTTGCGACGTTTGCAATTTAGTGAGGAGTAATAATGATAACAGTTCAAAAAACTGATTAGGTTCCATCGAGCACAGGTTTGTGTAAGAACTGATAGTGACTCGATGTTAAAGAAATTTAGTTATGCTCCTGATGCTGCAACTAATGAAAGAGAACGCAGTCATTGGCTAAATTATTTAAAGGTTTATTTTAGAAACACAAGTTCAGCTCCTATTTTGTTTGTTAAAAGTAAAGATACTAGACCTTACTTAGAATTTCTTATAAATAATAAAACATTTTCTGGATTATTGGACAGTGGTTCCACTGTTAGTGTCTTAGGTTCTCATAGCCACTTAATATTTTTGCAATTGGGTTTTCAAATGGAACCAATTGTTAGTTCTGCTAATACAGCCGATGGTACACCGCATGAGGTTATTGGATCTGTGCTGTTACCTATTACTTGTGATAATGTTACTAAATATTTTGAGTTTTTAATAATACCTTCATTTAAATCTTCAATTATTTTGGGATTTGACTTTTGGTTAACTTTTGATCTTGCTGGTGACTTATGAAAGAATATAACTTATAGATGTCAGGAGGAGCCACAGGTTGCTGCTGTCACTTCTGTTTCTGAACTTTCTCCTTCTGAGAAATCGGAACTTAATAAAATTATCACTCTTTTTGAAAATATTTCTTATGAAAAGAAAGGCTTAGGTCTAACTAATTTAGTTCAACATAAAATTTATGTTACTGGTGAACCTTTTAAACAACGATATATACTTTCTGTTGTTGATGTTTTTACCAAATACTGTTGGTTATTCCCAATGAAAAATGCTACTACTAATGTAATTTGTAAACTTCTTGAGAAGGAGATTTTCCTTAAGTATGGAACTCCAAAAATATTTGTTTGTGATAATGGAACTCAATTTACTGCTAGACAGTTTGTTACATTTGTTAATGGTTATAATATAAATAAAATATTTTATAATTCCTTGTATACTCCTCAAAATAATCCAGTTGAAAGATATAATAAAACCGTTGAGACATGTATAGCATGTTTTGTTAAAGATGATCATAGAATGTGGTCGAAGTTTTTACCTCATGTTCAACTAGCTTTGAATAATAGTGTGAATCTTGCGACAGATTTTACTCCTAACTTTTTGATGTTCGGTAGAGAACTTATTTTTGATGCATCTTTGCACCGTGTTAGTACCTCTATTGATAATTTAGATCAACTAGAGATAGAAGTTCTTTTGCAACTTCACTCAATTCACTTAGTGAAGTCTTTGTTAAAGTACAATCTTGTTTGTTGAAAGCGTATAAGCGAAATGCTAGTTATTATAATGTAGGGAGGCGAATCATTTCTTTTGGTGTTGATGATATTGTGTGGAGGAGAAGTTTTGTGCAGACTAATGCTCCTGCATATTTTTCTGCTAAACTTGCACCTAAGTTCGTTAAGTGTAAAGTAGTTTCTAAAGTTTCACCTAAAGTTTACCTTTTGGAGGACCTGAATAAAGGTACCACAGGTCGCTACCATGTTAAAGTGTAACGTTGTAAAACGTCACATTGGAATGTCATTGTTGGTCTTGAGATTTAGAGAGAGAGAGGTGAGTAGATTGTTGACTCTTTCGCTCCGTGTGTCATCGATTTTAAACAAATTGCGTTTTCTGTAAGGCTGTATGCCTTAGTTTCCATGCCATAGGGTAGACTTGGAGAAAAAAAAAACAAGAAATTTCCTTTTGTCTGTGGTGACGGAACAAGTCATTCGCCTAGCTACATCGACGACAAAAAGATGTCGATTGTAAATATATTTTTTAAACTTCGCTAAAAAGAAGTAATCTTTTATAAATTGTATACGGAAGTTCACGCCTGTGATTCTTATAAATGGTTATACCAAAATAACTATGTATTTCGGTAAGAACTTTAGATTTTTGAAACCACGTTTCTAACCTTGGTGATCTTTAGTATTTATAGACGAAAGATTATTCGCTTGTTTACAGCTTATTACGATGCTTAGAGCGGCGTTAATGGAATATTTGCCTGCTCTTCAAGATTTATTGGCTTTTCTTTAAAAAAGTGGTAAGTTCTCTTTATGTGTTCAAATCAAACATCTCCAATTGTTTTTCCAACTTTGTGGCATTTACATTTGCGAGCGCTTCCGTGCTTCGGAAGGCACGTTAAGCCGTTGGTCCCGGTTGCTAGTAAAATGGCAGTCGTTAAGCCTGGTTGAAGGCCTTATAGGCGGCTTAAAAAATTTCAACAGCAGGTAGCCACAGCCTGCGTCTGTCTATTTCAACACGGCAATGGGCTCACCACCTATTACGTGGGACAGGAATCCACACGGTGAAAAGTGGGCATATAATATGCCTCTGCCACCCCTTCGGGGATAAGGCGTGATGGATATTTATTTATTTTTATTTATTTGTTTTTCCAAATCTAATGGAACTAATTCTTTTCTTTGCAGCTGAAAAAGCACTTTTTTTTTATATTAATTCTATTGTTGGATAAAATTTGCCATAAATGCTGACCATCTGGTGAATTCTTTGAATCCTGTGGTTACGGGCTCGTCATTCTCGTGGAGACGCCACCTGTCGCGGTCTGCAGATGTGATTTCGAATCCCGTGGTAATGTAACCACGCCTCAGGTACCTAAAATTGTTTTTCTTTTGTGTAGATTAATCTAGTAATGATGCACGACTTAATGATTAGGCTCATGTAATGACTCCATGATTAGACTCAGCGATTTACGACTCAATGATTTGGCTCATGTTTTGAACCATGTTACGATATATATTTTGACTCATAATCTGGCATTATGCTGGATCTCACGATTCTAAATGTCACGCCTCAACCCTGTGAATAGTTAATCATTAGCTTACTAAATAACTTGAATAGGTCATACCAACAGTGATAACGTATATAATTTATATTCAATCAGTTCGCCTATAAAAATATAGAAACTTTCTTCTAGAGATGTATTCTATTATTTTTGGTTCCTGCTCTTATGATTAAAAGCTCAATCTCTATCGCCGATATCCGTGTGCATAAAGTTGGTACTGGTGGACTTATCCTACTGGCGCCTAAACCGAGTTATAACTTTTGTTTGTTTGTTAGTTCAAGTCTCCGTAATGAGACAATGTAAGATTTCCTTTCATGATGAGATGTACTGTTAAGGTAATTTAAACTACATTGGCTGTATATCAATTTATTTATTTTATACAGGGACCTAGTAGTCATCATCGCCATTAATTAACAATTATTATTATTACAAAAGATATAATGAAATATTAAATTATTTTGATTTGAATATTACAGACTTCGGTCTTGGTTTTGGTATTGGTTTGGGAAGATTCTACCATGTTAGTTTGATGTATGGAAGGGAACGGTAGTTTTGAAAGAGGATGTATGTTAGGTTAATTCACAACTTTTTATTAGAATCAAGTACTGAATCTTTAAAAATAGAACTTAGGATATTACAAATTGAATAAAAATTTATCATTTTACCTTTTAGGATTATCAAAATTTGCCTTTTAGAAATAACCCTAACTTTTTCTCACAAATAACTGTCATACACATCGAACATTATTATTCCACTTATATTATGGAATGATATTGTTCTGCTTGTAGGATTTTTTTCTAGTTTTGTTTGTATGTTTAGGTTATTACTCCTAAATTTTATTTTGTAAATATAGTATTCTTATATTGGGATGAAAAATATCCAAAGGGAACTTGACGAACAAAAACTACGATCTTAAAAAATGGAGAAAGAGTGACCGAGCAAGTAACCCAAAATATTAACTGCATTTTAGAAGAAAAATTCAAAATATTAGACGATAAATACGACAACCTTAAAGAAAAAATTGAAAATCAAGAAAAAAGGCTTTATTTTATAGAAAAACAGATAAGAAAGAATAATATTGTCTTTTTCGGTCTAGAAGAATCAGAAAAATCCTATTCAAACTTAGAAAAGATCATTTCTCTATGGACCTCGATCAAAGAGATATAAAAGAAATAAAGAGAATAGGAAAAATAGGAGACAGACCTAGACCAATAATAGTTACATTCTCTACACTCGGTATTAAAATCAATATATTCAAGAAGAGTAGCTCACTGAAAAATACCACGTTTCGCATAACAGAAGACTACCCACTGAATATACTTGAAAAAAGAAAACAGCTACAAGAACAGGTACGAACTGAGAAAGAAAAAGGAAACTCTGTAATAATAAAATACGACAAGTTAATAATACGAGACAAAAAGAACTCAACAATCAATAACAAAAGAATGCTTTCAACATCTCCTGAAACCAGCACTGCCGCGGGAAGCGACGTTGGTAGAACACAAGCTAGTAAAAAGAACAAAACCCAAAGGGCAGATAAGCAAATAACACATAAAAAATCTTCTAGTCTATCAGAAGACATCGTCAAACCAGGGATCATGAACTTCTTAACTCCCAAAAATTCAAATAACGCACCTAAAACTAAGGAAAATTATGAGGGGAAGATTTAACAACTACAGAACCCCTCTCAAATAGAAAACATCAGAAATTGGACAGCAATAAACAAATCAATTCTTCCAAGCCGGCTGGTCACCGAGGAAGATTACGACCAAAACCTTCCAAAAGATCAAATAACCACTACTACAACCAAAACAGGAAAGCTCTACATTTTAACATATAATGTCAAAACTCTTTCGACATACGAACGTTTAATAGAATTAAATGAAGCTCTATCGGCCATAAAATACGACATAATCGGACTAGCTGAAACGAGGCGTATGGGAAACAAAATAGAAGAATATGATAATTTTATTCTATGCCACACGGGTCAAACCCCTGGATAGTATGGTGTCGGCTTCATCGTAAAAAAATGCCACAAAAACAACATAGAAAGCTACATTGGTCTCACAGAAAGAGTTGCAATTCAAAACTTGACATTTGACTATACCCGCTTATCAATAATACAAGTATACGACCCCACAGAAAAACAAACCAAATAGAAATAGATAATTTCTACAATACACTTAACAAAGCGATTGAAATATCATATAAAGACCTCATAATTATGGGAGACTGGAATTCAAAAATTGGGATCACCAAAAAAGAAGACTACTTAGTCATGAAATCGAATGGGTACGGCGAAAGGAATGAGAGAGGACAGAGATTGATAGAATTTGCTATGGAGTATAGGCTGTCAATATTAAACACTGTTTTATAAAAAGAAATTAAAAAAGAGATGGACATGGTTATCTCCTGATAAAAAACATAAAAATGAAATCGATTTTGTATTATCAAACCGTCCCAATATATTTCAAAATATAGAAGTTCTAAATATTAACTACCCTTCGGACCACAGGCCAATTAGAGCAACTATCATACATACTATACAAGCAAAGAAAAGTCGAATAAAATACAATAGCCATCAAAAGAAATTATTAACCACTGAAGACGATTTCACAACATTTAATGACCACTTAAAAAAGACACTGAAAGCACCATTAAATAAATCAATACAAAGCTATTACGACAATATTGTTAAAAGCAATATCCAGAAGCCTACAAACAATTCAAAATGATAAAAAAGGACCAAAATCACATAAAATTCTGTCAGAACGCACGTTACAGCTTATGAAGAAACGAAAAGAACATCAGAGAACAAAAAAACAAATCTAGAGCGATTAAAAATGAACTTTCTGCCCTTTATAAGCTCACAAGTAAGTATATCAAGAAAGACTACATAAGCCACAGACACAACACTATTGAAAAACATATATCACAAACGGGAGGCACAAAACAAGCTTACAAAGAGTTGAGAACGAATAAAAGCTGGATTGAAGGATTGAAACAGGGTGAAAAAATACATCACAAGCGTAGCGACATTATTACAATAGCAACAGATTTTTATAGGAATCTATACAGCACTAGAGAAACGACCAGAGATCAATATTCAAACCTCAACGAGAGCAATCCACCCCCAACTCAGATAGAAATAAGCGAAGTGATAATTGCAATAAAAACTCAAAAATTAGAAAAAAGTCCAGGCTTCGACGGCATTACAAATGAAATACTAAAAATCAACTCACCAACCCTTACCCTTACCTGACTGAACTGTTTAACCATATTATAGAAACTGGAGAAACGCCTACACAATGGTCTGAATCTGACATTATTTTTATCTACAAAAAAGGCGACCCAAGTAATATAGGAAACTACAGACCAATCAACCTGTTACCTACAATCTACAAACTCTTCTCCATAATAATAAACAAAAGAATTAACGCTACATTGGACACACACCAACCTATTGAGCAAGCCGGGTTCAGAAAAGTTTTCATTGAAAAATATCGAGATATAAATAGAGCACTCTACATTGCATATATTGATTACCAAAAAGCGTTTGACTGTATATCACACAAGAGCATAGAGGAAAGTTTAATATCACAAGGCGTTGAAATGGCATACATCCGTGTGATCAAGAGTATATACAACAATAGCAAGAATAGAGTCAAGCTAGAGACAACTGGGCCTTGGTTTTAAAAGAGGAGTAAGGCAAGGTGACCCTCTCTCGCCCCTACTGTTCATAACAACACTGGAGTCGATTATTAGCCAAATCAACTGGAAGGGTCGAGGTATTAACATCAATGAGGATTACTTAAGCCACTTAAGATTTGCAGATGACTTGGTCCTCCTATCAGAAACAGCACCAGATATACAATATATGATAGAGTCACTAAACGACGCCAGTAAACTTGTAGGCTTGGAGATGAATCTGTCCAAAACAATGCTAATGACTAACAGTACCAAGAAAACACTACATGTTGGCAACGAACCTCTCAAATATACAGACAACTACATATACCTGGGTAAACAAATTAGCTACGACCAGAATAATAATGACAAAGAAGTAGAGCGCAGGATACAATTAACGTGGAACAAATACTGGTCACTAAAGGATATATTTAAAAGCAGCATGCCAATACAAATTAAAACAAAAGTAATAAACTCGAGTCTTATTCCGTGCCTAACGTATGGGTGTCAAACATGGAAATTCAACAGGAAAACCAAAGACAAAATAATTTCATGCCAAAGAGGAATAGAGCGCAGTATGATGAATATAAAAAAGATACAAAAAATAAAACATACAAAAATCAGACACATCACCAAGGCAAGGGACGGATTGGTACTTGCTCAATCATTACTTGCTCAATCATTAAAATGGAAATGGGCCGGGCATGTAGCGCGCCTACGGGACCGCAGATGGACAAAAAGAGTGACCACGCGGACAGGCCCACAAGGCAAAAGAAGGAGAGGTAGACCTGTAGCTTATTGGGAAGATGATATTAAAAAAATAGCTGGCACTAACTGGATTCAAGTGGCCCAATCTAGAGAGGACTGGCTAGCTTTGGAGGAGGCCTTCACCTACAGAGGGGTTCTTGAAGAATAAATATTAAAATAATAAAATTATAGGATTAAGAGAAATTAACAACTAAACTTAGATACTAAACATAATTACTAACAACAATCTTTTACTATACTAACATAGAATTAAGCTAAAGAAATTTGTAATCTTCAAGAAATAAAAGGCTTTTTATAATTTATTTATATTGGGATGATGATTCCTTAAGAATAGTTATGATGTTGTGTTTCTGGGTTAGTGGAAGTAGTTGTATCTCAGTTCTTCTGATCCCGAGGCCATGTCGCAGGGCTGACCCACGCATATTGTATATATTTTGTTTGTTTGTTAAGCAATTCAAAGTTACCCGGATATGACTTTTGAAATACCTTTTGATGTTGATATCTGTCTCTTTTGACTATAGGATCACATCTTTATAAATACATTTGTGTTCGGAAAGTCGTTAGGGATGTGCCGGTCACATTTGTCAGTTTGTTTTGTTACAGCATTTGTGTTCGGAAGTTCGGTGGTGTTGAGCCGATCACATCTGTTTGGTTTTGTTACAGCGTTTGTGCTCGGGAGTTCGGTGGTGTTGAGCCGATCACATCTGCTTGGTGTACTTTTCCACAATAAATTTTTGTTGGAATAATTTACTTGTCACAGCTCTATATAAAGTTGCTGTTCGACTTTGAGTTTTTGCTTGTCACAGTACTATGTGCAGTTACTGTTTGACTTTGTGTCTTTGTTTGTCCCAGCCACGTTGGTGATGCTGTTTAATATTGAAGTTGCTCGTTTGTCACGACACTTTGTACAGTTGCTGTTTGACTTGGTAATGATTACAGGTTACAGCGCTGATTTTGTTTGCTGATATTTTGATTTTTATATGGGATTGTAAGTCAAAGAAGTCGGTGGCGATAGAGCTCAACCGCATCTTCAGTATATATAAGGATAAGATTGGATGAAAGAGTCAGTGGCTAAATAGCTTAACTGAACTCCTGGTTTGAGAACTTGGTTGGATTTGTTATTCTTTAGTACGTAGGTTAAGTCAAGGCTTTGACTTCAAGTTTTTTGTTGTATCAATTTTGATATTCTTATTTGTAAAGAGTTGGATGATAGAGTCGGTGGCTATGGTGCTCAACCGTACTTTCGTATTTAGTTTAGTGTTGGTAGAGTCGGATGTTTTTCTGAACTCGTGGAATGTGAATGATCTGGTTGTGTAATAGATTTTTATTGGAACTATACTTATGATTAGTTGGTTATTTATTCTTGTTATAGAATTTTGTTTTTGGGATTTTGGATTTCCTTTATTGGAATTATTTCCATTTCTTTCTTAGAGCTTTATTGTTTGAAAAAGAAAGTTCCTTTCTTTTATTGCTGGTTAGGGTGTGATGTAACGTTGTAAAACGTCACATTGGAATGTTATGCTTATCTATAATATGTATGTATTTAGAAATATATAAGTATGTTTATCAGTTATCTAGATCCCATTACACAAGCTAATATTAGCTTACTTTGAGCTAGATGGCGCTGTGTGAAAAGTGTCCCACAATATTTATTTATTTTATTTATTATTGTTAGTCTTGAGATTTAGAGAGAGAGGTGAGTAGATTGTTGACCTTTCGCTCCGTGTGTCATCGATTTTAAACAGACTGCGATTTCTGTAAGGCTGTATGCCTTAGTTTCCATGCCATAGGGTAGACTTGGAGAGAAAAAAAAAGCAAAAATGTCCTTTTGTCTGTGGTGACGGAACAAGTCATTCGCCTAGCTACATCGACGACAAAAAGATGTCGATTGTAAATATATTTTTTAAACATCGCTAAAAAGAAGTAATCTTTTGTATACGGAAGTTCACGCCTGTGAAATCTTATAAATGGTTATACCAAAATAACTATGTATTTCGGTAAGAACTTTTGATTTTTGAAACCACGTTTCTAACCTTGGTGATCTTTAGTATTTTGACGAAAGATTATTCACTTGTTTACAGCTTATTACGATGCTTAGAGCGGCGTTAATGGAATATTTGCCTGCTCTTCAAGATTTATTGGATTTTCTTTAAAAAAGTGCTGAAAAAGCACTTTTTTTATATTAACTTTATTGTTGGATAAAATTTGCCATAAATGCTGACCTTGAGACATGTGGTTACGGGCTCGTCATTCTCGTGGAGACGGCACCTGTTGCGGTCTACAAATGTGATTTCGAATCCCGTGGTAATGTAAACACGCCTCAGGTACCTAAATCAAATTGTTTTTGTGTAGATTAATCTAGTAATGATGCACGACTCATGATTAGGTCCATGATTGGACTTAACGATTTACGACTCAAAGATTTGGCTCATGTTTTGAACCATGTTACGATATATATTTTTAAATCATAATCTGGCATTATGCTGGATCTCACGGTTCTAAATGTCACACCTAAACCCTGTGAATAGTTAAGCTTTAGCTTACTAAATCACTTGAATAGGTTATACCAATAGTGATAACGTATATAATGTATATTTAATAGAAGAATAGAAGCGCTCGTGGCCTAGCGGTCTCAGTGTTCTGTAAACGATCACTGAGTTACGCAACTTTCACTATGGCTGGTCCTCGGATGGGTGACCACTTTGTGGCATTTACATTTGCGAGCGTTTCCGTGCTTCGGAAGGCACGTTAAGCCGTTGGTCCCGGTTGCCAGTAAAATGGCAGTCGTTAAGCCTGGTTGAAGGCCTTATGGGCGGCTTGAAAACTTCAACAGCAGGTAGCCACAACTTGCGTCTGTCTATTTCAACACGGCAATGGGCTCACCACCTATTACGTGGGACAGGAATCCACACGGTGAAAAGTGGGCATATAATATGCCACTGCCACCCCTTCGGGGATAAGGCGTGATGGATATTTATTTATTTATTTTATATTTAATCAGTTCGCCTATAAAAATATAGAAACTTTCATCTAGAGATGCTATTATTTTTGGTTTCTGCTCTTATGATTAAAAGCTCAATCTCTATCGCCGATATCCGTGTGCATAAAGTTGGTAGGACTTATCCTCCTGGCGCCTGAACCGAGTTATAACTTTTGTTTGTTTGTTAGTTCAAGTCTCCGTAATGAGACGATGTAAGTTTTCCTTTCATGATTAGATATACTGTTAAGGTAATTTAAACTACATTTTCTGTATATCGATTCATTTATTTTGTAAACAGGGACCTAGTAGTCATCATCGCCATTAATTAAGTATTAATAATATTACAAGTGCCTCTGCAGTTATTTTAAATCTTGGTCAAATAATTTGTTGAACACAGCCGACCTCTGCACCATTCAATTTGGTGAATTGCCTTAGGCTATTCATGTTCTACATTGAACAGAACCTCCTACCTTCAGACCCATCTGTTAGTCGCGACCTTTAGTATGAACAATTCTTTGACTAACTGGACACATTTAAAATTTTGCAGGTCATTAATCAGTTGATTACATCACATTGCTCCTGTGGCAGCAAAGAAGAATCTCAGTGTGCATACTGCGAGCTATCCCTGTGCCTCTCCTGCCAGCATGTGTGTATACGCTGTAAGCAATCCTACTGTACAACCTGCACACTTTTTGGGTAAGGCATTAATTTCCTTACTTACTACAACTTTATCTATATCTATACTAATATATAAAGCTGAATAGTTTATTCGTTTGCACGCGCTAATCTCAAGAACTCTGGGTGGATTTGAAAAAATCTATTTTTTTGTCGGTTAGCTAATTTATCGAGGAAGGCTATATATATCAACACGCTACTACCCTGGAAAGCGGAGCAATAATCTGAAATGTCGACAAATCGGGCAAATTTTTATGCATTAGGTATTGTAGAATTTATAAGCGACAGTATTAAATAGGTGCGACGGGAGATCAATGTATGTCACGAGCAAAGGCGTGGTACTTCGAAAATAACTGTATAATTTGGTAAAATATCATACATACATATCGTCCCGCCTTTAACCCCAAAGGGGTAGGCTGAAGCATATTAAACGCCCACATTTGATGTATGCATTTTTGCCCCACGTAACAGGTGGTTAGCCCATTGCCGAATTTCAACGACAGGCGCAGGTTGTGGCGACCTGCCGTTGAAATTTTCTTAACGGCCATTAGACTTTCAACTTGGTTTAACGACTGCCATTTTATTGGCAACCGGGACCAACGGCTTAACGTGCCTTCCGAAGCACGGAACTGTTAAAATATCATGCAAATAAAGCTAATGTAATTACTGGCGGTTAGAAGAGTGGCTATGAGTTTTATTGCCAGGTTCTTCCTCAGGCTCTACCTATTGCTTTGCGAATCTGGCAGTAAATGTAAATGTGGAAGCAATAATCTTGACGTTCATAACTGTTACCGACAAAAATGCATACGATGAAATGTGCAATGTGTAAATGCCTCTGGCTACCCCTTCGGGGATAAAGGCGAGTACGTATGCATGTGCCTAAAGAGCATCTTTTTAAGTTGGATAATAAATGTTCTTTTATACCACAGGTGGCAGACAAGCATACGGCCTACCTGATGGTAAGTGGTCACTTTAGCCTATGGGCGTTTGCAACACCAGAGGTGCAGCACTCGCGCTACCGACCTTTTAAAAACCTAAGACCCCTTTTGAGTTTGTCGGCTATATATTATTTACCACTACCATTTCTGTTGTTTCAGATTCGAGGGCTCGGAGGTGTGCGTGTCATGTTATAGTTAATAACTTGTTAAACTTAGTAGCATTATATTTAAGTCAAATGTTGTGATCTTTCTATTCTATAAGATTTGTTATGAACTGTTAATGAAAAGTTTTAAGGTATATAAAAGATAAATAAAAGAAAAAATGCATACTTTTTTAATATAATTCCATATTATGACTTTATGAGCTTAGTACCCAGAACAATATAGACTTCCACAAAGTTTAGTCAGAAACAGTGTTTTGCCAAATTCTACACATTACTATATCAGTAAAACTTTCTTGATAAACTGTAATTCCGTGACAGTTTCTATTACTCGTATTATTAACCGTTAAACATGCAAAACATGTGTGTAGAGTACAATAATAACAGTAAAATATATTTTAGTTGAACGGTTTCACACTTTGTTACCATTGGATAAAAAAGTATGATAGTAAAAAACAACAACATTAATGCAAAACATATCTCAGATTTGTGCAGATCGCTAAGAATAAATGGTCATACATAATAACATTATATAATTGACATGTTTAAACACACTAGCTGGTTGTTGTATGCTTTATAGAATTAGCACCTAAATATACCCTCATACATTATATTTATACATTACAATTTTTGTACTACCCCATAGATTAGAATACGCACTACGTACATAGTACCCTCTGTCGTTAGAGAAGGTGACGGAACTACGCAACCAGGTACCTTTCAGTATTTGTTATACATTATACATGTTATAATAACAGCACATAACCGTTCAGTTCCTTTCATAGCCAGTCCTCGCTACAGGACTTGGTCAACACAGTTTCATTGGGTATATTCAACAACTGTATATAGCTCAATAGAAGCAGTGATACCTAAATAAGATACATAATATACCCTTCTTAAACTAATATATTTATTTATTAAGCTAATTACGTACGAAGTAACATTGAAGCACAAAATTTATAATCTACCTGATCTTAGTAAAAAGGTACTTTTAATGAAACTGTTTAAGTTAACCATTATTTTGGCAACAAATCAATGACTATCCGCCAGATGGAAGATAAGGTAGATTGGATCCCAATTGCAAAATAATAAAAAGTCGTAAGACAATATATCCCTGCATATAAGTGAAGTAACCACACGTCTGGTCGTCATGGTAAAAAATACATTTTAACTTATATATTTAATAATAGTTGCTAACTGCGTTCTGGCGTCGGTGGAGCTCAAAGTTAACTGGTATTTGCTATAACAATGTGAGCTAAGTAAACCCACTGTCCAAACAGCAACGTGCCTGCACAAACTAAAGTTATGTTGGGTGCGTTCATCGTAGATTGAAATTATTAGCTCAAACTTGTAGTGTCACAATATGAGAATATCAATCTAGTTTCGCATTCCAAATACAAATATAAAATATCAATTAAAAGTGTATAAAATTATATAAACCGTCATTTACTCACCATTTAGTAAAAAAAATGTTTGTTCCACTTAAACGCGGCAATTTTCGTTAGCTTACCTTGAAATGGGTTTATAAGCCGGAACCAATCGGAACGGTAAGCAAACAGGCATATTCTAATAGGTATAAATTACTTATTTGATTATTTCTTATAACCTTAAAGCCCCTATTGTCCACCACTCAGCCGACATTATCACAATCGGAACTCTACTTTTCTATATAAAAATATTAAATATACACATTCGCTTCCTACGATACTGTGTGTATTATGCTGGGGCTACATTAGCGGGCTACGATGAATACTCGTCTTAACGAGAAATGTGACCTGATTGTTATAAGTAAATAATTTACTGATATAATGCAACGCCGCCACTTAATATTGAATTACAGCTTACTCCTCGACCGCACAACAGAGAACAACACGGTTGTGTTTGCACGATGAATCTTTGGCCGCTAAAGTAGACAATAAAGAACATCAAGCACAAAGTACCTGTACGCGACACGAATCTTCACCCGCAAATGTAGCCCCAGCATAAAGAACTATATTAGTATACATATACTTTCCTACCTAAGGTTTTGTTATAGTCGAACCGCGAGCACAGATAGCCCTAATATGACAGGAATGACCCATTTATACTTATTATTATTATACATTAGTACCTTCGCCGCCGCCCAATAATGTTAGCACGTCCTCCACATGAGTGTGAGCGATAGGGACAAGAATGAACGGCTCCCTGTGCTAAATAATAGTCTGTTGTCAGCGATGTGATTATAGCACGGCGGCACTACGCGAACAGGTAGCGGTAGAGGACGGTGGCGGCGAGGCCCAGCAGCAGCGGCGTCAGCCACGAGCCCCAGCTACGGAAACAACACACTCACGCTAAAAACTGTACTTCCATATACCAGCCACACGCACTGATCACTTGTTGCGCAGCATTGGTACCTGGTCCAAAGTTTTGGGCACGTGATCTGATTTTGGACAATTTGATAATAATATAATCGATAATAGTAATAGCGTTGGGTAAGTAATGTACCTAATGCATCGACACAGATATACATTATTTATCACTACTTATACATAATTATAGATATGATGATGATTTTAAAATTTAAAATAATAATAGTCACGAAGTACTTACTGCCTATAAAAATAGACAGGAACACAGGTTTTTAGTGGCATGAAATTATCTCTAAAGAAATATCAAAAGAATGACTTTCTTAGCTTCAGGCAAAACTAGTGGGTATTACTATTGAAATTCGTACGGGCCCAAGCGCCCTCACCTGCTGACCAACATACGAGGCAACAATAAAGGCTCCCAACAGTTTCGAAAATAAAAACTAAATCAGAAGCAATGAAAGCGAACACGCGCCTCCAGAATGTGGTAGGGCTTGGAACCAACTGCGAAAACTATAAGATGAATAGGCCTGCGAAAAGGTCTACCGTGGCCTGCAATTCTGCTGAAGTTGACTTACCTGCAAGCTGGAATACCTATTAACCGACGAACAAGCTATGCATGGATCAGCTTACATAATTAGGTATTTTATATTCCACAAACTAACTAAAATACTTATTTCATGACGTAGTAAATGCACATAGTTCCAATTCACACACCTATTCATCGACCAGAAAGCCTACATAATGTGAACTATCACTGGAACATACTCGTTCCGTTCTATCCAATGAGCAATGCAATTTAATAACTGGACTAACAGGCTGTTAAATTGTGCTGCAGCAGGCTGTTGTTAAATGTTCAATAGGTTAATTAGCATTGAAATTGATTAGATTACCAATCCAGTACTGAATTATTGGACAACGAAAACATGCGTTTAATAGCTTTTGGACTTCTAAACCCTAAAGTTCAGAAGTCTTATAAAACGATTGTCTGTCCGTTCGTCCTTGTATACGCATCTGTTACTCAGGATCCATAAGAGATAGAGCCAAACGAATTGCGGCGTTCGATTTGGGACTCCATGAATAAGTGCTTATGCGGTTTTGAAGTTTCTACCACTTTGTATTTTGAAACTGGTTGCGGTTTAGAAGTAGTCTGATTCCTTCGCTACGATAGTGAAGGACGCGTTACTTGTTGCGTACAAAGCGTGTCAATGAACTTTTTCACCGGAGTCAAATAAATAAGTTAATGATTTCAAATTAATACAACACTTGTAAACATTTGTGGTATTGCCGTAACAATATTAAATAATTTTTTTTTTTTTCACCCAACCAATTTCAAAATCGCAGAAAAAGGAAAAAAAAACAAGCTTTTGGATCTGTGTAACTAAAAACTAAAGGGAATGTTATGTTAAATAATGAGGCTTGTATTAAATTATGAATTTATTTGGTAACCAGTTTATCACATATAGCTAAGATATCACATTATAGTTAGCACGACTACATTGATAGGTAAACAAAAAGCACCTGTAGTGGACCGAACTACCTCAAATCTTACAAAATAATAGGTATATTAAACATAACAATATTTGTGCAATAAGCAGTTATCTACAACTAGTGGAATTATTATGTTAAAAGATAATATTCGAGCACCTATGCTTAACAAAACATCGTGTGAATTATATTCACAGAACAAGTTTAGGTGATTACAGAGACCTCTTTAAATCACAATAGGTTACTTTATAAGTATCTGGTTACAAGTAGAGCCTACAGCTGAGCAGTAGAAATAGTTACACAGAGCCATTAGCGAGTGATGCCGCGAGCATTCGCGCGTGTCGCGTCGCGTCGTTGTGCGCAAACATAATTTATGGAATGATACTAATGAGCTTGTGAAATAGCCGCCCGCCACAGAGATAACATTTTACTATGTAATATTTTATTTTAGATATACAAATGAATATTAACGCAAATTAGCCTCCGTGCGCATTCCTTCGTACTCTAGGAACTACTACAAAAGTACACTAAAATGCTTTTGTGAAATTCTAACAAAACATGGTTTAGTGACAATAAAGTAGTGTATATTTGACACGATACATATTTATATAGCTTCTCGAGTAACTGTCAGCACGACTAACGCCACACAACACTTGACTCGCAAATTGGTCTATAATTTTATGTAACAAACAGTAAACGGCGGCTGTTAAGTATGCTGATATTCTCTTGTCCGCAAACATTCAAATTACTGAATATATTAATTCAAAATAGGAGAGCCATTGTATAACAAGCTACTGACAAAATATTACTGAAGTTTTGGTAACAAAATGATAAAATGTAAAGTAATAATATTTACTCAATAAGCGTTGTCTGTTTACGCCAATTATGAAGTCGACGACGATACCGATAAGGCATTGGCAGAAGACGAACATGGGCTGGCTGAATGACTTTTTCGGAGTTGAAATTCAAAACTGTGAAACCATTAACAGACGACGGCTAAATAACTGAGATCACACAGTAACTTGTATTAAGCGAAATTTGGACTTTCAATAAAATGAACCGGGGGCGGACCGCTTTTGAGATTTAAAATTAAGTACTAAACCGTATTTGGACGTGATCTTTTCTTCAGCGCTGCAGCCGGAAAATAAAGTGGTAGGAGCACGCGTGGGGGTAACATTAGCGATACGTGGTGTGTGGTGGCGGTGGGTGTGGTGATGTATTAGGCGACTACGCACTTGCCCTGCTCCTGCGGCTGGTCGTTGCTCCACTGCGGCGAGAAGGCGTTCTTGCTCTGCACGCGGTCCGCCTCTACAAGGTCGCCGATCTTGTACTTCTTCATCAACGACCTAAAAATAAATTTAAATAAACCTTTAATGCAATATGTACCTTGATGATCATTTTTTTTTCAGAAAGAAATATTTTTTCTATATTTTGATAATAAGTGAATCCAGTTAATGTTTAGCATTTTATGGTTAAACTCTACACATTAGTTAGCCTCTTGTTTATCGCCATATTTCTAACGTTCATCAGCAATTTATTTTTCTAGTTTCGATTGAACTAGTATTTACCTGGCATCGGAGCTGTGACTGACATCCTCAAACGGCTCAGTGGCATCCTGCCCCGCTTTCTCCAGTAACACTTCCTCACCTCCCGGGTGCTGGGAACAAGTAACACAATGGATACGTTACATTAACACTTAAGAAGCTAATAGTTTCGGGATACAGAGATATATCAACCTAACAGTTAATGCAGACGCATTTCATGTATGGAGCATTACATACTAACACTAGAGCCCGAGATTCTCCTTGGTGGTATAACGGGTGTTTATTTGACACGGCATTTCTGGGATAATAAATGGTCAAAATTTATTAAAAAAATTATGGAAGACATTGAACACAACGTCAACTAGAATCAAACTATAGTGTGAGAACTTGATTGTATTGTATATTGTTTGTACTTGTATTATTTGATCTGAAGACGTCAATTCTGACGCACTGTTCGAAGTGGCCGCAATCTAATAGAGCTAACACACGAACGGATTTGGTCTGCCGGACCTCGACAGATTTGATCCGCCGGGTCTGCCAACCAAATCTGTTGTCGCAACAGACGACCGGATCAGATCGCACCGGACGACCAGACAGGGTGTTCAGGGTTATATTCTAGGGTAAAGTTATTTTTTTTAAGGAACTTTTGTGGAAATGAAAAGTTTCTAATAAAGTATATTATTTTATATACATTTAGTGAAAAGCTGCAAATTTGAAATTACACACACACACATTTCAATTTTACTTATCTATGTAGATAACTGGTATGCAGTATTCCTCTACACAGAGTAAATAAACACTACGTTATGTATTAACGTAGCTCTTTTTTCTTTCTGGCAAAAAATGTATGAAAAAGTAATTTTTTGGGGAAAGGTAAAATCGGTACTGGGGACATTTTTGACAAAGTAACTAAGATGGCAACGTTGGGAAAAAAATTATGAAAAAGTGTCTATTTGGAGAAAAATTAAATTAAATCTGGGGAAATTTACGACAAAGTAGCTAGAACGACAACATTGATAATATCCGATGCGGATCGAGGCAGACTCAATTAATAATAATTATGTCCGCCGGACTGCTCTACAGACGGTAAGATTTGGTCGGCGGCCAATCAAATCCGCTGTCTGGTCGGATCAAATCCGGTCGTGTGTTAGGGCTTTTACATTGAACAGCAAATGGGCCCAAACCTCCAATGCACTTTTCTATGGACGGGTACAAGCTTCGTAGTATAGTAGTAGAGCCCAGGACCTAAATTAGTAATAATACTTGCTTACTGAGGGTGTGAGGGGCGAGGCAACGACGTAGGCGCCCTTACGGGACTGGGAGGCCAAACGGCAATCGCTCCCGACAATGCAAATTATTTTTTGTAGCTGTTAGATTAGATTGGCACAATTTATAGTGAAATGAACCTCACTGAGAATAGAACACCTCGTTCGTTCGTTCCTCTTCATACTCGTATACGTACAATATTGGTTACTGTGTGCCTATACCTGTGGTTTATTGTCCTTTAATTTGGTTCTCTTATCTTAGTAAATCATTAAACTTCATATTTTGAAGCTAAAAGGTGCAGTGAGCACAAATAATTGAAGTAGTTAGCATACTAATGCTCGTAACAAAGTGAATACAGTACTTTATATTCCTCTGAAAGGCGACGACAGGAATGTTAATCACGCAAGCTTCGGTACGCTGGTATTTCTCATTTCGTAACCGGGTGTGGGATGCAATGCAACCCTCCGTGACCTGAATGTCCCTATTCACCATTATCTATTTCTACTAAATATGAATTACTTTATTTTTTGAAGCTCGATGTAATGTGGATCCTAGTTGAAAGAGAGATACCTAACATTGTTTACAAATATTTTAATATTATAAAGCTAAAGAGTTTGTTTGTTTGTTTGGTTGAACGCTCTAATCGGTCGGATTTGAATAATTATTTTCGTATTAGATAGCCCATTTATCGAGGAAGGCTATAGGCTTTATATCATTACGCTCCTACACTGGGGAGCAGAGCAGTAGTCATAAATGTCGACAAATCGGTCAAATTTTTATGCATCATTGTAGAATTAAGTGACGGGATTAAATAGGTGCGACATGAGGTCGAAATATTCCACGGGCGAAGCTGTGGGGGTCGTCTAGTTGTTTACAACATTAGCGATAGGTTGAATTAGAGTTCCTTTTTCTAAAATCAATCGCACAAGATAAAAATTGGCACACGACTAATAATAATAAGCCGATAAAAATACAAATACTCATCTTCTTCATTATAACATACTATTTCTTTCCAATTAGCACACTTGGTCAAGGCCCGTGTGTTAGTTTTATACCCCTATTAAAAAGGGAGAGCAAAGTGCAAAAAAATATAATAATAATAATAATAATAAATCTTTCTTCATTTAGATTACAAAGTAACACTTATGAACGTCAAGAATATTGCTTCTACATTTACATTTACTGCCAGATTCGCAAAGCAATAGGTAGAGCCTGAGGAAGAACCTGGCAATAAAACTCATGGCCACTCTTTTCTAAACGCCAGTAATTACATTAGTTTGATTAACATGATATTTGACCAATTATATGGTAATGAATTTATACAAACAAAAAAACAAAATCAAAAACAAAATCAATGTTGTGTTTAAAATCATATCAAAAATAGAGCGATTATAGTTGCCGGTTCTAAGGGCAGTCTACCCTTGAAGAAGAAGAATCTGGCAAGAAAGTCAATGGATGCCATTTTAAAATGTAGGAATGGCTTACAACATTAAAATTACACTTACATTGTTCTTTTGAATTTATGTGAGAACAGTCGACTAAACTTAAGTTTACCTTAAATATAAATAAGATTATTTGTAATAATTGCTATAACAGCTATGAGCTGACCAGTCCCAACAGACAGCACCCGTTCACGGGTACAACGCATTATATCAGCCATCGCCCTACTCAACCGTATTATAGGGAATAAGGCGACCCGATACATACGCCGCCACTGCCAGGACACTTAGGCGAGCATGACATACTCAAAAACTGCATTGCAAATATCATGTCAATTTCAAAGAAATAAATAAGTCTACATGGTGCTCACACAATAACAAACTCAAATTACATTGTATATTAGTTAATACCGCGAATAAACGCAGCCAATTTGTTAGCAAAAAAGGTTTCTAAATTTAGTTGTCAGACGTTTCAAATTATTAATAATGTATAGATGTAAAAATACAACATATATATGCAGATTCAAGGCATATCACAAGATTCATTCGAATCCTAAATAGCTCAAGCGAAGAGCAAGCAACTCATTTCCATTTATTTTTATCGTTCAAATAATCATTAGTTGTGTAATAGGCCCTTTTCAAGAGGTGCGTCTTAATTTCCGCCTTAAATTTATGTAACGGCAGGTTCATAATGTTTAAAGGAATTTTATTATATAGGCCAATTCCTACAAAAGAGTCGTGAACCTTTTGTAAACGATAATGCGTTCCAATTAATTTATGCTTATTTCTAGTATTTATCGAATGTATGTCACTGTGTCTATTGTATAAATGTATGTTCTGTTTAACTAACATAATATTTGCAAATGTGTGATGCAACCGTTAAAATGCCAATTTCTTTAAATTTTTCTCTAAGAGACACTCTAGCACTCAATTTATATATTGCACGTATAGCTCTCTTTTGAAGTACAAAAATTACTTGTAGATCAGCTGCTTTGCCCCACAGCAAAATGCCGTAAGACATGACACTATGAAAATAACTAAAGTATACCAGCCTGGCAGTTGCCACATCAGTAAGCTGCTTGACTTTACTAACGGCAAAGGCTGCCGAGCTGAATTTACCTGCAAGACACGTTATTTGGGCATTCCACTGCAGTTTGCTATCTAAAGTGATCCCCAGAAATACAGTTGATTCTACAAGATTAAGGTTCAATTTATATTTGTACCGCAATTCCTGACATTAGGCATGCTGAATCTGATTCATTTTGTCTTCTTAGCGTTTAGTAGCAAATTATTGGTCGTAAACCAATCTACAACTTGAGCAAGTGAACTATTTACGCAGTTAAAATTACTAAGCGTGCGATCAACTTTAAAAATAAGTGACGTATCATCAGCAAATAGAACAATGTCGCACAAGTTCTGTATATAGAATGGCAGATCGTTAATATAAATTAAAAATAGAAACGGACCCAGAACTAATCCCTGCGGTACGCCTATAGCAACAGATGCTCCAGAGGAGCGAATTCCATTGACATCAACATGTTGTATTCGATCATTTAGGTAGGAGGCAACAGGGTTCAGTGCAGTCTTTGATACCATAATAAAAGACTTTTCCCAATAGTGTTTTATGGTCAACGCAATGAAACGCTTTGGAGAGATCGCAGAATACACCAATAGCATCTTGTCTATTCTCCCAGGCGTCATATATATTATTCAGAAGTGTCACACCTGCATAAATGGTAGAACAACCCCTTGTGAACCCATACTGCTCCTTATGTAATAGCATATTTAAATTAAAATGAGCTTGTAATTGTTGCAATATATTTTTACCAAAAATTTTGCTAATGTCTGGTAATATTGAAATTGGTCTGAAATTACCAGGGTCGGTTTTGGATCCAGATTTAAATAGAGGTATTACTTTACTGTGTTTCATTAAATCTGGAAACACTCCTTTATCAACACATTTATTAAATATTTCAGCTAGATGTGGTGATATATTAACAATGATAGACTCAATCAATTTTACAGAAATACCCAACAAGTCAGCTGTCTTTTTTGAGTTAAGTGACTTGAATACTTTAATGATATCGTTGGGGTTTACATATTTTAAGCCAAATAAGACACTACACTGATCCACGCTGCCCCCAAGCATGCGTTAAGCTTTTATTGGACAAGAATTTAAGGAGCTAGTTGTTTTCGCGGGTATGTCTATAAAATAGTTGTTAAAAGTTTGTGTTATATCTAATTTATTGTTACACACTTCGTTATTTATAATTAACTCAATGTTATTATCACGGGGTAGTAATCGACCGAACTGATAAAGTAAGCGTCAGGCAAAAACAAAAGAACAGTTGAATGTGGTTGGTTACCTATACCACGGAATGAAGAACTTTCGACACATAAAAAACAACTCAGGATTGTGTTTTTGTCAGCGAAAGTAAACGAAATACATTTGATACAGCTTGCTTGTGTGGTGAAAAGTGGGCACACAATATGTATGCCTCTGCCACCCCTTCGGGGATAAGGCGTGATAGATAAATAATTGCTTTGTGCCGACTACGGTAAATCAATACAGGATTTGATTTAGATCGGTATGTAGTGATGTACTTACATCGCTTTTGACGCATTACTAGATACGCAATAAACCCACATTTGCTTAACACATAATTCGGAAAATACAACTAACGCAAAATATGGACTACGCATAACACCTACCTATAGAGCATTCAATATGAACGTAGCTGATTGCGTTTTTATGTATGGATGTTTCCTGTACGTATTTAAAAATATATAAGTATATATCAGTTATCTAGATCCCACAGTACAAGCCATCTAGCTAAAACTAAGCTACAAAGCTTACTTTGGGCTAGATGGCGCGTTGTGTTAAAAGTGTCCAGCAATACTTTTTGATTATTATTATTATGTCAGTAACATAAATCGACACAAAACGGAATTGAGTGAAAATATTGCGAGAATTGACCTTCAGATAAAGTTTTTTCGTCGGGTAATTGCTTAGAGTTGATTGAGATGACAAAGCCATTTAGGTACATATTGAAATAAAGTTGATATCACGAGTGAGACACGATTGTTACCAATATTTTTCGATGCAAATACTTTATCAGGCCTGCAGCTGTACATTCTTATTTGTTGTGCGTTGGAACTTTTAATCGTAGTTTGTTTTTCATTTCGTTCGTGGCAGAAAATATTCTGGGAAATTTTGTAGAAGGTAAATTTGAATTCTTACAACCATGTGATAGCTGCCAGCTTTCCGTCATGATATTTTTTGTAACTATAATATATGTATATGTAAGAGTGAGAATTAATCGAAGAACAACTAAAAATACATATTAACACATAGCAAAGAATGTTGCTAATACAAACGAAACTAATAATAATATCGCGTGCTAAGTTTACGACAAACTTAGCGAGAATCGCATACGCGACCGGTCAGTGGTCGAGCATTCGTCTGAGAATAGGGTGACAACCCCTGACACGCTTGGTTGTGTGAAATACCTAGTCAGGTCATAAATTCTGTCACAAGTTTAATATAAAATAATTGAAACAAGTTTATTCATTATGTAACCATTTATATACCAAAATGAACTTAACAAAACATAGATTCTTATGACAATAAAGTTTATTCAAAATGACCTCCGTGATTTTGAATACAGGCCTTCAATCTGCGCGGCCAGTCGTCTATCGCAGCACGAACGAGGTCCATGTCAATATCGGCGGCTGCCTTAATCAAGGATGTCTTGAGTGACTCCAAATTGGAATGTGGCTTTGAGCACGCCTTTTCCTCCAAGTGTTGCCATATCATGTAATCTAACGGACTCAAATCCGGACTGGAGGAGGGCCAGTCTTCGTGCCGGATGAAGTCGATTTCACGCGCCGCCAGCCAGTCCTGTGTGCTCTTCACTCTATGAGCTGGCGCCGAATCTCGTTGAAATACCCAGTGCCTGTTATTGAACATGGTACGAGAAACAGGTTCCACAAGCTTCGTCAGGACTGTATTTTGATACACAACTGCATTCGTTTTTACACCTTTCTCACAAAAATGTACCTTTGTTAAGCCCCTATAAGAAACTCCCAACCATGCCATGAGCGGGGGTGGAAAATGACCTCGTTGGACACGCGGAATGCGGTTGCTACCTTCTTCACTACTGTGTGCGTACACCTTATCATTTTGTTTGTTGTAGCTCTCTTCTACGGTAAAAACGTTTTCATCCGAAAAAAGAATTTCCCGATATTTTTTTCCCGCGTACCGCTTCAACAAAGCGCGGCATCTCTTCAGTCTCAGGTCCATTAGACGAGCATTTAAACGATGTCCTGTTTTTCTTCGATATGACCGAAGCCCTAAGTCTTCATTTAACACCCTTTTCACCGTGGTTCTGCTTAACCCCATTTGAAGGGCAAACAGTTTCTGCTTACGTTTGGGATTTCTTTGAATTCGCGCCTACACAGCTTTTATCACTGCTGGAGTCCTAACAGACCGAGGGCGACCACTTCTTGACCTGTCATCTACATTAGTCTTCATTGTATCGTTTGAAAGTACGATAAACGAATCTTTTGGTTTTATTCAAATTTTTCAGTATGTCAAAAATTTTAATTGGCGCGTAACCGCAACGATGCAGCGCAATAACTGCAACACGGTCTTCTTTAAGCGTCCACTCCGTATTTAAAAATGAGTAAAATTCTAAAAAGTATACATTTTTATTTTCATGAACAATTCGAAATTCGAATTCAATAAACTTTTTGTGGCCAGCATTCTAAAAGAAAAGTTTTTACTGTGTGACAATACTTATGACCTGACTAGGTATATATAGAGTAAGGCGTCTCTAGTAGACAGCGTGTGAGTTACATTGATTCCTTGCTCAGTGCAAATGAACAACAGCAAAATCGACATAAAAAATATTAAGAAATAGCTTTCTGCATTTCTTCTCCACATATTATGTACCTAAATAAACTTTAACCACAGTATAAAGAGAGAAAACCTACGTCGCCCGACTGTATAATCTTTCGGCTGTGCTTTGACTATGTCAAATTTCTTAAAAAGTGTTTGCGTCACGTATAAAGTATGAAAGTCTACTTGGGTACCCTATAACCTTGCTCAGTAAATTAGCTATCCATCCACTTAGAAGAGGGGGTAACTATAAATATAGAAAAACGCAAAAATATCATTCACCAGTTTCTAACAAATAGATACAAGTCATGGTCAAATTATTTGTTTGTCATATCTTAATACATAAACTTGAGACACTATCGTGAATATAATAATGTGTTATCGTCACTACACTATTATGTAAATCAATTCAATAACGTCCAACTTAGTTACAGTGGCTAACCATAATCGCCGCAAAATGCTTGATTATACTTTAATAATCATTGTTAGAATACCAGATAATGTTTTTTAAGTCACAAGGTCTTTGATTACACTCTAAGCTCCACCACTGCAAGCAAATCGTCATTTTAGGATTGATTAAGACTGTACCGATCAATACCAAAGTGAACAAAAAGACACTGCCTGAATTATGTACGAGCGTCGTTCTCATTGTTATCAGTATGACTATTTATAATAGTCAGTATGTTGAACTCAGGCCCGATGCGACTCGTCGGGTTGTTTTATTATTATTCTGTACAAGAACTTTCTCTATTCTAGAATAGTCTTTCATTTCAAAGGTGACAGAAAGTTCAAATGATCTAGATTAAAGTAAAACCAAGACTCATGCTCCCTTACACAACAGCAAAGGTCATCTGAGGACGTGCTAATGGCATGCTCAGGCGCAATTGGCGGTTTGAACACATGCATGACAATACATTCAAGTGGCTATATATTTAGCCGTTTCAGTATTAGATAACTGATGAACTAAATAAATGAATATATTGGGTATTGGAATAAAGTTCAAGTACGTTAACTTTGGTTATCTCGTTTTAAGGAAGTACTTAAATAAACCCTTAATATCAAATTCGAGTAACGATAACCCTAGTAACTGGTAACCCATATTATCCCATGGCTACACAACAAGGCTAGCATAGATAAGTAATGTTCGGTCTTGTGTTTGTATGCGTGAATATGAGACCGCGTGAATTTGGACTCGTAACAGATTATATCACGCCATGGAACACTAACAGGCCAGAGACACTTTACAATGGACTGTGGCCACTACAACAATTACGTAGGCATCTCGCTAAATACCTAATTGGTCTGATATTTATCCGCAACAAGTATTTAATTACGGAATAATGATTGGTTTTATAACCATGTCCTAGAGTTCGGCAATATGTGCGATGTGCGGTAGATGTCAATTCAAATCGAGAAAGAACCATATTAGGGCCGACTTAAACAGAAGTTAAGCGCGCTGAGCCACTGATTTTTCAATAACAAATCAATTAAAATCAGCCTATAGCAGTCCACTGCTGGACGTAGGCATCCAGTCCTCTTGCAATCTTTTCCAAGTCGTGGGTCAATCTGGCGTGTCATCCTATCGTACGTTTGTCAAGTCGAGGTCTCCACTCCAGAACTCCTTTTCTCCATTAGCCATTGGTGCTTCTAACGATGTGGCCCGCCCATTGTTACTTTAACGTACTTACTCGGCGAGCTATGTCGACCACTTTGGTTCTCTCGACGGTTAACCTGCTTTCAGAGTTTATCCCTCAAAAACACACTAAGCATAGCTCGCTTAATAGCTTGCAACTTTGACGGCATGTACTAGTCTCAGCGTAAGTTTCTACATTTCGGTACCGTAGGACATAACCGGTAAAACGCAATACGCTGGTAAACCTTTTCTTCAGGTATAGTGGTATAGGCGAATAGAAAATCCGACGCAGTTTGCTGAATGCTGCTAAGCCCAAGTTATCTACTTTTTGTCAAGATAACTTTGAGTCTCCATCCTTCTACGTATATTGGACGTGGTGTGACGTGCGTGAACATGACCTTAGTTAAATCCAAGACTTTTGTGTGTTCATGTCATATAAGGATATACGCGAGTTTATTTTGAAAAAAAAAATATTTGGATTGAGTTTATTGTTTAAAATATAGAACCTGGAGGCTACTACGCTTTGGAATTCTTACAAGAGGTCTGATATGCTTAGCAAATTTAAAAATGTTAGGTGCTCTTAAAAAATGGGTCCAAATATGTTTAAATGTTGTATGAATTCTAGAAGAAACTGTATAAAAACGTATGGATATTAGAAATAAGTATGGTACTTCTGTAATTGTTGGACATAGTAAAACAATTGGTTAATTAAGTAATGAAGTATTTCAGTATTTTGTAGTTCAGAATTAATTGTGTTATAATGTCAGTGGCCGCTGTCCGTGTTGTATACGGTCACATTAATGTAAATAGCACTCAATCATATTAGATATATTAACCAATGACAAAAGTGAGTGACCTATATTTAAAACTAGTTGTCACTGCAAACTTTGAACTGCCTTAGAATCTGGTTCCATGGGAAGTATATAGGAAAATAGTTTCTTATATTTTAAATATTCTTCTAATCAGGTTATTGATAAATCCAACACAGCAAAAAAAGGTTAATTCTGAATAATCAAAAGTGTAACTAAAAACACTTTGTGCAGTCTCCTTTATTTACCGAGTTAAAATGGCATATTGATGAAAATTGTGTAAAAAGTTATAAAAATTTATATACTATGATATTCTATAAAGAATCAGGGCCTCAATTCTGGTATTCTATATTGGCACAAGCCACTGTCACTCTAAAACAATGACATTATTTGATGATTTTATTTATTTTATGTTAATTACATAAAATAAATAAAATCATACCTTATTAACTTTTATGTAATTTTGCACTGAAAATAAAAAAAATAATAGACATATCCAGTCTTGCGGCATGCCCAGGCAATGTGGGGAACAAATGTCTGGCCATGCCATCCCTGTTGAATATGGGTAAGAGGGGGAAGACTCAATAAGTACTGGCTTGATGTAGAGGATTATACAATATGTGCAAATGGTCTCACTACACAGGTTACTGATGACAGTGCAAAGTGGAGTAAAGTAGATGTATTGAGACGCAACAGAGCAAATGCTTAGAATTAATAGAACAAGCAAGACATTACGTGCAGTGGACCAATCTATGATCAAAAAAATTCTAATATAATCATTTTACTCATCCGGTTCAGCAGGCATAGAACTAGCAGAAGTACACCAATGACAGCGACAGAAATGAATTTTCAATAGTTTTTCATAACAAAATTTTGCTATAAAATATACAACAAATATTTCAGTCATTAAAATGTTAAGAAGCAATGATAACGAATAGACCTATAGCTTAATGAAGTGTCTGATTGATAATATGATAAGCCGAAAGATGACCCCTAAAACAAAATGATAAAGAATGGAAACTCACCTCAGCCAGAAACTTCGTGACATCGTAGACTTCGTTGTGAATTATGACTACGCAGTCCTTGCGCGAGTTGCGAGCCTTAATTTCCTCTCGCGTAAATAACTTTGGCTGTTCCTCCATTCTCAGATTAAGAGTTAAAAACTTTATTAGGCCACGTATAAAGAGACTGAAAAATACACTGTGTGCTGTTTCCGACACAGCAAGGAAAGGGTAATAGAAGTAGTTTAATGTATAAAATTTATATCAATGAAAAATAGAATTTCGCTCTACAATTCAGTATGACTGGTCCAATTCCAACGTATATCTAAGAATTATGAATCAAAATCAAATGAATGGGCCACATACGCGACTCACGGCTGTCACTAGCTGTCACCTTTGAGAGGTTAATCATATAGAGTTATGGAGATGGCATGTTGTTTCATATGAACTATCGGTTATTCAAATATGATCTAAATCGAATTTGTACATAATATAAACTTATAGTAATCTTGCTTAAACTTACTTGTAATACCCCATGTAACAAAAGACAACGATATATTTATTTATACGACTTAGTCTTGGCAACAAAAACGTAACGTCTTAGCAATGCTTGCGCGGTCGTTCGCCATTTTAGTTTCTCAGCGTAAACTGTCAAAGTGAGTCTTTATTATTTTTATAACTGCCCTTCAAATAATTTTTCATATCGATTTTGCAAGAATGAATTGAAGTGTAGTAATTTTAAAAGAATCTTTTTCTATTTCAGGTTGCTTAAAAATTTTAATTAAATTAAAATAGTACTGTGTACAATAGGAATGGGAAGTTAAAAACTCTCTTAATTTAAAAGAATAATGTTCTAAACGTACTATCAATGATACGACATAACGAGACGATACCATGCCATAACGATATTTTACTTGACTTATCCCAGAGCGTCGCTCATGTAGATTTATATACTTTGCAACTTTAATTGTTTCAAAGGGATTAAAATTTCGCTATTAATTAATTTAAGTTTCAAGATACTTCCAATTTTTTTTGAAAAGTAAACCTATTTTACATAATCATGTTCATTATGTATTTTTCCGAATGAATTTAATGATAGGAACAGTATAACTTTTATTGTATGTGTATAAAAATCAGGAATATCATCCTAATCCTTGGTGTAAAATAATGTTTTTGCGATATGGATCTTTTTGTGAATTTTATTTTTATATTAAGTGTTTATGTAAAACGATACCATAATTACTATTTTGGGTGCCAAACTGCAGGAACTACTGTACTTTAAATATAACAATGGGTTATTGGACACAATCTTGGGTGCCATCAAAATAGTAATTTTGATGTTGTTTTGTAGATAATATCAAAGTATATCATAATATGACATATTACAAAAACAAATCACTTATCCAATAATATGCACATTTTTATAATGAGTTAAAAACCTAGTTAATTTAGCTATTAATCAGCGAAATTTCTTGAAACTCATTTTTTTCTCTATGACTAACTAACTAACTAACTATCTTCACGCTGTATCCCTAACGGGGTAGTCAGAGAGGACAGATCGCCAGGCTTCGCGATCCATGCATACTTCTTTCGCTTCTTCGAGATTCATCAATCGCTTCATACACGCACGTCTGGGTATCCGAGTACTTTTGACCTTTCCGTTTTTGAGCAATCTGCTCACGTGGTCTTCATATGTAAGTCTCGGCCTTCCCTGACTCCTTCTACCCTCTACTTTTGAACAATATATATTCTTCGTCAATCGTTCCTCACTCATTCGTTGGACGTGTCCAAACCAACGGAGCACGCCCTTTTCCAGCTTAACGCTGACACTTTCATTCAAACCTGCCATATTGCGTATCACTTCGTTACGTATTCGGTCGGCCAAGGTAACGCCGCACAATTTTCGAAGTGATCGCATCTCCACAGCATTCAATTTACTTTCATGTATCTGCTGACATACCCAGGTTTCACTACCGTAAAGCAAAGTTGGCACTAGCACTGCGTTATGAATCGCCATTCGTGCTTCTTTTACGATGCTTTGTCGCTTTACTAACTGGGACAAAGCACCGTTAACTTTGGTTCCGGCAGCTACTCGCCGTTCTACATCCGAATCACATGTTCCATCCGCGCTAAACATACTTCCTAAATACACAATTTCATTCACTTGCTCTAGATGTTCCTGGTTAACCCTAATCTCGCATTTAGTTCTTACGTCACCTCTTTCAAATACTAGAACCTTAGTTTTACTTGCATTCAAGCGGAGACCCTTACTTTCACACCCCTCTTTCATATTAGTGACTAATGCCTGTAGGTCGGCTTCTGATGAGGCCATGAGCACCGCATCATCAGCGTACAGCAGACAGTTTACTGTAAAGTCACCCAAATTCACACCCATATTAAAATCTTTCAACTTCTGCAGGCAACTGTCCAAATACACTATGAACAGCCAGGCGGACATGACACATCCCTGTTTGACGCCTGTACAGACAACAAAAAGAGGTGACACATCCCCCCCTACTCGCACGCAAGCCTTACAGTCCCTATAAAGCGACTGTATTGCCCGCAGTAGCGAGCCGTCCACATCATATCCTGGCAGCAAGTCCCACAGCGTTTCTCTCACAACGTTATCAAATGCTTTCTCTAGATCCACAAAAGCGCAGAAAACCTTCTGGCTAAGAGCCAGAAACTTTTCCGCGATCATGCGGAGAGAAAACACTTGATCCATGCAACCTCTTCCACGTCGGAATCCGCATTGAGCCTCCCATAAATACCTTTCAGACTTTTCTTGCATTCGTGCCGTTATAACCTTTGCATACACCTTACTAGTTAAGCTGACCAAGCTGATCGCCCTGTAGCTAGAGCAGTTTAGGCGCGAGCCTTTCCCTTTGTAAATAGGTACTACAACTGCTACTCGCCAGTCATCCGGGACCTCACCCGTCCGCCAGCACAAGTTGCATAACAGACATAGTGTGTCCCAGACACGCGACCCACCGTACTTGATCATCTCAGCAGTAACTCTGTCTTTTCCCGCAGCCTTACCACATTTCATACTTCTTATCGCTTGTTCTATTTCTTTCATACTAATGACTTCAATGACATCGGGATCCGGAGCATCGAAGTGAGCTCCACTTCCCGATGTGGCATCTCTGTCTTTTCTTGCATACATCTTTCCATAATATTCACTCCATCTCTGCAGGACGTCACTTTGGTCTGTTAGGACGTCATTGTTAACACTAAGCACTTTATTCATACTGCAGATTGCCAAACAACTCCGGGTCTTGCCTACCTCTTTCCAGAAGAGCTTGGCATTATCCCGGAAATTGGATGACAACCCTTCATCCGCTTTCATTCTGCACCTTTCACGAGCTTCTTCTATCAGTGCCTTCGTGTTAACTTTCTGCAGCTTGTATCTCTCTTTCATATTAAAATCATTCCGCGAGGCTAAGTAGTCCAGCCATGCTTTCTTCTTCATTCGAACTGCTTCTTTCACTTCCTCATTCCACCATGCATCACGCTTATTACTACTGCCTCTTTTCGTTTCTCCACACACTTCCATGACAGATAATAATTTTTGAATAGATCTTCATTTCATGTGATAGGCGTTACCAAAATCTTAAATACCTTTTAAATAAACCTTTTTCCAAAATGTTTAGGACCTCCAGATCCCTAGAAATAGTAGTTATTGCATACTTAACTAAATATTCTAGGAATATTAAATACCTGCTATTTTAAGAAGGAGAGAGTTAGGCAACTAGGCTTTTGCTGCCAAACAGTCTTGATAATGCCTCGTTTGTAGGCGAAACACGTGTCGACATCGTTCGACATTCTAAAAAAGCGGAATATTGCGAAAATAACATTTAAAAACAAAATAATTATAGTTTTTTCAACTGAAAGAATTAAAAGCCCTTAAATTATCTCCGGTTGAAACCCGGATACACTATTCCAACTTCAACTTTAAATGTATCGAATTAAATAAGGCAGCACTACAGAAAGGCGCCATTTTTGTTTCTCAGTATGCGTCGTAGGTATTTTGTTCTCCATAGAAATGCCATCTCCATATTTTTTACTTCACAAAGGCTGATACCAACTGATTTTTTTTGTTCGTGACAGAGGAGGAGAAGGTCAGAGACCATGCTGCATAGTCATTAGTATATAATTATTCACCTCTCCAGCAGTAAAAGGGCAGTTTTGCTTCGTGAAATCTATAAGGAAAAGCGACTTTGACTGCGAGCGTGATGCAAAGTAACTTTTTAAATCAATTTGAAATAAGCAGTGTGGTCTGAAACTCAAGACTAGAGCGGGCCGTACATTTATGTAATTTATTTATTTGGTGTACCTATATTAATTTAGGGACGTTGTATTGAAAAATAATAATCTATACTAATATTATAAAGCTGAAGAGTTTGTTTGTTTGGTTGATGGCGTTAATCTCAGGAACTACTGGTCGGATTTAAAAATTAATTTTGTGTTAGATAGCCCCTTTATCGAGGAAGGTTATAGGCCATATATCATTACGCTACTACACTGGGGAGCAGAGCAGTAGTCATAAGTGTCAACAAATCGGGCAAATTTTTATGCATCATTGTAAAATTTATAAGCGACGGGATTAAATAGATGCGACGGGAGGTCGAAATATTCCACGGGCGAAGCTGTGGGGGTCATCTAGTAACTATATATTTCAGTAAACAATAATAGCAACGTCACATGTGAAGTGTATCCACTGTTGCAACCGAAGGATATTAAACTAGTGGCGTAGGGGCTAGGCGGGGCAGTGCCCCGGCGCCCTCAAGCTCAGGGGGCCCTCGAATCCTTACCAGAAAATCTTGATAAAGCTGAACTTTTGTAAATGTCTCCCATTTTCAAAATATGACAGATTGCAACAAACAAAAATGACAATTGACAGAAATTAGAAAGTGATACAGGAATAACAATATTTATGGCAAGACTAGGTAATAAACCCTTGAATCAATTCTGTTTCATTTTATTGCCCAATACCTACACCAAGTTATAAATTGTAATTTATGTTGTTACTGTTTAATATTTTTATTATTTGCCCTGCAGTGCACGATAAAGAGCTGGGTGCATGGGGCCCTACCAAGACCTTCGGGGCCCAAGTCAACCTCACTTGCGAATTCGGGCACCTGCTAAATAACGAACGAGGCTCTGACATCAGCTTTTCCCTTTTCTGGGTTGGGAGGTCTGAGGGTAGTCGCTTCCCTAAAAGTCCATCTGCCAAAACAAAATGGGAAAATAGAAAAAGAATGCAGCTAGGGATAGGGCGCCGCCGCAAAACAGCGTGCAGGTGCCCCGCCCGACTCCTGTGGCAAGTGGGCTAGGGTTGCCGTGACCCAAATATTGAAATTGGGTCTATATGACCTCCAATAAGAATTTTACCATTTAATCCTTTTCAAATTCCTTTACTTAATACTATTATTTTAATTAGATCTGGGGTGTCTGTGACCTGGGCTCATCATGCATTAATAGAAAATAATAATTCTCAGATTTCGAGCAATCTGCTTACGTGGTCTTGTCGCCCTACCCTGACTCCTACCATTCACTTTCGAACAATATATATTCTTTGACAATCGTTCCTCACTCATTCGTTTTAATATATTGATCAGAATTTATTATTTTAATATTATTCTAGTAAATAAAAGGTTTACAATAAGTGATTATTCTGGCATGATGATATGTAATCCGATAATCCCTGTGGTCAGTAAGATGGCGTTGTTAAGTCAAGTTAAAGGAAGGCTTGAAAAATTTCGGCAACAGGTCGCCACGATCTGCACTGGTCTATTTTAACATGGCAATAGGCTCGCCACCTGTTACTTGGGACAAAAAAGCGCACGTGAAATGTGGGAGTTTAATATGCCTCTGCCACTCCGTCGGGGATAAAGGCGTGAATGACAAAAATAAGGATAAGTTTACTTATACTTAACATTGTGATCTACATTTTATGGAATGTATACGTGTATAAAGTCATGTAATAAATCATTAACTTATTGATACAAACTTGTTTTCGTTTCCTGTAATGCTATATAAATGTTAAGCAACTTTCGCTATGGCTGGTCCTCGGATGGGTAACCACTTTGTGGCATTTACATTTGCAAGCGCTTCCGTGCTTCAGAAGGCACGTTAAGCCGTTGGTCTCGGTTGCCAGTAACATGGCAGTCGTTAAGCCCAGTTGAAGGCCTTATGATTAAAAAATTTCAACATCACAACCTGCACCTGTCCATTTCAATACGGCAATGGGCTCACCACCTGTTACGTGGGACAAAAGTGCATACGGTGAAATGTGGGCGTATAATATGCCTCTGCCTACGCCTTCGGGGATAAAGGTGTGACAATATGTATGTATATGTAATGCTATATTAAATTAAAAACTAGAAGCGCTCGTGGCCCCGCGGTCTCAGTGTCTGTAAACGATCACTGAGTTACGCAACTTTCACTATGGCTGGTACTCGGATGGGTGACCACTTTGTGGCATTTACATTTGCGAGCGTTTCCGTGCTTCGGAAGGCACGTTAAACCGTTGGTCCCGGTTGCCAGTAAAATGGCAGTCGTTAAGCCTGGTTGAAGGCCTTATGGGCGGCTTAAAAAATTTCAACAGCAGGTAGCCACAACCTGCGTCTGTCTATTTCAACACGGCAATGGGCTCACCACCTATTACGTGGGACAGGAATCCACACGGTGAAAAGTGGGCATATAATATGCCTCTGCCACCCCTTCGGGGATAAGGCGTGATGGATATTTATTTATTTATTTTAAATTAAAAACGGTACTGTCCGTTTTCCTCTTGTCTCTACTTGTCCGTACATGTACAGTGTCAGTGCAGGATGTGAGGATTGAGGGACCAGTGTTTACAACGGATATCATCGAATTGCGTCGATAGATTTTCTCCATTCGTTTTTACAAAATGGTTTAAGAGATCTACAAAAACTTTAGGTAGAAAAGGAAAGAATTTATCAATTTGATTGGATAATATTTACAAGATATTTTTCTTCCTTGTGTCTGAGCGGGTGTGAGGGACCACAGTTAAGTGGCTATTTATTTATTAATGCATGGAAGACTTACAGCTACACATAACTGAATAGTTATTATGTTTAGCTATCTAAAAGCCATTTACAAGTCCTCGCTTATAGTTGCAGACTAATTAGGTACAAAAATGTGAGCTTTATATTGTTAGGTAAACATGTTAAAAAAAACCTCGGTATTTCAGTTACACATAGATCACACAAGACAAAATTATAGGTAACTAAATAGATACACATTGTGCATACAAAAGTTTACACACAGGTTACACAAGTTAGATTTATAAACTAACTATGCATTTTACACCTATAATCAAATATGCATTATCTATATAAAGTAAAGGTGACATACCTACATACCTATATAGCACTATTTGAAAAAATCAAGGCTTAAGCACCTTCTTACCGATGACACACTAGCCACAAAGGGATCAATATCATACCGTTTACATAACTTGTTAAAATTTTTACTAGCACATATCATATAGCCATTTTGCCTGTAGTTAGTTTTCGCGAGAAGCGCATGGAGTATAGGATTGAACCGGAACGACTTACATGGAACGCTGAAATTTACTTTACTTAATAAATCAGAAGTCAATGTCATGATTAATAATTTTGAGGAGGAAGGTAAAGACAGCAATATCACGACGGGTGGAGAGGGGTAAAAGGTGAACCTTTTACACAATTGAAGATAATCTCTTGACTGGTACGGTATTTTATGATGAAACCATAAATACTTTATGAACCGCTTTTGTATATTTTCAATTCTATCGCTGTGCTTAGCATAACATGGTGTAATGATGCGTTTCCAAGCTGCGCCATCATACGACTTACGCCATCTATCGGACGGTTACGGCATTGAAGTTACTCCCGTATAAGCGTGGAGGGGAGTTCGAGGACCCGTCCCCCGCACATTGACCCACCCCTGGGCTCTATATAAGCAGTTGACAGGAAGTTTCGAGAACAACCTAGATTTGTCAATTACGATACTGTGTACTACCACACAAAAGTACTTTCCTAAAACAATACAAATTTATAAAGTATTTGTAAAAATATTGGACCCGGAATATCCCGGGTCCTTTGTTACGGCTGAAATCTCACATATGTGCAGTACAGAATTTTAAGCGTTTTAGATGTCCTAAAAGTTTTACCCTGCCGCATCACAAAACCAAGCGACCTAGAAGCTCTCCTCACTATCACATTGATGTGTTCATCAAATTGCACTTTACTGTCGTGATGTATTCCTAGGTCACGCATAGAAGTATTTCTAGGCAGAGTTTGACCCCCCATGGTATAGGTAGTATTCACAACATGTTGTTTTCTCGTATATGTTATTACATAACACTTTGCAGGGTTTAGATCTAGCTTATTAAGATGACAGTACTCTTGCAATCTATCCAAGTCTCCCTGCAGTACAAACGCGTCATCGATCGATGATATGCTCGCAAATACCTTCATATCATCTGCGAAACATAATATTGTACCTAATCATACGTTTTATTTATATGCACTATGTTTTATTTAAACAAATATAAGGTTAATGAACTCTAAGAATAATGAACTCAAAATTAAAGGTAACCTCATATACTTTTATTTCGAAAAAAAATTAATTACCTTAGTAATATATTTCGGTTTATACGAGGGCGGGTCAATAAGTCCGTGACTTTTTGAATAAAACACAGTTTTTTTGATTAAAAAATCATCTTATTTTTCAACGTAGTCTCCCTTTAGCTCTATACACTTTGTCCACCGCTTCTCCAATTTTTTTATCCTTTCCAAAAAATAAGATTTATCGAGGTCCTCAAAATAGGTCTTTGTTTGTGAGATGATTTCATCATTCGAGTCAAATCTTTTTCCACCAAGCCATTTCCTTAGGTTTGGAAACAAGAAGTAGTCAATCGGAGCCAAATCTGGAGAATAGGGCGGATGAGGGAGCAATTCATAGCCCAATTCATGGATTTTTGCCATGGCAACTGCAGATGTGTGCACCCTTGCATTGTCTTGGTGGAAAAGAACTTTTTTCTTGGCCAAATAAGGGCGATTTTTTTTTAAATCGTCATTGAATCGGCCCAATAAGTTGGCATAATATTCTCCATTGATTGTTCTTCCTTTTTGAAGGTAGTCAATGTGGATTATCCCGCGTGCATCCCAAAAAAAAGTCGCCATGACTTTATTGGCTGACAAACCCACTTTGGCCTTCTTTGGCGCCGATTCACCCTTAGAAACCCACTGTTTTGACTGTTGTTTGGTCTCTGGTGTGTTGTGGTGGATCCACGTTTCGTCCACGGTTACAAAACGGCGAAAAAACTCCTCCATATTGCGGTTAAACAACGCCAAACCCTCCTGTGAAGTTGTTACACGATTGCGTTTGTGGTCGACTGTGAGCAACCGCGGCACCCATCTTGCGGAAAGCTTTCTCATGCCCAAGTGATCATTCAAAATTGAAACCACTGAACCATGCGAGATCCCTATGGCTTCCACAATCTATCGCACTTTCAATCTTCGCTCGGCCAAAACCATATCGTGAATTTTTTCGATTGTTTCGGGTGTAGACACCTCAACTGGGCGTCCAGGACGTTCGGCATCTTCAGTGCTTGTACGGCCACAACGAAACTCAGTAAACCACTTTTTCACCATTGAAATCGATGGTGCAGAGTCCCCATAGTATTTATCAAGCTTAGCCTTGGTTTCGGTAATGTTTTTTTTTCGCAAAAAATAATGCTTAATAAGCACACGAAATTCACTTTTTTCCATTTTCTTCTCAGATTGCTGGGTAGTCTGATAAAAATAGCTGCCAAACACAAACTAACTGACGCAGTAAGTTCAAATTTTGACAGGAGTCGACTGACAGGTGCCTGTTGACAGGAGCAGTGTTTCTTTTTCAGTAAAGAGGTCAGAAGTTCAAAAAGTCACGGACTTATTGACCCACCCTCGTAATATGTAAATAATATCTTTAGATTCATTTTTTTTTTATTTTTTTTTTTTATATATTGTGGGACACTTTTCACACAGCGCCATCTAGCCCAAAGTAAGCTAATATTAGCTTGTGTTATGGATCTAGATAACTGATAAACATACTTATATACACACATCAACACGGTCTAGGGATATTTTTAAAAAAGCGAATTACTATCAGTGTGTTAATTATTTATATGACATGTATATATTTAAAAGATACGTTATTTAATATTCTACCATTTTTTAATAATGGTTAAGGTACTTCGATTAAAATTTCAGGATTTTATGGAAAAAAATGAAGCATAGACGGAAACCGTACATGAATTAACGTTTAATTTATGAGTAAAAACTGAAAAAATAGAAAAACATTTAATTTGTGTTTATAAACTTGAAGTTAGTAGACTGAGAAAGCGCCTATGATGTTCATAACACATCGGCAACGATTCGGCACGCTCAGAACAAGGTTGTCAATGTCTTGCTGCGGAATATTGTCCCATGTCCTTCTGAGGTGCGCAAAAAGTTGATCTTCTGTAGCCAGATTTTCAGGAACTTCCTTCAGAGCTCTTCTTTGCAGCATATCCCACGCATGCTCAATGGGATTTAGATCTGGCGATTGAGCAGGCCAGTCTAAGGCCCTAACATTGTGTGTATGTAACCAAGCTACTACCGTTCTCGCCGTGTGTGCCCGGGCATTGTCGTGCATGAGCAGGAAATCTTGCCCCATTTGTGTTCTGTGGGGCAAGATTACGGGCCCCAGCACCTGTTGGACGTATCGTTCTGCCGTCATATTGCCCCACACCCAAACGAGATCCGTCCGTCCTCCAAGACGAATTCCTGCCCAAACCATAATTGTTCCTCCTTGGTATGGGTGAACTTCCTGAGGGTTCTGAAGACGGCTCCATCGTCCAGGAACTCGCCAAACACGCGTCCTTCGTGAATCTAAATGGAAGCCGAACCTGGATTCATCCGTGAACAGCACATTGGACCATTGCTCACGGCCCCAGTCCACGTGGTTCCGAACCCATTCTAATCGTCATCCACGATTGCCTCTCCGTAAAGGTGGGACCCGGAGTGGTCTACGAGAGCGTAGATTGCTTTCATGCAGTCGCCTTCTTACAGTTTGGTCACTCACAAGCACTTGGTGTTCCACTCGCAGCCTTTGGACCAATTGAGTCGCCGTTGCATTTGGTTGAGCTCGCGCAGTAATTTGCAAAAATCGGTCTTGTCTGGGGGTAGTGATGCGACTTGGCCCCCGGTGCCTCTCCGCTACTTCACCTGTGGCACGATAGCGTGTCCACAATCTTGAAATTACATTTTGGTGGGTCCCTATGGCCTCAGCAACATTACGCTGAACAGACCCAGCTTCCAGCATTCCTACAGCTCGTAACATCTCCGCCCTCGTCAAATGTTGGCGTTGCATGGCTACAATACCTCAATTTTAACTTTATCTTTCGTTTAAAAATAAAAAAAAACTGTAACTAAACGTAATTCGTATTGTTTTCTAAATTTCGCACAAATGAAAATTCCTTCTCCTACACATCAAGACATTTTTATGCCACCGAAACAAAAGAATTTTCAAAAATTTGAATTTGGAATTAGTCTGAGATAAATTACAAACAAATCGGTGTATAAAAGATCCCAATGCGGTCAGTACTTTTCGAGTTATTTAATTGAGTATGAAATATCCCTAGACCGTGTTGATGTGTTTATTTCTAAATACATACATATTATAGATAAATAACACCCAGACACAGAATAAACCATCGTGCTCATCACACAAAGTTTTATACTGGGTGGGAATCGAACCCACAACCTCTTGCGTAGCAGTCGGATGCACTCCCACCGCGCCACAGAGGCAGGCTTTTGAGGAATATATTTGTTTTGGAGATTAGCAATGGACTTGTTGAAAAAATCCACCGCATCATCCATTGATCTAGTCAAAAATTCATGTTCCCAGTCAACTGCACATATACAATTGTTTAATGAATCAAAATCACCCTTGCCATACAAATATCTCATTCTAGGGGCGCACTCAAAAATAGGCATTTCTGTCAAATTAATATAAATAAGCAAAATTTGGTGGTATCCATCTATTGGAACTAAGGGGTCAGGATGTTCAAGCACTGTCACCAAACTATTGGAGAGAACTAGGTCTAATATTCTACCGGATTTATTAGTAACACCATTATATTGCCCTATACCCATTGTGCACAGTTCGTCAGCCAATAAATATTCGTCGGTGGAGGTTAGTTTCCCTGCCGGATGAAATCCATGAAATGCCACTCATATTGAAGTCACCAATAATGATAAATTTATCGGTTAAATTACTAAGTGTTAATTGATTTAGTTTAATAAGAAAATTATTCAACTGAGAGGAAAATGAGAAGCCCATATTCTGCTTACATAAATAAACCACACAAATATATAAATTTGCACTTTTAAAAGAGTCAGGCCCGTTAAGAGGTATCTTAATCCATAGATCTTCCGCTGAAGATGATAACTGCGGTTGCGAAAAAACCGGTAAGTCCCTACGCGTCGCAATTAGTACACCCCCTCCGTATTTTTGCTTAGTAAGTAAATAATCACGATCGCGCAACTAAAACAGTATGCTACATCTGCAAGTGCGAGCAGGCAAAGTATAATTCCACAATTAGTGCATTCAATGCAATCGGAGCGATAATGACCAACATAGGCGGCGTGAAGTAGGTAGTAATAAATTATCAAGTACAATAGCGCGCCAGGGGTACCAAACCTTTTACAACAACATATAATAGTACGTGTATAATCCACCTTAGTAAAATATAAAATAGTAAATATAAGTAGTTTGCGGTGAGTTACAATAATTAAATATACAGCACAATAACAGTTCATACCAACTTGTTTAAATCAGATTCTTTTCTAATAACAAAGGATTTTGAATTATTATTCTTACGTACGTGAATTTTCCCAAGTTTAACCCAAACGAAATCATAGTACTTTTCTCTGGCAATAGTTTTAGTTTTGGTAAGTAACTTTTTTGAGTCCATACTGAGATGATCATTTACATAGATACGTGCGCTTCCTTGAATGTCCGACAAGTCTTTAACCGAGCGTGCTGCTGCTACAAAATCTTCCTTTATGTAACGATTCAGGAAGCTTACTATAATTAGATTTTCATTAGAGTTATAGATAGGCACCCTAGAAATGTAGTTAATGCAGTTCTTAGGAAGGTTGTAATTAATCTTACGCCCAATATTGTCCACAATTGTATATAGGTTCTCGTCTTTTTTAACTGGAACTCCTTTAATTTCAATATTATTTAGACGAGAACGCTGCTCGTAAATAAGATGATCGTGCTTCGTCTTCTCTAGATCCGTTTGCATCACATTAAAGGCTTCTAATAGCTTATTAAAGTCTGCCGCATTTGCTTCCAATTCCACCACTCGGTGACTGAGGTCATGTAATTTTTCGTTATGCTTGATATAAGTCACTATCTTTTAGCTCAACCAGCTCCATTTTTATCATGCGCATATCTTCAACGAGGGTTGGCAAACTCTGTAGCTGCCTTTTTATTAAACGAATTTCGGATAATATTGTATCTAGGGTTGTGGGCTCAGGGTTTGACATAACCGGGGAAGAGATCCGGCACTTAGGACACTTCCACTGTGCCCTTCTGTCCGCTCCCAATTTTTGCCAACCCGACTCGGAGATACTTGCACACCCGAAGTCCAATTCCCGTATACAACTAGCACACTGGACACCGTCACTGAAGTGAATGTTACATAATTTTTTAATAAAGTGGAAAAAGACAATTTGATTCGAGACAGGGATTGAACCTGTGACCTTTGCCTAACCAGGGCAATGTTATAGCCACCTGAACTACCCGAACCGTATCGAATCAAGTTGAAATTCTCCACCATATTTATATCGTCATTTTAAGAATATGACCAGAGCCATCTATCGAGCTAATGAACAACTCGATACCAATGAACAGTGTTACAACTATTTTTAAACATTGATGCAATGGACTCCACTCAGTATATTGATAATTTTTTTTAAAGCAATTATTTGCTAAATTTCTCATACATTTTTAATAAAGTAGAAGTTTACTATATATTTGTTATCTTTGATTTTTTTATCTGTTATTCTACAATTATCTTTTACAAGTGTTTTACTAAATGTCTGTAGTCACAATACTTTAATCTTGCAGATACTTTTCTAGATCTGGCTAATGGGCTGTTAGAACTGAGGGACCACATTATAAGGGCTGTAATTTCTGCTATATTTTTTACTAATTCCCAGATTTCGTCTAAAATTTTTTTAAGACTACTACTAAAACATACCATTTTAGTTTTGCGACAAAAGAGCATGGTCCCTTAGTTCACACATACATACATTAAGTCTCGGCCTACCCTGACTCCATCTTCCCTCTCAATTTTCGCACAATATAATTATATCGTTCTTCACTCATTCGTTAGACGTGTCCAAACCAACGGAGCACGCCCTTTTCCAGCTTAACGTTGACCTACTGAAACCTACCATATTGCGTATCACTTTGTTACGTAGTCGGTCAGCAAAAGCTACGCCGCACAATTTTCGAAGTGATCGCATCTCCACAGCATTCAATTTACTTTCATGCATTTGCTGACATACCCAGGTTTCACTACCGTAAAGCAACGTTGGCACTAGCACTGCGTTATGAATCGAGAGTCGTGCTTCTTTTACGATGTATGTTTACTAATTGGGACAAAGTACCGTTAACTTTGTTTCCGGCAGCTACTTGCCGTTCTACTTCCAAATCACATCACTTACACATCAATTACAAGACTATAAGTGTTTGAAAGAGTCTGTGGTGGGACTTAATCTGGATTTTAGCAATTAAAATTTACCATTTAATAAGAAGCAAAGAGGTTTCAGCATTAAAATAAGCATATGATAGATTTTCGATTTTAATACCTATCTACAAACCATACAATAATAACACAATGTGACTTATATAACTGTACCTACTTATCACTTCAAAAACTCAGCTTCCAATTTGTTCTCTTCTTTGATTTATAGCGATGTTATACTCTAACAGTTCCAGATTCTTGAATATCTTTCTGCTTATGAGTTCCATCACAGAATGGCCTGTTCTTTGTCTGCTTACAGTTACATAACCAGTATTCTTTTGTCTTTTCTACTGTAAATCTTATTGGTCTGAAATAGAAAATATTGGTAATATTTTTTGTATGCTTTATAATGGAAACAAACATCACCTGGGTGTGTGCGTTTCGCTTGCTCCGCCACGGTTTCAAAAATTTGTCGGAATTTGTCAAAACCGAATGCAACAAACCAAAAATTTGTCAATGTAGAAATAAAGAAGATATTAGGGTTTAAAGTTGGCCGCGCGAACGAAACGTGGAGGATTGCGCGACCACGGAGATCTCAGCAACTACATGGGTTAGAGACCTAATTCTTTTTGTCAATTAAAGATTGAATTTATCAAAAATTGTCGAAAAAAGAAGTATAAGCTCTAGAGCAATATTTTACGAAATATTCGCCTTTGAAGTTATGGCTGCGCAATCCTCCACTCGTTGTTTCTTTAATGTTGATTATTTTTTAAACCTTACGATTTCTTATCGTAAAATTTATACAAGAAGAAGGATCTTAATTTGTCGAAACTAATGAAAGTAATAAAAAGTTTGGAAGATCCAAAAGTGCACTCCTCACGCGCTTATATAATATTATAAAAAAATACAGTAAAGATAGCAAAAAAAATATTTAATTATATATATATAAGAAAGATGTAAAAAATATCGACAGTCGGTATCAAATATTGTTCTTGGGTGGAGAGGGCACACGGAGCGCCGACGTTTCACCTCAGTCAGCTCCTCACTGGGCATGGCGTATTCGCCAAGTACCTGTGGGAGGTGGCGGGGGTGGAGCCGGACCCCGTGTGTCGTCACTGCCCAGGCGGTGCCATGGACACGGCGAAGCACACACTCGCCGTGTGCCCGGCGTGGGACGGACCGCGTACTGCCCTCACGGGCATAATTGGTGGCGATATGTCGCTGCCGGCCGTGGTGCGAGCCATGGTCGGCAGCCAACAGTGATGGGCCGCCGTCGCCTCGTTTGCTAGTGAGGTGATGGCGGCCAAACGAGAGGCTTTGCGGGTGCGGGAGCGTACGGGACAGACGCTCCCGCCCCGCCGTCTTGTTTGGGGGTGGCGACGTGCAGAGTACATGCGCGCCCCCGAATAGTGTCTGGCCGTGGGCGGAAGGTCGGGGGACCCCACCCAACTGGTCACTTGACGAAGGGCACTCCTTCTGTGTTCCACGGGGTGCCCATGTAGCGGACGCCCGTACCGGCCACTCTCTACATCCTCTGCTTACAGAGGGGAGCTCGAGAGTGGTGGAGGTGCGGGCTAGATTCTTCATCTCCTTAGGGAGTTCCTGGGTGGTCGCTTTTCGGCCGCCCCTGAGACGGACCCCTCCACTCTGGGGTGCCCCTTGCCGGCTCGCAGTGATTTAACCTCAGGCCTACCCTGAGAGTCGGATTTAAGGTGAGGCGGAACACCGCGGGGTTTAGTGGGTAGGAAGGCGCCCCTCTCACGGGCTGGGAGCCCCACACACCGTCCCTGTTGCCCCCGCAGTAGTGATGACGGTGCGTAAAGGCATTCCCCGCGTTACAAAAAAAAAAACAAATATTGTTCAATAGGTAATTAGAGGAAAAGTGAAAAATACAGTATATGCAGAAACGAAAAAATAAAGATATAGATATTCTAAAACTATGAAGAACAGTCGATATTTTGTTTTCGTTTATTTAATAACAATTAAACCACATCGAATCAGACCGTGAAAATTGAAAGAGTTCTATTCCTAATTATACTGAAGCGTAAGAGAAAGAAAAATACTCGATTTGTAAAGTATTTCGGTCATTATCGTGATAACAAAAAAATAATCCGCACATACAGACACACGGACGCCCAAGACGGACCTTTTTTAAACAGTTTTTTACAAGAAGAAGGATCGCTGCGCTCGTGGCCCCGCGGTCTCAGTGTTCTGTAAACGATCACTGAGTTACGCAACTATCACTATGGCTGGTCCTCGGATGGGTGACCACTTTGTGGCATTTACATTTGCGAGCGTTTCCATGCTTCGGAAGGCACGTTAAGCCGTGGGTCCCGGTTGCCAGTAAAATGGCAGTCGTTAAGCGTGGTTGAATGCCTTATGGGCGGCTTGAAAAATTGCAACAGCAGGTAGTCACATCCTGCGTCTGTCTATTTCAACACGGCAATGGGCTCACCACCTATTACATGGGACAGGAATCCACACGGTGAAAAGTGGGCATATAATATGCCTTTGCCACCCCTTCGGGGATAAGGCGTGATGGATATTTATTTAGTTTTTAAATAACAAAAATGGCATCAAAAATATCATGAGTGTTAAAAATAGTGTTTTTTTCCTGATGTGTGTGTTTATATTATTTTACAAGTGCAATATATTAGATAAATAGAGACATTGTAAGTTTGAAAAATAAGATGTTTTGCGCGAAGTGACAGCAGTACCCACCTCAACGCTTCGCTTATGAGGCGTGCAATACTACAAAAGTTTAGTTAAACAGGAGATATCGGTCTAAAACAACAAGTCCATGGCGCTACTTTGTAGGCTTATATCTCACTACCTATAATTGCTAGGATTTTGGTCTGAATTTCCATTTATTCGGCTTATTAACCTCATTAAAATGACATATTGTTTTACCCTCAAAACAGTTTGCAACATGTGATAAATCAAAAATAATGATGTCTCATACAATGTTCTATCATAATTTCGATATAATTTGGACATACACCTTTTCTACTCGACTAAATAAATAAATATCCATCACGCCTTATCCCCGAAGGGGTGGCAGAGGCATATTATATGCCCACTTTTCACCGTGTGGATTCCTGTCCCACGTAATAGGTGGTGAGCCCATTGCCGTGTTGAAATAGACAGACGCAGGTTGTGGCTACCTGCTGTTGAAATTTTTAAGCCGCCCATAAGGCCTTCAACCAGGCTTAACGACTGCCATTTTACTGGCAACCGGGACCAACAGCTTAACGTGCCTTCCGAAGCACGGAAACGCTCGCAAATGTAAATGCCACAAAGTGGTCACCCATCCGAGTACCAGCCATAGTGAAAGTTGCGTAACACAGTGATCGTTTACAGAACACTGAGACCGCGGGGCCACGAGCGCTTCTACTCGACTAAGTATATCTATTCGGAATAATTAAATTGTTGCATAATTCAAAGTTAAATCTTCAGCTTGTAAACTTGGAATGAGTTGGAATGAGTTAAAAAAATCACAAGAATCAGTCAAACCTAAGGCCATATATGTGGAAACTGCAGACCCATGTCGATTAGCGGCAGTTTTGGCTTACCATCATGTGACCATGTATACGAAGAGAGCGCCCTGGTGCGAAGAAATGGTGGACGGCCCCTTCCGGACGAGATCGACCGCTGGAGACAGCTGGCTCGCGACGATATCTTCCGGAAGTGGGTGGAAAGGTTGGTAGGCCCCTTGGTAAGCCCCCGGCTCGTGGGGGCTGTCCGGACCGTCTTGCGTGCTTGGGTTGAGAGGGCACACGGAGCGCCGACGTTTCACCTCAGTCAGCTCCTCACAGGGCATGCGCGCCCCCGAATAGTGTCTGGCCGTGGGCGGAAGGTCGGGGGACCCCACCCAACTGGTCACTTGACGAAGGGCACCCCTTCTGTGTTCCACGGGGTGCCCATTTAACGCACGCCTGTACCGGCCGCTCTCTACCTCCTCCGCTTACAGAGGGCGCTCGAGAGTGGTGGAGGTGCGGGCTCGATTCTTAAGCTCCTTAGGGATCTCCGGGGTGGTCGCTTTTCGGCCGCCCCGAGACGGACCCCTCCACTCTGGGGTGCCCCTTGCCGGCTCGCAGTGATTTAACCTCAGGCCTACCCTGCGAGTCGGTTTTAAGGTGAGGCGGAACACCGCGGGGTTTAGTGGGTAGGACGGCCCCTCTCTCACGGGCCGGGAGCTCCACACACCGTTAAGCACCATGCAATCTAATTAAAGTAGGTACGACATTTGTCATTCTCCAAGCTTTCGCAGCGCGCGCTAAATAAAATATGACATTTCTTTACCGCGCTTTAAAATACCGACACTGACTGGTTCACTGCCAATGTTCGATGGTTTGCCGCGCAAAGTCGATATACGTTACTAGTAGTAGTGTAAAGACACTACTACTAGTAACGTGATATTTACCATGCATTAATTTTATTCTTTCATTAAGTATTAGATATTTCGGTTCTATTACAAACACAATGACCACAAGTCTACTAAAGCTCGCATTTATTTTATTCGTTGATTTTTTATATTACTCTTGATCTTACTGCACTGCACTGCACTTATACAATTGTTTAATGAATCAAAATCACCCTTGCCATACAAATATCTCATTCTAGGGGCGCACTCAAAAATAGGCATTTCTGTCAAATTAATATAAATAAGCAAAATTTGGTGGTATCCATCTATTGGAACTAAGGGGTCAGAATGTTCAAGCACTGTCACCAAACTATTGGAGAGAACTAGGTCTAATATTCTACCGGATTTATTAGTAACACCATTATATTGCCCTATACCCATTGTGCACAGTTCGTCAGCCAATAAATATTCGTCGGTGGAGGTTAGTTTCCCTGCCGGATGAAATCCATGAAATGCCACTCATATTGAAGTCACCAATAATGATAAATTTATCGGTTAAATTACTAAGTGTTAATTGATTTAGTTTAATAAGAAAATTATTCAACTGAGAGGAAAATGAGAAGCCCATATTCTGCTTACATAAATAAACCACACAAATATATAAATTTGCACTTTTAAAAGAGTCAGGCCCGTTAAGAGGTATCTTAATCCATAGATCTTCCGCTGAAGATGATAACTGCGGTTGCGAAAAAACCGGTAAGTCCCTACGCGTCGCAATTAGTACACCCCCTCCGTATTTTTGCTTAGTAAGTAAATAATCACGATCGCGCAACTAAAACAGTATGCTACATCTGCAAGTGCGAGCAGGCAAAGTATAATTCCACAATTAGTGCATTCAATGCAATCGGAGCGATAATGACCAACATAGGCGGCGTGAAGTAGGTAGTAATAAATTGTCAAGTACAATAGCGCGCCAGGGGTACCAAACCTTTTACAACAACATATAATAGTACGTGTATAATCCACCTTAGTAAAATATAAAATAGTAAATATAAGTAGTTTGCGGTGAGTTACAATAATTAAATATACAGCACAATAACAGTTCATACCAACTTGTTTAAATCAGATTCTTTTCTAATAACAAAGGATTTTGAATTATTATTCTTACGTACGTGAATTTTCCCAAGTTTAACCCAAACGAAATCATAGTACTTTTCTCTGGCAATAGTTTTAGTTTTGGTAAGTAACTTTTTTGAGTCCATACTGAGATGATCATTTACATAGATACGTGCGCTTCCTTGAATGTCCGACAAGTCTTTAACCGAGCGTGCTGCTGCTACAAAATCTTCCTTTATGTAACGATTCAGGAAGCTTACTATAATTAGATTTTCATTAGAGTTATAGATAGGCACCCTAGAAATGTAGTTAATGCAGTTCTTAGGAAGGTTGTAATTAATCTTACGCCCAATATTGTCCACAATTGTATATAGGTTCTCGTCTTTTTTAACTGGAACTCCTTTAATTTCAATATTATTTAGACGAGAACGCTGCTCGTAAATAAGATGATCGTGCTTCGTCTTCTCTAGATCCGTTTGCATCACATTAAAGGCTTCTAATAGCTTATTAAAGTCTGCCGCATTTGCTTCCAATTCCACCACTCGGTGACTGAGGTCATGTAATTTTTCGTTATGCTTGATATAACTATCTTTTAGCTCAACCAGCTCCATTTTTATCATGCGCATATCTTCAACGAGGGTTGGCAAACTCTGTAGCTGCCTTTTTATTAAACGAATTTCGGATAATATTGTATCTAGGGTTGTGGGCTCAGGGTTTGACATAACCGGGGAAGAGATCCGGCACTTAGGACACTTCCACTGTGCCCTTCTGTCCGCTCCCAATTTTTGCCAACCCGACTCGGAGATACTTGCACACCCGAAGTCCAATTCCCGTATACAACTAGCACACTGGACACCGTCACTGAAGTGAATGTTACATAATTTTTTAATAAAGTGGAAAAAGACAATTTGATTCGAGACAGGGATTGAACCTGTGACCTTTGCCTAACCAGGGCAATGTTATAGCCACCTGAACTACCCGAACCGTATCGAATCAAGTTGAAATTCTCCACCATATTTATATCGTCATTTTAAGAATATGACCAGAGCCATCTATCGAGCTAATGAACAACTCGATACCAATGAACAGTGTTACAACTATTTTTAAACATTGATGCAATGGACTCCACTCAGTATATTGATAATTTTTTTTAAAGCAATTATTTGCTAAATTTCTCATACATTTTTAATAAAGTAGAAGTTTACTATATATTTGTTATCTTTGATTTTTTTATCTGTTATTCTACAATTATCTTTTACAAGTGTTTTACTAAATGTCTGTAGTCACAATACTTTAATCTTGCAGATACTTTTCTAGATCTGGCTAATGGGCTGTTAGAACTGAGGGACCACATTATAAGGGCTGTAATTTCTGCTATATTTTTTACTAATTCCCAGATTTCGTCTAAAATTTTTTTAAGACTACTACTAAAACATACCATTTTAGTTTTGCGACAAAAGAGCATGGTCCCTTAGTTCACACATACATACATTAAGTCTCGGCCTACCCTGACTCCATCTTCCCTCTCAATTTTCGCACAATATAATTATATCGTTCTTCACTCATTCGTTAGACGTGTCCAAACCAACGGAGCACGCCCTTTTCCAGCTTAACGCTGACCTACTGAAACCTACCATATTGCGTATCACTTTGTTACGTAGTCGGTCAGCAAAAGCTACGCCGCACAATTTTCGAAGTGATCGCATCTCCACAGCATTCAATTTACTTTCATGCATTTGCTGACATACCCAGGTTTCACTACCGTAAAGCAACGTTGGCACTAGCACTGCGTTATGAATCGAGAGTCGTGCTTCTTTTACGATGTATGTTTACTAATTGGGACAAAGTACCGTTAACTTTGTTTCCGGCAGCTACTTGCCGTTCTACTTCCAAATCACATCACTTACACATCAATTACAAGACTATAAGTGTTTGAAAGAGTCTGTGGTGGGACTTAATCTGGATTTTAGCAATTAAAATTTACCATTTAATAAGAAGCAAAGAGGTTTCAGCATTAAAATAAGCATATGATAGATTTTCGATTTTAATACCTATCTACAAACCATACAATAATAACACAATGTGACTTATATAACTGTACCTACTTATCACTTCAAAAACTCAGCTTCCAATTTGTTCTCTTCTTTGATTTATAGCGATGTTATACTCTAACAGTTCCAGATTCTTGAATATCTTTCTGCTTATGAGCTCCATCACAGAATGGCCTGTTCTTTGTCTGCTTACAGTTACATAACCAGTATTCTTTTGTCTTTTCTACTGTAAATCTTATTGGTCTGAAATAGAAAATATTGGTAATATTTTTTGTATGCTTTATAATGGAAACAAACATCACCTGGGTGTGTGCGTTTCGCTTGCTCCGCCACGGTTTCAAAAATTTGTCGGAATTTGTCAAAACCGAATGCAACAAACCAAAAATTTGTCAATGTAGAAATAAAGAAGATATTAGGGTTTAAAGTTGGCCGCGCGAACGAAACGTGGAGGATTGCGCGACCACGGAGATCTCAGCAACTACATGGGTTAGAGACCTAATTCTTTTTGTCAATTAAAGATTGAATTTATCAAAAATTGTCGAAAAAAGAAGTATAAGCTCTAGAGCAATATTTTACGAAATATTTGCCTTTGAAGTTATGGCTGCGCAATCCTCCACTCGTTGTTTCTTTAATGTTGATTATTTTTTAAACCTTACGATTTCTTATCGTAAAATTTATACAAGAAGAAGGATCTTAATTTGTCGAAACTAATGAAAGTAATAAAAAGTTTGGAAGATCCAAAAGTGCACTCCTCACGCGCTTATATAATATTATAAAAAAATACAGTAAAGATAGCAAAAAAAATATTTAATTATATATATATAAGAAAGATGTAAAAAATATCGACAGTCGGTATCAAATATTGTACTTGGGTGGAGAGGGCACACGGAGCGCCGACGTTTCACCTCAGTCAGCTCCTCACTGGGCATGGCGTATTCGCCAAGTACCTGTGGGAGGTGGCGGGGGTGGAGCCGGACCCCGTGTGTCGTCACTGCCCAGGCGGTGCCATGGACACGGCGAAGCACACACTCGCCGTGTGCCCGGCGTGGGACGGACCGCGTACTGCCCTCACGGGCATAATTGGTGGCGATATGTCGCTGCCGGCCGTGGTGCGAGCCATGGTCGGCAGCCAACAGTGATGGGCCGCCGTCGCCTCGTTTGCTAGTGAGGTGATGGCGGCCAAACGAGAGGCTTTGCGGGTGCGGGAGCGTACGGGACAGACGCTCCCGCCCCGCCGTCTTGTTTGGGGGTGTCGACGTGCAGAGTACATGCGCGCCCCCGAATAGTGTCTGGCCGTGGGCGGAAGGTCGGGGGACCCCACCCAACTGGTCACTTGACGAAGGGCACTCCTTCTGTGTTCCACGGGGTGCCCATGTAGCGGACGCCCGTACCGGCCACTCTCTACATCCTCTGCTTACAGAGGGGAGCTCGAGAGTGGTGGAGGTGCGGGCTAGATTCTTCATCTCCTTAGGGAGTTCCTGGGTGGTCGCTTTTCGGCCGCCCCTGAGACGGACCCCTCCACTCTGGGGTGCCCCTTGCCGGCTCGCAGTGATTTAACCTCAGGCCTACCCTGAGAGTCGGATTTAAGGTGAGGCGGAACACCGCGGGGTTTAGTGGGTAGGAAGGCGCCCCTCTCACGGGCTGGGAGCCCCACACACCGTCCCTGTTGCCCCCGCAGTAGTGATGACGGTGCGTAAAGGCATTCCCCGCGTTACAAAAAAAAAAACAAATATTGTTCAATAGGTAATTAGAGGAAAAGTGAAAAATACAGTATATGCAGAAACGAAAAAATAAAGATATAGATATTCTAAAACTATGAAGAACAGTCGATATTTTGTTTTCGTTTATTTAATAACAATTAAACCACATCGAATCAGACCGTGAAAATTGAAAGAGTTCTATTCCTAATTATACTGAAGCGTAAGAGAAAGAAAAATACTCGATTTGTAAAGTATTTCGGTCATTATCGTGATAACAAAAAAATAATCCGCACATACAGACACACGGACGCCCAAGACGGACCTTTTTTAAACAGTTTTTTACAAGAAGAAGGATCGCTGCGCTCGTGGCCCCGCGGTCTCAGTGTTCTGTAAACGATCACTGAGTTACGCAACTATCACTATGGCTGGTCCTCGGATGGGTGACCACTTTGTGGCATTTACATTTGCGAGCGTTTCCATGCTTCGGAAGGCACGTTAAGCCGTGGGTCCCGGTTGCCAGTAAAATGGCAGTCGTTAAGCGTGGTTGAATGCCTTATGGGCGGCTTGAAAAATTGCAACAGCAGGTAGTCACATCCTGCGTCTGTCTATTTCAACACGGCAATGGGCTCACCACCTATTACATGGGACAGGAATCCACACGGTGAAAAGTGGGCATATAATATGCCTTTGCCACCCCTTCGGGGATAAGGCGTGATGGATATTTATTTAGTTTTTAAATAACAAAAATGGCATCAAAAATATCATGAGTGTTAAAAATAGTGTTTTTTTCCTGATGTGTGTGTTTATATTATTTTACAAGTGCAATATATTAGATAAATAGAGACATTGTAAGTTTGAAAAATAAGATGTTTTGCGCGAAGTGACAGCAGTACCCACCTCAACGCTTCGCTTATGAGGCGTGCAATACTACAAAAGTTTAGTTAAACAGGAGATATCGGTCTAAAACAACAAGTCCATGGCGCTACTTTGTAGGCTTATATCTCACTACCTATAATTGCTAGGATTTTGGTCTGAATTTCCATTTATTCGGCTTATTAACCTCATTAAAATGACATATTGTTTTACCCTCAAAACAGTTTGCAACATGTGATAAATCAAAAATAATGATGTCTCATACAATGTTCTATCATAATTTCGATATAATTTGGACATACACCTTTTCTACTCGACTAAATAAATAAATATCCATCACGCCTTATCCCCGAAGGGGTGGCAGAGGCATATTATATGCCCACTTTTCACCGTGTGGATTCCTGTCCCACGTAATAGGTGGTGAGCCCATTGCCGTGTTGAAATAGACAGACGCAGGTTGTGGCTACCTGCTGTTGAAATTTTTAAGCCGCCCATAAGGCCTTCAACCAGGCTTAACGACTGCCATTTTACTGGCAACCGGGACCAACAGCTTAACGTGCCTTCCGAAGCACGGAAACGCTCGCAAATGTAAATGCCACAAAGTGGTCACCCATCCGAGTACCAGCCATAGTGAAAGTTGCGTAACACAGTGATCGTTTACAGAACACTGAGACCGCGGGGCCACGAGCGCTTCTACTCGACTAAGTATATCTATTCGGAATAATTAAATTGTTGCATAATTCAAAGTTAAATCTTCAGCTTGTAAACTTGGAATGAGTTGGAATGAGTTAAAAAAATCACAAGAATCAGTCAAACCTAAGGCCATATATGTGGAAACTGCAGACCCATGTCGATTAGCGGCAGTTTTGGCTTACCATCATGTGACCATGTATACGAAGAGAGCGCCCTGGTGCGAAGAAATGGTGGACGGCCCCTTCCGGACGAGATCGACCGCTGGAGACAGCTGGCTCGCGACGATATCTTCCGGAAGTGGGTGGAAAGGTTGGTAGGCCCCTTGGTAAGCCCCCGGCTCGTGGGGGCTGTCCGGACCGTCTTGCGTGCTTGGGTTGAGAGGGCACACGGAGCGCCGACGTTTCACCTCAGTCAGCTCCTCACAGGGCATGCGCGCCCCCGAATAGTGTCTGGCCGTGGGCGGAAGGTCGGGGGACCCCACCCAACTGGTCACTTGACGAAGGGCACATTTCTGTGTTCCACGGGGTGCCCATTTAACGCACGCCTGTACCGGCCGCTCTCTACCTCCTCCGCTTACAGAGGGCGCTCGAGAGTGGTGGAGGTGCGGGCTCGATTCTTAAGCTCCTTAGGGATCTCCGGGGTGGTCGCTTTTCGGCCGCCCCGAGACGGACCCCTCCACTCTGGGGTGCCCCTTGCCGGCTCGCAGTGATTTAACCTCAGGCCTACCCTGCGAGTCGGTTTTAAGGTGAGGCGGAACACCGCGGGGTTTAGTGGGTAGGACGGCCCCTCTCTCACGGGCCGGGAGCTCCACACACCGTTAAGCACCATGCAATCTAATTAAAGTAGGTACGACATTTGTCATTCTCCAAGCTTTCGCAGCGCGCGCTAAATAAAATATGACATTTCTTTACCGCGCTTTAAAATACCGACACTGACTGGTTCACTGCCAATGTTCGATGGTTTGCCGCGCAAAGTCGATATACGTTACTAGTAGTAGTGTAAAGACACTACTACTAGTAACGTGATATTTACCATGCATTAATTTTATTCTTTCATTAAGTATTAGATATTTCGGTTCTATTACAAACACAATGACCACAAGTCTACTAAAGCTCGCATTTATTTTATTCGTTGATTTTTTATATTACTCTTGATCTTACAATTATTAAATTTTTAATGATTTTTAATGTGTTGTGTTTTGAAATAGCCAAGTTTTTTTATTTAATCGTAATATTTGTTTACAGATCGATCTAAATCAACGTTCCCAAAGTGGGCGATAACGCCCCCTTGTGCTGCAGGCCTAAAGGGGGGCGCTAAGAGACCTAGAAAAAAATGTCGCGTTGTGTAGGCTTCGGGGGGCGATTTGTAATTTCATCTAGCTAGGAGGACCTTTAGGGCCGTATTCCAGAACGTTTCTTAATACTCAATTGACGCTTGAGGATAATTTTTACCTTATAAATACTACTCTCAAGTGTTTCTTGAGTATTGATAAATGTTCTAGAATACGGCCCTTAGATACCGACATAGCTCTCGACTCTCGGCTACAACTTGTGAACATCAATTAATATTAATTAAGAGATTGCTCAAACTCGGTTCGATATTTATCTCCGCGTAGTTCATGTATCTGTCCTGTTTTATTCAATAAAAAGAAGAAAAATCATGTCAATCGGTCGCTCCGTTTCGAAATGAAAGGAGACACAAACAAACAAATAAAAAGGTAATAGACACACTTTCGCATTTTAATAGTTATTAGTATTCCTAGATAGGTAATTTTCGTAGATAATAGACCGCGGGCAATCATGTTTTAACAAGTTTTTGTTAAATAACCCGATTTGTGCATTCCTGTATCAATTGGCTGATTCATGGAATACTTGTTCTTACTTGTTGAGTACAATTGAGCGTCGAATGAGATAAACGAGTTAATGCATGTTTGTCTTATTCCTGTCGGTGCGTGCTGCTTATGCAATCCTATTTAAACAACGGAATATTTATTTTATTTTCATTTGCGGTTTCGCGCGTAATAGATAAGCAGTACTTAAGTGTTCAACACTTACTTACGTATTTCTTAAAACAAAACAATGGCGGAAGTAAAAAAGAAGAGACGGCAATACTCTGTGGAATATATTAAATTCGGATTCATTGAAAATCCCACAAACCCATCGTCGCCTCAGTGCCTTCTATGTATAAAAACATTTTCGAATGAAGCAATGAAGACTTCAAGACTGCAAGATCATTTGAATAAAATGCATCCAGATAAGAAAGACAAGAATGTAGCATATTTTCAAGACCTAGAGATGAAGCATAATACTCAGCCAAGTGTAGCAAAACTATTTTCGGCAGCTGCTAAGCAAGACGACGACGGACTTCGAGCTTCCTTTTTACATTATCTCTTTGTTAATTGCTCAAAAAGGCAAACCACACAACATCGGAGAAGAGTTAATTTTGCCAGCATTAAAGGAAGTAATAACTACTGTGCTTCATAAACAGGCCGGAGATATTATCCGAAAAATTCCTTTGAGTAATAATTCTGTGCAAAGACGAATTGATGAAATGGCTGAAAACGTTGAAGGATCATTGTGCAATCATCTGAAGACTAGTCAATTCTCAATTCAGCTCGATGAGTCCACTTTACCTACTAATGAAGCATTGTTGCTGTCTTACGTGAGGTTTATTAAGCATGAGAAAATATGTGAAGAACTATTGTTTGCTAGAAATTTAGAGACCGATACAAAAGGCGAAACCATATACAATACATTGGAAAAGTTTTGTAACATGAGAAAGAGATTCCCTTGAAAAATATTATATCAGTTGCTACGGATGGCGCTCCGGCTATGACAGGGTGCCATAAAGGCTTCATAGCGTAATTAAATAATAAAATTCTTGCTGTACATTGCGTTATTCATAGACAACATTTGGTTGCTAGAAACTTAAGTGAACGACTATTTCAATCACTGCAATATGTCATCAAAGCAGTCAATAAAATCCGTACCTGCTCTTTAAATGATAGATTATTTCATCAGCTTTGTGTTACTAATGACGAAGATTCCAACCGTTTGTTGCTTCATACTGAGGTTCGTTGCCTATCAAGAGGCAATTGTCTGACTCAATTTTACAACCTGTTTGACTCTGTGATAGAGTTCTTGGAAACTAAAGATACAGAATTGCGCAACAAGCTCATTACATCAAAAAATGATATAGCTTACATGACAGACCTGTATAAATTGTTCAACGACATGAATCTCCAACTGCAAACCGATGAACTAAATTTAATTAAAACAAAAAATGTCGTTGCTGCTTTCGCAGCAAAACTGCTTCTACACAAAAAGAATATGGGCAGACGTGAGTTTCACAATTTTCCGAATTTATCAGTATCCTGCAGTAACGACGACTTGTTTGCCTACTGCCAACATTTGGAAAACCTCCACATTGACTTCACCGAACGATACCAGGACATTTTGAACTTGGAAATACCAGGCTGGGTGTTAGACCCGTTTTCAAATGTCAACACAGCAATCTCACCTCAGCTGGTAGAAGAACTTATACAACAAACGAGGAAATAAAAATCAAGTTCAAAAATGGCTATCAAGAATTTTGGCTACAAAAACCGATCCCGCAATTGTGAATTGAACGATTCTTGACAGCATTCCCATCGTCATATTTGTGTAAACGTGTATTTAGTGCTGTGGCAACGCTGCTTACTAAAAAGAGAAATCGTTTGCATGTTACCGAACGTGGCGACTTGCAGCTGTTCTTGAGTAAATTGGAACCTGATATCAACAAACTTATTAAACAGCATCAGTAGTTTATTTTAGAATGAATGTTTAATCTCCGCTAATATAGCTCACAAAAATTTATTAATTTAATTTGAAGTTATCATGAGTATTTTTAAGTAGGTGAAAAAATGGGGGCGCTAAAAAATTATTTAGTCTCAAAGTGGGCAGTAGACAAAATAAGTTTGGGAACCTCTGATCTAGATGTTGTTCAATTTCATAGCTGTCCTCTAGTTATTGAATGTAAAGGCCAAATCAATTCTAAATTATTGTCACTCTGGTAGAATATCAAATGAGAAATCATTATTTTTGATTTAAGACGCGTTGCAAACTGTTTTAAGGGTAAAACCGTATCTCATTTTAATGAGGTTAATATGCCGAATAAATGGAAGTTCACACCAAAATCCTAGCAATTATAGGTAGTGAGATATAAGCCTACAAAGTAGCATTTCGTTCGCGCGGCCACGGACTTTTTGTTTTGGACCGATATCTCCTGATTAACTAAACTTTTGTAGTATTTATTACTTTCATTAGTTTCGACAAATTAAGATCCTACCTTTATTTATTTTACTATAAGAAATCTTAAGGTTTAAAAAATAATCAACATTAAAGAAACAACGAGTGGAGGATGGCGCGGCCATAACTTCAAAGGCGAATATTTCGTAAAATATTGCTCTAGAGCTTATACTTCTTTTTTCGACAATTTTTGACAAATTCAATCTTTAATTGACTAAAAGAATTAGGTCTCTAACCCATGTAGTTGCTGAGATCTCCGTGGCCGCGCAATCCTCCACGTTTCGTTCGCGCGGTCAACTTTAAACCCTAATATCTTATTTAGGGATGAAGAGTAGAAGCGTGCACGTCGCCATCCCTGCCAGCTACGGCTGCAATTCTACTCCAACACGAGTGCCACCAGGGCGATTACTGCTAGGGCGTGCCCCCGAGGCGACGCGCACCAGTTCGTCCCCGCTGGTGCGAAAAGTGTGAGCCAGAGCGGCGTAGGGGACCGCCACCCTACACGCGCGGCCCGACACGGCGGGAAGTGGAGGATGGAGTGCAGGGTAGCTGCGTGGAATGTTAGGGGAGGAATGACAGATAAGATGAATGAGTTGATGGATGTTATGAATGAGAGAAAGTTAGATGCAGTGTGCTTGACAGAGACCAAGCGCAAGGGCAGCGAAGTTTTGGAGCTCCCGGGTGGGATGCTCGCGCTTTGGTCTGGAGTACCAGAGAGCGAGCATGGCAGTCGGGGGGTTGGAATTCTGCTGTCCTCGCGATTTGGCCCCCGGTATGTATGAGTACAAACTGATAGGTCCTAGAATCCTCTGGATCCGTGTAAAACTTGGTTTGACGAAGATTTTCCTGGTAGCTGCTTACGCGCCAGTATCTTCGTCGAACGCGAGTGAGCTAGAGGACTTCTGGGAGAGTATGAGAGAAGCTCTAAATGTGATAGAAGGAAATGAAAGACTTATAGTATGTGGAGACTTGAATGGATGGGTGGGTACCGCTCGCGATGGTTTTGAGTCGGTACTCGGGAAGTATGGGGATAAAAGGGTGAACGACGCTGGCAAGCTAATACTGGCATTTTGTAAGGAAAAGGATTTGTTTGTGGCGAACACAATGTTCAACCACAAACAAATTCACATGTATACGAGGAGATGTAAGTCAAAGAGAAGCATGATAGATCTATTCCTAATGGATAGTCGGCTCCGTAAACAGGTGATGGACACAAGGGTTTATCGAGGCGCTGAGCTGGGATCAGACCACTACCTAGTCATAACTAGGATTAGGGGTCTGTTCGCGGGTTGGCGTCATCGTACCGAGTGTCCTGAACCTGAGCCGACTTATAGCATCAAAAGCTGGAAGCTGCAGGATGCATCCATTAGGGATAAATATAATGAAAGGGTAGCCGAAAAGCTTGGCGATGTCAATGTAAGCAGCGAGAATGTGGAAAGTGTATGGCAGAACCTTAGGGATAGTATGATAAATGCCGCTGTGGAAGTGTGTGGAGAAACGAAAAGTAGTAATAAGCGTGATGCATGGTGGAATGAGGAAGTGAAAGAAGCAGTTCGAATGAAGAAGAAAGCATGGCTAGACTACTTAGCCTCGCGGAATGATTTTAATATGAAAGAGAGATACAAGCTGCAGAAAGTTAACACGAAGGCACTTATAGAAGAAGCTCGTGAAAGGTGCAGAATGAAAGCGGATGAAAGGTTGTCGTCCAATTTCCGGGATAATGCCAAGCTCTTCTGGAAAGAGGTAGGCAAGACCCGGAGTTGTTCGGCAATCTGCAGTATGAATAAAGTGCTTAGTGTTAACAATGACGTCCTAACAGACCAAAGTGACGTCCTGCAGAGATGGAGTGAATATTATGGAAAGATGTATGCAAGAAAAGACAGAGATGCCACATCGGGAAGGGGAGCTCACTTCGACGCTCCGGATTCCGATGTCATTGAAGTCATTAGTATGAAAGAAATAGAACAAGCGATAAGAAGTATGAAATGTGGTAAGGTTGCGGGAAAAGACAGAGTCACTGCTGAGATGATCAAGTACGGTGGGTCGCGTGTCTGGGACACACTATGTCTGTTATGCAACTTGTGCTGGCGGACGGGTGAGGTCCCAGATGACTGGCGAGTAGCAGTTGTAGTACCTATTTACAAAGGGAAAGGCTCGCGCCTAAACTGCTCCAGCTACAGGGCGATCAGCTTGGTCAGCTTAGCTAGTAAGGTGTATGCAAAGGTTATAACGGCACGAATGCAAGAAAAGTCTGAAAGGTATTTATGGGAGGCTCAATGCGGATTCCGACGTGGAAGAGGTTGCATGGATCAAGTGTTTTCTCTCCGCATGATCGCGGAAAAGTTTCTGGCTCTTAGCCAGAAGGTTTTCTGCGCTTTTGTGGATCTAGAGAAAGCATTTGATAACGTTGTGAGAGAAACGCTGTGGGACTTGCTGCCAGGATATGGTGTGGACGGCTCGCTACTGCGGGCAATACAGTCGCTTTATAGGGACTGTAAGGCTTGCGTGCGAGTAGGGGGGGATGTGTCACCTCTTTTTGATGTCTGTACAGGCGTCAAACAGGGATGTGTCATGTCCGCCTGGCTGTTCATAGTGTATCTGGACAGTTGCCTGCAGAAGTTGAAAGATTTTAATATGGGTGTGAATTTGGGTGACTTTACAGTAAACTGTCTGCTGTACGCTGATGATGCGGTGCTCATGGCCTCGTCAGAAGCCGACCTTCAGGCATTAGTCACTAATATGAAAGAGGGGTGTGAAAGTAAGGGTCTCCGCTTGAATGCAAGTAAAACTAAGGTTCTAGTATTTGAAAGAGGTGACGTAAGAACTAAATGCGAGATTAGGGTAAACCAGGAACGTCTAGAGCAAGTGAATGAAATTGTGTATTTAGGAAGTATGTTTAGCGCGGATGGAAGATGTGATTCGGATGTAGAACGGCGAGTAGCTGCCGGAAACAAAGTTAACGGTGCTTTGTCCCAGTTAGTAAAGCGACAAAGCATCGTAAAAGAAGCACGAATGGCGATTCATAACGCAGTGCTAGTGCCAACTTTGCTTTACGGTAGTGAAACCTGGGTATGTCAGCAGATGCATGAAAGTAAATTGAATGCTGTGGAGATGCGATCACTTCGAAAATTGTGCGGCGTTACCTTGGCCGACCGAATACGTAACGAAGTGATACGCAATATGGCAGGTTTGAATGAAAGTGTCAGCGTTAAGCTGGAAAAGGGCGTGCTCCGTTGGTTTGGACACGTCCAACGAATGAGTGAGGAACGATTGACGAAGAATATATATTGTTCAAAAGTAGAGGGTAGAAGGAGTCAGGGTAGGCCGAGACTTACATATGAAGACCACGTGAGCAGATTGCTCAAAAACGGAAAGGTCAAAAGTACTCGGATACCCAGACGTGCGTGTATGAAGCGATTGATGAATCTCGAAGAAGCGAAAGAAGTATGCATGGATCGCGAAGCCTGGCGATCTGTCCTCTCTGACTACCCCGTCAGGGATACAGCGTGAAGATAGTTAGTTAGTTAATATCTTATTTATTTCTACTTTGACAAATTTTTGGTTTGTTGCTTTCGGTTTTGACAAATTCCGACAATTTTTTGACGGAGTGCTGTTTTTGATTGGACACCGTGGCGGAGCAATCGAAACGCACACACTTGAGTGGGTCTTTGCAAAATGGGATATTACTGCAAGCCTGATAAAGTTTTAAATTCAATCTTAGTGTAAAGTCTGCAACTTTGACTACTATACTTTAGACCATTCCTTGCAAAACATTGTGTCATTTGTTTTATTTAATAATTGATCTTCTTTATTAGTCAAACTTCACTCAGATGCTCGGATTTCTTTGCATGGGCTGTTTTTCTGGTAGTCTTGAAGGACAGCTTAAATTATGGTTTTACTAATGTTTAAGTGTTTATATTACAATTTACACGCAAGTGAAAACATCTCTGCTCCCCTTTACCCTTTTTTGTACCGGCGCGTTGATAATAGCTCGCCCCGTACTTCAGCTCTAATTAGTCATAGAGGAGAGCGCACGCGTTTTATTTGAGTCATACCATATGGATAAAAAAATGCATTGGTTTGCAAGACTTCACATATGGAAAGTATGTTGTCAGCTGTAGTGGATCAATTGCTTGCACCATTTAGACTTCGCAGTATACAATTATGTATTTAAAGAAATTAAGAACAATTGGAACACTATTGATCAAAGCGACTACAAAACAATAACAGATGTAGCTGAGGCTAGTATTCTTGCAGAAGTGGCCGCAGGTAGGATTTCTTTTGCCGAAAAACAACTACAAGTACATCAACCTCGAGATGAGATCCTATTTTTTGGTGTTCCTGATAATGGCGTTTTATTTAGGAGACCTGCTAGTCTACATCGAGCTAGATGGAGTTTTTTTTCTAGTGGGGGATGCCGGCACCGCCGAGCGAGCGATCCGGCCGCGTATTCTGCCGCCTACTTCGCTCAAGAGCTAGATGGATGGCAAGAGCCTTGTACTGTTTGAAGAATTATTTATTTAACGAAGAAAGAATGACGTAAACGCAATTTAAAAAAAGATAAATATGTTGATTGATTATGTTAAATAGAGGTGATGATTTATGTTAAATATTTGTATCAATCCTCTATCATGGTCAGCACCAAGAAATGACTTAAAATTATTAAAAGACTTTAAAGCCTTTGAAAGCTTTAACAATAAATAGCTACTTTTGAGCTGAAACCTACACAGAATACTGCACGGGGGCCAAAGTATGGTGGCACAAGGCAGTAAATAAAACAAACAAAAAGAATTGGACAAGGAAACTGATGTACAATGAGGATAAATTGTCAATTATCTCCAATAATGAACTTTTCAAGAAGGAGAGGGTTTTTGATAGAAATATAGAATACACTTAGATCAAAGAGAGAGCTGGCAGATGGAAGACACCGAAAGTGACAGTGAAAAGACAAGAAAAGAAACTACTGAGATAAGTACACAAGTGTCTTACACAAATGTGCGCAAATGTAGAACACAAAAGGGTCAAAATATAACTGTCAAATACAGCTAAAATTGGAGCATAGCTTAAATTACATTAGTTTATATTTCACTTCAATGGTACAATACAATAGTATTTCTGAATTTACAACAATGAGAAGTTTTAGTCCCTTTTTGAATTTCCGAAATTAGGCAATTAGGAGTAATGGATGCCCCAATAAGCCCGGAATGCATGGAGGAAGAGGAAACTAGTCCATCTACTTGCTGAGTGCCCCATGTATTCATTAAAATATGGGAAAAAAGATGACATCTGAAGGTGGATCAGATAATGAATTTCTGCAAGGATACAAAAAGGTTTGAGGGGTGCTGTGAAAACTGCTGGGATACCCAATCCAAACCCCGAGGAGATCTAGGTAAATGAATGAATATCATTGGGACAACTCACACAACAATCAAAGTAGGCAGCGAACTATACGGTTGAATAGTTCATCTGACAGTGCCGGCGTCCCCAACAAAATAATTTCTTTAAAAGCTTTTACAAAAAATGACTACTGTTGCGCGAAAATAAATTATGTTTTAGTTCAAGAGAATAAAAAATAGTTGAAGCGCTGAAAATTAAAGTCAAAGTTATATTTATATATAACTTTTTAACTGTAGTTATTAAATAATATAGATAAGAATAAGATTTTTTCAATTCGATTATCTTTATTTGCTAAGAATATGGTAATTTTTTATATAGATATATTTTATATGGAATAATATATATAATAATATTTTATATTTTTGATGAGGAGATTGCTCAAAAACGGAAAGGTCAAAAGTACTCGGATACCCAGACGTGCGTGTATGAAGCGATTGATCAATCTTGAAGAAGCGAAAGAAGTATGCATGGATCGCGAAGCCTGGCGATCTGTCCACTCTGACTACCCCGTCAGGGATACAGCGTGAAGATAGTTAGTTAGTTAGTTATATGGAATATGGATAGTTTTTTGAATAAAGACGTTGAAACTTGGAACCAAGACACTGATTATTGAATTAACATTTCTGAACATTTAATTATTATACTTATAAAATTAAATTTACTATATTAAATACCTAAAAAAAAAATCTGAAAAATAGTCTGCATTAATTCATATTATTATGTTATTTTACACACTTAAAACTTTAAAATTTTAAAGATTTAAGTGTTACCACTTTTGTGAGGTTGTTTACTATTGAGATGAAATGTTATTTACCTTTGGTTAATTTTAAGATATATATCCTTATGAGTGCCATCGCACAGTGGCTGGGACTTGGACCTTCCGCAGAGGCACCAACTGTACGTTTTTCCTGCTTCTAGGTTAATTCTGAATGGCTTTTTGTCATAAACTATACCATTATCTTTTTGATGGACTGCTGTATATTTTGAAGCTATAGGGTTTTTCGGTATTTCAGGTTTTTGCGCTTTCGTTACATAGTTTGCCTGCAAAATTTGGTTATCAAATGGTCAAGAATAAGTCCAAGCTTGTTAGAGAAACACTTGCTTTTATTTATTAAATGAACATCAAACGATTTCCTTACCAATCTCGTATTTAACATTAATTTATGCACGGAATGTCGGGCAAGCATGATTAACAAAATTTTAATTAGATATTTTTTGCACAACGCTCATACGCTGTATCGTAGTACGTATTATAATCAATTCAATTCTTAATGCAGCTATTATAGAGGCTTTCTGTGCTCTCTGTGCAAAGAACTGTGTCGAACGCGATTGATCGAATCGTTTTGATTCGATCACAACCTGAGCTCGAGTGATCGAATCACAGATCATTAAAAGATCCGTATATAATTGACCCGATGGGTTACACAACAAACTAAATTAAACTTTATTTTCACATAGTTACCCTAAGTAATTGCTTGCAAATAAAACTGATCGAGTCTTGCATTCAATCACGTAATGAGACGTAACAAACTAATGTTTCTATCTCGTTTGTTTACTTACATTTTAAACCACGTTCGTTTCGTTCCCACTCTTTCTCGATAATGGGGATTGTGCTTCGCTCGTGGCTGGTGAACGAACGAACTCAAACGGTCGGTCGCGTTTGAATTTTTGAGATCGAATCAATCAAATTACATTAGTTGCACCGTCGACCTATGTATGAGCCGCGACATGCGCGTAAGATTGGCTTGCAGTATTGCGGTTGCTTACGTATTTTAGTGGATTTATTAATGATTGTTATTTATATTAACAAATAGATATTATATTAGAAGCGCTCGTGGCCCCGCGGTCTCAGTGTTCGGTAAACGATCACTGAGGTACGCAACTTTCACTATGGCTGGTCGTCGGATGGGTGACCACTTTGTGGCATTTACATTTGCGAGCGTTTCCGTGTTCGGAAGGCACGTTAAGCTGTTGGTCCCGGTTGCCAGTAAAATGGCAGTCGTTAAGCCTGGTTGAAGGCCTTATAGGCGGCTTAAAAAAATTCAACAGCAAGTAGCCACAACCTGCGTGTGTCTATTTCAACACGGCAATGGGCTCACCACCTATTACGTGGGACAGGAATCCACACGGTGAAAAGTGGGCATATAATATGCCTCTGCCACCCCTTCGGGGATAAGGCGTGATGGATATTTATTTATTTATTATTTATATTAGGATAAGTTAACAAACAATTTGTTGTTTAACTCCCATTAAAAAAAATGTGTGTGTACCAAAGTACACAGATGAAGTGAAACTTCTTTCCGACATTTTTTTACAGCTATAAAATTTCTCTCAGAGCCGACTCTGAGTGATCCGGAGTGATCTGTTTATAGAATTTAATAAATAGGTATTACATACAGACAGGCGACATGCCCCTAGACGTATGTACACAAAATGGTATAGAAAATAGGTAATAGTTATGTCATGATTCTATCTAGCAATAACCTGCTCTGCAACCTTCACTCTGTCGTACGAACGAAACTAAAGTTCTGTGTGTGACCCAAACGATCGAATCATTTTAATTCGATCACCACCCGAGTGGGTCGTGATCGACCCGGGTTACGAAAAATGAACGATTGACACAGCGCTTTGTAGTTTGCAGCAAACTGCAATTCGCTGTATATTTTCTTCAGGAAAAGTGACATCTGTCTGTCAGACATTTCTGACATTCTGACATGTTTTTTTTTAGTTGTCTTCGCCCATCTTGGGCAGGCAAAGGAAACTTAGTCCATACAGCCTAGTCATCAGTATTTATTATTTTCTTGTTTTAGTCCTGTCTAGTCGTTTGTCGATGTCAAGTCCTCAGTCCTAGGTCTTAGTCCGTGCTCCAATAAGGCAGTGGATCCCTTATTGCTCTATGGAAATTTGGCACTAACACAAACAACACCGCTATTCATTGCAATATATCACTTTCTTTAACTAATGCACTTCCGAACTCTTTATGTATAATATTCCACCATTATTAAACACAAAAACACGAATTCTACACTAGTTTTTGAAAATAATATACGACAAACTTGCGTCACTGCTCATCTTCGCGCCAAAAGTCTCCATTCTGACATGTACGAAGGACGCTGTTGTAATTTTTTTATGATTACTATAGCCTGGATTCTGAGACTTTTTAGTCCTATCTTAATTATTTCATATTTATTCCATCACTAGAACGCGGTATTTTCTGTTACCTTCCAAAATCCATTATAACTGCAGTAAAATTTATCATCATTTTACTGCATTAGAACTTTGAACAAACCTATACATGAATACGCTGCTATAAATAAGAATAATTTACTACTTTTGAATGAAGAATATTCATTATCTTCTTGAAAATTATCACTATAGAAGAAAAAATTAATACGTAATGGAAGATCGTAGACATAGATCTAAAAATTTTGTTGTAGGCAATCGCGTCACCGTGTGTAGCCAGAATTAAAAATTAATAAAATTAATAAAAAGTCAAGAACAGCCATAGATTAGCACAGCCATAGCCAAAGGGAAAGTATGTACATATTTTTATTTTACGACTAAATATTTATTAAGTGGTTCAAGAAAACATAAACTTAGAACGATAAAATTGGCATTTCATTCATATTTACGTTTACTATATTTAAAATTTTCTTGTAATTTAAAATGAGGAACCTATAATTTAAAATGACAATAATTAATGTTGTTAGTGATGTCTAGAATTAGAGGAATTGAAGTTAAAGTTCACAAGGAAGTGTTACAGACACGAAAATATGGCCTCAACGAAATCCTTAAAAAGAAGAGTGAGGACCAATCTTATAATTCAAAAGATGATGCAGAAAGTAAGTAAAAAACCTAAGTTTCCTCTTTTCATTATCACTTGTAATCAGAGTACTAGCTGATAACTAATTACACAACATTTATAGGTTACATATTTTTTCTCGTTACCACCTTGTCATCATCATCCGAGCGTCTGTTCCAGTTGCGTCTCACAACGTACGGGGTCGTTGCCACCTTGCGTTCGCTACTAAATATTTATACACAGAAGAAGCACAAAGAATTTGTTACACCAGGAAAATTTACATAAACGCTGCGTTATATTATTATGTTGTAGGAAAACAAATAAAGGAGCTGTTACAGAAACTGCCTAAGTTGGACAATATATTTGATGTCCACCGCAAGATTGGTGAAGGTACATTTAGTTCCGTGTACTTAGGTTCACTGAGACAGCATGCCAATCTACCAGACTCTGAGAAACGATGGTTTGCTATCAAGCATCTGGTGCCTACTGCACATCCAGCCAGGATAGAGCATGAACTTCGCTGTTTACAGGATATGGGGTTTGTATACAAACAATACTTTTATTATTAAAACACTGGCTACTTTTGTTTTAATGTGTACTTAGGATTGAACAATAACATTGATTGGAGGAAGGTATGGAAACTGTGTGGCTTATCTTATGTCTCTAGAATTCAATCAATGAAGTAGAAGTAATTGATAACAAAGATTAACTCACTTGCACTTTTAGGTATACCATCAGAGAATGCCCGCAAATTCACCTGTGTTGTTAGGTTTCCTTTCTCTGCTTATATAAAAAGTACCATTAATTCAGGGATTTCTTTAAGCCCTACACCAAATTTTTTATCTAAATTGACCAATTTGAGCATGTAGAAGTAACAAAAATACACACTTACAATTTTTCAACATTTTAATATTAGTACAAATAAAAAAAGAAAGAAAGAAGTATGCATGGATCGCGAAGCCTGGCGATCTGTCCTCTCTGACTACCCCGTCAGGGATACAGCGTGAAGATAGTTAATATTAGTACTGATAATTTAAGCAACAATAACATAAATAACTTAAGCAACAATAACATAAGAGTTTAAAAAGAAATGTAATGATACACTTTTATTTCAGAGGGAAGGACCATGTGATTGGAGTAGAGCTGTGCCTTCGTAATTTGGACACTATTGTGTTTGTCATGCCTTATATTCCACATAAGAAATTTTCTGTAAGTGTAATTTCATTGAAGTTCTTGCTACAACAGTATTACTTGCTCTTTCCCTATTTTTTATATAGATTACTATTGCCATCTTTGTTTATGATGCTGATAATTGATGGTAGACATTACAAACAAACTGCACCTCTGTTTTTAATATTGTAGATACAGTGTTCTTATTACCATTAATCATAGCTACCTTGTTTGTTTCCCAATTTTGTTAGTATAATGTAGAAAGTCCCAGCCATATTCTTATAACTTTTTTTTTTAAATAGAAAAATGATAATTTAAATATCTTTATTCATGTAGGTAACAAAATGGTTTAAAAGAAACAATCTATATTTTATAATACTAACTCACCCAACTCAAAGTATGGGAGCCAGAAGAATGATGCTAAATGTGTAGTTACTTGAGCGTGGAGACCTTTCAGAATGTCATGTTAAGATACTAAAAAAAAAAAAAAGATGTATGCATTCCACTGATGGGGCAGCAAGGAGCTTTTCATAAATGTAAATAAAATAGTCACTGAAATATTGGACCATGTCAGATATTCATAGTATAATTCTAACACCCCACATGTTTCTGATAATGAAGGAGCAAGGCCGCCAGAAAAGGGGTTGAAAATTTGAAAAAGGATTTTAAATAAACCCTGAAGGCCCTTTTATTCGAAGACTGACATTATATCTCAGAAACAGTGACTTTCAGTAAAAAAAGTATAGATGCATTTTTTATAGATTACAATTTTGTCTTTAATAAATTTTAATCAACTGCCCTCAATGCACATCCTTATTTAAAGTTCCTGGGGGATCTTGGTAGAATAGTCAGCGCTTTTCAATTCCCTAGGGGATTGAAATAGAGTATCCTAGTGGAACACTCCTTTATATGTGGTAGGGGTACATTACAGAGTGCAAGGTCTCCATATGGTTTTGTGACGTGCTTGCTAGTCAAAGTCAGGGAGCACTAGAATGGACTTAGGTAGTAGGTAGACTACCTAAATCCATTCTAGTGGTCCCTGACTACCATGGACTTTGAATTCATGAATCAAGTTTAAGGATCTAGAAGAAGTAATTGTTGAGTTAGACGTTTGGTCCAGGAATACGTAGGCGACATGGACGCGGAGGAGCTGCGCCAGTACATGCGCGCGCTGCTGGTGGCGTTGCGCCACGTGCACTCGTTCGGCGTCATCCACCGCGACGTCAAGCCCAGCAACTTCCTCTACGACCGGGACAACCGCAGGTATTCAAGTACACCAGAGCTTTTATTGACAACCAAAAGTATTCATTCATGTCATTTTGTGCACCTAACTCATCTAAGTTACCAAGCACCTTCCTTGATAAGCAACAAGAGCAAGGTTGTGTAATGTTTGAGATGTATATACATATGTCGAGACTACCAGGACTTTAATTGGTTATGCTAATTAGTGTCTAGCACATAAGACCTTTTAGCCTTTTTGTTACCACCTCTCTAAAAAGGCAACATTCAAAATTTCTTTCAAATTATCATCTAAAATAGACACATTTTATTTTATTAAAATTATTCGGCCCTTTAGACACACCCCGGTTCCGTGCTTCGGAAGGCACGTAAAGCCGTTGGTCCCGGTTGCCAATAAAATGGCAGTCGTTAAACGAAGTTTTAAAAAAAAATTCAAGAGCAGGTCACCTCAGCCTGCGCCTGTCCATTTCAACACGGCAATGGGCTCACTACCTGTTACGTGGGACAGGAATGCATACGGTGAAGTGTGGGCGTGACGATGTGTGTGTGTGTATATCCGCCACGTGGTGCGGCAGGTACCAGCTGGTGGACTTCGGGCTGGCGCAGCGCCTGTGCCCCGCGCCGCCGCCCGCGCCCTCCACCGGACCGCGCAAGCGGCCCAGGGAAGAGGTAATCTAATATATACAATTCTCTTGTTGCTGTATTTGTTACCAAACTCCTCCGGAACGGCTTTACCGATTTTTATGAAATTTATATCGATTGTAGTAGTGGCGTTTACAATTGTAATTTTACTATCGCAGTGTACTTTTCTCATTTTAATTATTTCTCAATATAGTCACGGGCATCATTTAGTTAATAATCGCGTGAAATTTAGTTATGGCACAAAAAGTGTTTCCCATAATGATGAGGACAGATTTCTCTGTCTTTCAATTCTTTGGAAATTCTCTTTAATTATATTCGCTTAACAGCCCCAGAGTGGCGATAGACTAATCGCTAGACCGTCAGATTTACGCACTCGTGGCCTCACATTAATCCCAGGCCATTCTTAACACAAACAAATTATTTAAAAAAATAGCTAGGAATGAAGAGGTTTTACATTCAGAATTTGCGTTGAGCTTTGACACTACTACCTATCTCTGCATTCCGCCTTGGGTGTTCGAGGCTGGTTCACACATCATTTGTTTATTGTAGTCAAGTATTGTCACGCTGTATATCTGACGGGGTAGTCGGAGACGATAGAACGCCAGGATTCGAAATTCATGCATATTTTTAATCTCTCTTCTTCGCTTCCTTTAAATGTAATTTCTCAAGCATGTTTTGTTTACTATTTTAGGGCCTATTTGTTAACCATATTAAAAGAAATGCATTAATTGTTGTATGCATGGACATTAGGGTATTCGAGTAATTTCGGCCCTCTTATCGATTTAATTAATCTGCCGGAGACCTTGGAACCAGGGTCTACGGCATGTAATAATGAAACATATTTGCATTTAAACTGAAAACGGTGTGGGGGCACTGCGGTTTCTCCTTTCCTTGTCATTCCACATGTGAGTGAGTAGATAGCAGTGCAGTGCGTGTGTGTCAGGAGGAGGCGGCGGCGCCGGGCGCCAAGCGCGTGGCGCTGGAGCCGGGCGCGGCGGCGGGGAGCGAGGCGCGCTGCGGCTGCGCGGGCCGCCCCGCCGTGTGCGCGCCCTGCAGCGCGCGCCCCGCGCCACGTGCGCCACGCGCCGGCACGCAGGGCTTCCGCCCGCCCGAGGTGAGCCCTGAATTGTTGTCGTGCCATTTTAAAGAACTTGTGGAGGCACGGGTGAAGATGTCCCTCCGACAAAAAGGGAGAATCCTCCGGCAGTGCCATATACTATTTTTTTTATCTTGCTACGTATAATCCACTGAAAGTAAAATCTAAAATATTTTCTTCTAGTAGGTAATTGCCCAATATGGCTAACGTAACATTTAATTTAAATGAAATGTATAATTCAAAAGTATGTTTTATTTCCTAACACGGCAATAGGCTCATCACCTGTTACGTGGGACAAAAATGCATACGGTGAAATGTGGGCGTTTAATATGCCTCTGCTTAACCCTTCGGGGATAAAAGCGTAACAATATGTAAGTATGTATGTATGTTTTATTTCCCTGCATTCTTTTACGAAAAGCACTATATATGCCTCGGTTGGAATGGCCTGTCTCGTATTAGTGACTCAAACCCCTCAAACTCATACTCTACCTGCAATTGCCTAATTCCCGGCTTTTGCGACTATTATTTTAACAGTAGTAATGAGCCGACTAAGTTAAGTAGACTAAATTCATGAAAATCCTATTGACAACTTTATAAAGGCAGGAAGCGCTCGTGGCCCCGCGGTCTCAGTGTTCTGTAAACGATTACTGAGTTACGCAACTTTCACTATGGCTGGTACTCGGATGGGTGACCACTTTGTGGCATTTACATTTGCGAGCGTTTCCGTGTTCCGGAAGGCACGTTAAGCCGTTGGTCCCGGTTGCCAGAAAATGGCAGTCGTTAAGCCTGGTTGAAGGCCTTATGAGCGGCTTAAAAATTTCAACAGCAGGTAGCCACAACCTGCATCTGTCTATTTCAACACGGCAATGGGCTCACCACCTATTACGTGGGACAGGAATCCACACGGTGAAAAGTGGGCATATAATATGCCTCTGCCGCCCCTTCGTGGATAAGGCGTGATGGATATTTATTTATTTATTTTATAAAGGCATCACTGCTGTAATACCAACGATGACGTCATTTGAAGGTTAAATGAAGATTATATATTCACATTTTGGCTCAAATGATTATTAATAATCCTTCAGTATTTTTCATTGCTATGTCATCTGTAGTAATCAGCCACTGTTTTCTTTGAAATGATGTTTGATTTATAACATAATAGTGGAGAAGTTCTCCCGTTCCCGTTTCCCACAGGAACTTGTTCCCGGGATAAAAGTAGCCAATGTGTTATTCTGTTGTGTAAGCTATATAGCTTACACAACAGAATAACACATAGATTTTATGTGAAAATGTAACAAATATTCATACAAACTTTTGCATTTATGATATTATTAAGATTAAGATTTTAAAAAGTGAACAAGGCTGTCATGTAAGGGGTGTAAAGTCAGTAAGAGAAATATACTTTCTTAGTACATAAGTATAATGGATATTTGATTATAAATAAGAAACAAAATAAGCGAGGGCAGCTTGGAGGATATTAATCGTTAGGCGCTAATGGTAGCGTGGGTGTGGTGGTGCGGTGTGCAGGTGCTGCTGAAGTACCCGCACCAGACCACGGCGGTGGACGTGTGGGCCAGCGGCGTGGTGCTGGCCAGCGCGCTCACGGGCCGCTACCCGCTGCTGCGCGCCGCCGACGACGTGGCCGCGCTGGCCGAGCTGGCCGACCTGCTGGGCACCGCGCCGCTGCAGCGCGCCGCGCACGCGCTCGGTACGGGCTGGGCCCACTGGAGGCGCCACGACGCGGCCCAGCGGGGTACGTAGCCAACAGTGTGGTGTGCGCAGGGCGGCGCGTGGTGACGTCGGCGTCGCGGCGCGGCGTGTGCCTGCGCGAGCTGGCGGCGCGCCTGCGGGGCGGCGCCGGGGCGGGGAGCGGCGCGTGTCGCGGGGACCACGACAAGGTACGTGCCGTTTTGTATCGATTTCTTTAATTCATTTTTTTAATTACTTAAAAATAAAAGCTGTAAGAGATTGCATGCCATCATCGCGGAAAAATAAGAAATTGCGATTTCATCATTTGCCGCACAAGGAGGAAAGGTAAGGTGTATTCGTGTCGTTTGAATAGTTCTTTTTATTAGAAAGCGTTTACAAAATGGCTGCAGCGTATAAATCATAGTTATAAAATTATCATGTAAGGTAGGAATTTAGAGTTTATTTGGCAATCCAACATGACCGCCGAGCCGTGGTCAAAATAAATTATGTTGGGTATCGTATAAGGGATTTTTTGGTATGCTGAGTATAAATTTCGTGTTAATTTTGCTATCCAATATAGTCACCGCGCCAGCTGTTATAAAATTTCATGTTGGGTATCGCATAAGAGAAATATGGTACGCGGAAAATATTTGTCAATAACTCAGTTACTAGTAATAATGTACCTAATATACCCGACAAACTTCGTATCGCCATAGAATTTGGTATTTCTATTTTTTTATTACACTGCTCTTCGGGGCGCAGACAAATTCAACAAATAAAAGATCACTGCGTTAAGCAACTTTCACTACGACTGGTCCTCGAATGGGTGACCACTTTGTGGCATTTTCATTTACGAGCGTTTCCGTGCTTCAGAAGGCACGTTAAACTGTTGGTCCCGGTTGCCAGTAACATGAGCGGCTCGAATAATTTCAACCGAAGGTCGTCACAACCTGCGCCTGTTCATTTCAACACGGCAATGGGCTCACCACCTGTTACGTGGGACAAAAGTACAAACGATGAATAGTCGGCGTATAGTAGGTATGCCTCTGCCAACCCCTTCGGGTATAAAGGCGTGACAATATGTGTGTATGTATGATACAGTGGTACCATACATCCCTTATACGATACCCAACATGAAATTTTATAACCACGGCGCAGCGGCCATATTGGATTGCAAAGTTAACACGAAATTCGTACTCAGCGTACTAAAAACCAATTATAAGATACCCAACATTAAATTTTATGACTACGGCTCAATGGCCATATTGGATACTAGAAACACCATTTTTTAAAATATATTGTGGGACACTTTTCACACAGCGCCATCTAGCCCAAAGTAAGCTAATATTAGCTTGTGTTATGGGATCTAGATAACTGATAAACATACTTATATATTTCTTAATACATACATATTATACTTAGAAAACACCTAAACTCCGAAACACACATTTGTGGATCACACAAATATTTGTTCCAACCTGGGAATCGAACCCGGGACCTCTTGCGTAGCAGTCGGATGCACTCCCACCGCGCCACAGAGGCAGTCAATGAATCATAAATGTACCCAACATGATTATTTTATATCTACGACGCGGCAGCTATGTCTTAAACGCTTTGTCATAAAAAAAAATAAAGAAATTTACATGACATGAACCTTACCTTCTTCCGAGTGCGGCAATTGATGAAATCACAGATCCTTAATTTTTAAAACCGGTGTTTATATTATTAACTAACTGCCTGTCCCGGCTTCGCACGGGTGGATATTTATTTTTTAAACATTTTGGCAATTAAAATAGCCTATATTAATCAGTGATAATTTAGCATTTTTACCTCAAAAACACTACAGATTGGTGGTCGTCCTGTTTTTAGTGACTGGGCAACACCAGGTATCTTTAAAAGTAGAAATAAATTATTTGAATTATATTCAGAAAAATCATATAATTTTAGGCAAACCTTTCAGGAATATGTTAAAAATTATTCAAAGATAATTTAAACAAACGTGTTATCTTGCTAAGTCAAACTTCATTAAAATAAAATTTCTAATTCTGTGAATAAAATAAAAATGACTTGGAACATCATTAACTCTGAATGCGGTAGATCTTTGGTGACTGAAAGGGATTTCCACTTAAAAGTAAATGGTTGCCATGTTACAAGGGACCTGGAAGTGGCGACGGAGTTGGAACATTTTTTCAAAAATGTACCTGTATTGACAACAAAATCTCTCCAAGCGTCTTCCAGTTCCGCTGAACATTTATTAGAAGAATCTGTTCTTTGTTGCAGGGATGCATTTGTATTCACAGATATTTGCGCTCAGGACATGGTAAAGACATTTAAATGTATCGAAATTAAGAAAACTTTTTGATTGCGTTCAACATGAAACGCTGTTCAAAATATTACACCATAATGGAATAAGAGTCAAAGCTCTCGACCTTCTGTCTTCATATTTGAACTATAGAATACAGAGGATCGATATTAATGGTACACGTTCTGTAGGATCATGGTTACATGGGTGTGCCGCAAGGCTCGATATTTGGGCCATTCTTGTTCCTCATTTATATTAATGATTTACCATTTTATGTAGGGGACAGGAATAGGATTGTTTTGTTTGCAGATGACACCTCATTAATTTTTAAAATTAAAAGACAATTAGATAACTATGACGATGTAAACAATGCAATTGCAAGAGTAGTTCATTGGTTCAGCTCAAATAATCTTTGCCTTAATGAAAATAAAACTAAATGTATAAAATTTACTCTACCAAATGTAAAACAAGTTGCGGCCAATGTTCAACTGAATGGACAAGTGTTAGAGTTTGTAGAATCAACTGTGTTCCTAGGTATAACTATTGATGCCAATTTGCAGTGGGGCCCACACATAGAAAAGACAGCCTCTAGATTACGTTCGGCTGCATACGCTGTAAAAAAAATAAGGACTCTAACAGATGTGGATACGGCTAGAATGGTTTACTTCAGCTATTTTCATAGTATTATGTCTTACGGTATTCTCCTTTGGGGGAGTGCTGAAGATTTAAATATTATTTTTGTTCTAAAAAGCGGGCTGTACGTGCTATTTATAATTTGGGCCCCAGAGTTTCTCTCCGAGAAAAATTCAAAGAAGTAAATATTCTAACCGTACCATCACAATACATTTTTGCCAATCTTATGTATGTCCAGAAAAATCTATCACAATTTTCTAAACTCTGTGATAAACATAATATAAACACTAGAAATAAAAATAATCTTTCAGTCCACCACAGTCGACTACATAAGATTGGCGATTCTTTCCAGGGTAACTGTATACGCTTTTACGACAAGCTTCCCTGTGACCTGAGAAATTTACCATTAAATAAATTTAAAAAGTTAGTTAAATACAAGCTTTGTGAAAAAGGTTATTACTCCGTTAAAGTCCGAGACTACCAGGACTTTAATTGATCGTGCTAATTAGTGTCTAGCACATAAGACCTTTTAGCCTTTTTGTTACCACCTCACTAAAAAGGCAACGGGTTCAAAATTTATTCTAAATTTAACATCTAAAATAGACACATTTTATTAAATTAATTCGGCCCTAGAGACTCACCCCAGTTCCGTGCTTCGGAAGGCACGTTAAGCCGTTGTTCCCGGTTGTCAATAAAATGGGACTGCCATTGTTAAGCTAAGTTGAAGGCCTTATGGGCGGCTTAAAAAATTTCAACAGCAGGTGCCACAGCCTGCGCCTGTCCATTTCAACATGGCAATGGGCTCACCACCTGTTACGTGGGACAAAGATGCGTACGGTGAAGTGTGGGCGTTTATGATGCCTCTACCTACCCCTTCGGGGATAAAGGCGTGGCAATATGTATGTATGTATGTAAAGACTATTTGCAGGACAGGGACGCCTGGAAATGATCTGCTGGCAAAGTGAAATAATATTTAATTGTAAATAGGCCATCAAATAAAAGCCTTCCTAAGTTTCTTGCCGGTTCTTCTCAGATGGGCCGCGTTCCGAAACGGTGGTCGCTTTAAATATTTTAAATAGTGTATGACGCGCCGTTAAAATGGTCTATGCAAAATAAAGATATTTTTATTTATATATATTTATACATTCAAACAGTGAAAGAATTTTTAAAATCGATCCAGTACTTTTTGAACCAATTCGTTACAAACATAATCTTTTCTCTTTATAATATTAGTAATAAATAAAATAAATATCCATCACGCCTTATCCCCGAAGGGGTGGCAGAGGCATATTATATGCCCACTTTTCACCGTGTGGATTCCTGTCCCACATAATAGGTGGTGAGCCCATTGCCGTGTTGAAATAGACAGGCGCAGGTTGTGGCGACCTGCTATTGAAATTATTCAATCCTTGGCTTCTAACTTGGCGTAACGTCTGCCATACTAGTAACGCGTTATTTGCGAAATAAGCAAAAATATATAAATAACATTACTTATATACTTGAAAATTATTTAAATCTGAATATCCGTTAAAGGTCCAAACTTTATTTTGATCTTGCTTAATATAATTTTTAAAATAATTTATTTGTTTACACAGCTTGCCAGCCAAATTTACGTAATTATCTTAAAACTTGTTATTAAAACCTAGTGGTATTACCCTTTAGATCCAAATCGTAAACTAACGTCTTTTAACATTTTTTTTTTCAAACAAGAGTTTTGGATTTATTTATTAAACACACATCATCAACACAGATCTCACAGCTATAATTTTAAATATTTCACAGTAATTCTAGTAAGTTAACAAATTAATTATATGTGCTCAAAATCACTCGAAAGATATGTGAAGTGAAACAATATTACGATAATATTATGCAAGTAAATTAAATAGGCTTAACACATCCACCAATTATTCTGTTTTTGATAGTTACTTAAATCGGTCGCTTTGTCAAAGAAGCACTGCTTAAATCATGTGTAATAATTTCTCACACAATCGTAAAATTTACTCACACAAACAAAGTATCTACTGTATTCATACGATTCCTGAGTAGGCAAGATTACATTCTGCTTACAGCCGGCACGCGGCATGGTGGAGTTGGGCTCGACGCGTGACGTATAATTATGTACTAGTTGTTTTTTAAGTTCGCTGAAGGACTCATAGATGGCAATACACACATCTGATAATTTTATTGCGTATTTATTATTATACAACTTGTTGTTTTTAAATAATAGATTTAGATTATATAGATTGGGCTAGGGTATGCAGTGCTTATTTGAATGTATGAAGCGCACGCGCCTGGTTACTAGTTCTGTGGTAATTCATCACCTAACTAAATCAAACAAACAAAAAAGTAATAATAAAATTATTAATTTATAAAAATGTGTGTGTTGGGGATCGTTATAAAAATATAATTTTAAATTAAATATTTTACGGCATACGGTATTACGTTTCGTGACGATTTGTAATAAATTGCAGTACTTGTAAGCTACCCTAAGGACCTTCGTTCCAAAAAAAATAACAGAAAGTCACCGCTACAATGTTTTAAAGGTTTTCGTAGTCTGCAATTACAATAGTATTGCAATAGATTTCTATCGGTCGGCCGATAGAATTGTACTAACACGTACTGTGGCCAGGGGCCGATAGGTACAAGTCTATGCTAGTACAAGTCAGTTGCATTTTACATAGTCTACTAACATTTTGACAGCCAAAAACAGTGATTCTGGTTCTATTCCATCGCTCGTCAATAGTAGACTCGGTCCCCGGGGGGTCAGAATCGCTATTTTTAGCTGTAATAATGTTAGTGGACTATCAAAAATGCAACTTACTAGCGGCCACCGGTACGCATTAGTGGAATTCTATCGGCCGACCGATAGAAGTTTGTTGGAGTACGATTGTAATAGTAGACTACAAAAAAACTGATTTTGACATGATTGAAATAACAGACTCGGCTTCCTGATGTTTTGCAATGAGCTTGTATATATGTTGGCCGGCGTGTGTCAGGCGGAGGAGGTGAGGCGCGGCGCCGTCGTGGCGGGCTTCCCCGACGCGGCGTTCGCGCTGGCGGCGCGCCTGCTGGACCCCGACCCGCGCTCGCGGCCCTCCGCCGCCGCCGCGCTGCTGCACCCCTTCCTGGCGCCCTGACCGCCCTGTCCGCTCTCGTACCCTAGCGTCACCGCGGTATGTTCATTTACATTCGAGTGTATATATATAATGTATTCGCGTGTGTTCAGTATTGTGATATTTGTAAATCTTTGCTACCCCTATTGTGTAATTAGGAGTAAGAATTATTGCAATACTCGTAAAGTACACAGCTTAGGCTGAAATTAGATAACAATTTTGTAACAATATTGAGAAGATTTTGGACGGAACTCGAGTAGCATAGTTGAAAATCAATACAGACGGTGAGATTTGCAGTGACTGTCGGTCTGTTATCTACTTTAAAATTAAACTTGCTTACACCACATCATCAATGCTGTCTAATTCTACGAATGAGTACCAAGTTTGATATCGAGTTGATGTGTAGGAATCGGTTTGTACGGTTGCACCGTTTGCCATCACTGCTCTATAAAGTGCAATATTATCTTGTACAATAGCTATTATTATTACTACTATTAGTCATAATTTTAGCAAAACTTCTAATTGCTTCCAAAGCATGAGATAATGTTTGTTGCTGTTACGTTTCTACTCCTCATGTTCAGTGTCTTCGATCGACAGATTGCAAAAATATAAATTTAAACTACTAGTAAATCTGGTTTGTGAGGTAGGTGAGGTGATACAACCGTCTATTGCTGCAACTTACACCCAAGAAATGACGAAGCAATGGTAGTGCCTTATTCTGAATTATATTATGATAAAGTTTGGAAACTTCGAAACACAAGCAGCTGAACAATCTGTTACTGATAAATTGGTAGGTGACAATCAACAAATAAGTTTACGAAGCGAGGTGGATCACACCTTGTTTTATCTACTAATAAGACTGCTATTTGTACTGTCTGGGTATGCTACTCTACAGAAAGCTGATGTTGTTCCTCGACTACAGAGGGCGGCACTCGCAGCGTGTCGCTGTCGACGTGTTACATATATATTGTAGTAACATGAAAAGATGTAACTTTCATGACGAATATTATTTATTGAATATTATTGTTGATTAGTTGTAAAGGGGATCTCAGAGATAAGTTAAGTTTGTATCGAGTACAAAGTAGTTAAGCCCCGGGGTACTTGCTCTAAGGTGAGCTGTTGTGTTACCACATTGTTAACAACCTCTATACTGTATTATTATAAGGCTTCATAAACTTGATGTTTTATTTATAATAAACACCCCCCATCCTACTAATATTATAAATGCGATAGTTAGTAAGTATGGATGTTTGATAGTCACGCAAAATCTACTGAATGGACTTTGATGAAACTTCACAATAATATAGCTTACACATCAGAATAACACATAGGCTACTTTTTATGCCTGGAACAAGTTCCTGTGGGAAACGGTAACGTGAAAACTTCATCAGGCGTGCGTTAACTAGTTTTAAATAAATTACTTTATTACTATTTAAAAGTACGGCGGGAGGGAGGGCTGCTCGCCGTTCTTACAGATGCATGCTCAAGACGGCGCGACATCCTTCGATGGAGTCACTCGAGACGCTCGGCGTTCACATACATAAAACAGGTTAGTTCGAGTGAAAACATATGTGGGGATTTCCACACTTTGAAAAAATAGCTACTAATGAAGAGGTTAGACATATTTTACGCAGTGTGCTTAATGACCGTTGACTATTTGTATCAACTCCGTTATTACAATTCTTTCCAAGTCTCGCCCTCCGTTGCTTAATAATTGAAAAGTGGCGCCATTTTTCGGCTTCAGATATAATCTAAAATCTGATTTAATTAATAATATTTGGAGACTTTCTCGACACACAAAATGTTCTAACTTTAGCAGAGGCGGCCACAGACCGGGCGCGCCGGCAGCGTTTGCGACACGTACGTGCAGTGTACCTATCGCTGTTAATGATATTGCTCTATTTTTTTTTTCACACCACTTAAAAAATATGTAGAGTACATAACATATTACTCGTCTGCTGAGCCCCCTCGAGCTGTCTTAATTAAAATAGCTCACCATAAGATGAAGAAATACAAAACGTAAACTAATCTTAAAGTGAAAATACAGATTTGGTTTGAAAAATACACCAATTTATTACAAAACTGTTATTTCATAATGCAGTCTTATAGTCTTGACATACAGATGTACAAAATTACATTGCTTATAACAATAATCTAACAATTTGATGAGTGTACATTGACAATGATCTTGTGCACTCCTGATGCAACACAATTTACATAAGCAGTGTGGAGCATATGGTTCATAATAAGCATATGCTCCACACTGCTTATGTAAATTGTGAAAAAATACAGCAACTTAACACAAACCCAACAGTTAATATTACAATGAGCTCACAGCACAACCTTTCATAGCATATCTATTATGTCTAGTGGCAGTTCTCACCCAATCTTCAATTGCATTAAGTATGCCACACTAGTTCCAAAGTTTGTAACCTGCACATTACCATAAAACGCTATCTAACACACTGCCACATTTACAATGTCCATTAATTTTTCCAAAAATTGGGGTTTCGTTCCAGTCTAGTGGCAAAGTTTTGATACCAGGTCTGTAAGGTGTTCAGGGGTATGTAGAGCACCCCCGGCGTGGGAGTCATCTGATCTTGTGTCAGTGAGTATGAGCCTACAAAGTTTACCAAGTTTTCCAACATTTTTTGTGCAAATGTTACATAGTTATTTTGTTGCTGTGCCTGAAACAATTTTAATATTAGTACATTGCAACCACTTAAATTAAATATTAATACTGGCCTATTTGGTAACTTACAATGGAGTTTGCAAGAAGTTGTACATTGGCCTCTGGTTCAATAGCTATTCCAAGTTGCGCATTGTGACATATCTGTTGCTGTCCAAATGCACTTAAGAACTTAGTTTCGTCTGCAATGTTATTAAAATATGTTAATTTCTAATGTTCCAAATTAAATCCATGACTGCGCATCCTATACACAAACTTACTAGATAATTCATGAAGTTTTTTCAAGGTGCCTATTTTAAAAATAGCTGAAGGTTTGGTATTGGATATATGTCCCAGTAACTGCCAGTTAGGCGGTGCGTTGGGGTCCGGCCAACTCCAATACACCATGCCCACAGTGCCAGCCGGCAACGGTGTTAGACCCGTGAGAAACACCACTAAGTGATTGATGGCGTCAGCCTCCGTGATAGTGGTGAGAAACTGTGTTTCCGACAGAGGAGCAAAATCAGTCTGTACCTTAAAAAATTAAAACACTTTAACATCAGTTTTGCACTATTCTAAACACAACTTCCTATCTACATCACTTTTTACTTACTAAACGACCCGACACGATAATGCCAAACACATTCGACATTTTTATTTGTTATGACTTGTGAGCCTATAACCTAACTATTATAACAAAATTTTACTGTGTTTAGTAGAAACATTCGAACCGATTTTATAAATCTTCAATCTGTTGTCTGTAAATACTAAAGTCGGCAAAAATGAAGGAATACATTCAATACTTTTTTTTTAGTTGTCTTCGCCCAAATTGGGCAGGCAAAGGAAACTTAGTCCATACAGTCTAGTCTTCAGTATTTATTATTTTCTTGTTATTTTGATTTAATTCTGACCAGTCGTTTTTCGATGTCAAGTCCTCAGTCCTAGGTCCTAGTCCGTGCCCCAATAAGGCAGTGGATCCCTTATTGCGGCTATCTATGGAAATAAATTGGCACTAACACATACAACACCGCTATCTTTGCAATATATCACTCGTTCACTAATGCACTTTTCCGAACTCTTTATGTGTAATATTCCACCATTATTTAACACAAAAACACGAATTTTCCACTAGTTTTTGAAAATAATATACGACAAACGTATGTCACCGCTCGTGTTGGCGCCAAAAGTCCATACATTGATTACATTTATGTATATCCCTTTACGGCGCTGAATTGCAGATCTGCATCATACCATTCGAAATCCTTCGATTATTTAAAGAAACAAAAAATACCATTAAGCGCAGTGTCGCATATCCACAGCAAAGCTTTCTTACGAATTAGTTCATTTATTTATACTAGATGGCGCTACTTGACATTTTGTGGTCATTTGAATATAAAAACTTGTCATAACCGGTTTGTGTAGTTTGCACGCGTGTTCAATCGTTTGTTTTTATTACTGATATTGAAAATATCGCCGTGAAATTGTGCTGAAGTAACAGTAAGTACTTATTTTTGATCAATTTTATGTATTTTCAATGAATTTTACTATAATTACGGGGATAAGCTACACTTTTGTTATGATGCAGTAATGCATCATTGCGCTGAACAATTATAATCCATTAGTTTGTTTCTAGAAAATATGTTTTTTTCTTTCATTCTCATTATGAGTTCGAAGCTTCCACGTTTAGGTGCCAAGCTTCCATCTTTGACGACTCAAGAATTGGAAAATATTCTGCACCATTGGCAAGATAGTGATGATGGCTTAGACTACTCAGATGACGATGACGTAGCTGATCCATCGTACATATTGGAACGGAATGGGCAGAATTTACGCGAAGATTCGGATGAGGAACCAGAAGTACCAGATCCAGAAGAACAGGACAACAATATCTTGTCACCAAACTTGGGGGACAATATCAGCACTACAGTTGCGCAATGTGAGACACCGCCTGGTGTTCCAATACCGAGTACCAGTTCAACTACTACTTCAAGAAGTTCACGTGCTCCTAAGACAAATATTTTATGGAAAAATAAAAACTTAGAGCTTAGCGAAGACCAGATGAAATTTCGGGGATCTTATATCTTACCCAACGAAATATTAGAGCTACAGACACCTTATCAGGTATTTTCATATTTATTTACTAACGACATTATCGATCTTATTAGAGAGGAAACAAACCTGTACAGTGTGCAAAAAGATGCCAGTAAGCCTATAAATGTTACAAGCCAGGAAATAAGACAGTTCATTGGAGTTGTATTCATCATGTCCATAATTCATATGCCTAATGTGCGAATGTACTGGTCAGAGAAATATGGTTACGCCCACATACGTGAGACCATGACGCTAAAACGGTTCGAGTTTTTGAGACAGTCGCTACATTTCAATGATAACACCAAAATGACACCATATGGTCAGCCAAATTCTGATCGATTGTATAAAATCAGACCTATGATTGAGAAATTAAACCATAATTTTGCTAGAGTGCCTTTGGAACAACATTTGTCTGTTGATGAAAAAATGTGTTCCACTAAAGCGCGAAGTGCCCTAAAGCAATATTTGCCAGATAAACCTAACAAATGGGGGTTCAAGTTGTTTGTGATTTGTGGTGTATCTGGATATGGCTACAAGTTCGAAGTCTACAGTGGCCAGGAGAACATATGCGCAGATGGTGAGCCTCAGTTATGTGCGTCATCTAACGTAGTGGTCCGACTTGCCAGAGACATACCTGACAACCAAAACTATCGATTGTTTTTTGACAACTACTATACATCATTACCCTTGATCGAATTCTTATCACGCCGTGGTATATTGGCTCTGTGCACCGTTAGGAGAAATCGCATACCTAATTGTAAACTTCCAGACGAAAAACAGCTGAAAAAACAACCTAGAGGGACATCAGTTGAACAGGTTGCAAGCTATAATGGTGTTGACATATCTTTAGTAGCCTGGAGAGACAATAAGGTTGTAAATCTGACCTCTAACTTTGCTGGCAAAAACCCTACATCAACTGTTAGTAGATTCGACAAGTCGCAAAAGAAACATATTACTGTAGAGCGGCCTTTCATTGTAGCAGAATACAATCGACACATGGGTGGTGTGGACTTGATGGACTGCGTAATGGGCCACTATAAAATTAGACTTCGCAGTAAACGTTGGTTCATACGACTATTTTATCATTTTCTTGATATGACGATGTGCAATGCATGGTTGCTATATAGAAGAATTCATGCTGATACCAACAGTAAGGATTGGGTGCTAAATTCCGCCGATTTTAGGCTAGAAATTGCTGAGACATTAGTAAAATATAAAAAAACCAACCGGCTCAAACGTACCAGTGATGTAGAATCACTGATTCAGGATAAAAAGAAGAAAGGACCATGCCAGTACATACCACCAAAAAAGGTTAGATTGGATCAGGTAGGACACTGGCTTACATGGACTGAAAAGAGGCTGAGATGCAAACTTCCAGGATGTAAAGGAACAGCCCAAACAGAATGTCAAAAATGTGGTGTGGCCTTATGTTTTAACAAAAATAATAACTGTATTCAAATGTTTCATACTTCCTAACTTTTGGAATGTTTTGACACCATGATGCACTTCTGCATCACGATGTTTTTTTCCAAAAATATATTTTTTTTTTAAATATGTTTTTTTTTAATTATTTTTCCCATTATGTATAGTTATGGTACCACCTATAGGTAATAAAATAAATATTAAAAAAGTTCTTGCGCCGTAAAGGGATATGATTTTTTTTATTGGTTGTCTTCGCCCTTATTGGGCAGGCAAAGGAAACTTTGTCCATACAGCCTGGTCTTCGGTATTTATATTTTCTTAGTATTTAGTCCTGTCCAGTCTTTGTCGATGTCTAGTCCTAGGTCCTGGTCCTTGCCCTCAGTATAATGGTGATTCTTATACTGAGATTTTCAGTGGACTTTTTGCGGCAAGGGAGAAAATAGCATTTCACTGCATATATATCATTGTCTTTCACTAGAGCACGTTAACACAACTTTTATGTCCAAGAAACCACCACTCCACTCCATCCACATAAAACAAGATAAATGCACTAGTTTTATAAAATAATGTACAGCAAAAATCCGCACTTGACTCCCGCCAAAAGTCTGACATGTATATGAATGTCATCTCATCATAGCTCATAGGCCTGCCTGCTGTCATGTCCTTTTTATATAATTATTTAATGGCCTGGTAATGATGGCCTTTTAGCCAAATCTTGCTTTTTATATCATATTTCTTCAATCTTATCTTGTAATTTAGTCCTGTCCAGTCTTTGTCGATGTCGAGTACTCACCACTCCGCACATAAAACAAGATAAATGCACTTGTTTTAGAGAATAATATACAACAAGATTCTGCACTTTCAGCTTATAGTCCGCTGTCATAAGTCTAGTTGTTGTTCGTCTAAGAGTTGTTGTTATCGTCGTCGTCGTCGTCGTCGTCCATTTCAGGTAGGCAAAGGAAACTTCATCCATACAGCCTTGTCTTTTTTATATTTTCTTATTATTTAGTTTTAGTCATGCCTAGTCCTTTGTAAATGTCGCGTCCTCAGTCCTAGACTCCTAGGTCCTTCTCCTAGTCCTTGCCCTATTAAAGCAATGGACCCTATACTAGAGCTTGCTATGGAGACTAACACCAAGAACATTTTATCTATAACTATTCACTTCACTGCAACATTTCACTTTCCTTCATTCATGCACATTTTCAGTATGTATAATAATTCACCTTTCAAATACAATACAATATGAATAGAAAGTTATATACCTTGACCACATATTTTAGGAATATAGAATTATTTGTCAGTAATCCTTTATTACAGAATTATTACTTTTTGACATTAGATAGTTATTTACTATCAAAGTTTTTACGACGTCAGATAGCTGTATTGTTATCATTTTTTTTTATTAAATCAGGCCAAACTATTTGCTAAACCAGCTCTTTTTGAGCATAATTTTGACATAGTAACTTGGGATATTATCCCAAAAAACTAGCTTCTAAGACAACACGTACAAAATCCGACCATGGTTATAGGTCTTTTGAGCCCACCATTTTTATAAACACTGAAAATAATATTGGTTGTAATAATTCTGAGTATAAAATAAAAATATAAAATAAAAATGTCTTTATTTTGCATAGACCATTTCAACGGCGCTTACAAAATGTCATACACTAAAACTAAAGAAAAAAAATGTATATTTAAAGTGACCACCGGTTCGGAATGCGGCCCACCTGAGAAGAACCGGCAAGAAACTTAGGAAGGTTTTTTTTTTGATGGCCTATTTACAATTTAATATATTATGACTACAATATTTTATTTGCCAGCAGATCATTTCCAAGCATCCCTGTCCTGTAAATAGTCTTGAATGAGTAATAACCTTTTTCACAAAGCTTTCTTTTAATAAACTTTTAAAAAATATTTAATGGTATATTTCTCAGGTCACAGGGAAGCTTGTTGTAAAAGCGTATACAGTTACCCTGGAAAGAATAGCCAATCTTATGCAGCCGACTGTGGTGAACTACAAGATTGTTTTTATGTCTAGTGTTTATATTATGTATATCACAGAGTTTAGTAAACTGTGACAGATTTTTCTGGACATACATAAGATTGGCAAAAATGTATTGTGATGCTACGGTTAGAATATTTACTTCTTTGAATTTTTCTCGGAGAGAGACTCTGGGGCCCAAATTATATATAGCGCGTACAGCCCGCTTTTGAAGAACAAAAATGTTCTTTACATCTGCAGCACTCCCCCAAAGGAGAATACAGTAAGACATAATACTATGAAAATAGCTGAAGTAAACCATTCTAGCCGTATCTACATCTGTTAGAGTCCTGATCTTTTTTACAGCGTATGCAGCCGAACTTAACCTAGAGGCCGTCTTTTCTATGTGCGGGCCCCACTGCAAATTGGCATCAATAGTTATACCAAGGAACACAGTTGATTCCACAAACTCTAACACTTGTCCATTAAGTTGAACATTGGCCGTAACTTGTTTTACATTTGGTAGAGTAAATTTAATACATTTAGTTTTGTTTTCATTTAGGCAAAGATTATTTGAGCTGAACCAATGAACTACTCTCGTGATTGCATTGTTTACATCGTCATAATTATCTAATTGTCTTCTAATTTTAAAAATCAGTGAGTTAGAAATATTAACAATACTTCTAGTAGTTTAAACTTGGTTCACCAAAATATTGAAGGCGTATCTGAATATCTACTACAGGGTCTTTCATTAAGCGTGTCCTATCTTTAAATTTAAATAAAACAAAGTGTGTGTGAGATATTATCGAAATTATTTATTTATTTGAAAGATAAGAAAGAAGAAGAAGAAGAAGCGCTCGTGGCCCCGCGTTCTCAGTGTTCGGTAAACGATCACTGAGGTACGCAACTTTCACTATGGCTGGTCGTCGGCGTCTGATGGGTGACCACTTTGTGGCATTTACATTTGCGAGCGTTTCCGTGCTTCGGAAGGCACGTTAAGCCGTTGGTCTGGTTGGAATTTTATACGGGTGCAAGCCCAAGTCACGACGCAACATTCGCCAAGTTGTGGTCTGTGAAAGGCCGAGTTCTTGTGAGCGACGCGAAATCGACTGCCTCGGATTCTCCTGCACACTCTCACGGACAGCGGCGATGTTTTCGGCAGACCTTGCGTTTCGTTGACGTACGGGTGTTGGTCGATAATTTACCGAACCAGTGGACTCAAATTTAGCCACCACACGACGAATAGTCCTCTCGGTAGCACGATTATGGCGTCCGTAAAATGGGCGAAGCGCGCGGTGCGTTGCCCGAACAGATTTTTTTTTTCATTTGCGCGTGTTGTTGAATGCTATCCATGCTATCTATGAAGATTTGGCAAAACAGAATGAATCAATGACAACCAATTTGACAGATGTAGCTTCAACAAGATGGCCGCTACCAACTGCCAAAGTTCAAACGTGCCTATTTTAACTCATTCACTGCTGGATCCCGTACCATATGCGTTTTCTTTATTTATTGCGCTTGCGTATTTCCGCAAACGGTGTGTGATTTGGACATACAAACAGCGTGTGTGTCTTTTTGGGACAAGGACGCACCGGGGATGGACATCATCATTGATAATAACATAAACTTAAACATTTTTTTATTAGATAACAATATAAAGCTTTGTTTGTTGTAACAAATATGTGACAATACAATAGGGCAGCACCTTTTAAAAAAAAATCTACCTGATTTGTAACAGACATACGATCTTTTCATCAAAAAGAAATTGTAAAAAAAAAAATAGTGGCCGCCAAAATATCTATTGTTCTAAAGAAAAGGGTTTTAAAGTTATAATTTTTTCTTATATAAAAAAGGCCCGATACCAGCCATGTCGGCGCCGTTCCGTGGAGTGTGTTCCAGTGGCCACATGTTCATATCAATTTTGGGATAAGGAAAATTATAAATATTTTTAAATCGATTTTATTTATTGAAATCCTGTTGTTTAATAAAAAAAAACAATTGAGTCACAGATATACTTCTTACTAATATTATGAATGCGAAACCTTGAAAGAATGTATAGATATTTGTTACTCTTTCTCATTTAGAATAAATTAATATAAATATTGTGGGACACTTTTCGCACAGCGCCATCTAGCCCAAAGTAAGCTAATATTAGCTTGTGTTATGGGATCTAGATAACTGATAAACATACTTATATATTTCTAAATACATACATATTATACATAGGAAACATAAAAACTCCGAAACACATTTGTGGATCACACAAATATTTGCTCTGACCCGGAATAATATAGCTTATGCATCAGAATAACGCATGTTTTATCTTGTGAACAAGTTCCTGTGGAAAACGGGAAAGCTTCAACTTCAACTAGTAAATATATATGTAGATATATCGGTAAACTTCGACTCACGTAACAAAGTGAAAAAGTAAATACTTTTGGACTAAAATGACTAAATAGTAAAAATGGGTAAATATAAGTCGATGTTTTTGAATTGCAAATAGTAGAGACACCCTACTATGACTACTAATATCCACTCACAATCTACCTACGGGTATTAATAAATACCCGTAGGGACTGAAATCACTCCTGGTGCGCCGATGTCAGCATAGCTATTGATTCGCAAAAATGTTCGGCAGCAGCCAAAGTGAAGACTCTTTACAAATAGAACATTTTATAAAGGAACACAATGTTCACATTTTTTGTATTACAGAACATTGGTTAAAAAGTCATGAACTATTGTTCAACAATGAATTTTATTCACTTTGCAGTGCGTTCTCAAGAAAGTAAGCTATTCGTAGTGGCTCTCTTATAATCGTTTCTAATAATTTAAAATGTAAAGAACGTAAAGATATTGTGGCCCTTTTTATTGACCGTACTGCAGAATTTTCCTGTGTTGAGCTTGAGCAACTCATTGTCCTCTGTGTCTACAGTCCTCCAGGTAGGGATTAAAATTTATTAGAAACAGTAATGGAAAATGCATTGAAGCGTTTGTTCACTAGTAGAAAACATGTTGTGGTGTGTTGGAATTTTCATGTTGACATACTTGTGCAGTCTTCGAAATGTATAAGATTTTTAAATTTGTTCAAGTCTTTTGAGAATCACCTCACATTCTGGAAAATGTATAGATAATATATTCTGCAACTGTGCATAGACAACAAGGGAGATACTAAGTAACTTTCCATCAGATCATCTTGGTCAAAAAGCAGCATTTCCTATTAATGTCACTTCTAAAGGGAATAAAATTGTATGTAGGCCAATGAGTGCATATCGACTTAAACAATTTAATGTTAATGTTTCAGCAAAAGTCACTAATATTGACTTTTATTAAGAAGTTCAAACGGTGTATATGACTCTTTATTTAATATAATAATGAAAAACATTTTAAAAAACAAAAGCTTATAATTTTGTGAGTGGGCAACTACAGGCATTTACAAAAGTTACATTACATTTAAGGTAGGTAGGCTAAGTTGTACGAACTATATGGTATGAAGCAATTTAATTATAGTCAAAAAATAAGATAAAAATGACTTAGAATGTAATCAATACTGAAACCGGTCGATCACTACCTCGTGATAATAACATTGAGTTAATGATGAATAACAAAGTGATTAATAATAAATTAGTTGTAGCACAAACTTTTAACAACTACTTTATATGTATGTCTACCCGCAAAAACAAATAGCTCCTTAAATTCTTGTCCAATAAAAGCTCAACGTATGCTTGGGGGGGCTTATATTTATCTTTAAACATGTAAACCCCAACGATATCATTAAAGTATTCAAGTCGCTTAACTCAAAAAAGACTGCAGACTTGTGGGTATTTCTGTAAAATTGATACAGGATATTATTGTTAATATATCATCTAGCTGAACTATTTAATAAGTGTGTTGATAAAGGAGTGTTTCCGGATTTAATGAAACACAGTAAAGTAGTATAGTAAATTAAAGTAGTATTTATAGGGTAGGCCGAGACTTACATATGAAGACCACGTAGACAGATTGCTCAAAAACGGAAAGGTCAAAAGTACTCGGATACCCAGACGTGCGTGTATGAAGCGATTGATGAATCTCGAAGAAGCGAAAGAAGTATGCATGGTTCGCGAAGCCAGGCGATCTGTCCTCTCTGACTATCCTGTCAGGGATACAGCGTGAAGATAGTAGTAGTAAAGTAATATCTCTATTTAAACCTGGATTCAAAACCGACCGTGATAATTTCAGACCAATTTCAATATTCCCTGCCATTAGCAAAATTTTTGAAAGAATTAGGTATATTACAACAATTACAAGCTCATTTTAATTCAAATATGCTATTACATAAAGAGCAGTATGGGTTCACAAGGGGCCGTTGTACCATTCATGCAGGTGTGACACTTCTAAATCATATATATATATATATATAACGCCTGAGAGAATAGACAAGATGCTATTGGTGTATTCTGCGATCTCTCCAAAGCATTCGATTGCGTTGACTATAAAACACTACTGCGAAAACTATTTTATTATGGTATCGAAGACTCTGCACTGGACCTTGTTGCCTCCTACCTAAATGATCGAATACAATATGTTGATGTCAATGGAATTAGCTCCTCTGGAGCATCTGTAACTATGGGCGTACCACAGGGATCAATTCTACGTCCGTTTCTATTTTTAATTTATATTAACGAACTGCCATTCTATATACAGAACTTGTGCAACATTTTTCTATTTGCTGATGATACGTCACTTATTTTTAAAGTTGATCGCACGCTTTTAACGGCGTAAATAGTTCACTTGCCCAAGTTGTAAATTGGTTTACTACCAATAATTTGCTACTAAACGCTAAGAAGACAAAATGTATCAGATTCAGCATGCCTAATGTCAGGAATTGCGGTACAAAAATAACATTGAACGGCGATACTCTTAATCTTGTAGAATCAACTGTATTTTTGGGGACCACTTTAGATAGTAAACTGCCATGAAACGCCCAAATAACGTGTCTTGCAGGTAAACTCAGCTCGGCAGCCTTTGCCGTCAGTAAAGTCGGGCAGCTCAGTGATGTGGAAACTGCCAGGCTAGTATACTTTAGTTATTTTCATAGTGTCATGTCTTACGGCATTTTGCTGTGGGGCAAAGCAGCTGATATATGTACAAGTAATTTTTGTACTTCAGATGAGAGCTATACGTGCAATATATAAATTGAGTGCTAGAGTGTCTCTTAGAGAGAAATTTAAAGAAATTGGCATTTTAACGGTTGCATCACAGTATATATTTGCAAATATCATGTTAGTTAAACAGAACATACATTTATACAATAGACACAGTGACATACATTCAATAAATACTAATAGTAAGCATAAATTAATTGGAACGCATCATCGTTTACAAAAGGTTCATGACTCTTTTGCAGGAATTGGCTAAAGCCTATATAATAAAATTCCTTTAGACTTTATGAACCTGCCGTTACATAAATTTAAGGCGAAAATTAAGACGCAGCTCTTGGAAATGCCTTATTACACAATTAATGATTATTTGAATGATAAAAATAAATGGAAATGAGTTGCTGGCTCTTCGCTCGAGCTATTTAGGATTCAAATGAATCTTGTGTTTTTCTGTATATGTCTCGAATCTGCATATATGTTGTATTTTTACATTTCTACTTTATAAATAATTTGAAACGTCAGACAACTAAAGGTTTCTAAATTGGCTGCGTTTAGTCCTAGTAATAACTAATATACATATATGTAATTTAAGCTTGTTATTGTGTAAGCACCAAGTAGACTTATCTATTATTTTGAAATTGATATGATAGTTGCTGTGCAATTTTTGGGTATGTCATGCTCGCCTAAGTGTCCTGGCAGTGGTGGCGTATGTATCGGGTCGCCTGGTCGGGCAATGGCTGATATATACGTCATACCCGTGAACCGGTGCCGTCTGTTGGGACTGGTCAGCTCATAGCTGTTTAGCAATTATTACAAATAATATTATTGGAACGAAGTTCCTTATCGCGCGTTGTGAAAGGGGGCTAGACGGAAAAAATTCTTACGAAAAGTTGTCACGACACTTTTTGCTATTTGCTTTTTTTATTTTATATTTTTATTCATTATTTATTAATACATTAGCATCATCTTTTTAAATTCTTACGAAAAGTTGTCACGACACTTTTTGCTATTTGCTTTTTTTATTTTATATTTTTATTAATTATTTATTAATACATTAACATCATCTTTTTAAATTCTTACGAAAAGTTGTCACGACACTTTTTGCTTTTTTTATTTTATATTAATTATTTATTAATACATTAACATCATCTTTTTACATCTGTTGTTAGTTACATATTATATTATCTATAAAAAAAAAAACTTTTTAATCTTTTTTTTCTGAATTTTTTTTTTTGAACTTCGTTCCATCCGGGTGTCTCTTGAAACCTCTCAAGTTTTTTTTAAATTTAAGGCAAACTAAGTTTAGTCGACTGTTCTCACATAAATCCAAAGAAACAATGTAAGTGTAATTTTAATGTTGTAAGCCATACCAACATTTTAAAAGAGCATCCATTGACTTTCTTGCTAGATTCTTCTTAAAGTGTAGGCTGCCCTTAGAACTGGCAACTAGAATAGCTCTAATTTTGATATGATTTTAAACGCAACATTGATTATGTTTTTTTTTTGTAAAAATTCATTACTATATAATTGGCCAAACATCATGTAAATCAAACTAATGTAATTACTGGCGGTTAGAAAAGAGTGGCCAGGTTTATTGCCAGGTTCTTCCTCTGGCTCTACCTATTGCTTTGCGAATCTGTCAGTAAATGTAAATGTAGAAGCAATAATTTGGACGTTCTTAAGTGTTATTTTGTGACCTACATGAATAAAGATATTTCATTCATTTCACCATTCGTTACCACAAAATCACGAATTATACACTAGTTTCGGAAAATAAAATACGGCAACCGCGAGTCATGTTCAAAAACTCACGATTTCATAATTTTAGAACCCGCGTGCACCACGAGCAACTAAGTTGCACGGAGATTTATTTGTCTCTGTCGCCGTCCCCTTCCCACGATTTGGAAGATGCTCGCACAAGAGAGAGAGTGTAACTTTTGTTACCGCGACTTTTTCTTGAAAATTTTACGATGTCATCAACATGGAATTCGAATAGACGGTTGCGGTCTGTGCATTTTTTTTTATAAACCACAGACGACGAGCGAAACCGTGGTGGTTTCAATAATAGTGATGTGTAGTGAGAAAATCGATTTATTTCGCTTACCTTGTTAGTGGTATTCATTGTTTTATAAATCACACCTTATCCCCGATGGGGTGGCAGAGGCATATTATATGCCCACATCTCATCGTGTGCATTCCTATCTCCCGTAACCGGTGGTGGATGAGCCCATTGCCGTGGTGAAATAGACAGCTGATCTGCAGCTGGTGTTTAAATGTTTCAAGCCGCCCATAAGGCTTCAACTTGGCTTAATGACTGCCATGTTACTGGCAACCGGGACCAACGGCTAAGCCCTCCGATGGTCTTCTTTCACTGATATGCTCGGAAATGCAAAAATCACAAAGCCCATCAATAATCAGCCATAGTGAAATTTGCTTAACGTAGTGATCGTTTACAGTATACTGAGTCAGCAGGGCCACGAGCGCTTCAAGTGTCATCCATTAAAATCAATACCTAATTAGGTATTTTTTGAATAACTTATAAAGGGGTGCCCTTTCGATCGCATAATTTTTTTCAGCACATTTTTCGAATCACATCTTCCATCCGCGCTAAACATACTTCCTAAATACACAATTTAATTCACTTGCTCTAGACGTTCCTGGTTTACCCTAATCTGAATCTGAATATCGACTGAGTGGTGAAAAGTGATAGCAATAGTGAGACAGCAGTATTCAAACGAGCTACCCTATTATCGTCACGTCAGCTGTCATCGAGCTGTCATCTGTCATCACATATTATCTGTTCGAAAACTGACAACACTAAGGGTGCTTACACATCGGTAGCTAATGATTAGTGTCCGCGCAACCGAAAAGGTCTTTCACCTTGGAAACTGCCAACATTGAACCACACGGTGCTGGGTGATACTAGCCGGTATAATCAGTGAGTACTTGCTTGAGAAATATTTAATATAGTTTTTTATGAAAACAATGTCTCTTAAACGTACTCCCCCAGCGATGGTAAATCGCCCTATTTTGGTCAAGACACCTGTTACATCGTTTGGATCGGATCCTCAGTTAAATGTATCCTCTCAGAATCCAGAGCCAGCAGGCCGGGTGGAATACAATACTGCTCGTAGATTGAAGCGTAGACTAGTTGATGGTAATGAATCAACTCCAGGCGACGCTTCTATTTCTGATCAACTGAAGGAAATGTTTACCACTTTTGAAACTAGTCAGAATGCCAAGTTCGAGAAACTTATGCAAGCGGTACTGGATATCAAAAATCAAAATACCGAAATGAGAAAATGACCCAATTAGAACAGAAGAATAAAGTCAACGAGCACAGAATTGAAACACTTCAAAATAAATTAGAGCAATTGGAACGTAGTAAACGCACGACCTGCGTCGAGATTAGGAATGTGTCCAAACAATCTTCAGAGAATAAATTAATGCTGGATATGCTTGTGAAGAACATAGGTCAGGTAATTCAACAACCTGTAAACGATTCTGATATTCAGGACGTTTATCGCTTAAAAACTAAAAACGAGTCTCGCAACCATATTTTTGTAAATTCCACAACAACTACCTGTAAAGACGCTTACATCAATAAATGTCGAAATTTTAACAAAAACAGCAAGAACAATAAGCTCAATACTTCTCACCTTCAATTACCTGGCCCGTCTAAACATATCTTCATCGATGAATCACTGACAAGTTTTGAGAGAAGACTTGCGTACCTGGCCAGACAAACTGTCAAGGAGAAACAATTGCACAGTACCTGGACCTTATATGGTAAAATATATAAGAAAGTCACAGGACTCGTTACCTATACGCATAAATTGTGAACAAGATCTACATAACATGTTTCTTAAATGACTATCTCTGGCTGTTGCGGCTTGGAGTTATCGGAGGTGGGTTTTGTAAATGATCACTCGACAGTCGGTGAAGCCGTGTACATTTATTTGTAAATAACACTGTTACAATAAGCGATATACTATAATGACTAGATACAAAAGCAAACGTGTATGCACGGTCGGTGATTGCGATCGAGTGCTAGGGGGTCGCGTATTCAACCGCGCCGTGCATCGGTGATTTCATGAGATCGCTTCGACATGCCGCCCCTCATTGAAGCCTTGCTTCAATCTTCACATTTTGATCTTCAGGTGCAGGTAAGGGACAAATCTTGGAGAAGGATCTCTTCAACGTGCCGGAACTGGTTTTAACATCCACGACTTTGGTGATTCCATCAGCTCCAGGGTATATCTTGACTATTCTTCCTAAAGGCCATCTCATGGGAGGAGACTGCTCGTCCTTTATGAAAACCAAGTCTCCCATGCGTAATGATCCACTGTTGTATCGCCATTTTGTACGAGTTTGAAGGTTCGTTATATATTCCCTGTGCCATCTTGACCAAAACAGCTGTCTAAGTTGTTCTATTTTCTTATATTTGTCCAGACGAGAAGCTGGAACATTGACATAGTCGGGCTCTGGTAAAGACGTCAAACGTTTGCCAATCAGGAAATGGCCAGGGGTAAGAGGTTGCAGGTCGTTAGGATCGGAGGATAACGGGCTTAGAGGTCGGGAATTCAAAATCGCCTCGATTTGTGTCAGTGTTGTACATAGCTGCTCAAATGTTAAATTAGAATTACCTAATACTCTTTTTAAATGCCCTTTTACTAGTTTCACACCAGCCTCGTGTAAACCTCTGAAATGGGGGGAATGAGGGGGGCAAAAGCTAAATTTAATTGATTGTTGAGCTAAGTTACTAATAATATTGTTTCCATCTGAAGAGATCATTCTGCTTAACTCATTATGGGCGCCGACAAAGTTGGAACCATTGTCGCTGTATATATAAGAGGGTTTACCACGTCGGCTAATAAAACGCTTTAATGCTAATATAAAGTTAGATGTAGACATGTTGCTCACCAACTCCACGTGAACGGCTTTTGTGGTGAAGCATACGAAAACGCAGATATAAGACTTTAGAAGTCGACACCCTCGCCCCTCTTTGTTCGCAATCATGACAGGACCGGCATAGTCTAATGCTGTACATTGAAAGGCGAAGGTGGTAGTGAGTCTTTCTTTTGGCAAATTCCCCATCATTGGTGTTACCGTTTTACCACTAAAACGGCAACATGTAACACAATGTCGAGTAACATACCTTGCTAGGTCTCGTCCTCCTACTGTCCAATACATCTCGCGAGTGGAGTACAACAAATGTTGAGTAAGTAAGTAAGTAAGTAAGTAAAACTTTATTGTACACCAATATGAAACAAATGACACAAATATAAATTGCATGAAATTGTACAAATGGCGGCCTTATCGCTAAGAGCAATTTCTTACAGGCAACCTTTGAATGGACAAAAATGATTTCCAAAAATGTGAGTAATGGGCAGTTATTGGTGTAAAATTTAAACAAAATAGTTGTTAAAAAACAACGAGTATAAATGAGAGGATAGTTTCACAGTCATAGATTACGCTAGCCTAAAGTATATAAACAAATATATACATATATATTCTATCCATATATTACATATGCTTAAATAAATAAAAATAAAAATACATAAATAAAAAATCTACTATAGACAAATGCATAAACAGAGACATACATATATATGATAAATAAATAAATAATAATACTACACACTAATAATTTAAGTAATGTGCTTTGACCATACCCTTGAAGACATGCAGTGATTGGGCACGCCTAATGGACACCGGTAAAGCATTCCACAATCGCACTGCTTGCACAGTGAAGGACTTGTCATAGAACTTAGTTGAATGTTCTGGGACAGTTAATTCCAAGGACTCCGATGATCTCAAGGATCTAGAATGTGTGTCATTAAGGAACATAAACCGTTCTTTTAAATAAGTAGGGGTACAGGGATTAAACAAAACGCTATAAAGAAGCGATAGAATGTGAGCATTCCGGCGAAGGCGAATAGGGAGCCAATTGAGCTTACTGCGATATTCAGATACATGATCATATTTGCGTAAACCAAATATAAATCTAATACATAAATTTTGGAGGCGCTCAAGTTTATCAAGTTGCTCCTCAGTGACATCGAGATAGCTAACGTCAGCATAGTCGAGTATAGGAAGAAGAATAGATTGTGCAAGCGCAATTTTGGTGGCAGTTGGTAGAAAATTACGCAATCTACGCAAGGATCCCACTGCTGCAAACATTTTGCGACTAATTTCACGCATTTGAGGAGCCCAGGATAATGTATTATCAATTAATACACCCAGATTTTTGACACTGGTACTTATTGATAGTGTAATGTCTCGGAATATTATATTAGGAAGTTGCATCCAGTCAATTTGAGATACCATCCGGGGGCTGCCAACAACAGTGACTTGAGTTTTAGATGGATTGACGTGAAGCCCATATAGTTTACACCATTTACATATTTGTGACAAGTCTTCATTGATGATTAAAATAGCCTCACTCAGTTCATGTACTGGAGCCTGCATGTATATTTGGAGATCATCTGCATAGAGGTGGTAGGATGAAAGTAAAGATTTGGAGATGGAATTTATAAATACAGCAAAAAGTAACGGAGATAAAACGCCACCCTGAGGCACGCCGACAGATATGCTACTCCAAGAAGAGAAAGATTCATCGTAACGTATACGCTGGCGACGCCCAAACAGGTAACTTTGAAACCAATCAATCGCTGTTGGAGATATGTTAAGAGAGCGCAATATTCCCAATAGGATATGGAAATCCACCGTGTTAAAAGCGTTGCTGAAGTCCAGCAACGTTAGTACAGTAAGATTACCATTCTCCATTCCAAGCCTAATGTCGTCCGTAACATTGATCAAAGCACTAACAGTGCTATGGCCTGGTCGAAAGCCTGATTGATAAGGATCAAGGAGTAGGTTTTTATTGAGGAATGAATTAAACTGACCATGAACGAGACGTTCTAAAACTTTAGACAGGAAAGGTAAAATGGATATTGTACGATAATCAGAAAAGGAAGTTGGGTTATTTTTTTTAGGTAGTGGGATAATATTAGCCTCCTTCCAGGCACTGGGAAACACACCACAAGTAAGCGAGTGATTTAATATATGGCATATTACAGGAAGGATCTCATCTAGGATAGGATGAATCATATTACGACTTAAACAGTCACTGCCAAGGGCATTGGAATGTATAGACATAATACACCTCTTAACATCACAAGCAGACAGTTGATTGAAGAGAAACGGTGGATATGAAGGAGTTGGAACAAATGTTGAGGCCCTGCATGTAATAGTATTTTGTGATGATATTCGAATAAAAGTCTTGAAAATATATGTTTTTTATGCAGCAGGATTGGGTGCTTTTTATTGTATTCGTAATCTGAATTTTGTAACCGCCCGCCTACTCTGATTAAGTTTGATTTAGCATCGAAGAATGGACATAAAGCAACTAATGAACTATCATTTATTGATTGATTTGATTTTAGTTTTTCGTATTCATCTGAAAATATTTCTTGTTGCGAAATATGAGCTAGCTTGTATGTAGATAAATTTAATTCAGTTACTGTTAATGTTCCCTTCTTTCTTTTGTCTTTAAATTTTGCATTATGTATGAAACGTAGTACATACGCCATTGACCTCTGCATACGACTTAAATTGGAGAATTTGTTAAATGGAAACCACGACTCTGATGCCAGAGCAGTCAAAGACGTAACTTCTTGTTTCAGATTAGGTAACGATACATTGCTTGTACGTTTATCAATTGTAGGCCATAAGGACTCATGATGGTGTAAAAATGTCGGGCCGCTCCACCACAGCTCACAGTCGATAAACTTTGCAACATCAATGCTACGTGTTAACATATCGGAAGGATTTAGACCTGTAGGAACATACCTCCATGAATGGATATTTGTAATGGACTGTATTTCAGCTATTCTGTTTCTGACAAATGTCTGTAGCTTGTTGCATGGTGTGTTGAGCCAACCTAAAACAATGGTGGAATCGGTCCAAAGAAACGTTTTATTGAACTGCAATCGCATTGCGTTTAACACTTTATCTCCCAATCTAGAACCCAATAAAGCCCCACAGAGCTCCAAACGTGGTATTGTTTGTGATTTTAATGGTGCTACTTTATTTTTGGAGCACAATAAATTGACAAAAAATTGATTATTTTCCGAGATGGATCTTACATACGCGCAGGCTCCATAGGCATCTTCTGACGCGTCTGTAAATATGTGTAGCTGTACCTCGATATATTTGTTACAAATAACATGCCTAGGTATTTTGAGATTATTTAATCCTGTCAATGAATTTACAAATTGTGACCATGAAATTTGGGTAGCTGAAGGAACATCCTCATCCCAAGATAACCTACATAACCACAACCTTTGCAACGCAATTTTTGCGTGTAACGTGACAGGTGTAACTAAGCCTAGTGGGTCGAATAACTTGGAAATAGTGGATAAAATATTTCTCTTCGATATGTTTTTAGGTAATTTTAGGTATATATTAAAACAAATGCTATCAATAACGTGATCCCAATAGATACCCAAAGTTTTTGAAACAGAATTCGGACACAAATCAAAATAAGCATTGGAAGTATCGTCCGGTTTAATCCTATTTAACAGTTCCAAATCATTCGAACACCACTTTCTCAGAGGAAAACAACCAGTCTGAAGTTGTTTAGTTACATTTTGGTATATGTTATATGCCAAATCAACGTTCGTAGCGCCGGTGATTAAATCATCGACATAGAAGTCCCTTGAGATAATTTCTTGAATGTCTGGATCGGTACACTCACTGGCTAATTGCTTCAAGCACCGTATTGCAAGAAACGGTGCCGAAGCAGTTCCATAGGTGACAGTGTTTAATTTATATGCCTTAATCGGCTGTCCGGGATCATCGCGCCAAAGTATTTGCTGCAAACTACGATGTGATTCATTCACGTTTATTTGGCGGTACATTTTAGCGATGTCCGCTGTGAGTACAATATTATGTTGTCTAAATCTTAACAAAATTGAAAATAAATCGTCCTGTATCGTAGGACCCACCTTTTGTATTTCATTGAAAGAATATCCCGACGACGACTTAGCCGAGCAGTCAAAGACTACTCTAAGCTTTGTTGTTAAACTATCTCGACGTTCTATAGCGTGGTGCGGTGCGAAATAGCATATTTGTTTATTATTTAAAATTGTAGATTCACTCATGTGACCCAAACTTTTATATTCTTCTATGAAATTTATATATTCGGTTTTTAAATTGGAGTTTATAAGAAATTTTCGTTCTAAGTGTAAAAACCGTGATTTGGCTAGTTTATATGAATCGCCTAAGACATTTGGTGATGATTTCAACGGAATCGTGACACAAAATCTCCCAGTCGACAGCCGGGTGGTAGTGTTTACAAAGTTTTGTTCACATTCCTGTTCTTCAAGAGACCACTCTAAATGTTTATTATGTGATACGACTGACGTGTCTAATTCCCAAAACCGAGCGATTTGGTCACTCAACATTTGTGTATCTGAAACATTACAGACAGCCGAAGATAATGAGTTAATTGAACCACCTAATATCCAACCTAATTTGGATTGTTGTAATGTAATATTTTGTGATTTGAATTTAATTTGTTTTTGCTCAAGGAGTTCCCAAAATAAACCGTTACCTATCAAAATTTCGATGTCGGAAGGTTTATAAAATTCTGGATCTGAGAGCCTAATATTTTTAGGAATATTTAACTCACGTTTGCTTATGGGTGAACTAGGCCACGGGTTGATTATTTTAGAAACCACAACACAAGTTAATATAATATTAAAATTGGAATGTAAGGATTGAATGTGAACATCGCAGCATTTATTTGAAACAGAAATGTTATTTTCTAAACTGTTTATAGTAGTAATTACGTTTTTAGTTGGTAAACATAACTGCTTGCTTAAACGTTCGGTTATAATATTCGAGGTACTACCCGAATCTAGCATGAGTCGCACCCGTCTTCGCTGATCATTGTTTGAATGCACTTCAACACATGCAGTAGATAGCAACCCGCGGGGCGACAGCACTGCGCACGACAGCGCGACCTCCTCCTGCGAACTGTCGCTCGCCCCCGCTGCCTCCGGACAGATTAACGAATTGTGATTTTTGTTACATTTCTTACAATGACTTGAACGACATTTTTTTGAACTATGTCCCAGCTTAAGGCAGTTAGTGCACAATCTCAATTCGTTGACCTTCTGTTCCCTTTCTTTATTACCTAAATTTAAAAATGTTTTGCAGTAATAAATTAAGTGATTAGACTGACAAACCGGACAACTGTTTTTGATAGAATTATTTGTGGTTACCAAACTATGAGCTTGCTTAGGTGCGACTACGCCCTTATTTTTATTTTGTTCAATTGTTTCTAATAATTCTGATCTACTTCTAGAAAACTGTAACAAATCTTCGAACGTTAGGTCTTCTTTTTCGTGAAGACACTTAAATTTTTCCCATTCAAATAAAGTTTGCGAGTCAAACTTACTAGACAGCATAAATATTAATAATGTATCCCATTTGTCAACGGGTTCTCCAAGTGTAGCCAAAGAGCTTAAATTTTTAATGAAACTATCAATTAATTTTTTTCAAATTATAAGACGTTTCCCTTTGCATGGAGTAAACGTTAAATAATGATTTAATATGATTTGCTATTAACATTTTTTTATTGTTGTATCTCTCGCATATGAGCTTCCATGCGATTTGGTAATTGTCGGATGAAAATGCTACTGATTTGATAACTAGCAAGGCACTGCCCTCTAAAGACGAACGCAAATAGTGAAACTTGTTAATTGGAGTCAAGTCATTGTTATCATGTATAAGGGACAGGTAAGTATCCCGAAACTCGAGCCAAGAAGCATAGGTTCCATTAAACTTAGCGAGTTGTATAACTGGAAGCTTGACACTGACCTTCGGATGCCTCACCACGCCGCCTCCCCCGCCACTGCCGGCACTGTAGCTGCTAGCATCATCATCGCGAGCTGGAGCGGACGGCGACGCAACGTACAACTAGACTTCGCGAGCGCCATTGCCTTAAAGTACGCGCTCTCAAAAAGGCTGCGCTCTTTAAGTTGATCTTCTACATTGATTTCACCACATTCAATTTCAGTTTGTATTTCGTTATAATCCTCTAAAATATTGTCTATTTTCGAAACTCGCAACTGTAGTTCCAACCTTGTTTCGGTGCTTAACACATCCGGTAAGCCACTTACGTAATTATTGAATAATGTTAAACGACCCTTTAAGGTACCTCGCTTCTTTACTAAATGATCTCCCATGATTGTAATTACTAAAAGTAGTAATAACTTATAAATAAACCAAAAACAATTTAAGTTCCGACTGCTATGATAGGGCGCACGATAATTTGTCGCGTATGGTGCAATGGAATGTGAGCGCGCCGCGCTCGCTAGATGCAGGCTGTTTGTCACAAAATTTGGTTTTACGTATGATTCCTATTATTTAACCAATATTGTTTTTTTCTATGGGATAACTTACCTTTCGTTGCTTCGAAATACTGGAAACCGTGATGAGCGAGTAAAATGGCAATAATCACTCGAGATGCAACCGAAAAGAAAGCTAGAATAAAGGTTGTTTATAATGTTAGACAATGAATGGGGTTTTGTGATTGTGTTATTGTATTGTGTATTTGTGTTCAACGCAAAGTAGATATTTTATATTGTGTGTAGATATTTATGTAGGTTAGTATTTCACTTAGAATTATGTACCTAGTTATGTAATTAAATATGACTTTGACTATAATGTATACCTATACCTATTGTGGTAAATAGTAAATATATAGGTTAGTAGTTTTATGTGGTTAAAAACTTGTGATACGAATACTTTACGATACAAGTATTTTTAAGTAGGTACCTTAGGTGGGATAGTGTTGAATGCTTAGAATGGTTATGAATAACTTTTAATTATTAGGTATATATTATACTCACTACTCATGAACTACTTTTAGGTAAGTAATCACTTAATAAATAAAAGAACGTGACAATTAAAGGAAGTTGGATATACCGAATTTAGCGTGAAACGAGTGTAGGTAACACAATCCAACCACTAAATAATTTGTAAACAAGGCTACTTAGGTAGTTAATATTTTGCAGTAAAATAAAAGTTTATTTCGCTTTTATGATAAGATAGATTTATGCTTTGCGCTGATAAATCAAAGAAAATATAAAATTGTGAACAAATCGGACACAATGAGTGGGCGGTAGGTAGGTAATGTATTTTGGTAAGGAAATAAATGAATTGGCCTTATCTTTATACAGTCTCCTCAGTTCGCCACTTGCAATGCTGTTTAGTTCTTGTGGTAGATAGATGGGCACCTCTTCGCGCCAACTCCAACTTCGCTGCTGGCTCGTTTTTTCCGCTATTTGCGCATCCGTGACGAAGGACCAAATTATGTTGCGGCTTGGAGTTATCGGAGGTGGGTTTTGTAAATGATCACTCGACAGTCGGTGAAACCGTGTACATTTATTTGTAAATAACACTGTTACAATAAGCGATATACTATAATGACTAGATACAAAAGCAAACGTGTATGCACGGTCGGTGATTGCGATCGAGTGCTAGGGGGTCGCGTATTCAACCGCGCCGTGCATCGGTGATTTCATGAGATCGCTTCGACACTGGCTACAGTATACTTTTTGTTTTATCTGGCTTTCTGTTTTAGTACTCTAGTTCATCATGTTTGGTTTTACAAGCATCACACCTTTACACTATCAACCAACACTGTCACGGTCACATCCACATTTTATATCTACAATATATTTGTTATTTACTTATGTCATATGCCCCTAATAGACTTTACATATGTACCCATGTCCCCTGTTGGTTTAATAACTGATAGCATAGCGTCTCATGCGATATGTTTATGGTACACCTCCCTATTCCTGAATTCACCTACAATACCAGTTATTAAAATTCAATAACATAAATGTAATAAACGATTATCTTGATCATTATCAAATAGCACAAGCATCCACCTGTATAATAGAGGAATGTCCCAAATTAATAGAAGCCACACATCCTAGTTTGAAGATCATCCACCAGAATATCCGCAGTGTAAACTGCAATCTGCCTGGCTTCATGACATTACTTGAAAGATCAAATATTTCATGGGATTTGATTGTACTTTCGGAATGTTGGTTACATCATCATACTCATTATATTCCACCAATAGATGGATATAATTTATATACAAGTGAAAATAATCTCACACAAAATGAAAGTGTAATTGTTTACTACAAGAACACTATGAATGTGACTAAGATTGAGACTAGTCTACAAGATGCCAACTGTGTTACATTATAAATAGACACTAATACAAGTTTAGTAGCTATATATAGGCCACCAGGTTATAAAGACGTTGAACCGTTTATGGGGTCACTTGGCGAATTGATTGGTGGTCTTAAATCGCCTAATGTTATTCTCATCTGGGATATCAATGTGGATATAGTGCCAAATAGTAAGGATTCAAATTCGCAAACATATTTAAATATCCTTGCTACACATGGCTTACTGCCTGCACATCAAATACCAACGCATGGAAAAACGTGTTATGACCATATTATGCTAAAAAGCACACTACCAGCCTTTTGCTACGTGGCTAGGGCCTCGGTTACTGATCATGATTGTGTATTTATTGCATTGAATCACCATGTTGGTGACAAAGTTACATTTACCACCAAAAAAATAGATTATTCTACAATTGATTTAGAGTTGGAGAGTGTTTGCTTAGACCCTGTTTATGACACTTCCGACGCTAATAAAGCAATAACTTTTCTTTTATCTAAAGTTAGCTCTATAATTGAATCCAATACTAAAACCGTAGTTGTCCCTAATCGCAAACGTATCAAAAAGCCTTGGCTGACTACAGGGCTGTTGAAATGTATGAAAAATAGGGATAAATTGTATATATAAAATTTAAGAAACACCCAGATCATGAGATTAATAAAATCGCCTATTTAAGATATACAAAATTTTGCAACCGGCTACTAAAAAAGTTAAAGCGCGACTACGAAAATGAATTATTAGATAATGCAGCTATAACTAATAATAAAACCTTATGGGACACTATAATAAAGGTAACGCACTATGACAAAAAGTCTTACTCAGCCACGGACCAATTACTATCTTCTGACCCAATCTCCTCAGTTAATAATATAAATAGCTATTTTGCAACAATCGGCAAAAACTTAGCAGAGAAAGTTCAAAGCAGCAATCTACCCAAGGCATCCTACTTGGACTCCCACCCTTTTTCTTTCGCAATGTCTCCGACATCCGAAGCTGAGGTTCGCGAATACATAATGAGCTTAAGGAAGGTGAATACAACTGGACGGGATAATATATCTGGAGCATTTTTAAAACGCTATCATCACATCTTAGTGCCACCCCTAACGTATATATTTAACCTTATGTTTACCAGCGGAGTTTTTCCAAAGGAGTTGAAACGTGCGGAGGTGATACCGATCTATAAGAGTGGTGACAGAGCTTGCATCAATAATTACAGACCTATTTCTATTTTATCAACCGTGTCTAAATTAGTGGAAAAGCTTTTAAACAAAAGATTAATTGACTACCTTGAATACAAGAAACTTCTATCCAAGTCCCAATTTGGTTTTAGGGCTGGAACCTCAACAAATGATGCTGTTCATGAGTTAACGGATCACATTGTTGACAAATTGGATAAGAAGAAAAAAGTGATTGCGATATTGTTAGACCTAGCAAAAGCTTTCGACACTGTATCTGTACCACTCTTACTAGAGAAGCTGGAAAAATTGGGAGTCCGTGGAACACAACACCAATTATTTACAAGTTATCTTACAGATAGATGCCAAAGAGTAAGAATCGGTAAATTTACTAGCGATTACCTAGTGTGATTTTGGTGTACCGCAGGGTAGCGTTCTGGGCCCCACCAAAGCTGATAAACGCCAAAATTGTGACCTTCGCTGATGACACAGCATTGGTTTTTCATGGAGACACTTGGGAAGCTACCTATGTCTCCGCACAAAATGGTTTCAACGCAGTATCTATGTGGCTTAGGTGCAATGGACTAACACTTAATGTAGATAAAACCAAATATAAAAAAAATAAAATAAAAAAATATCCCAGCGGAAGCGCTCGTGGCCCCGCGGTCTCAGTGAAGACGTGAAACGATCACTGAGTTACGCAACTTTCACTATGGCTGGTACTCGGATGGGTGACCACTTTGTGGCATTTACATTTGCGAGCGTTTCCGTGCTTCGGAAGGCACGTTAAGCCGTTGGTCCCGGTTGCCAGAAAATGGCATTCGTTAAGCCTGGTTGAAAGCCTTATGGGCGGCTTAAAAATTTCAACAGCAGGTAGCCACAACCTGCGTTTGTCTATTTCAACACGGCAATGGGCTCACCACCTATTACGTGGGACAGGAATCCACACGGTGAAAAGTGGGCATATAATATGCCTCTGCCACCCCTTCGGCGATAAGGCGTGATGGATATTTATTTTATTTTTATTTATAGATGGGATACTAAACTACTTCAATATTAAAGCCCATTCCTGTTTATCATACCAACCCTGTACTTGTAATGTTTTAGAGAGAGCCTCTCATATAAAGTATCTAGGCGTCATGATCGATAGTACTCTGAACTTCAATCACCACTTAGAAACACTTTCATCTAGGACTCGCGAACTCATTTGCATCTTTAAAAATCTAAGACATTGCGCTAACAGAAAGATTATAAGAATGGTTTATATGTCCCTATGTCAACCTATATTATCATACTGTATTACAGTATGGGGAGGTACGTGCAAATCCAGTTTAATTAAAGTGGAAAGAGCTCAGAGGGCTGTCCTAAAGGTTAGCTTCTTCTTGCCTTTTCTATACCCTACTAGGGATCTCTACCAAGTCTCGGATGTCCTAACGGTGCGCCAAATATATATACTAAACACTGTTCTAAAACAGCACTCACTACTCCCGTATAACTCGTCAAATCTTGTTTTACATAAACGCAGAAAGCACAAGGTCTGTCAAAATGAAAATCGGTGGTCGACGGCATTTTCGGGAAGGTTCTTTGGCTTTTTAGGAGTGTACTTATACAATAAAGTAAATGATAACCTGTATATTTACCAGCTTACAAAATATAAATGTAAAACCATTGTTTCTCGTTGGCTTAAGTCCCTTAGCTATGACCAAACTGAAAATCTGCTTCATGTTCCCTCATAGACAAATGCTATCCCTCAGCAGTCCCGCACGCATGCACGCATGCTCACTAACACACACACACACACACACACACACAATCACACACATATATACACGGTTACTGACTCCCCTCACATTCAAACCATTAATAAATGCACTACACGGTTATCACAGTATCTATGCCCAGAGTTAGGAGAGGCTGGTAATCTGTCACACAGGTATCCTTTACCTACTACAGATACCAGTCTCTTACACAGAATTTAATCTAATAAAAGTGTAACCGTAACAATTACATTATAGATCTTAAGCTAGATCTATAATGTAATTGTTACTGTGTGAGAGAGGAAAATAAACGTTATTATTATTATTATAAACGCATAATGGTTTTATTGGCATAACATTAACTTACTCTAATTTTTTTATCATAATTTTAATCAGCAAAATGTAAAGGGTATAATTGTTATACGCCTAGAGATAATTTATCATAAAATACAAAACGCATAATGGAGGTATGGATAACCGTTTAAATCATAAATGAATAATAATTTGACTAAGAATATTTAAGAAATGATAAGACACCATTGTAAAGAATATCTCACTCAAGTTCTATTCAATCTCCAAGTTTTTAAGCTGTAACATATAAAACGATATTTTATGTGTTATTTTTTTGGACTAGTCTTGAGCAAAGTCTTAAATAGGTACGACGACGAGCGAAGCGAGGAGGAGTGTTAGGTCACTTGTGACCAAACGCCAGAATAGAATCGCTCGTATTAATCTACCTACTTTCTTTTTGTATTTTATATATATATTCTATATATAAGTGTTGAAATTTTGAACTTTAATATATTGACTATCGACATTTTTAATCAGTGGGCATTTCAATCTTATACAGTTCAAGCTTAGATATAAAAATAAAAAATATGTACTCGTTAACATTATGGTATTCTATATGTATGGCTTGTAATCTTTATGCGAGAGTGAGTGATATGCCAATAAATGTTATGATTAGTAATCGTTATTGTAAAAAAAATATGCGTAATCATTTTATGCTGGTATAACATTATTATAAAAAGTTATGGGAAAATAAAGTTTGCCTAAAAAATGCGAAAAAAAAATTATTCTGTTTGAACGTTATGCGAAACGAAGAGTATGCCAAAAAACGTTATGCAGTTTTAAGTTATGCCTATAAAATTTATGCAACCCAATACGGACCCCTTATAAAGCTATACATTATTCCTATCCTTAAAACATCATATTCCTAACTAATTATGAAGACAACTTCATGACTATGAACATAAAGTTAAACGATAAAACTGTTTAATTAGCCTGTTCCGCTACTTTGAGATCTTCTTTATAGGCCACAGAAACTTTACGAAGCACCCGTGTCCGGTAAGCATCTTGTCTCTCAACTCGGTAAGCTCAAACTTCGTATGGAAATTCTTTTTAAAATGTAGGTTTCCGCTAAGAAGGGATTTTGCGAAATTCTACCCCTAGGGAAGTAAATAAGCGATAAACGGTTGTATGGAAGTTCGTCATTTTCAAAGTTAGAAACATGAAATTACGTACACCTGTTTCTGGTTACAAATAAATGGGCACGAGTATCGCGGTTTCGAAAAATTTTAACCATAAGGGAGTAAACAAGGTTTGAAAGTTTATATGGGAAATTCGTCATTTTCAAACATAGCAACACCAAATTTCTTATACCTGCTTCTGTATAACAATAAAAAAATTACTTTAAAAATTACGTGAAAAGGAATTTTGATAAATTCTACCCTTGAGGGGGTAAAATAGTAGTTATAATAACTGACTTATTGATCACGAAACCTATAAACTAACAAAGCTACGAAGCCCAAACTGCGCATGGGGGTTCCTTTAAAAACGTAGGTGTCCCCTAAGAATGGATTTTTGAAATTCTACCTCTAAGGAAGTAAATAAGCTAAAGACGGTTGTATGGAAATTCGTCATTTTCAAAGTTAGAAACATGAATTTACGTACACCTGTTTTCGGTGACAAATAAATGGGCACGTGTATCGGGGTTTCGAAAAATTTTACCTATAAGGAGGTAGAAGAGGGTTTGTACTATCTGACTCATTGATCATGAAATCTATGAAGCTAACGGAGCTATGAAGCCCAAACTTCGCATGGGGGTTGTTATTAACACGTAGGTGCCCCCAATGAAAGGGTTTCGTGAAATTCTACCCCTAAGGACGTAAATAAGGGATAAACGGATGTATGAAAGATTGTCATTTTCAAAGTTAGTAACATGAATTTACATACACCTGTTTTAGAAGAATCTCATAAGACTAAAAGAAAGCTCCTGTATTACCAGCGAGTTCGGCGTCCCCACGGGAACCTACTATGCGGGTAAACCACGCAAAGCATTAGCATTATACATAGAAACCTGAAATTTGGTAAATGTTTACTTTACGTCTTTGGAAAATAAAATAAATGGTATTCCCGATATTTCCACGGGAATGGGAAGTCCGCGGGTGAAACCACACACGGCCTAAACTATCAAAAATTTGTACATACCTGAAATTTAATGAGAGTACTCATTAGATCTACCTTGAATCAACACTAAGAAAAGAATACACGGTATTCCCACGGGAATGAAACTACGTGGGTAAAACCATACACAGCCTGATATTTGGTGAACGTATTTTTACGTACGTACGTTAGATGAGCACAAAGAAAGGAATTCCCGGTATTTCCAGAGGAATTTAATCCTATTAATATTATAAATGTACAAGTTTGTGAAGTTTTATATTATTAGGTAGTTTGTTATTTAATCACATTTAGATGAAAATCGACATGTAACATTTCCTGAATTAATACATAGGATTCATAATTTTTATCCGGGAAAACACCTTTTTCCCGCAAAAATACTTTTTGTCCACTAACTAAACTTCACGTCAGCGAAGCCGCGGGCATCAAGTATTGGAGACATTTGAAAATTATTTTTGTAGCACTTTCTATACTGAATCAAATTTGGCATGATTTAGGTTTAAATACTGATATTCTGCGCGGTTTCTTTGCGAGAGAGGATGAAATGTGTGTAAAATGTATATTCTGTTTCCGCAGTTTCGCCCGCGTGTATATTATTCAGTTTTAACTCATCAATAAGTATTCCGATTCAGTGCTTTGTTGTTAGAAGGGGATACTTCACAAGTTGTTTCCTAAGAACAGTCTACGCGCCACCATCCTTAACTAATCTCTCTTTGTCTTTTTCTCTTATATGGCGCAAACGAAGTTGCGCGGGTCAGCTAGTATAGAATATCAGCTAATACAGAATAAAACGAGCGATTCTATTCAGGCGCAGCGCCGGCCGCTGCCGCAGCCCGCTCGCTTCGCTCGCTCGGCGCGCGTTGTGGTTACAAGTGACCTAACACTCCACCTCGCTTCGCTCGTCGTCGTACCTATTTACAACTTTGCTCAAACCTAGTCTAAAAAAATAACACTTAAAATATCGTTTTATATGATACAGCTTAAAAACTTGGCTATGAGTGATATGATTATTTACAATGGTGTGTTATCATTTCTTAAATATTCTAAGTCAAATTATTATTCATTTATTATTTAAACGGTTATCCATACCTCCATTATGCGTTTTGTATTTTATGATAAACTAGCTGTCCCGCCCGGCTTCGCCCGTGACATACTTTGAACCCCGTGGTACCCATTTAATCTCGTTGTTTGTTAATTTCACATTCACAATAATGTATGAACATTTTCCAAATTCATTGATTAGTTACTTCACCGCTCTCCAGTACCTACCTACGCCAGCACGGGCCGGTCGAATTATGGTTACACGAAATTAATGTCTTTGCGCTTTATTTTGAATCTGTGATAACTCGTAAGATATTCATTTAATTTGCAAGGTGTTAAGGGTAAAAATAATCTTCATGAAATGCTGAAGCCAACTAACGTAGTAAAAATGATAAGGATTAATAGCATATTTGTGTGAATAGCCTTCAAAAAACCGCTTTATTATTGATGGTTTTTTAAAGTATAAAAATTGATATTTTAATCATTAAGTAGATACTCGTATTATTTATTCATTTTGTAGGTCTAGAAGCCTGAGGTGAAGGATGAGATATTAAACTTGGGAATTTAAACTTTTCGATTAATTAAATAGCAATATTTTAATCGACACTTATTCTTGTTCAGTTTTTACAGCACTTAATATTTTGATAAATTAATTCTAAACTTACTAAAAATAACTAAGAAACAAAGACCTAACATGCGTCATAAAATTTCTCCGCATCGCAGTCCTCACGTGGTAGCGTTCCCAGAAGACTGGCAGCATTGCCACGTTGAATGGCCTTTGTGCGAAAAAGAAACCAGCCCTCTGGTCACGAGTAGTGTCAAATAGGCGCTTTACAATCTCTTGAAATAGATTATGAGCACTTGTACCCCAGGACCCTAACGTCTCGACCCCAAACGGCTCAAAAACGTAATCACTTACGAGTTGCAAATATTTTTGCCGTTTAAGGGTCTCCGCAGAAGCAGCGGCGGCACCGGCACAACCAGCAGTACCTGGAAGATGAGTAGGAGCAAGAGTGTCGACACACGTAGCGTCCCACGCCAAACACCTACCCATCCTCCACGGCATTAACGACATACCGTCCGGTCTCTTGCCGTCGTCGCGCGCCAAACCATTCGGTTCAAGTTTAGCTGGCACACCGCCGGCGACAAGAGCACGTCGGATTAAGTCGTTAAGGCTCGCGTGCCGTGGTAATCGCCCAGCACTTCTGCAGCAAGACAAGCCATGATGTCCAAGGCGATCGACGACTACTCCACAATGGCACTGGTGCGGAGAAACACATGGCGCACCCAAACGAAGGCAGGAAGCAATGCGAAAGGTAGTATCGTCTAACATGACAAAGGCATATAATAGAGTTCAGTTTAGTATCTTGCTGGACAAATTGTACAACATAGGAATACATGGAAATGCACATAAATGGTTCACTTCATATCTAAAAAACAGAGAGCAATATGTGGAAATGGAACATTACGACCGCAGACGTAACGAAATTACTTGTATTAGATCCGAGGGACAAATTTTGAACGCGTCAATACCTCAAGGAAGCGTTATAGGACGTCTGCTCTTCCTAATTTACATAAATGACCTACCAAAACTTATAAACGAAAAGTGTATATTGTTTGCAGATGATATATCTCTGCTTATCTCGTGCCAAAACGGAATTGGCTTAAATCAACGACTTCAAAGTCTTTTTGACGAAATATCCGAGTGGATGAATGCACACAACCTCTTAATAAATTACGAAAAAACTAAGTTAATGACCTTTTACCCACACCAAAAAACTCAACTAAAAATAGACTTCTCCACAAATAACATAAATATAGAAAATGTAACTGAATTCACACTATTAGGAATAACAATTGATAGGCACTTAACCTGGAAGGTCCACATTAACAATTTAAGATTAAAACTGTCCAGATTCGTCTATGCTCTCCGAGAGATCAAGAAAACCACTGATTTGCAAACAGCTTTAACCCTCTATTATGCCTACGCTCATGCCTGGCTCAGCTATGGTATAATTATGTGGGGAAATAGTCCCGACGCTCCCTCAGTTTTCATCTTACAGAAAAAACTTATTCGGATTCTTATAAATATAAACCAAGAAGTTAGTTGCAAACCGTACTTTAAGAGGCTAAAAATACTTACCTTACCGTCCATCTATATCCTGGAGATCTGTAAATTCGTGCGAAACAATATAAACTTCTTTGTAAAACGCGGTGACAGACATACAGATAGACTGGTTAGGCACGAGAACCGCCTGATGTTACCTACTTCTCGCATGACCTTACACTCCAACAGCCCACACGTTATGTCCATAAAAATATTTAACCAACTTCCAGAATCTATAAAAACGGAAGCCAGTACTAAATTATTCTTAAATAAAATAAAAAACATGCTCATTGAAAAAGTATATTTTGATATTACCGAATACTTAAATGATAAAGAAATAAATCAATACTTCTTAGAAATTCAATAATAATAATAAATTCAATAATAATCATAAATACAATAATAATAATAAATTCAATAATAATCATAAATTCAATAATATAATTAATAATTTTAATAATTATAATAAATTTCATGGATTTAATAATAAAAATTCAATACTTAATAATAATAAATAAATAATAACGACTTTTTTTATGTGGATTGTCAATAAATAGAAACTGTGAACTACTAACCAAAGAAATAAATAAAATATTATCAAGTACCGAATACATGAAATAATTTACAAAAATAAGTAAATCGTATTGTCTTGTATTATTAATTATATCTTTTACATATACGATGCTTCCTCCTCTCTTCTACGTTGCCGTGCCCGACAGGGTCCATAATGTACCTAATTATATATTTTATAACAACCGTAATCACCTTATGGAGCGCAATAAATGAATATGAATATGTTAGACGAAGGAAGAGCTTTTAGCCACAGACCCGATTCCCACGTGCCCACTGCCAGTAAACGGGCTCAGTCAGCAGCTGTCGTACTGGAGCTTAATAAATTAAAAATGGATATACGAGTAGTATGTTATTCTTATGAGATAGACATATATCGTCGCGGACTTTTTTGTAGACCTACATTAGATTCACAATTGCACCATACATTATTTTGTTATATCTCAAAGGGTTTAGGCAGCGTTTTTGTGAAAAGCTCCCAGACGGCTTATTTTTTCCGACATCCCCAACAAATATCGTTATAGTTTGGTCAGTGTATAAAAAAACTTAACAAATTATACATAAGAACCTTCTATAAGAATCACACTAACTATTAAAAAAACCGCATTGTAATTCGTTTCGTATTTTTAAAGATCTAAGCATACATAGGGACAGACAGCGAAAAGCGACTTTGTTTTATAATATGTAGTGACATATTATATTATCTGTGGTAGTGATGATGATTATCTTTAGGCGTATAACAATTACATTTATGCTAATTAAAATTATGATAAAAAATTAGAGTAAGTTAATGTTATGCCAATAAAACCATTATGCGTTTCTAACACTCTGCTTATCATAATTTATGCGAGAAAACTTTATGCTGAAACTGTTATGCCAAACTACATTTTGCTGAAAAAAATTATGCAATCGAAAGGGCACCCCTTTAGCATCCGGTGGCTGCCATGTTGACTCTTCAGTGACTCATGGATTCTATTAGTATGAAAAATCGGTGCTGACAAATTAGTTTCGAACGTTATGTTAGTTATACATACATCACGCGAGCGTAGCCGCGGGCAAAAGCTAGTCTATTGTATTATTGGTTATTTGGGTTTAAAAGTTGCTTCCAAACCCCACTACACGCTTCTAATTCTATTGTTAACTAGGTGACCCCCCGGCTTCACTCGTGACATACTTTGAATTCCTGTCGCACCTTATTAATCCCGTTGCTTATAAATTCTACAAACATGCTAAAAAAATTCCCAGATTTGTCAACATTTAGGATTACTGCTCCGCTCTACAGAGTAGTAGCGTGATGATATATAGCCTATAGCCTTCCTCGATATTTCTGAGATTAGCGCGTTCAACCAAACAAACTCTTTGGCTTTATAATATTAGTATAGATATAATTGAGTTTAAAAAAAACTGGGAACACACTAACCTGCTGAATGAGCAGCACAAAGAGGTGTTACCTCCGAATCAAGTGACTAGTGCCACCGAACATTCCTGCAGATGTTCAGACTGCTCTTCGTAGCATTGAATTCCTATCGACGCCTGCAAGGCGATGCAGTGGCGGATGCAGAAAAAGCTCAAGGAGGGGGCGCTAACGATATCTTGAGCTACTTTTACAAAAATAATAAGTCACTTCTAAAGTTTAAGAAAAGTTTTATTTAAACTGATTATAATATATACAAATTAATGCAATTTTCTAAAAAGTATACAAAAGTAACAATTGTGACTCTTTCTAAGATGATAAATTCTATGCGCCTATTCTTCCTAGCAAATTGGTTTATAACATCGTCAATTGGACAATCAATGTCTGGGTGAGTGTTCAACAGAGCTAAGCCATTAAGTCGATCCTCCTTCAATGTCGACCTCAGCCATATCTTAGTACGCCGCAATGTTGAAAAACTTCTTTCTACTGTAGCAATAGACACAGGTAGACAAGCAAATATTTTGTACAACGTGTGTAAAGTAGGATAATCCGATCTAGGACAAACAGACAACGCTTGCATAATAGAATCACGATCATTAAGGGCGTTTATGCTTGTTTGCTTGTATTGAAGAATCTCGGCCATCATTCTCTTTTTAATCACAAAGGGTGATTCTTCTTTAAAAAACGGTAATTCAGTTAAGCACTGATTCAATTTATGTTCCAGATCATTACCGTCATATTTCAATAGTTGTGAGGGCAAAAGTATGTTGAATTTTAAATGATAAAGATTTTCTACAGCAAAACGTTCTCTCATGTCTGTCGTAACGTGGTCAAGTGCAGTTATTTTCCAATACGTAATAGCATCATTATGCTCACAGTTTTCCCTGTGTCTTTGTGTGCCTGTAACACGAGGAACGCTCATCTCCACGTCTAAATCGTCCATTACTGCTTTCGCCTCTTCAACAACGCGCGCAAAGTGGCTATCAGCATTAGCTCTCATGCCGTCATACACCTTGACTGTCGATTCTAATTTTGCTTTTGCCATTGCGACGTCCAAGCTAGGGTCTTGTAAAATTTTGCTGACTGGATATGTTATGCTCATAATATCACTTATTGTAAACAGCGTAATAATAAACTCGCAATTAGTGAGAGCTCGAAGGAGAATATTGGCTTTAACAGCCGTTGTTCTATCCCTCCAACACTGTATTTCTTTCAGAACTTTGCAAACTGTTGTAAAATCAGCTGCGAATTGAATAACAGCATCATGTCGCTCTACCCATCGCGTTCGACACTGTGACTGCAGCGAGTGTTTTAGGTGACTCTTCAATGTTGCAAACCGCTTGCTAGACGCTGTAAAAAACGATACTACTTCTTCAATTGTACCAAGTAAGTTTCTCACACTTGTAACTTTGCAACTGCGAGAGACAGCGAGATTGAGTTGATGACTTCGACACGGTGCTACCTGCGCGTTGATAGCTTTCTTTTTTATTGTAGCCACAGCTCCTTTTAATTCTGACATATTAACTGAGCAACCATCACAACCTATACCCACACAGTTCTCCAATGACAGAGAAAGGTTTTCCATTCTCCTTAGAATCGTAGTACCCAATACTTCACCAGTAATGCTAGGCTCTTGACTCTCTTGAGGTTCATTGTCAATGTTTCCACTACAATCATTGTCTTTATGAATGTCAACGAAACCCAAAAATCTTTCGTGTAATTTGCCGTTACCGTCAACATATCTTACAGCTAAACTCAGTTGGGCGATGTGCGCTATGTCTGTAGTCTCATCGAAGATGATGCTGTAATAACGAGAATCTTTGATTTCCTGCAGTATTCTCGATAGCAACACTGTCTCACAGCATGAAATAAGTTCGTTACACGTTGTTTTACTTATGTAAGTCGCGTTCGCTTTAGTGGTCTCAAGGTGATGTTTTAGTTGCAAGTCTCCAGCGTCAATTCTAAATCTTAGAAGAGCCCTAAAGTTTCCCTCGTTACTCACTATATTTTCATTATCATTTTCATTTTCTAATAGATTCCCATCATCTCTATGCCCCCGCAGAGGAATATTTTGTTTTCCGTGAAAGATGATTGTTTTTATTATAGGTACGAGACGGTCCCTGTTTTCTCTAATGCTTTCTATTCTCTGTTTTGACAACTGATTTATGACCTCAACTTCGCGGTTTTCTCGTGTCGCCAAAAATAATTTTGCATTTGTTGACGCTTCAATATGGTACTTGAGCTGAGAGTGGGTCTCAAGGTCACCGTCTTTACCAGTAAGTTTGGCAAACTTTGTTAGTGGTTTAGTCACAAGTTTATTAGCGATAATTGATTTCTTTCCTCCAACCATTTTATTATTCACAAAAATTGAACAGTTAACACAAAAAAGTCCCTTTTTAACTTGCGAGAACACCAGCCATGGATACTGTTCAAAGTGATTATCGTGCACTTGTCTGCGTTCAACTCGTCCCCTCTTGTTGTGCTCGGAAGTGGGAAAAATATAACCTTTTTCAGGTTTTCTTGGAGCTGTGAGAAGCTTGTATTTTAAATCATCACTAATATTTCCTGACGCTAATATATCCAAAAAATTGCCAATATCAGTGGGATTAGACGTGTCAACCGATGAAATTTGTGGAAATATTGCCGAAGTGCTGGGTTCTGCTTGTACATCTAGTGGTGATTTTGCCGCTGACTGGTGACAGGCATCTTCAGATGTTTCTACTTTTCTTTTTCTTATAATATAACGGTCCATTTTAATATATTGTTAATACGTAGTAATTGCCAATTATTTTTGAAAATATGTAGGTGCACTATAAACTAACTGAAAAATGCAACTAGTAGGTACACTTGGTACTAAAACACACACTGTCACACTCCGCGTTTTAGTAGTATCACTAAGCACAAAACTGGTAACAGGTAACAATAACAGTTGTTCACTTTTTATCACTTCCAAGTTATCGCGAGGATTGTAGCTTTCAAACTGACCTGGCAGCGACTCTGCTTCTCTTATGCATGTGGCTTCGTGCGTTCGAGAACTTTTAGCTTTCAAACTTTTAAGAAGTGTGAACAAATAAAATAGAAGAATATTTGCGACTTTCTTCGAACAAACGCAAGAAAGTAAAACGTATCGAGATCACTAGAACGGCACCGACGTTATTCACGTAGGCATGTGTTAGCTTATATGTGCCAGACAGGAACGTACAAAATACGATGATGCGGGTCGGGATAGTGCGCGAACCGAGAGCTGACTGGACACTGGCACGCACACAGTGGACGGCGCGGGCGGCACGGGACGGTGCGGGGGCCAACCAAGGGGGGGGCGCGCGCCCCCCCTATGTATCCGCCACTGAGGCGATGAGTCCTCGCGGTGTGGGCATCTTATCAAACCTTTTTAACCATGAACCGGGTCGATCACAAACCAATAAAGGTTAAGTTTCTTTAAGTCTTGAAAGCTAACTAAGGTGCAGGTGTGAGATAACTACCGCGGTATAAAGGTTATGTACACCATAAAGATCTCCGAAAGGATAATTGACTCTAGGATCCGGCACGAGTGTGCTCTCTCGGAGTATTAATATGGGTTACGCCCTGGCCATGTGACCGCGTGCATACCCTGTTTTTGCCCTATAAGGATTATAGCGGAGAAATCAGGACGAAGTATACGCCTATGCCTTATGTACCTAATTAATAAGTATTGGCTATTTTCTAATTAACGCTTGATACATTCTCACTGTGTGTGACTTGGTTATGATCTACGCCGCCTGGTTGAGCGGGCGAGATAAATAAATTCGAAGTGGACTGTATTTGTGGGGAAAGCTAAAATGAAATTGACACGCGGTTGTCGACGAAAAAGAATGGAAAACAGGAATGGGCACACTACCTTGCTGCTGCGAGATGCTGAGGTGGAGGCTGCCGGGGACGTCCCTGGACTTGGATCCCTAGTTCCATTGCACGAAAACACTATTTATCCATGGAAAACACAATTATTGCGGAAGTTGGTGCGAACGCGCGCGCGGCCATTGTAGTACTAATACAGAGCGTCTCAGTCCGTGTGTCGCTGCCTGTGAGCGATGTTTTAGATGGCGCGTAATACAGCTGTCTCGCTCCTCTTTTATGCGAGTCAAGGTAGGTGCGAAAGAGAAATGAAATAAAGGGCAGCGGGGGAGTGTCGACAACTAATTAATTAAAAACAAATGTAGATCGGCGATGCAACATAGAAAAAATAACGCGGCTACTCTTGAATCGTATACCGGCGCAACCACCGCCGAAACGAAACGGTGGGGCTAGTCCATGTCCTCAAAGTTGCACAACGAGTGGAGTGTGCTATGCTTGGAGTGTCTTTGAGGGGGTAAACTCCGAAATGAGTTTATTCATGTTAAAGTGGCAATGGGCTGGCCAAATCAAACCAATGAACGTTGTCGGTAGGACGACATCCTGCCAGGTGGACCGGCAACCGGGAAAGAGTCGCAGGAGGGACTGGAATCGGAAAGCGCAGGACCATGATTTATTTATTTACTTAGTACGATGGCAAATGATGTGTGCTCCGTTACTACCACTAGGTTGTGGGAAACGGTTGAAAAAAGCTTCTATTCTTCACTAATGTGACGTGGAGTCGTGACTCCAAACTTATGGAATTTTGTCTCTGTCAAGAGTGTATTACTGGTTTTGATTATTTACTGTTGGAGGCACAGGCAATATGAATTATTTCAAAATTAACCAAATATCCAATGGTCCCATTTTCATTTTTTGAGCGAAGTGGGCGGCAAGACATGCGGTCGGATCGTTCGCTCGGCGGTGCTGGCGTCCCCAACAAGAAAATAAAATGGTACCATTTATCACCACTAAATTTCGTGAAAAACTGTTTATAGTTTTGTCGTAAAGGCTTTGCCGCCAACACATACCTACGTGAACCTTACCTATCTCGGTCGAGCAGTTATTACCTTCAGTTCGGAAAATATAGGGGAGTCAAACAGTTCACATTGACAATTCTCCAATTTATTGGAATTTAGTAATAAATCTAAGACCGTGTACAAATAAATACATAACAAAATATACAAACATGAACTAGCACCTGATGGGATAAATACCTAAAAAATCATAAATAATAAGTTTCATAAATTAATAACCATGGAATGAATACGCAACATAAAGCATAAATGCAATCATTTGTGTTAAAGGGCGAGCCAAGCTGAATATCAAATAGATAAACGAGTTCATGAGATAAGTACAGTACGAGATAATGACAGTAAATAATACTGTGATATGGGACACTGGGGCAGTCACAGGGCGATAGCCACTGATGGAAGACGCCACAACTTATTCATTTATATCTACAACAGTGAATACTTCATTATTATCACATACTCAATGAATAGTACTTCTTGTAACAATAAGAAGAACAATCATGTAAGTTTACATTCATCTAAAACATCTATATATTAAAGCCTAATTATTTTGCAACAATCTCAAACTAATCATTATTTCACCTAAGTATCTAAATTAATTATAATACATTATTGTACTGATAATCATTTATAAATATCCATTGGCATTTAATGTTGTATTACTTTTCATTTTTAATTAATCTCTCATATAGGGGTAATCAATATCATGCAAGGGCACAAACGTTTCCTTAATGGACTGGGGAGTGGTCCACCGCATAACATAGTTGGGCCCGCCTGCTTTGTCATTGGTACCAGACATGCGGCCGCCACCAAACGGTTGCTGTCCTACCACAGATCCAGTGGATTTGTCATTGATGTAGAAATTACCAGCAGTTGCCTTTAGTTCATCTAAAGCTTTCTCAAGGAATGCTGCATCTTTAGCAAATACTGCACCAGTGAGGGCATATTTTGTTGATGGACCGACAAGTTTGAGGGTCTTTTCTAAATCCTGGTCTTCATAAACATACATAGTGAGTACAGGTCCAAAGATTTCCTCTGTCATGCACTTGTCAAGAGGATCACTTGTCTCTATGATGGTGGGCTGAACAAAGTAACCTTTGCTGTCATCAAATGTACCGCCTCCTAATATTTTATTTTTAGGGTTATTTTTAGCATTCTTGATATAAGTTGTTATTCTATTGTAGGCAGCTTTGTCAATTACCGCTCCTGAAAACACTTTGAAGTTGGTGACATCACCAAATGTTAGCTTATCCCGTGTTTCCAGTAATCCTTTTTTAATAGGCTCATACAAAGATCTGGGAATATATATTCTTGAGCAGGCAGAGCATTTCTGTCCACAATATTCAAAGGCTGAGCGAATAGTACCTGTCACAACTGAAGTTATATCAGCTGAGGGGTGTACAAAATGATAATTTTTACCTCCACATTCCCCAATAAGCCTAGGATAATTAATATATTTATTGAGATTTTTACCAACTGCATTCCACAACCAGTTGAATGTAGCTACAGAGCCAGTGAAGTTCAGACCAGCTAGGTGTGGTGAAGATGTAATTGTGTTTCCTAAAGTGGGTCCATCTGCAGGAACAAAGTTTACAACTCCATCAGGCATACCAGCTTCCCGCATTATGTTGAATATTACCCAGTTTGAAAGAAGAGCAGTATCAGAAGGTTTCCATATTACACCATTTCCCATAAGAGCAGGGGTATAAGCCAAATTCCCACCTATTGCAGTGAAGTTAAAGGGGCTGATTGCTGCAATGAATCCATCAATACCTCGGAACCTCAACGAATTTCTAGTCACAGATGGATTTTCAGAGATAGGTTGGTACTTAGCATTTTCTTTTAGAAAGTATGCATTGAATCTAAAGAAATCTATCAATTCTGCAGAAGAATCAATTTCAGCTTGTATAACAGTTTTGGACTGCCCCAGCATAGTGGCTGCATTAAGCTTCTGTCGGTAAGGTCCTGCCATTAAACCTACAGCTCTATCCCAGATGCGGAGTCGCTCCTCCAATGGTGTGCGATCCCAACGCTGCTGTGCATCTACAGACACTTTTATAGCTTTCTGAATAGTTTTCTCACTTGCATAGTAAAATTTAGCTATTTTTTTTGAATGATCATGAGGCATCACTTGATATCGCGGCTCTCCCTCCTCGATTGCTTTGCCACCGATGACGATAGGCACGTTCTCAGTGACAGCCGCCACATTCTTCAGCTCCTGGATAAGCGCGGCACGTTCAGCACTGTCTTTACGGTATTCGAGGATCGGCTCGTTCTCAACACCGAAGTCCTGCAAGCACGGCAGCTTCACAACACTGGATAGTGAACGCTCGAGCACTCGCCCTCCCTGAACAGTCAACGTACGTAGATTCAACATTTTTATTCTCTATACGAGCGAACTACTTTATTAGCAATTACTAGTCGTCATATACTTTTTTTAGATTGGTTTGCACTTTCGTTTATTTTAATTTTATTTTTCTGTACTGTCACTCTCGTTACGTAAACCTTAACGTTCACAAATGCACCGACGGAAACTAAAAGCGCACCATACGCTAACTACAACACGCGGCGCTGTAATTTTGTTTTTTAGAGGCTGTCCTTCACTACCGAGTTCATTATAATCTTACAGCATGCTATGAAAGAAATACCACTGAAACAAAATATTGATTAGCTTATTTTGATCAGCTCTTTTTGTGCCAAGTGCTGATTTTTTTTTGTAGTGTTCGCCCATATTGGGCAGGCAAAGGAAACTTTGTCCATACAGCCTAGTCTTCGGTATTTATAATTTCTTAGTATACAGTCATGTCCAGTCTTTGTCGATGTCGAGTCCTCAGTCCTAGGTCTTTGTCCTTGCCCTCAGTATAATGGTAATTTTTATACTGAGGTTTTCAGTGGACTTTTCGCGTCAAGAGAGAAAATAGCATTTCACTGTATATATATCATTGTCTATTACTATAGCACGTTAACACAACTTTTATGTCCAAGAAACAACCACTCCCACACATAAAACAAGATAAATGCACTAGTTTTAGAAAATAATATACAGCAAGCGTCTGCACTTGTCACTCTCCCGCCAAAACTCCGCCAAGTGCTGAGTTCACTTTGTCACTGTCAACTTGACATGCCAAATTTATAAGTGATTTTATTTGTCTTGGGCAGGCTTGCAAGGAAACTCAGTCCATACAGCCCTGTCTTTAGTAATCTACTTCTTTTTTTTTGTTGATGTCAGGTCCAGTCCTAAGCCCTTGCCCCAGTAAAACAATAGAACATTTACTGAGGCTTTCTATTATTTTCCTATACCTCGCACGTTTTGTATCCTCCACGTTGTTATATCAAGCCCTGATATTTTAGATTGAAATCTCCTAAAAAATTCTTCTCCATCTATCAGATTGGATTTTCACTTCTGTCTGATGCCACACTTACATCACAGAATAATCATCTCCGCAACATTTAACATCTGCTTGTGTCGTTTAAGCACCGGCCGTTTATGTATTCAATATGATTATCTACCTCTTCAGCCTAACGGGAATATTGGAATCAATGTAACATAAAAAATAGGTAGATTACCAATCTGCTGGAAGCGAAAAAGTAGGCTTGAATCGCGAAGCCTGGCAATGGCGATCCGTCCTTTCTGATTACCTCGTCAGGTGCGTATACCTAAAGCGTGAAGAAAGTTTAGTTAGTTAAAAAAAATGGTTGCAGCATGTGCATCTTCTTTGACTTTCGTGCTGAGGTCTCTATATCGAATCCTGGGTCAGAAGAAATATGTGTAAATCACAAATGTTTGTTTCTAAAATAATTATATAGAAATATATAATTATCAGTTGAAAAAAAATCCCATAGCATAAGGTTTTATTAGCTTAATTTGGGCTAGACCAGGCTAGACAAGGTGTGTCCCATCCAATATACCAATAATATTTATTTACATAATTATAAAGCTTCCTTTTTGGCGGATTTTCTAGGTGCTAAGTAATTATTGTTGTTGTTCGGAACAATATACTCGTATTATTATTATTATCAGACAGGCAGATAAAGCTTGTATTCTGCTAGAACCCACTACTTGCAAAAAAAAACTAATAAATTCAAAACTTACTTCTCAATAACCTTGTTCCTTCGTAGTGTAATGGAATAAAGTAGTGTAGTTTAGCGACCATACCAGCCACTCACTCGTACTCGCCCCGAATGTATAGGTACACAATAAAAGCTTTCTCATTGAGCGAAGTCAACAGCGCGGCGTGGCTGGGATAATAACTGCGGACAGACGTCGCCTTAAAAGCCCTAACACACGACCGGATTTGATCCGACCAGACAGCTGATTTGATTGGCCGCCCGACCAAATCTTACCGTCTGTAGAGCAGTCCGGCGGACATAATTATTATTAATTGAGTCCGCCTCGATCCGCATCGGATATGATCAATGTTGTCGTTTTAGCTACTTTGTCGTAAATTTCCCCAGATTTAATTTAATTTTTCTCCAAATAGACACTTTTTCATAATTTTTTTCCTAATGTTGCCATCTTAATTAGTTTGTCAAAAATGTCCCCAGTACCGATTTTACCTTTCCCCAAAAAATTACTTATTCATACATTTTTTGCCAGAAAGAAAAAAGAGCTACGTTAATACATAACGTAGTGTTTATTTACTCTATGAAGAGGAATACTATGCATACCAGTTATCTACATAGACAAGTAAAATTGAAATGTGTGTGTGTGTAATTTCAAATTTGCAGCTTTTCACTAAATGCATATAAAATAATATACTTTATTAGAAACTGTTCATTTCCATAAAAGTTCCTTAAAAAAATAATTTTACCCTAGAATAGGGAAAAAGCCCCTAATCTGAACATCCTGTATGGTCGTCTGGTCGTACGGTGCGGTCTGATCCGGTCGTCTGTTGCGACAATAGATTTGGTCGGCAGACTCGGCGGATCAAATCTGTCGAGGTACGGCAGACCAAATCCGTTCGTGTGTTAGCTCTTTATCACACGACCGGATTTGATCCGACCAGACCGCGGATTTGATTTGCCGCCCGACCAAATCTTACCGTCTGTAAAGCAGTCCGGCGGACATAATTATTATTAATTGAGTCCGCCTCGATCCGCATCGGATATGATCAATGTTGTCGTCCTAGCTCTTCTTCTCTTTGTCGTAAATTTCCCCAGATTAAATTTAATTTTTCTCTAAATAGACACTTTTTTATAATTTTTTCCCAATGTTGCCATCTTAGTTAGTTTGTCAAAAATGTCCCCAGTACCGATTTTACCTTTTCCCAAAAAAATATTTTTTCATACATTTTTTGCCAGAAGGAAAAAAGAGCTACGTTAATACATAACGTAGTGTTTATTTACTCTATGTAGAGGAATACTATGCATACCAGTTATATACATAGATAAGTATAATCAAACACCTGACTGTGAAAAATCCCTGCCATGTTCTTCCTTGTCTATAACATCCCGGGACGAGTCAACTTCTCCAATGGTTGACTCTGTGGGCAGATGTGACAATATTATAAACACAAATAACACTTGCTGTAATAGCCCTGTAACAAAAATTATACAACCTTTAAACGTTGGAAAGACTGTTGTTTATTGTGATGAAATAGGCAAAAGTTTAGGTTATCACTTAGTTCAACATCTGGGTAATTCGGTCATAACCCTTTCATTTCCTGGGGCATCCTACTCTCAAATAATTAATAAGATATTAACCAGTACACATTGCCCACAAACAACAATAGTGATACTTATTGGCAGAAGAGATAATGTAAACACTAAAACTATCATTAATTTTTACGAACAGTTATCAAACTTGCAAGTTAAACAGGTTATACTGTCAACACTGCCATATAGCAAATCTTTTACACAAATTGAAAACAACATTAGATACAATATGAATAGAAAATTACATATCTTGACCACATATTGTAGGAATATAGAATTATTTGACTGTAATCTTTTATTACAGAATAATTACTTTTTGACATTAGATAGTTATTTACTATCAAATTTTTTACGACGTCAGATAGCTGTTTTGTTATCAAATTTTTTATTGAATAAAGCCAAATTATTGGCTTATAAACCAGCTCCTTTTGAGCTTAGTAATAATGACTTATTAACTTGGGATATTATCTCAAAAAACTAGTTTGTAAGACAACAGGTAAAAAATCTGGCCATGGTTACTGGTCTTTTGAGCCCATTCGGTCTACTTTTTTTAAAGACACTGATAATAATATTGGTTGTAATAATTTTGAGTATATTAACAATACTTCTAGTATTTTAAACTTAGTTCACCAAAATATTGAAGGCATATCTGAAAAACTACTACAAATAGAACTTTATATAAAGGAACACAATGTTCACATTTTTTGTATTACAGAACATTGGTTAAAAAGTCATGAACTATTGTTCAACAATGAATTTTATTCACTTAGCAGTGCGTTCTCTAGAAAGAAAGCCATTCGTGGGGGCTCTCTTATATTTGTATCTAATAATTTAAAATGTAAAGAACGTAAAGATATTGTGGCCCTTTCTATTGAGCGTACTGCTGAATTTTCCTGTGTTGAGCTTGAGCAACTCATTGTCCTCTGTGTCTACAGTCCTCCAAAAAGGGATTATAATTTATTAGAAACTGTAATGGAAAATGTATTGAAGCGTTTGTTTACTAGTAGAAAACATGTTGTGGTGTGTGGGGATTTTAATGTTGACATACTTGTGCAGTCTTCGAAATGTATCAGATTTATAAATTTGTTTAAGTCTTTTGGCTTACAAAATTTATTTTGTGAGCCTACTAGAATCACCTCACATTCTAGAAAATGTATAGATAATATATTCTGCAACTGTGCAACAACAACAAGGGAGATACTAAGTAACTTTCCATCAGATCATCTTGGTCAAAAAGCAGCGTTTCCTATTAATGTCACTTCCAAAGGAAATAAAATTGTATGTAGGCCAATGAGTGCATATCGACTTAAACAATTTAATGTTAATGTTTCAGCAAAAGTCACTAATATTGATTTTAATCAGGAAGATCCAAACGGCTTATATAACTCCTTATTTAATACAATTAAAGCTGAGTACAACAATATATTTAAATCAAAAACATTTTATAAAAACAAAAACCTGCAATTTTGTGAGTGGACAACTACAGGTATTTACAAAAGTAGGGCTAAGTTGTACGAACTATATGGTATGAAGCAATTTAATTTTGATCCTGCTTTTATTCAATATGTAAAAAAATATTCCAAGACCTTCAAAAAGACCTGTGCTGCTGCCAAGTCGTTACATATCAGTAATAAGATTAAAGATTCAAAAAATAAGGTAAAAATGACTTGGAATGTAATCAATACTGAAACCGGTCGATTACTACCCCGTGATAATAACTTTGAGTTAATTATAAATAACAAGTTGATTAATAATAAATTAGATGTAGCACAAACTTTTAACAACTATTTTATAGACATACCCGCGAAAACAACTAGCTCCTTAAATTCTTGTCCATTCAAAGCTCAACGCATACTTGGGGGCAGCGTAGATCAGTGCAATGTCTTATTTAGCTTTAAATGTGTTAACCCCAACGATATCATTAAAGTATTCAAGTCGCTTAACTCAAAAAAGACAGCTGACTTGTGGGGTATTTCTGTGAAATTGATACAGTCTATTATTGTTAATTTATCTCCACATCTAGCTGAAATATTTAATAAATGTATCGATAAAGCAGTGTTTTCGGATTTAATGAAACACAGTAAGGTAATACCTCTATTTAAGTCTGGATCCAAAACCGACTCTGGTAATTTCAGACCTATTTCAATATTACCTGCCATTAGCAAACTTTTTGAAAAAATTATATTGCAACAACTACAAGCTCATTTTAATTCAAATATGCTACTACATAAAGAGCAGTATGGGTTCACAAGGGGTCGTTCTACCATTCATGCAGGTGTGACACTTCTGAATCATATATATGACGCCTGGGAGAATAGACAAGATGCTATTGGTGTATTCTGCGATCTCTCCAAAGCATTTGATTGCGTTGAACATAAAACACTATTGCGAAAACTCTTTTATTATGGTATCAAAGACTCTGCACTGGATCTTGTTGCCTCCTACTTAAATGATCGGATACAACATGTTGATGTTAATGAAATTCGCTCCTCTGGAGCATCTGTAGCTATGGGCGTACCGCAGGGATCAATTCTAGGTCCGTTTCTATTTTTAATTTATATTAACGATCTGCCATTCTATATACAGAACTTGTGCGACATTGTTCTATTTGCTGATGATACGTCACTTATTTTTAAAGTAGATCGTACGCTTACTGATTTTAACGGCGTTAATAGTTCACTTGCCCAAGTTGTAGATTGGTTTACGACCAATAATTTGCTACTAAACGCTAAGAAGACAAAATGTATCAGATTTAGCATGCCTAATGTCAGGAATTGCGGTACAAATATAACATTGAACGGTGATACCCTTAATATTGTAGAATCAACTGTATTTTTGGGGATCACTTTAGATAGCAAACTGCAGTGGAACGCCCAAATAACGTGTCTTGCAGGTAAACTCAGCTCGGCAGCCTTTGCCGTTATTAAAGTCAGGCAGCTCACTGATGTAGAAACTGCCAGGCTAGTATACTTTAGTTATTTTCATAGTGTCATGTCTTACGGCATTTTGCTGTGGGGTAAAGCAGCTGATCTACAAGTAATTTTTGTACTCCAGAAGAGAGCTATACGTGCAATATATAAATTGAGTGCTAGAGTGTCTCTTAGAGAGAAATTTAAAGAAATTGGCATTTTAACGGTTGCATCACAGTATATATTTGCAAATATCATGTTAGTTAAACAGAACATACATTTATACAATAGACACAGTGACATACATTCGATAAATACTAGAAATAAGCATAAATTAATTGGAACGCATCATCGTTTACAAAAGGTTCACGACTCTTTTGCAGGAATTGGCGTACGCGTATATAATAAAATTCCTTTAGACATTATGAACCTGCCGTTACATAAATTTAAGGCGGAAATTAAGACGCACCTCTTGAAAAGGGCTTATTACACAATTAATGATTATTTGAATGATAAAAATAAATGGAAATGAGTTGCTTGCTCTTCGCTCGAGCTATTTAGGATTCGAATGAATCTTGTGTTATATTATCTACTTGTCTTGAATCTGCATATATATGTTGTATTTTTCTTTTACATTATTTTTATATTTACATTCTCCAGTATAAATAATTTGAAACGCCAGGCAACTAAAGGTATGGCTGCGTTTAGTCCCGGTAATAACTAATATACATAATTATATGTAATTTGACTTTGTTATTGTGTGAGCACTATGTAGACTTATTTATAATTTTGAAATTGACATGATAGTTGCTGTGTAGTTTTTGGGTATGTCATGCTCGCCTAAGTGTCCTGGCAGTGGTGGCGTATGTATCGGGTCGCCTTGTTCCCTACAATACGGTTGAATAGGGCGATGGCTGATATATGCGTCATACCCGTGAACGGGTGCCGTATGTTGGGACTGGTCAACTCATAGCTGTTATAGCAATTGTTACAAATAATATTATTTAATTTTAAGGCAAACTAAGTTTAGTCGACTGTTCTCACATAAATTCAAAGGAACTATGTAAGTGTAATTTTAATGAACACAACATTTATTTTGTTTTTTTTTTGTATAAAATCTTTACTGTATAATTGGTCAAATATCATGTTAATCAAACTGTGTCATATGGCGGTTAGAAAAGAGTGGCCATGAGTTTTATTGCCAGGTTCTTCCTCTGGCTCTACCTATTGCTTTGCGAATCTGGCAGTAAATGTAAATGTAGAAGCAGTAATCTTGACGTTCATAAGTGTTACCTTGTGACCTACATGAATAAAGATTTTTGATTTTGATTTTTTGATTTTGATTTTTGAAATGTGTGTGTGTAATTTCAAATTTGCAGCTTTTCACTAAATGCATATAAAATAATATACTTTATTAGAAACGTTTCATTTCCAAAAAATTTCCTTAAAAAAAATTTTTTTTACCTAGAATAGGGAAAAAGCCCCTAATCTGAACACCCTGTCTGGTCGTCCGGTGCGGTCTGATCCGGTCGTCTGTTGCGACAACAGATTTGGTCGGCAGACTCGGCGGATCAAATCTGTCGAGGTCCGGCAGACCAAATCCGGTCGTGTGTTAGCTCTTTAAGTAAGTACTGAAACTTATCTAGTCGTAGACTTATAAATGACTAGTTGACCCCAGCGGCTTCGCTCGTGACACCCTGTTGCATCAATTTAATCTCTTCGATTTTACTTTTACATCAATAAAATGTAAAATTTGAAGGATTTGTTGACATTTATGATTACTGCTCCGCTCTCCTGTGCAGTAGCGTATCTATCGTATATATCTTTCTCGATAAATGGGCAATCCAAAACAAAAATATTTTTTCTTTTCGGAGCAATAGTTTCCAAGATTAGCGCGTTCAACCAAACAAACTCTTCAGCTTTATATATTAGTCCTGGCCTAGGAGTTCTTTACGTCAAAGATAGATTTGTCTCCAAGTCATTGGTCTACTCAGTTAGAATACTACGATACTAAATATCAATAACACCACCTGTACCTCGACTTCTAAGGACTTTTTTGTATGATAAATCGCCATGTTCGAGGGTGTGTGATAACAAATATTTTTTTTTTTTTTTATTTAATTAAGGTCTACCAACGTTTGTTAACATCAAAACTTACACTAAGTACATTTAGAATTACATTCTCAATGTTCCAATCACTTAGAGGCAAACACATTAAAAGTCACAAGTAGTAAGCTTAAGCTATTAACATAAAATGCAAAACATAACATCTATATCTAAATAATCTATGTAATCTATAATACATTCTACTCACTCAAAATCAAGCCCAGAACGATTGACTTAGTCTTTGCCACAGAGTCAAAGTGAAGATCAATTTGATCACTATAACTAGGTATTAATTATCTTGCACAGCCTCGAACATGGCGAATTGGCACCCAAAACAGTTCGCCTTAGAGGTGGTACAAGTGGTGTACTTGAGTAACGCGGGATACCAGCCGGCACTCGCAGCTTTATTAGACCCAGAACTTGTGAACAGTCTACCCTTGACGCAAAGACCTTGCTGGCAAACACAGCATCATTCAGAAGTCTACGACTAGTCAGAGACATTAAGCGGAAATATTTGAGGCGACTTCTGTACGAAGATATTTTCTTAGCCACGCCATTCGAATAAGCTAAATGCCAAACAAAGCGTTTTTGTATTCGTTCAATGCGCAATGAGTGAGTGGCATAGTGCGGCCGCCAGACTACACTACAGTATACTGCGAATAATGTTATTAAATAGTAAGATTTTAGTTTTATTGTTCCTATAAGATTTACAATTTCTTAATACAAAACCCGATAATCTAGACCCATTTTTAATAATGTAAATGAGGTACAAACGTCAACTGTGCAGCGTATATCACACCTAAATCCCGAATGTGATTTACTTCATTTATTTTGTTATCTTTAATGTGGTAATCGTATAAAGTTAGGTTAACTTTCCGTGTAGATTTAAGATGGTAGCATTTTTTAGAATTAAGTTGCATGCCATTATTGGTGCACCACTGAATACGTCTATTGATGTCGCTCTGCAGAAGTTCTGAGTCTTCTCGAGACTTGATTAATCTCACAAACTTCAGGTCGTCCCCAAACATAAAAATGTCAGAGTGTTGAAAGCAAGTTGAGATGTCGTTAATAAAGTAGTTGAATAGAACAGGCCTTAAATGGGAACCTTGAGGTACCTACACCCGATGTAATTTTTTATAATCCAGATTCTTACCCGTTAACCACCACAAAGAACTGCCTATCATGTAGATATGAGCTCAACCAGTCAAGCAAAGACCCAGTTATACCGTGGGCACGTAGTTTGAAAATTAAGATACTATGTGAGACTTTATCGAAAGCCTTACTAAAATCAGTATAGATAACATCGGATTGGAAATCAGCATCCACAGATTTAATTATTGTGATTAAATTGATCTTCATTCTGACTTAGTTACAAGGGTTACTTAGATTATAGGTTAATAATAGCGAAGACACTGCGGTTTCGGCCGGGTAGTGTCCGTTGTAATACGGGGATAAAATTTAGCCTAACTTTCTTCTTATAATATTAGCTACTAGCTGTCCCGCCCGACTTCGCCCGTGACATACTTCGAACCCCATAGCACTTATTTAATCCCGTCGTTAAATAATTTCACAATAATGTACGAAGTTTTTACGATTTCGTTGATTACTTCTTCGCTCTCCAGTACCTACCTACGCCCGCACGGCCTGGTCGAAATATGTAAATATTATCTACATAAACTGTACTTAGTGATGAAATAATTTATTTTTATAAGGATTAATAGTATGAGTAAAATAATCGCGTTTAAATGTAGTCCAAAAATATTTTAAGATTTTTAAATAAAAAAAGGGTTGTTGTGCCTCTCTCGACATAGATAGGTATTTATAAGATCTACAATTAATTAGAACATTTTATGGATCTTTTATAGTTTAGGCAGCGTACGCAAAATAAGAAACTTTTCTGGTTGATTTTTTACACCTTGTGTCCGAAAATCCCAAATATCTTACGAAACCCTATTTATTTCCAAAAAAAACTTGAGAGGTTTTAAGGGACACCCGGATGGAACGAAGTTAAAAAAAAAAAAAATTATAGATAACATAATATGTAACTAACAAAAGATGTAAAAATAAAATGAAGATTAAAATAAGATTAATTAATAAGATGTAAATGTCCCTGTGGCAGTGATGTCGACAAGCTTGGACATCACGGACTGTCATGCCAAAAAAGTGCAGGCCGCTTCTCGAGACATGCCGCACTAAACGATATCATTCGCCGGTCTCTTGCCACTGTCAACGTGCCAAGTCTACTTGAGCCGACTGGTATTGCAAGAGACGATGGCAAGAGACCGGACGGTATGAGTTTGATTCCATGGAAGATGGGCCGGGTGCTGGTATGGGATGCAACCTGTTCAGACACGCTGGCCCCTTCCCATCTACATGGAACCAACAACAGAGCTGGTACGGCTTGTGAAGCGGCTGAAAAAGCTAAAGCATGCAAATACAGGAGTCTAGGCTCCGAATATGATTTTGTCCCATTCGGTGTCGAGACCCTTGGTCCGTGGGGTCCTAGGGCTACAAGGCTTTTTAAAGAAATAGCAAAAAGGTTAGTCGACATCACAGGAGACCGAAGAGCTGGCAGCTACCTCGGCCAAAGAATTAGTTTAGCTATTCAAAGGGGGAACGCTGCCAGTATCTTCGGAACCTTGCCTAAAGGGACTCCTTATATTAATATATTTTAAATTTTCATATTTTAAGGTTATTTAATAATTTGTTGTAAATAAAGGTATTGAAATTAATTTACTAGAAGAGAAACTTAAAGATGTAAAAAGATGATGTTAATGTATTAATAAATAATTTTTTTGACTGCCTCTGTGGCGCGGTGGGAGTGCATCCGACTGCTACGCAAGAGGTCGTGGGTTCGATTCCCACCCAGGATAAAACTTTGTGTGATGAGCACGATGGTTTATTCTGTGTCTGGGTGTTATTTATCTATAATATGTATGTATTTAGAAATATATAAGTATGTTTATCAGTTATCTAGATCCCATAACACAAGCTAATATTAGCTTACTTTGGGCTAGATGGCGCTGTGTGAAAAGTGTCCCACAATTTATTTATTATTTATTATTAATTAATAAAAATATAAAATAAAAAAAGCAAAATGTGTCGTGACAACTTTTCGTAAGAATTTAAAAAGATGATGTTAATGTATTAATAAATAATATATAAAAATAAAAAATAAAAAAAGGAAATATCAAAAAGTGTCGTGACAACTTTTCGTAAGAATTTTTTCCGTCTAGCCCCCTTTCACAACGCGCGATAAGGAACTTCGTTCCAATAAAATATAGCCTATGTCACTCTTGCATAATGTAGCTTTAATATGGTGAAAGAATTTTTAAAATCGGTCTTGTGGTTTTTGAGCCTATTCATTACAAACAAACAAAGTTTTCCTCTTTATAATATTAGTGTAGATATGCCAGTGAAGGTTCTGTTAAAATCGATCCAGCGGTTTCGGAGATCAGCAAACAAGCAGACACAGGGAACACCTATTTTTATGTTTACTTTCATATGCATTTAGTGAAAAGCTGTTAATTTTGAATTAGAAACAGACACCTCAACTTTATTATATCTGTATAGATGTATCACACTTTGTCATAGACGTAATTATAATAGCCTTAGCTTGTCATTTGTTCCCTTAACTAAGTACCTTACAGAATACTGAAATGTCACTCAAATATCTAACGGCATCTTAAATGTTTGAGCAGCTTTAAATACAAAATTCGTATTCTCAAACATCAAATTTAAGCATATGATAAATTTAAGGTGAACTCAGGTTAATTGCGCTCACACGCCACTTAATGTAAAATTCGTATACTGGAATGCCACTTAATTTAATTTAGCTGTCAAATGACCTGTCAAACTGATTTGAACGTCCCCTAAATTTAAGAGTGGTCGAGAGGTCTCCTAAATCTGGAATTGAATATATTGAAGCGTTAAAATAATGTGTTTATCTTCGCTATCTTTACTCTGTCCATGAAAGACTGACCGTCTGTCGACGAAACCTAGAGAACCTAAATACATACGAACAATGCAACGATGTGGAGTTTCCTGCTCGGTTCCGTATCTCCAATGAGACAGTTCTATATTTGGAAAATTTATTCCAGGGCAGAAGAGGAGCTATCCCCTTCCGGACATGGTTTACGACTCCTACTTTTGTCTATCAAAATTTAGCCTGGTAGAAATCGCTTTATGTGATAAGGCCGCCCATTGTACTTTTTCCACAGCTTTCAATCTCAATGTACAAATGTATTGCATGGCGCATATTACGTATTGCGTACGTGAAATTCTCACGTAAAGCCGTCATCTTACGCCTGTATCTGTAAGGAAAGCGGGTAACCCATCCACCGTACTTTTAAAATACCTAATACTAGGTGAGCCCCACGGCTTCGCCTTTGACATACTTCAAATTTCCGTCTCACCTATTTAATCCCTACGCTTCCATATTCTACTATAATGCATAATTTGCCCGATTTGTCGACTTTTATGATTACTACTCCGCTCTCCAGGGCAGTAGCGTGATGATACATAGTCTATAGCCTTCCTCGATAAATGGGCTATCCAATACAAAAGGATTTTTTAAATCCGACCCGTAGTTTCTGAGATTAGCGCGTTCAACCAAGTAAACAAACAAACAAACTTCAGCTTTATTATTAGTAAAAAATCCTACTAATATTATAAACGCGAAAGATTTTAAGTATGGATGTTTGTTACTATTTCACGCAAAAATATACTGAATGGATTTAGATGGAACTTTAAAATTATATAGCTTACACATCAGAATAACACATAACGCTACTTTAATCTCGGGAGAAAGTTCCTGTGGGAAACGGGAACGGGAAATCTTCACCACGCGTGCGGAGCCGCGGACGTCAACTTGTATAAATTAAAACAGATATTTGTATAAAATAAAAAATCTTGTTTGGGACTAAAAAGACAGACAATTAATAGAACACTTGTAGAAGTTATTTATTATATAACAGACCAAAAAAACATCAAAGATGAAAAATATATACCGACTAAACTGTGTTCCTCACACCACACAAGAAAGATAAATGTCTTATGCTAATATCCCTTCTCAACTTTCCTTTTCTACATTAAGTTTTAGTAGAAGTCTTGAAACGCTTTGTAAAAACAAGTGGAGAATAAACAGTAACTATCAACGCAATTTGATGATAGTGATTTTGTCAATATGATAATTCTTGGAGATAGCGGCTATTCATGTCAGCCTATTTGCTGTGCTGACTCCATTGCTACATACAGACGCCTGCTGAAGAAGTACATTCCAATGTTTTTCTTCCATATCCCAATTTATTTTTGAAAAATGTTACATGTCACGCTAATGTCACTGGTTTCAATCAAATTCAGCAGTCAAGTCAAAAGGTCAGCAAATGTTTACGTTCAATTTCGAAATAGTTATTATGTTATTTATTCTTATACATAACTTAATAACCTATCTTTCAGAACATTATAGAAATTACGTTGTGTACCAAATAAAACTATTATTATTTTCTTTTATTTTAACTAAATTAAGTAGCATTGTAAATATTGTTAAGTCCAAAACTGTTGCGTAAAATGAGGCATCGTGAATGTTGCCATGACGCAAATTATTTGGCGGCTGCTTAGCTGATTATGCCTGCAAATCGTTTCAACCTTGAGTAGCCTTTGTGTATACCACTTAAATTTTGAAAGATACTGATATCTGAGAGCCCATCCACTGTGCGTTGTATTTAATTGACGTTTCAGTATTCGGCCGTAAGTGTCGTATTTTAAAACGTTCGTCAATACTCAAGAAACACTTGAGAGTAGTATTTCTTGAGTATTGGGAAACGTTCCAAAATAAGGCCCTAAGTGTGGTGTTTTACAAGTAATAGTAATATTACGGCTGTAATTCTAAATTATGTACCTACTAAGTGAATGTATGTATGTATTATGTATTTCAAAGTAAGTTAAATGTTAACGATCTTTGGTAAAACTTAATAAATAAATTAATATTCTTCAACTTTTTTTATTCATTCAAACCCTCAACTTAGATCTAGACGAAAGGTTATACTCGTAGAAAAACAAAAGTAATAATATAAAAAATGCGCTGCATTGTAGATATACTTTCTTTTTTTTTTAGAAGCGCTCGTGGCCCCGCTGACTGTGTTCTGTAAACGATCACTGCGATAAGTAACTTTGGCTATGGTTCATCCTTGAATGGTTGACCACATTGTGGAATTTAAATTTGAAAGCGTCTCCGTGCTTCGGTATCGGAAGGCACGTTAAGCTGTTGGTCCCGATTGCCAGTAAAATGGCAGTCGTTTAGCCCAGTTGAAGGCCTTATGGGCGGCTTGAAAAATTTCAACAGCAGGTCACCACAGCCTTCGTCTGTCCATTTCAACACGGCAATGGGCTCACCACCTGTTACGTGGGACACAAATGTATACGGTGAAATGTGGGCGTATAGTATGCCTCTGCCTAACTCTTCGGAGATAAAGGCGTGACAATTTGTATGTATGTATATATGTTCTTTCTTCATGGTTCGAGAGATTATCACTACGTAGGTATTCACAGAAATAAGCATAAATACATACAAGCGGCTGGTCATTCAAGGAGTACAAAAGGAAAAAGATATGTTTGGTATTTCTAAATATTTTAATGCAATTCAGAATCAATACATTAGGGATATACAACTAAATAGCACGCAGCGCAGTGACTAAGTACGCGCCCATTCTATATAAGCTAATAGTCTACATAATATTATTAATAAATGTCATCCTACATGCGAACAGCACACACCAGGGGGCCAAGTCTACTAATTCAATCGCGTCAGAAGATAATTAAAATCGTGTCCAAATACAAAAAAAATACAGGTTTCGTAGTCTACTATTACAATTGCGCTCCAATAGAATTCTATCGGCCGGCTGATAAAATGTGTAGTGCCTGTAAGTGGCTCTTTGGTAATCTATATTTATATTTTGATAGCTTAAAACAGTTATTTTGTTTTTATTCTGCAGCTTGAGAAGTGTGATTGTGAAATATAAATAGTTTTAGTAGACTACCTAGTTTTGAACTAATCGCAATAGAACCGCTATAGAATAGAACTAGAACGGCTTTCTATTGGAAAATAGTAGACTCGGCCCCCTGTTATAGGGACTGGCGCGTCGTTGTTACATACAACACATCGTTCCGGGATTTTGGCGCCGACCGCGAAGTGTACGGCTGAGGAACTAATATATGTTTCTATTCCGTTAGGAATTTTAATACATTAGGAAACAATATATAGACAAATTTAATGCATTACTTTTAGAATAATAATGTTCCAAATAATATGTAATAATATTCTTTCTGTATAATATATTCTTTATTAAATAAAAAAATCTGGATACATTACATTATGGGATTCCCTCACACCTGCGCTTGTAACAACTGCGTTGCAGATGCGAGTGTCTTCCCCAATATTAAGGTGACACTTGTTTCAAATATTCATATCAATAACTACAAAGTCTTTTTAACAATATTCAAATTTAAAGCAAATACTGTGCTCGTTATGAATGCCAATGTTGGTAGGTGGGTCGTACACCGACACTCTCAGACAGTTTAGATTGGGCACAAACACCTGTCAGAGATCAGCACACTAAACACGGTGTGTCGCAACACGCTACACCACGCTCAGTGTAGGCCTATCGTCTTAAACTATTCGAAATCAAACTCATCGCGAAGCTAAACTAACTACTTACATAACGTTTTTAAAATTTTATTGTGTTATACCTATTTTGAACTATATTAGCAATGAAAAATAATATATCTAAGCCGCATTAACGATGGCTGTATTGTGCTTGGAGCGTGTTGCGAACAACTACAGGCATATGCATGCTGTGCCCTGCGGTATCCCTCGGCTTGTGCAGTACATCAACGAAAGCATGGCCACAGTTCGCTATATCATTGAAACAAATACGTTGTCATAGGAAATATACAAAACGCTCAATTCTCACTAATATTTAGATACAAATTCAAAAATATATGTCGTCATATTTAGTCTACGATTTGTCGACGTTACATCATAAAAAATGCTCATAAATTCTGTACAAAACGCGATACACAATACAAAAGTTAGGAATGACATGGAATGAGTATAATATAATCACAGTCCGGTCCGTAGCGCAGTTCCCGCGCTCGTCACTTTGTCTGTGGTCTGTCATAGACTAGCCGTTATTATCTACACTTTTTAAATACATTATATAAATGCATGAAAATATTTCAAAATGTGGTCTTTACCAGCTAATCAGTCGCTCGCTCAGCGGCGCTATGAGCCCCTTGTCTGTCGGGAAATCTTCCACTCCGAGTATTAGTAGTACTCATTGAACCACTAAGTATATGTTAGCTTTAAAATACATTTGGCGCAATACAATCGTGTCCTTTCACTATAAAATTCATCAAAAAAATTGTCCAAAAGCCTGACAACAACTTTAAATACGTCGATGTCAGTTCCGCATAGGCTGGCGTTTCAGCGACCTGCGGATAGAAAACATCTGTATTATATGCTGACCAATGGAATTATTTTGGAGGACATCAAGGTGATTTGAGTTTCAATGGTTTTAATAAAGTAACCCCTTACTCCTCTCGTTCACGTTTTAGGGTGGGGGACCAGACGAGCTCTTCAAATGAAGAAAGCTCTAACGACAACGCACACTTTCGTCGCGACATGATTTAGGGCCACCGCGCACTAATCCCAGCCCGCATTCCTATTGCTATGACTCCGGTAAAGTTGGATCTATAGCAAATTACCAATACAACAGTTAAACCGAGCGCGATCTTGGTGGAGCCCGAGAACGGGTACCCGCATCGAATTTAATCAGCAGATAATTTGACGTGCATGTACGAGTATGAAGCGATTGATAAATCTGCAAGAAGCAAAAGAAGAATGCATGGATCGCGAAGCCTTGCGATCTGCCCTCTCTAACTATCCCATTAGGGATATAACGTAGAGATAGTTAGTTAAATTAAGGGAGTCGGAGAAAGAACGTTACGCCTCTTCCCTCCTTTGCAAAGCGGGAGACCTTGAAGCAACTTAGGTGTACAGCCTAAAGAAAAAGGGGAGCAATTGGATATCAATATAAGCTATTCACTACAAAAATTCTTAAATTACATGTATCTACTATGTTCTATCTACTACAGTGCAGCTCCAGCTCCGCCTGCACCTGTACTGTACCGGCGCTAGAACAGCAGGTCGGTGGCGCCAGCAGGACTGCGCGCGTCGCTCCAGCTCCGCCTGCACCTGTACTGTACCGGCGCTAGAACAGCAGGTCGGTGGCGCCAGCAGGACTGCGCGCGTCGCTCCAGCTCCGCCTGCACCTGTACTGTACCGGCGCTAGAACAGCAGGTCGGTGGCGCCAGCAGGACTGCGCGCGTCGCTCCAGCTCCGCCTGCACCTGTACTGTACCGGCGCTAGAACAGCAGGTCGGTGGCGCCAGCAGGACTGCGCGCGTCGCTCCAGCTCCGCCTGCACCTGTACTGTACCGGCGCTAGAACAGCAGGTCGGTGGCGCCAGCAGGACTGCGCGCGTCGCTCCAGCTCCGCCTGCACCTGTACTGTACCGGCGCTAGAACAGCAGGTCGGTGGCGCCAGCAGGACTGCGCGCGTCGCTCCAGCTCCGCCTGCACCTGTACTGTACCGGCGCTAGAACAGCAGGTCGGTGGCGCCAGCAGGACTGCGCGCGTCGCTCCAGCTCCGCCTGCACCTGTACTGTACCGGCGCTAGAACAGCAGGTCGGTGGCGCCAGCAGGACTGCGCGCGTCGCTCCAGCTCCGCCTGCACCTGTACTGTACCGGCGCTAGAACAGCAGGTCGGTGGCGCCAGCAGGACTGCGCGCGTCGCTCCAGCTCCGCCTGCACCTGTACTGTACCGGCGCTAGAACAGCAGGTCGGTGGCGCCAGCAGGACTGCGCGCGTCGCTCCAGCTCCGCCTGCACCTGTACTGTACCGGCGCTAGAACAGCAGGTCGGTGGCGCCAGCAGGACTGCGCGCGTCGCTCCAGCTCCGCCTGCACCTGTACTGTACCGGCGCTAGAACAGCAGGTCGGTGGCGCCAGCAGGACTGCGCGCGTCGCTCCAGCTCCGCCTGCACCTGTACTGTACCGGCGCTAGAACAGCAGGTCGGTGGCGCCAGCAGGACTGCGCGCGTCGCTCCAGCTCCGCCTGCACCTGTACTGTACCGGCGCTAGAACAGCAGGTCGGTGGCGCCAGCAGGACTGCGCGCGTCGCTCCAGCTCCGCCTGCACCTGTACTGTACCGGCGCTAGAACAGCAGGTCGGTGGCGCCAGCAGGACTGCGCGCGTCGCTCCAGCTCCGCCTGCACCTGTACTGTACCGGCGCTAGAACAGCAGGTCGGTGGCGCCAGCAGGACTGCGCGCGTCGCTCCAGCTCCGCCTGCACCTGTACTGTACCGGCGCTAGAACAGCAGGTCGGTGGCGCCAGCAGGACTGCGCGCGTCGCTCCAGCTCCGCCTGCACCTGTACTGTACCGGCGCTAGAACAGCAGGTCGGTGGCGCCAGCAGGACTGCGCGCGTCGCTCCAGCTCCGCCTGCACCTGTACTGTACCGGCGCTAGAACAGCAGGTCGGTGGCGCCAGCAGGACTGCGCGCGTCGCTCCAGCTCCGCCTGCACCTGTACTGTACCGGCGCTAGAACAGCAGGTCGGTGGCGCCAGCAGGACTGCGCGCGTCGCTCCAGCTCCGCCTGCACCTGTACTGTACCGGCGCTAGAACAGCAGGTCGGTGGCGCCAGCAGGACTGCGCGCGTCGCTCCAGCTCCGCCTGCACCTGTACTGTACCGGCGCTAGAACAGCAGGTCGGTGGCGCCAGCAGGACTGCGCGCGTCGCTCCAGCTCCGCCTGCACCTGTACTGTACCGGCGCTAGAACAGCAGGTCGGTGGCGCCAGCAGGACTGCGCGCGTCGCTCCAGCTCCGCCTGCACCTGTACTGTACCGGCGCTAGAACAGCAGGTCGGTGGCGCCAGCAGGACTGCGCGCGTCGCTCCAGCTCCGCCTGCACCTGTACTGTACCGGCGCTAGAACAGCAGGTCGGTGGCGCCAGCAGGACTGCGCGCGTCGCTCCAGGCGCGCGCCGCCTCCGCGCCGCACGCCGCCTCCAGCTCCGCCACCGCCACCGCCTCCGCTGCCGCCTCCGCTTCCGCTTCCGCTTCCACCTCCGCTGCACACCGCCACAACAACAACCATTCAACTCTGCGCTCACATTCTATCTTCTACCTATCGTAGATGGAACATACAATCTGGATGCAGAGTTTAGTGAACGCAGATTATGGTTGGATGGATAATAGTAGATAGTATTTAAGCTTTAACGGGGGCCTCCCCAGGGAAATCTGTGCAGACCGGCGCACCTACTTCCTACCCAGATTCTACTGCAGATTCAGTAAAAGTCCTTTTGTTAGGCACCTGCAGCGAAGTAAGTAGTACTATTTTGTTTGCGTCTAGGGCAATGTAAAAATTGCTATTTACTTTGCCGCCCATGTTTCAAAACAAAAATTTGTTGGAAGTCAACAGGAATTTCTACTTCAATGCGAATTAAACTTTGCAATAATTCTTTTGCCATCTGTACAATAAACTCAAACATTCTTTCTCATTACTAAATTACTTAAACATTTACTACTTCTAAATTTTACTAATCAGATATGTACAAGTCTGAGATCTTATTATTAAGGCAAAGCAAACCAAAATTATAGGAAATTTAATTTTAAACAACTTTTTTAAAATTTAAAAAACAAAATTTTTCGATATGATTAAAAAGAACCGCGGTATTCGATAAACAAAAATTTTTCAAAATGGCGAATAACATAAACAATAGAATACCTGCATATACCACGTGACCTCCCCAAACATTTCTAAAAGAAAATTGCTACGTATATTTTTTTCCGAGTTTGCTGCCTTTTTGATATAATTATACCGGAGGTATTTCGGATTTACACAATCGAATAAACTCAATACTATGATATAATAGGCCTGACGAAAGATTTTAAATTCTGTTCCGCAGTATTTGTACACATTTTTTATTTACGAAAAAACCTTTATTTTGGTAATAAACTAGCGTTTAACTAATTTATTTTATTTTTTATTTTTTAAAATTGTGCGTGAAAAGTGCTCGCAGTGTCATGGCGGCGGGTCTGATGTCACGCCGAGGTAAACACCTGTAGTCTTAACCACAGATTTTAGAAGCAAGAAACTATTGTGGACATAAGCGTGATGTCATGCGCTGTGATTTGTGTTTCAGTCAAAATGGCCGATTGCAGTATTTTAATCTTTTATTTTAGTTAAAAAGTATTATTATTAGTATTTTAAAAACTTTTTATGGGTTTTATCCTCTAAAATAATAAAATCTTTGAATATTTAATGCTGTTGTCACGCCTATTATAAAAAATGAGCGCTTTCTTTAAAAAATATTCCCGGGAGTGTCCTGAATGATTTAAAGTCCGTTATATAACTGTAAACACAGATTGGTTTCAAAAACTGTTTTGTTCGTTTCTCAACAGGTGCATTGTTTTAATAAGAAAAAGTTTAGATGATCTTTAAACGTTTCCACCTATAATACGTGTACGTATGTGCACGCGTATTATAATCGTTCAGGTCTACCCTCGAGTTCCGTCGCCCCAATAAAATAATAAATATTCTGGGATATTTTTTACACAGCGCCATCTAACCCAAAGTAAGCTAATATAAGCATGCGGTATGAGATCTAGACAACTGACAAACATACTTTTATATTTGTTTGCAAATACATACATATACATAGGAAACACCGAAACTCCACAACAAACATAAGTGGATCACACAAATATTATAAATTTTTAATAAAGTGGAAAAAGACAATTTGATTCGAGACAGGGATCGAACCTGTGACCTTTGCGTAACCAGGGCAATGTTCTAGTCACCTGAACTACCCGAACCTATTGCTTTAAAAATCTTTATCCATGAAAGTCACAAAGTAACATTTATAAACGTCATGATTATTTCTTCTACATTAACATCGACTGCCAGATTCGCAAAGCAATAGGTAGAGCCTGAGGAAGAACCAGGCCACTCTTTTCTGAAGTGGTAAGCGGGCGACTGAAGTTCGAGCGACTCACCGGCGCGGCGCGCGGCGGCGGGCTGGCGGCGCGCCACGCCCAGCTGGAACTCGTCCGGCCGCGTCTTGCTGGGCGTGTAGCGCGACAGCGCCGCCATCGCTGCACACACGCACACACGCACACATTACACTAGCTTAGCTCGCCACCTGAACGGGGCTGACTAACATGTTTTACTTTAAATGCCAAATAAATCTACAAAAAATACTTCAAAATCTACAAAATTTACTTTTTTCATGATTAAAAAATGGCTGAAATATTTACGATCAAAGAGCGTATAACGCGGGTGACCGCATACGCCACAAGCCTGCTCATTCACGCGCTACCACGTGCCTAATCCATATTAACTTCAACATATTTTTTTACGACAATAAAAATAAAATGGCGCTCCGATACGTCCTCGTTTCGACAATATTTTATATCGAACCAACATAAGCGCAACACCACAGTTCCGACAAAGTATTTCTTCTACTTGACTCGCCTAGGAAACCATGTGAGTTTGATGACGATCTTCTTAGTCCATAGGCTACGGTGACCGCTTCCCATGTGGTGAGCCGTATGCTTGTCTGCCATCTCAGTGGTGTAAAATTAAACTCAAAACTCCGAAATAGTGTACCTCAACAATATCTTAAACATACTTGCCATCTACTGATATTAAATCGTCTAGGTTAGGTTATGTTACAACAGTGGCCAATACACGCGAAGGCTAGCGTACGAAACGAGCGTGCCGCGGCAGCGACATATAATTCGATGACAGTAATTGGTAAATGGGGATGAAGAGTAGAAGCGTGCACGTCGCCATCCCTGCCAGCTACGGCTGCAATTCTACTCCAACACGAGTGCCACCAGGGCGAACTATGCTAGGGCGTGCCCCCGAGGCGACGCGCACCAGTTCGTCCCCGCTGGTGCGAAAAGTGTGTGCCAGAGCGGCGTAGGGGACCGCCACCCTACACGCGCGGCCCGACACGGCGGGAAGTGGAGGATGGAGTGCAGGGTAGCTGCGTGGAATGTTAGGGGAGGAATGACAGATAAGATGAATGAGTTGATGGATGTTATGAATGAGAGAAAGTTAGATGCAGTGTGCTTGACAGAGACCAAGCGCAAGGGCAGCGAAGTCTTGGAGCTCCCGGGTGGGATGCTCGCGCTTTGGTCTGGAGTACCAGAGAGCGAGCATGGCAGTCGGGGGGTTGGAATTTTGCTGTCCTCGCGATTGGCCTCCGGTATGTATGAGTACAAACTGGTAGGTCCTAGAATCCTCTGGATCCGTGTAAAACTTGGTTTGACGAAGATTTTCCTGGTAGCTGCTTACGCGCCAGTATCTTCGTCGAACGCGAGTGAGCTAGAGGACTTCTGGGAGAGTATGAGAGAAGCTCTAAATGTGATAGAAGGAAATGAAAGACTTATAGTATGTGGAGACTTGAATGGATGGGTGGGTACCGCTCGCGATGGATTTGAGTCGGTACTCGGGAAGTATGGGGATAAAAGGGTGAACGACGCTGGCAAGCTAATACTGGCATTTTGTAAGGAAAAGGATTTGTTTGTGGCGAACACGATGTTCAACCACAAACAAATTCATATGTATACGAGATGTAAGTCAAAGAGAAGCATGATAGATCTATTCCTAATGGATAGTCGGCTCCGTAAACAGGTGATGGACACAAGGGTTTATCGAGGCGCTGAGCTGGGATCAGACCACTACCTAGTCATAACTAGGATTAGGGGTCTGTTCGCGGGTTGGCGTCATCGTACCGAGTGTCCTGAACCTGAGCCGACTTATAGCATCAAAAGCTGGAAGCTGCAGGATGCATCCATTAGGGATAAATATAATGAAAGAGTAGCCGAAAAGCTTGGCGACGTCAATGTAAGCAGTGAGAATGTGGAAAGTGTATGGCAGAACCTTAGGGACAGTATGATAAATGCCGCTGTGGAAGTGTGTGGAGAAACGAAAAGAGGCAGTAGTAATAAGCGTGATGCATGGTGGAATGAGGAAGTGAAAGAAGCAGTTCGAATGAAGAAGAAAGCATGGCTAGACTACTTAGCCTCGCGGAATGATTTTAATATGAAAGAGAGATACAAGCTGCAGAAAGTTAACACGAAGGCACTGATAGAAGAAGCTCGTGAAAGGTGCAGAATGAAAGCGGATGAAAGGTTGTCGTCCAATTTCCGGGATAATGCCAAGCTCTTCTGGAAAGAGGTAGGCAAGACCCGGAGTTGTTCGGCAATCTGCAGTATGAATAAAGTGCTTAGTGTTAACAATGACGTCCTAACAGACCAAAGTGACGTCCTGCAGAGATGGAGTGAATATTATGGAAAGATGTATGCAAGAAAAGACAGAGATGCCACGTCGGGAAGTGGAGCTCACTTCGATGCTCCGGATCCCGATGTCATTGAAGTCATTAGTGTGAAAGAAATAGAACAAGCGATAAGAAGTATGAAATGTGGTAAGGCTGCGGGAAAAGACAGAGTTACTGCTGAGATGATCAAGTACGGTGGGTCGCGTGTCTGGGACACACTATGTCTGTTATGCAACTTGTGCTGGCGGACGGGTGAGGTCCCAGATGACTGGCGAGTAGCAGTTGTAGTACCTATTTACAAAGGGAAAGGCTCGCGCCTAAACTGCTCCAGCTACAGGGCGATCAGCTTGGTCAGCTTAGCTAGTAAGGTGTATGCAAAGGTTATAACGGCACGAATGCAAGAAAAGTCTGAAAGGTATTTATGGGAGGCTCAATGCGGATTCCGACGTGGAAGAGGTTGCATGGATCAAGTGTATTCTCTCCGCATGATCGCGGAAAAGTTTCTGGCTCTTAGCCAGAAGGTTTTCTGCGCTATTGTGGATCTAGAGAAAGCATTTGATAACGTTGTGAGAGAAACGCTGTGGGACTTGCTGCCAGGATATGGTGTGGACGGCTCGCTACTGCGGGCAATACAGTCGCTTTATCTATTTGTGAGGCATTTTCCTCGTACTTCAAATCAATTTTTCTGGATCACAGCACTGATGATAATGATAGGTTAATTTTATCTCTTAGCACTTCTTCAATCAACTCATTGGCGAACATTCGTTGTATTGAGGTTAAAACAGTGGTTGTGACCAAGCTGCTCCAAGATCTAGATGTTTCGAAAGGTGCGGGTCCAGACAATATTTCTCCACAACTTCTAGTAAGATGTGCTGAAACTTTATCCTTACCAATTTCGCTTCTATTTGCGAAGTCGTTGTCTTTATGTGCTGTCCCCAAACTATGGAAGTCGGCCTATATTACGCCTGTGCATAAAAAGGGCTCTAAAACGGAAATAGTAAATTACAGACCTATATCGAAGCTCTGCATTGTAGCCAAAATATTTGAGCGAATAGTCTATAATCAAGTTTATCCTGCAATTTCAAGTTTCTTGAAACCTTTTCAGCATGGTTTTCTTAAGGGTCGTTCAACAACTAGTAATTTAGTATTGCTGAATGAATTCGTTACGTCCTCTATGAGTAATGGTAAGCAGGTAGATGTCGTTTATACCGACTATAGTAAGGCTTTTGACAGAATTCACCATTTTACTCTTATAAACAAATTGCACAACATCGGAATAAATGGGGATCTTCTACGGTGGTTCTCCTCCTACATAGAAAATAGGTCTCAGGCTGTAGCTATGAATAACTACAGATCCACGTGGGTCTCTGTGCCCAGTGGTGTTCCTCAAGGGTCCCTGATCGGCCCGCTTTTATTCGTTATTTACGTTAATGACATTGACCAATGTCTGCATTCATCAAACTTGTTATGTTTCGCAGATGATATGAAGGTATTTGCGAGCATATCATCGATCGATGACGCGTTTGCACTGCAGGGAGACTTGGATAGATTGCAAGAGTACTGTCATCTTAATAAGCTAGATCTAAACCCTGCAAAGTGTTCCGTAATAACATATACGAGAAAACAAAATGTTCTGAATACTACCTATACCATGGGGGGTCAAACTCTGCCTAGAAATACTTCTATACGTGACCTAGGAATACATCACGACAGTAAGGTGCAATTTGATGAACACATAGATGTGATAGTGAGGAGAGCTTCTAGGTCGCTTGGTTTTGTAATGCGGCAGGGTAAAACTTTTAGGACATCTAAAACGCTTAAAATTCTGTACTGTACATATGTGAGGAACCATCTGGAGTATGGGTCACAAATATGGAATCCATGTTACGCTAAGTACAGCGATAGAATTGAAAATATACAAAAGCGGTTCATAAAGTATTTATGCTTTCATCAAAAAATACCGTACCGGTCAAGAGATTATCTTCAATTGTGTAAAAGGTTCCACCTTTTACCCCTCTCCACCCGTCGTGATATTGCTGACTTTACCTACCTCCTCAAAATTATTAATCATGACATTGACTGTTCTGACTTATTAAGTAAAGTAAATTTCAGCGTTCCATGTAAGTCGTTCCGGTTCAATCCTATACTTCATGCGCCTCTCGCGAAAACTAACTACAGGCAAAATAGCTATATGATACGTGCTAGTAAAAATTTTAGCAACTTGTGTAAACGGTATGATATTGATCCCTTTGTGGCTAGTGTGTCATCGGTAAGAAGGTGCTTAAGCCTTGATTTTTTCAAATAGTGCTATATAGTTATGTCACTGAACCTTTTTGTTTATATAGATAATGCATATTTGATTATAGGTGTAAAATCCATAGATAGTTTATAAATCTAACTTGTGTAACCTGTGTGTAAACTTTTGTATGCATAACGTGTATCTATTTAGTTACCTATAATTTTGCCTTGTGTGATCTATGTGTAACTGTAATAACGAGGTTTTTTTTTTTCCTTTGAACATGTTTAACAATATAAAGCGCACATTTTTGTACCTAATTAGTCTGCAACTATAAGCGAGGACTTGTAAATGGCTTTTAGATAGCTAAACATAATAACTATTCAGTTATGTGCAGCTGTAAGTCTTCCATGCATTAAATAAATAAATAAATAAATAAATAAATTATAGGGACTGTAAGGCTTGCGTGCGAGTAGGGGGGGATGTGTCACCTCTTTTTGATGTCTGTACAGGCGTCAAACAGGGATGTGTCATGTCCGCCTGGCTGTTCATAGTGTATCTGGACAGTTGCCTGCAGAAGTTGAAAGATTTTAATATGGGTGTGAATTTGGGTGACTTTACAGTAAACTGTCTGCTGTACGCTGATGATGCGGTGCCCATGGCCTCATCAGAAGCCGACCTACAGGCATTAGTCACTAATATGAAAGAGGGGTGTGAAAGTAAGGGTCTCCGCTTGAATGCAAGTAAAACTAAGGTTCTAGTATTTGAAAGAGGTGACGTAAGAACTAAATGCGAGATTAGAGTAAACCAGGAACGTCTAGAGCAAGTGAATGAAATTGTGTATTTAGGAAGTATGTTTAGCGCGGATGGAAGATGTGATTCGGATGTAGAACGGCGAGTAGCTGCCGGAAACAAAGTTAACGGTGCTTTGTCCCAGTTAGTAAAGCGACAAAGCATCGTAAAAGAAGCACGAATGGCGATTCCTAACGCAGTGCTAGTGCCAACTTTGCTTTACGGTAGTGAAACCTGATATGTCAGGTATGTCAGCAGATGCATGAAAGTAAATTGAATGCTGTGGAGATGCGATCACTTCGAAAATTGTGCGGCGTTACCTTGGCCGACCGAATACGTAACGAAGTGATACGCAATATGGCAGGTTTGAATGAAAGTGTCAGCGTTAAGCTGGAAAAGGGCGTGCTCCGTTGGTTTGGACACGTCCAACGAATGAGTGAGGAACGATTGACGAAGAATATATATTGTTCAAAAGTAGAGGGTAGAAGGAGTCAGGGAAGGCCGAGACTTACATATGAAGACCACGTGAGCAGATTGCTCAAAAACGGAAAGGTCAAAAGTACTCGGATACCCAGACGTGCGTGTATGAAGCGATTGATGAATCTCGAAGAAGCGAAAGAAGTATGCATGGATCGCGAAGCCTGGCGATCTGTCCTCTCTGACTACCCCGTCAGGGATACAGCGTGAAGATAGTTAGTTAGTAATTGGTAAATGGCAGATGTTTAAAATGTTATATTTTTTCCAGTACATTATTTCAGAATAGTGTCACATGCACTTATGTCACATTAATATCGCTGTCTAAGAAGAATCCCATTGAATTCATATTGTTTCATAGACAAGTCATATCAAAGAAACGCTTTTTTGGTGTACATCAGTGTCGCGCTTAAGTTGTTTCAAAGTACACTAATGTCGAAATGAGGACCAATCGGTCTACGGCTAGATTTTACTTCAACAACATAAACTCCGATAATAAATTAATCGAAATTCAGTTTGGATGTTTTAGACGAGCTCCACGCGTTAACAGTACATTGTAACAATTTCTCTTACTTTCTTGACAAATTAAAAAGTTGTTTTTAAATTGTCGCGAAAGTTAGAGTATAAGAATTATTATTTCCAACAAAGACTAAGATTGCAATAAGTTTTGTCCAGTCTTAGTCTAGTCAGTACTACAAAATGCGAATATAAGGGTGACGCCTATCTTCTTTTGTCTAAAGTAGCAATCCTTTTCACCGTGATAACCTGCGCTAAGGAACGAGCTGCGTCTAACCTTGTCATCTTGTTAATGGGGCCCGGCTTAAATAGTAGCATTTTGGCCCTACCGGAATTTTAGGGCCGTATTAAAGAACGTTTCTCAAGAATCGATCGACGCTTGAGAGTAGTTTTTATAAGGCAAAATCTAGCCTCAAGCGTTGATTGAGTATTGAGAAACGTTCTGGAATACGGACCTTAGTGCTGCAATGTGTTACATACTTTAAAGCATAGTTCGGGTTCGTTCGATCGTTTCGTCATTGCTGTAAACTAGTGATATTATAAATAATATACAGCATGAAATATATTGAAGTTGTAACGTGCACGAATATTACGATCAAACTAAGCCTTAAAATTCACTTCTAGCTGTTCTAGTGTCTGACACATTAACATCTTCACTATAAAACCATATTTAATCTCATTTTTGAAGACCACCCTTTTATACATTTACAACGCACGCAACGATAAAAGAATAAATAAATAACATTCCTCAACAATCCATAATTATAATATTAATTTGTGTACATATCGTAAAATTATATCATTAGGTGTTATATAACTGATACAACTCGATTTAAAATACGTTAGTGTGTCACATTTATCATTTGCAATCATTCAATTGATCTAATCTGAAATACACTTGTTTAACTGCTGACAGAGTTCAAACAAAAACAAAATGTTTAATAAAAAATGTTAATATTGTATCAGAACGTTAATCCTACAGAGTTGACATAAGATTATTTTTGTTAAATAATAAAAATTGATTAGTGGGCAAGGTTTCGGATCGAACCTGCTACGGTTGAGTATTACTATTCGGATTTGAACAAATTAGAAAGTTAAAAAATACGTTTATGCTGATTGTGTAGGTGTCAATTTAAATAAGTAGTGAAAGTGTCAAACGAAAACATTTAATAAAACGTGCCAAAAAAACATGCCCAACTAGCAATGTGTTATATATCGACAGACAACACCACTACATTAAGATTTGCTTTACTGCAACAGTGAGAATCGCACACTTGGTATTTGAGCTAAAAATATCAAAATCAATATGGAGAGAGCTAAGCGTCTAGCGAATGCGTCTACATAACTAAACAAAGGTCTCGTCGGGCACGAGAGGCAGCGACACGAGCCGCGAGAGGCGGACGCGCGGCACAGGCGGAGGCGGAGGCGGCAGCGGGATCAGTACTCGCCGCACTACTGCGTCGTCGCAATAACAATACACTGATTACGCTTGTACGCGAGGCACACAGGCCCACGGAGGGCGCACGGTAACGGAAAATAACGCTCATATGTTCAGGATTATTTACTTTTTACAGTTTTATTGCTAACTAGCTGATGCCCGCAGCTTCGCCCGCGTGATAAAGTATTCGTATTCGGGATTTCATATGGAACCCTTAACTTTTAAAAAATCCAATATAGCCTATGTTATTCACGAAGAATGTAGCTTTCTAATTGTGAAAGAATTTTTGAAATCGGCCCAGTAGTTTCTGAGCATATAAATTACAAACAAACCTACAAATCTCTATATTAGTATAGATTTTTATTCTCTTGACTAGTTAGCTGTGAGAACAGCTCACCATCGAGTATAGATACCTGTTGCTGTTGAGACTGTTGTAACTTCACCTTAGTGTATTTCCAGTTGCTTTCAAGCCTTACACGAACCTGGTAAATTCGCTTGGGTTCCGGAGATCTTGGTGGAACTCCTTACATCCAGAATCTATACTAATATCCATACTATTATTATAAATGCAAATGTAAGTTTGTTTGTTACGCTTTCACGCGAAAACTATTTAGCCGATCATAATAAAACTTTGTACACATATAATATAATAATATTGTTGGGACAACTCACACAACGCCGTCTGATTCTGAGTGAGTGAGTTCAAACTAAGCAGAGCTTGTACTATGGTAACCAGATAACTGATACACATACTTATATATTTTCTTACATATTCTTGGAGGTATTAAAAGTAACATATGATACTTTTTATAATTTTTTTTTACGAATTTACCGGCATCAGCTTGTTAATATGTAAAGCTGAAGAGTTAGTTTTTTAAACAATAATAGGTATCCACTAAAATGGAACTCAACCAGCTATGTAACTGTTATAAACCGGTTTTGTGAATTTAGTGCTGCTAGAATGTGCAAGTTACAACAAGTTCCTAAGATGTCCATTGTCCATGTCACAACTGGCATAGAAGGTACATTTGCCTGCAATGGTCAAGGGCATTTCTATCTTTAGCTCAATTAGTCAAATAGGCTGCAAACATATCCTTTGTACGCAACTAGATGCTGACAAAGAGTCGTTTTCTAGGCCAACATTGACCTTGGTCCAAACTGTGCAAGTTCAATAAAACAATTACTACGAGCACACGCTCCGACAATAGTACAGTGCGCCGTGAGAACACCTACATACTGGCATGGGGGTTAAGGTGAAACGCGCCGATACAGGTCAGCCTCCGAAAGAATGCGTGAAACACATCGACTATATAAAGAATAGACAACAACAACGAATGTGGTGTAAAGGTAGTTTGTTTTGACTCGACTAGCTAAAGAAGAGCGAATCAAAACACGCACACAGTCTGCGTGCCGTTGGTGCCACCAGTCATATCGTTCTTCCCTCGTCTCGTGCAGTAGCGCTGCCAGGAAATTTCGTTTGTAAAATATGGAACAATAAGTCGATAGTTTCTGGTCAAGTAATAAATATTTAGCTCTGTTCTATTGACTAAAGTAGTTTGAATAAGCTGCTTTCACACAAAAAAAGCGCATAAAGAAGTAGACTCCGGTGTCAGAAGTGAATATTCTTAGATTTGAAGCTGTCTGGCAGGCCGTAAGTACAATCAACAATGACACTCGAAGAACTTCCATCTATCCAATTGATTTATAAATAAAATCTCAGATAGATGTTCTTAATTGACACCACATAAATTATTGGGCACGTTTGAGGCGAGCGTTAATGTTAAAGTTCACGAGTCGGGAGCGATTAGATTAGGACCAATTGACGATTGATTTGTTTATTGTGGGAACACGACACGATAATTAACAATTATTAACCCCGCCGCGGTCAATAAACAGTCAAGTGGGATTTAATTAGTCAAAACAACATTGTTTTGGTTTGGATCCTGGAAGTGAATGATGGATGGTCAGATAGTTATTCCATTCTCTCGCTGGCTCTAACAATGAAAAGGGCTCAAGTGACCATCAAGTGTCCTCTATGAACACTTTTGCCCGGAGCAGTTTGTTTAGTGTACGAGTGTGTTCGCTGGTCGTGTGTTTATAAGTCCGTGGACAGCGACTCACTGATATGCGTGTTGGCGGCGAGCGGCGCGGGCTCGTGCTCGCACAGCGCCGTCTCCGCGGGGTACTCGAAGGTGCGCGTCAGCGAGTCGTCGAACTGCAGCTTCAGCTGGAACCGACAAGCACGGCTCGTTTGTACTGGCTCTACGGCACGAGTGTCACCCCCACCCCTGTCGCTGCAGCCGCGAGCATAGAGGATATGCATGAAATATAAATACAAAGTATAATATGGTTACTAGAAAACATGTACAATTTTAGTGCGAACGGTGACTACAGATTTTAGCAATATCGATTAAAAGAGAATATAAACCTGTCTCTTACATATCTAAAACCATATCTAAGTATGAAAAATGTATGATGTCATAGCACAAAATAAAATAAAAATAAAATAAAAATATCTTTATTTTGCATAGACCATTTTAACGGCGCTTACAAAATGTCATACCCTATTTAAAATATTTAAAGCGACCACCGGTTCGGAACGCGGCCCACCTGAGAAGAACCGGCAAGAAACTTAGGAAGGCTTTTTTTTTTGATGGCCTATTTACAATTTAATATTATTTCACTTTGCCAGCAGATCATTTCCAGGCGTCCCTGTCCTGCAAATAGTTTGTAACGGAGTAAAAACCTTTTTCACAAAGCTTGCTTTTAATAAACTTTTTAAATTTATTTAAAGGTAAATTTCTCAGGTCACAGGGAAGCTTGTTGTAAAAGCGTATACAGTTACCCTGGAAAGAATCGCCAATCTTATGTAGTCGACTGTGGTGGACTGAAAGATTATTTTTATTTCTAGTGTTTATATTATGTTTATCACAGAGTTTAGAAAACTGTGATAGATTTTTCTGGACATACATTAGATTGGCAAAAATGTATTGTGATGGTACGGTTAGAATATTTACTTCTTTGAATTTTTCTCGGAGAGAAACTCTGGGGCCCAAATTATAAATAGCGCGTTCAGCCCGCTTTTGTAGAACAAAAATAATATTTAAATCTGCAGCACTCCCCCAAAGGAGAATACCGTAAGACATAATACTATGAAAATAGCTGAAGTAAACCATTCTAGCCGTATCCACATCTGTTAGAGTCCTGATCTTTTTTACAGCGTATGCAGCCGAACTTAATCTAGAGGCTGTCTTTTCTATGTGTGGGCCCCACTGCAAATTGGCATCAATAGTTATACCTAGGAACACAGTTGATTCTACAAACTCTAACACTTGTCCATTCAGTTGAACATTGGCCGCAACTTGTTTTACATTTGGTAGAGTAAATTTTATACATTTAGTTTTATTTTCATTAAGGCAAAGATTATTTGAGCTGAACCAATGAACTACTCTTGCAATTGCATTGTTTACATCGTCATAGTTATCTAATTGTCTTTTAATTTTAAAAATTAAAGAGGTGTCATCTGCAAACAAAACAATCCTATTCCTGTCCCCTACATAAAATGGTAAATCATTAATATAAATGAGGAACAAGAATGGCCCAAGTATCGAGCCTTGCGGCACACCCATTGTAACCATGGATCCTACAGAACGTGTACCATTAATATCGACCCTCTGTATTCTATTGTTCAAATATGAAGACAGAAGGTCGAGAGCTTTGCCTCTTATTCCATAGTGGTGTAGTTTCCTGCACAGCGTTTCATGTTGAACGCAATCAAAAGCCTTTGATAGATCGCAAAATATACCTAATGCATCGTGCTTGTCTTCCCATGCTTCATGAATACATTTTAATAACTCAACACCAGCATCGGAAGTTGAGCGCCCTTTCGTAAACCCAAATTGATTCGCATGGAGTATTTTATGACTATTAAAATGGGATAGCATTTGATTCAAGATTATTTTTTCAAATACTTTGCTCAAAGTTGGCAGCACTGACACTGGTCGGAAATTAGACGGCTCTGTAGCGCTGCCAGCCTTGAACAAGGGAACGACTTTGCTGTGTTTCATTAAATCAGGAAATGTACCACTAGAAACACAGTCATTAAACACAGTTGCTAGATGGGGCGCAATTACCTCAATTATACATGATGCAGTTTTGACCGATAATCCCCAAAAGTCCGCGGTTTTCTTAATTTCGATACATTTAAATGTTTTTACAATGTCCTGAGCACAAATATCTGTGAATACAAATGCATCCCTGCAACAAAGAACAGATTCTTCTAATAAAAGTTCAGCGGAACTGGAAGATGCTTGGAGAGATTTTGTTGTCAATATAGGTACATTTTTGAAAAAGTGTTCAAACTCCGTAGCCACTTCCAGGTCCCCTGTAACATAGCAACCATTTACTTTTAAGTGGAAATCCCTTTCAGTAACTAAAGATCTACCGCATTCAGAGTTAATGATATTCCAAGTCATTTTTATTTTATTTACAGAATTAGAAATTTTATTTTTAATGAAGTTTGACTTAGCAAGATGACACGTTTGTTTAAATATCTTTGAATAATTTTTAACATATTCCTGAAAGGTTTGCCTAAAATTATATGATTTTTCTGAATATAATTCAAATAATTTATTTCTACTTTTAAAGATACCTGGTGTTGCCCAGTCACTGAAAACAGGACGACCACCAATCTGTAGAGTTTTTGAGGTAAAAACTTTGCCAAACTCATCATTAATCAAATTAAATAAGTGTTTATATGACTGGTCTACACAAGTAAAGTTAGGTAGATATGGTAATCTCTTTAATACATTTTCTTTAAAATTATTCAAACGACTTTGGTTAATTGGTACATATTTAATTTGTTTTTTGCTGACTTTGTTACTACTTTTAGGAAATTTTATCCATTGGCCACGATGATCTGACTCCACAGGATCCACAATACCTTTATCTATAGGTTTAATATCAGTAAAAATATTATCAATACATTTTGCACTGGTGGCTGTAATACGAGTGGGTTCTAAGAATGTACTATGCAGATTAAAGGATTTAAAGAAATTTTTCATTTTATTTCTCTCTGATGGAGTTAATGATGTATCTAATATATCAACATTAAAATCTCCTCAAACTATTATAGATTTCTTAGAACATTGGCATTTGAACAGTGCTTCTTCAAGCTTTTCTTCAAATTTAATGTAAGAAGCATCAGGGGGACTGTATACGCTTAACAAGATGAAATGCTCAAACTCAATACTGGCAATCTCAATAACTCGCTCAATGGAGAGGGCTACTAAATCCTTACGTTCTTTAAATTTTAAGTTTTTATTTATTAATATTAAAGAGCCTCCACGTTTAGAATGTTTTCTATTGAACGAGCTAGCAACCTGGTGATTTACGAAGTTCAACAATGTGATTTGATGATCTTTTAACCAGTGCTCTGTAGCACAAAAAATATTAATAGAATTTGCATTAATGTATAGCTCTAACTCTAAATCTTTACCATTTATTAAACCTCTAACATTATGGTGCACCAGGTTTATAAAAACAATATTTTTACTAAGATTATTCTCAGGGGCCAAAGTCAACTGGCCAGATTTATTATCTGTTGTCCTATAAACTAGTTTTTTGGAATTTCATTTTCCAAATGTGAAGTATCAAAACTATCCTGCTCAATAAAAGCAGTTGTACTTGCCAATAATTTGGCTTGAAAAATTAAAAAATTAGATAGCAACAGAGCTACCTTTCGTTGTAAAACTTTTGATAGAAAATATCTATCTAATGTCAACAAACTATTATTATTGAAAATTATGTTCCAATCGAACAATTCAATTTTTTTGGAATATGATACCATGGTATGTAGTTTCATATTTAATTTGTATCTTAAGTGATTTTCCTTGTGGCTCATAGCAGTGCTGTATGGCAAGGTGGACAAAATTACTTGTTTTACTTGCAGACTTGATACCTTATCAAAAACTTTTAAAAGTTTGTCACTATTAATATTGCCTCTTCTGCCAACCAGCACCACTATAGTAGACTGCATGCAGTGTGTACCAGTCAATATAAAATCTATAATTTGAGAGTATGAAGCTCCTGGATATGTATGATTTATTACAGAATGACTTAACTGTGATAAATAATGTCCAAAATTTTTACCTATTTCATCGCAATAGACTTTGCATCACTTTTTATTTGCAACTTTTCTATTATACTCGTAGATGCCTCGCAATTACTACTTGAACTTAATATACTATTATCCACACTGCACACAGTTTTAATTGGTGAAAATTCATCATTGCATCTAATTCTTTCACAACTTAAGGGTGAGGAGGGAACATGGCCTGCGGATGTCAATTGGTCATTTTGACAATGACATGAATTTACTAATTTACCTATGGCTAACACCTGTTCCCTACTCTGTTTCTCTGCTGTTTCATATTTATATGAAATTGATTTCAAAGAGTCTTGAAGTCGGTCAATCTGACATTGAAGGGCCTGTGTATCAGTTTTGTACTGTTGTGCAACAGTATCAAGTTCTAACATATACATATTTACCTGGTCAATCAGTTGCAATCTCTGTCTATTAAGTGACATGCTATTTATAAAAAACTTGTATTTATGTATCATTTTTTTAGATTTAGTAATAAACTTTTTAACTTTTAAATATTTCTTTAACTTATTCTTACTACACTTAATAATTTTTAATGATTTAGAACAGCCCCCGGTTTCATCATCAGAAGTGAGGTTTATGACAATGGAAGGGTGAGCTGTAGCAGTATCTAAGCTTGTAGCCATCAGTTCATCGAACAAACTCTGATTAGATTGAACCACTGTGCTCTGTTTCTTGTCTTCTAGTTGCGATATTCTGATTTCCGATCGTTGTAGCTCCTCCTTTAATTATTATTCTAATTTGGTGCAGAGTTTGTTCATAATGTTCCCTACATGAGTCAAAACTGTCAACTATAAGTTGTAACCTATCCCGATCCTGTAAGGTATCAGTATACAGTGAATGCAACTGTGCCAGTTCTTTTTTGAGTTGTCCGTTCTTACTTAAAATACCTAGCAGTTCTAACTCATTTTCGTCCCTTTCCTTGTTCAGTTTATCGCACTTCTCCCTAAAAATCTGTAATTCTTTCAACGTTAATTGAAGCCTTGTCTCTTGTTGATGAGCTAAGGCCTTACGCGTCATTATCATGTTATTAGTATTCGACATTTTGTTATAATTACGTGCTACAGAATCAGTAATTATTAGCAAAGTAGACTTAGAGCAAAGAAATGCGAAACAAAACGAGGTTATGTTTTATTCATAGAAAATTACAAAATCACACTATTAATGGACATATGAGGATGTAAAAGTAAATAAACTCACAAACCTTGATTGAAAAAACTATTAGTTTTATAAATCTTGCCAAATCCAAGTAATAATTTCAAATATTGAAAATTTTTCCGATGTTCTAACTGTCACTACACCGGTACAATTTTTAAGTTTATATTTATTTACTTTTAGCACAATAAATGGTGAAAATGATTATTTAACACTCAATATGGTATTATTTGGCAATGATGAATTGGTTTTTAATTAAAATTATAATTATTTTTGCAATATTACAATATAAAATACGGAGCCAATTCAAATCAGCTGTTATACCTAGGGTTGCCACAAGGAAAAAAAAACATATAAGATTATCTTGTCTTAGACACTAAAAAAGTTAACTTCCTAGATAACGTCTGGTATTTCTTCATCCATAATTTAGAAAAACACAATTAATATTGCACGTTTTGATAAAGAACGCTTATACACTATAGCTGGTCCTTGGATGGGTGACCACTTTGTTACATTGACATTTGAGAGCGTTTCCGAGCTTCGGAAGGCACGTAAAGCCGTTGGTCCCGGTTGCCAGTAACATGGCAGTCGTTAAGCCCAGTTGAAGGCCTTATGGGCGGCTTGAAAAGCACAGGTCACACAACCTGCGCCTATCCATTTTAACACGGCATTGGGCTCACCACCTGTTACGTGGGACAAAAGTGCATACGGTTAAAGGTGGGCGTATAGTATGCCTCTGCCTACCCCTTCGGGTATAAAGGCGTGACAATATGTATTTATGTATGGATCCTAAATAAAATACATGATTTACTCCCCAAAGCCGGGTAAAGTAAAACTTTCGTATAAATTATAAGGAAACTCGGAAACCTATATCGGCGTGCAGATCTCGCATAATATCGTACCAATGAAATGTATCATTAATTTTCAGAATAGAAAATATGTTTCATAAAATAAATAAGCCCGTTAAACAGTGTTACATACATACATATTATTACGTCTTAATCCCCCAAAGAGTTGGCAGAGGCATACTATACGTTCACATTTCACCGTATGCATTTTTGTCCCACGTAACAGGTGGTGAGCCCATTGCCGTGTTGTTTAAACAAAAAAACAGTGTTACAGCTGTAGAAACGATTTACATTACAAAAGAAACCAATATAACACCTAAATATTTGTTACAAACGCGTGTTAGTTATTGATAGAGCTTCCAAATTTAAATTCACACATAGAAATTTCAAGTTAACTTATAACTTATATATTACCTTTATTGTCCGATAGCTATTGCACTACTGTGGGTATGCTCAAACCACGACGAACCATCACATTGCTAACTTCGATCGGAACTCCGTTAGCTCCAACAGCCTTTCGTGTCTATATTCGAAGAAGCGATAATGAGCGACCCAGACTTCTATATACTTCTATACTAGTTGCACGTATAGTCCTTGCTTTGAGATTCCGTGACTGCTCAATTAATACGTCCGCTGCTTGTTTTTAAAGATGCAAGCTCTCATTCGCTGCGAATTGCTTGCTGGGTCTCACACAGCGGTATTTCCAGATAATCTGCTTCTCACTGGATCTGACCCATGCCAGCGCACCAGTCGATTCCAGCTCATCATACAGCTATAGCGGTTGCACCTAACTATATCCACAAATTTATAAGGTGCGCTTTTTGCAGCTTTATGCTGGAGGTCCCGACACCAAGATCCGTATTCCAGAACGTTTAGCAACACTCAAACAACGCTTGAGGCTAGTTTTTTCCTTATAAATACGACTCTCAAGCGTTGATTGAGTCTTGAAAAATGTTCTGGAATACGGGCCTTAGCATCTTTTGAAGAGGGCTTTCTTCGAATTAATCTTCCATTAAACAATCTCAGACAAGGTTCTCGTTTCCTTGCACACTTACGTCCACCTGTGGACATGTCGAGTTTTGACCGCATTATCTCCAGTATAGATACCCTGAATACCTTCTCCATATTTCTGGACGATTTTGTCCGTATGTATCACTGGATACGGATGTCTTGAGATTTTACACTAAGCTATGTAAATGACGAATCGGCAATGTGACCATTGCAATGAGACTTGCAATGGTCACATTGCCGATTCGGTCACTCCTAGTCAATAGCTAATCAATTTGGGTAGCCTGTCCTTTTCCCTCACGAGTTCGACGGATCTACATCTACGCAGGACAATATCCATAAAAAGAAATATATTTGATGGATTTTAGGGGAGATCATCACGATCACATCATGAACCTCTTCTCAGACTGACACTAACTGACTGACTGACTGTTTGACTGCCTCTGTGGCGCGGTGGGAGTGTATCCGACTGCTACGCAAGAGATCCCGGGTCGGAACAAATATTTGTGTGATCCACAAATGTGTGTTTCGGAGTTTGAGTGTTTCCTATGTATAATATGTATGTATTTAGAAATATATATATATATATACAGCGTGGAGTATGTGGCGACATGATGGAACCGCGAGTGCGGAGGTGCGGCCGCTACGGGCCAGCGCGCACGTGGCTTGCGCACCCGCGGACACGTAGATAGATAGGAACTACACCAGTTTATGCTTATTTCATAGGATACGATATATGGACAACTTTTAGACCTATATTTTCATAAGGTGGAAATTTAGGAGTAGGAACGATTTCAAGACGAAACGTCAGAGTCGGCTTATCCCGGTTGGTTCTTTATATAAGTACCCGGTTTGGTCCTTAAGTATTTCATCTCTTTATTTGAGCTAATTGTTTTGGGTATCTTGAGGTTATATTTGACCGGTCTGACTATAAATTGGCCCAAATTATAGTCAACTAATACAATTCTAGTTTTAAGTCGTTCTATTGTACCTACTACTTGCATTGCAATATAGGTACATATATACTGAGTATTTTTAACTTGTGCTGATGTGACCGTTTCTGTTGAACTTCGATGTTGGCACGTACCGTTGACCAGTGTTGTACAATGAAACACACAGAGGTATGTTCGATAACACGGCATCGAGTGTAAGTGCGGTGTAACAGAACCGGTATTAATTGATCCGTCCGCGATAATGACCCCAGTAGCGGATACTGAGGTTTCGTTCTCACGATCGTACGATGCGAGAAATGTGTGCTGTTGAATTTCTGTTCTAATTGTTTCGGTGTTTAGATTGGTTTATCTTGGACTAATATTATTCCGCGTTGATCGCTCTCGAATATTAATACATAATATGTATAGCTAAGGACGAGGACGATAATTAAGATTTGCCATTTACCTATGGAAGTTGACTTAGCTTTTATTTAGGGTTGCTTGAGAGTATCGGTTTTTCTCATAAGACGTAATAATCAGCATAGCTGCCCACCACTGGTCGTAGTTAGTACCTGGTAGCGTAGAGGTCCACACCTTCTAGCAGATTTGTGTTACAGTTGCTGACTCTACAACATCCGGTCGGTCGTGTTCAAAGTTTATGGGCTATACGATTGGAATGGTTTAGAAAGTTGTTAGATTAACAAAAATATAATTGCTTTTACCGGTCATTCTTGTCGCTATACAGACCCGATGGAATGTCCTGTAATTATGTATCTATCTTGTAAAACTTGTAAAAATTAATCCACCATGATTACATTTGGTGAGTCCAAAATTACGACGACATTGTTTTAGGAAACAACAACACAATATAATTTAAACAATAAATAAAATATGAACTGTTGAAACGAAAACAAAAGAATGAGGGTACCTCATACATGACATGGAGGGGTAACAACGGTAAGCGGTAGGTAGAGAAGCGAGGCACGCAGCATACCTTGGCTATCCGGTCCCTGTTGGGCTTGGCGGGCATGGAGGACTTGCCGTTGATGAGCACGTTGTCGTTGACGAAGCGCACGGCGCAGGGCGAGGGCGGCCCCGCGGCGCCGTCCGCCTCCGACTCCGACTCCGAGTCCGAGTCGGCGCGCGCCAGCGCCTCGGGCCGCAGCACCACCACGCCCGGCTCGCCGGCCTGCAACACGCACCCACGAGCCTTACTAAACAAGCTTGCTACGTGGACTACATCCATATACTACAGTCATTTCTCTAATACACGAAATTTTTCATATTACACAAAAACCGCCGTGATACGTGGTGTATAATGTATGTGGTTATGTCAGTCTTCCGGCTGTTATTACTTCTGAACTGTCAGAACTTTACCAACAGTGTTTATGTTTGCTTATTAGCTTTTAGACGCATAAATGTTAAAAGGATTATTTCCGATAATTCCTCTCCGAGCTCAGACAAGGTATTCGTGTGTGACGAATTGTGACCATTACTCAGATCATCGTACCAATTAGAATTCGTCACTTACGGTGCAGCATCGACAAAATTGTACAGCATTTTTTCTCGATCCGCTACGCATGTTACACAGACTATTATCGCATTTGTAGGAATGTTACGTAACAGGGAGTTCACACAAAGCGTAGGAAACAAAGCAGTCATAAAAAAAGTACGTCAGAAGAGAGGTCTAATTACAATTGCACGGACTGATACAAACGCGCATACATTATTGTATGGTGGGCAAATATAATACGATCACATGCGAAACGAGGACTGCTCTTCCGGATATTTTACGTAATTGTCAGTCGCTTCCACTTGATAAACACGTTCGTTAACTACTGAAATAGCTACATATTTCTGATAGCGAAAGAAATAGCCTCCGTAGAATATAGCTCCAGGCGACGACTATGATTACCATCACTATGATCATCATCAGGAAAGAAAGTGCTCTCAATAATTATGTAAGATTTGTGCAATAGAAATAATCTTATCGAGAACCATAGCAAATATTCTTTCCTATTTTTTTATTAAAACCGATTTGCATGTCGACATCGAAGCGTCGAAGTCGAGAGTATAATTAGTTATGGACGATCTAAATCTCATTAACTATCTAGATAGCATAGTAACTAGTTAAAATTAAGTGTATGAACGGAGACCTCAACGATGTGGTATAGATTGTGCATAAGGTTCCAGTTCACGCGATTACAATGAAAGTTTTTGCAGCATCTGTGAAAAAATCTACTAACGTGTAGCGTGATAAATTGAGCAGTAATCGATTAAAGAAAATATAATCATGGCGAATGGATGTACGTAGAATGGATTAGCACATACGAGTACATTGGGTTATTAAAAGGCTCCAAATGACCAGGTGTCAAAATGGATACTCTAGGAAACAAACGGGTCAGTTTTCATCGCTGGAATGCTGTTAAGAAAACATTTATTTGTCTCTTTACTGAGAAGAATTTTCCAACAAAGGTAACTTGTGAACGATTACTGCAGGAATCTGGTCGCGCGTCCGGTGACCGTGAAGGGGCAGCGGCCGGCGGGCGGCGATCCGAGTCCACGACGGGTTCAAGGGAAGTACATGTGAATGTGTGCACGCAACTTGCTCTATGTTATTTAAACATAGCTTATGGTCTGGTCGATGTTGATTTATAATTATTTGACTTAGTTTCATAGGTAAGCGTCATAGGCAACTACCGACTTCATAGAAACCGATATAAACTAGAATAACCTCGTCGACTTTTACTACACTAATTTCTGATCGACGCTTCGTCGTAATCTGAGCTAGTTTTACTGCCTCAAAGGGAGTATTGAACCGCAACTTAATCCACCTCAGAGACTAAACCTCGAGGAGTTTGACGCTACTAATTTCAGATTAGCCAATACTTAAATCACGTTTACAAATTCAGATTCTTTGTAAATCCGAAGGCAAAAAGTTTATTAGGGTACTTACTTCTTCAAAGATACAAAGGCATACGACAAACGTAAATAGCTTACTTCGCTGATCTGACCTTTACTCCAATGAATAAAATAATATCTAAGCCATCCACCACATACGTTTTTTTCATATGTGTATCTGCCATCAGTCTTGTCAACTTTTATCAGATTGGTTGTGGTATACATTGGCTTTTGATGTTCAAATTATGGACTAATTTGCTCATCCCGGGCAAAGAGCACATTGGCTCTTTTGAGACGCTTGATTTTGTTAGGTTTCAAGAGATTTCCCGTCAGACATACGTTTATAATCGTTATTATTATATGTTTGAGAGGGCAGTTAGGAGCATTGTACGTACGTTTACTATTTTTGGTCACTGTGAAATAGGAAGCAACCATATGAGCCCTATGGTGCGACGCGGGCCCTCCTCGTTTAAATAAACATGTTTTGTTAAGTTGTTACCAATCGATACAAACATTATTAACAATTTATACTGTTGATTGTAAACCACAAGTACTTTAATACAACACAATAATTTGTTATTGCGTTCCCATTAGTTCACAGGAAAACATACCTATTTATTGACCTTTAATTACACTTCAGTAGGTTTAATTCTGCCCGTATTCAGTAGAGTTTTTCTCGGACAGCTAAATTAGGATGGAGTATGGTGAAAAATGTGCCGTATTTGTATGTTAGACAACTGTACTTGACTGTGTCCTGTGTTTGTATCTATTGAGTGGATGAGTAAACGGGCCAAAACTATAGTTTTATCAAATGTCACGTTTATTGCAGCTATATGGAGATACATTACTAAACTGCGTCGTGCTTAAGAAAGTACCTATGTGTGAAAAAGCTCCCTACAGCTACACACCGTGGAACTACTAAGATGAAATGGGAATAATTTTAGATGGTATTCTTCAGCTCATAAACATGGGTTTATAAATACAGAGACACCCCTGCAACCGAGTAAAACTATGTGCGTTTAATATCGCACATGTTCGGTTGTTCTAATTACATGCAATAATTATATTCTCCAAGTACATTAATCTCAAAGTTAAATATGGTATATAATTGTACATGGCAGGATATTTGTGCCAGTTATTGTTTATCGCAGTGCGGTGTTGTTCTCTTTTGCGGCTATTATGTCCAAAGACTAACTACATCATGTGATGACTAATGTTTATATTTTTACAGTTTGAACATTATTTCGTTTGAAACAATGTCCTGCTAAATGTTTAATGACGGCACCAGAATATATATAATTTAGTTTCGACTGGATGATGATGGATACCGCAGATGCGGCAACACCTCGCGTTTCTACGCGGGACTGTGTATTATACTAGATGACCAACCACGGCTTTGCCCGCGGCATGGTTCGAACTCCCGACGCACCTATTTAATATCGTCGCTTATAATTTCTACAATAATGCATAAAAAATACCCCATTTGGCGACATTTATGATTGCGGCTCCGCTCTCTAGGGTAGTAGCGTGATGATATATAGCCTATAAAGGCTATACTTCCTTGATAAATGGGCTATCCAACACAAACATATATTTTCAAAACCGACCAGTAATTCCTGAGATTTGCGTTTCAACCAAACAAGCAGACTCTTTAGGTTTATAATACATATTAGTATGAATATGCACAGTACGATATAACCATCTCGGCAATTATATAAATACGAGATTATGTATCTCGTATGGAAATGTTCATACCATCAGACATCATTCAATAGTGTTTCCAGGTGTTCGCTCTACACAATACGCAGTTCATTGAATGAAGCATCATTCATCAACATGAATGAACACAGCCGCGGCCGGCGCGGGCGGCGTGAGATTAGCAAGCGGTGGCTAAACACTATCAGAGAATGTAAATATTCTACCACCATTCATTATCTCATACTTAAATAATCGACATAACATTTGATCATCGGATATTACATGGTCTACCTTGATCAGGAACACAGGCTCATTGTTTTCCAACATGTCTCGAGTACAACACAGTGATTTCACTACTAGCACATTTTCGTCACTCGTGTATTTAGGGTCTGGAGTGATGTGCAGCAACATGACTGATAGCAAATTCCCGTCACCAGCGAAGTTGGCCGCGCACCAGTCGCGTCAATACGACTTGATACAGTATCTAAATCATGGATTATTTACCAAATGTGATTACGAGTTTGCAAGTACAACGTTTATTGGTCCGATATCATGTAATAATAGGTTGTAATCATCGCCTCGGGCCAAGTATCTTAATTCCCACTGTCATAAACTGTCAATTACTTCAAAATTAAACCGCTGTTTATTACCCGGTTATGCCAGCGCGTATGTAACTAGTTTTATTTGCTTCCCTTGACAAGTCTTGCGAACGGACGGATTTCGATGAATGAGAGAAATTTATCTCCCAAATGTCACAGCTTACCTACAATTTTGATAAAATCGGGTGGGGGAGATTTTCGGCGATTAAAATGATACTCCTACTAATATAATAAACGCGAAAGTTTATACGTATGGATGGACGTTTCGTTACTTTTTCACGTAGTTTCATAAAAATTCATTGATTTTGATGAAATTTTACTATAATATAGCTTACACATCAGAATAACACATAGGCTACTTTTTATCCCGGGAACAAGTTCTTATGGGAAACCGGAACGGGAAATTTTCACCATGCATGCTTTATATATATTACTATATATATATATATATTCACTGATAAATCATCGAATAAGGTATCAAAATTAAGAGTTATAAATGTCAATTAATAATTATTTGAAATTAATTAAAAAAAAAAACAATTTCTAAATTAATTAATGGATAGTATTACATAAATTATTTTTAAGCATACAAGCTTAAAAATAAAAAGAGCCCGACTGCAATAAACAAGTACGCCTATGTATATGTATATAATATAGTGCTTAACTAAATACGAGATTAAACCGGTGCTCAATTTCGAAAATGCAAGTTCAAATAATTCCTAGATATTTCAAGTCCCGTATTTTAGTTAAATATTTAGTTATATTCATTATTAAATATTTTGTTTATATATTTAGTTACATTCTAACTACAAATTTATCTATAAGTAACTAGGTCTAACAAAATACACTCGTGCTTGAGTTAAAAGTTGTATAAGTGGAAGTTAGACCTAAACTACTTATAACTCTTAACTTTATTAAATGTAAGTATGTGGATATTGAAACAGAATTTTTACACGACAGCATAGCTAAATTTTAACTGATATTAGCTTCTACAATAACTGACTAACATACTTAAATATTTCTAAATACATACATATTTTACATACAAAACCTTTCATCTCCGATACAAACATTTGTGAATCACACAAATATTTGTACCGAACCGGGATTGGAACCTTCAGTATTGTCGCGTACTACAACTGCACCACTAAGGTAGTCGAAAATTTGGAGGCATTACGCTTCTTGTCTCGAGTTGCTACTCACATTCAAGCGAGGACAGATTACGCGTAAAATCGCGGCCCGTGTGCACGGTCGATGCATGGCGGTATGCACATCATACGTATGGCGGCGCACGTGATCGATACTACATAGGTACTCTTTTATTAAAACATTTTTACATTCAGCCGGTTGACAACCGATTTACCTCGTGCGTTGTTTACTGTGTAGTTTGGCTATCATGTGAACTGTATGTACAGGATTACTGATAGCTTACTAAAGTTAATGGTGTACTGTTTCACTGCTTCAATTTCAATTGCCTAACAGCAACGCTATACGTGTCGTTCACGGCCCTGGGTAAGCACACCGACCGACCAAAACATTACCTGCAAATGTCTGCTATTAGGACCTCCCAGATAGTGTAACAGCCGCTAATGGGAATTGAGTTGAGAGACCTTGTTTGTAAATTTTGTGAGCCGATCCTTTATGTCATGTCGACATACATCATTTTATATAAATCTAGTCTGTACCTACACTTTTGGCCACGACTTCTGCATACTGCAAGCGTGTGACTGTCTATAAGTGACAGGGAGGTTATCTCTAAAATTAAACTGTTCATTATTATGTGGTTAAACGATATCATATCTACGTCCCAAATGGAGATTGTTGACCTTTATCAATACAATAACGTTCAGCTCGATAATGATCAACCGACCATTATGATGCGCGATTGGCATCGACACTCCAATCCAATGATATTAACTAACGTACAAGAAGCCTGTTGTGATGCAACTGCAGCACCTACATTTGAGTGTGCTCAAGTACGCGTTGCTTCTCATTTTTCAATAGTTGAGTCCCACACAACAGAGAGAACTGCTAATTGATATTTATCCGGTATACTTTATAATGCTTGACATTTTTTTAAGACCATTTTAGATCAAGTCATTGTCGAAAATGGTCCGTCAACCTATGGAGGAGGATGGCAACACTAATTGCGCTGCCAACCCTGTAAAATATTTCTAGGATCCCTTCTAAAGAAAATATTAGCCAACTCGTCAATAGCGTTGGCATAGATAGTTTTCCTTTTCGAATTAGACAAAAAGAAAAGATAGGATTAAATTATGATGCCGACGACATCCTTTTCGTTGAGAATATGTATTTACTAAATTATACTTTTTTGTAAGCGTCATCAAAGTGAAATGCTCATATAAATAGAAATAAGGAAATAATGCTATCTATTAGATGGCTTTGATTCCAGAGGTTTTATTCATATCAGCGCGCTTCATGAAGTAATTCATGAGCATTTTGGGACATTTTTACATCAAAACTTTATACATACACTGTAAATGATGAAGCTGTATTTCACGCAATAAAGTTGCACTGATAACATATGTCAAATTAACAACTCATGAGCATTGGAAGTTTTACTACTAAATTAAATTTTCTAGATAACCGCTAATGTGCTGTATGATTTGTCGGGCAAATATTACGTGGTCCATAAACACGCGAGTACGATAGCTAAACTCATGGTTGAGGTTTGGCTGGTATAATTCACATAGTGATCTTTCCCATGAGGTGTCTATAACCAAATGGGACGCTTTTTATTCGAAATAAAATTGAGGGTCACACAAGCTAACAACAATTATGTGCAGAGCTGGTTGCCCAGTTTGACCAATTAAGTCAATTAACTTGGGTCGGACAAACCGCAATGATTTGCTCAAATGAGGACTCCGACACACTTTAGTTAGTTTCGACAAATATTTTGTGTCTCATTCGGTTTTGAATATGGAGTAAAGAGCCGTATGTATGTAACGGTATATCTGGGGCCTACCGTGCTCCCCTGTCCGACGACATCATATCGACCCGGTATTGTCTGGAGGGGACATTCGCACAGCTTTTATTTTCATGAAGGCTTTGGCAACAGAGAGTTCTTCCATACCAATATCCTGATTTAATTATTTCTCAGGGTACGTTTACATCTTTGCATCTGAAAAGCTTTTTGTGCAGTATGTTAGTTGATTGTTACCACTGCATACTTTGATTACCTCATAAGCTATTTAGAAATTTCGGAATAACAACTAAAAATTAAACGCTGCCCAAATAACGAGATAGATATTATTTTGTTCTTTGCATTCTACATAAAGGTTAATGGTAATCGTTATTGAAAGTTTTAACCTAAACTCAATCAAGATAAGATCAGATGCAGGGTTTCAGAAGTAAATGCCTAGAGCAAAAGTCAAGATCAATACCAAACAAAAGTGTAATCAACGCTAAAACAATACTATTTTATTTTCATTTCTCCTATTTTACATTATATCCGTAGCAATGTATAATGTGCAGGTGTAGTAAATGAATAAAACGTCAACGATAGGGTTCCGCTCGAGAGCAATCAGATAACGGAGTTAGTTACGTAGATAGACGTGGTCACGTGGTCAATGTTTCAAGCTAATGTATCAACACATTAAGTATGTTGCCAATCAGAACCAGCTGATCCTAGGCTACGTAGCAATAACTTACTGCTGAGCACATGATAGAACTCCCTGCGTCGTGTCGTACCTCGGATTATCTCGATGGACGAGTTCTTTCCACACTATATTTGTCGGTAGGTATATCGTCGTTACGTGAACAAACTATGGTCCAGTTCAATTTTACAAACAATATGGTCCAGCCCACTGATACTTTAGCTTCCCGATTTTTATGGGCTAATCTTTTGCAACAGACTGTTCCTGACCTGACAATCACGCGGCGAGAATTCGAATCAGCCAAACTCAAGCTCTCTGTAAGATTCTGAGCTGCAGTACAATGGTTCAAAATCACACAGAAAATATCAAGAATATCTAACAGGATTATTTTTAAAATTTTTGGTTTGACATGTTGCAATTGGTTGCCAGTTGAGCGAAAAGATCTTGGTTAGTTGGCAACAATCGACATACTACTCAGAGTTGGACCTATCTAGCTGGATATTTTGCCAAGGTAGACTTATTCGTCAACAAATTCGAGGACTGATCTCAATACTACTTGGTGCTATACGCCCGTACAACATGGCTTTTGTTTCTCAGAAGTACGTCGTTCAGAAGTGTTTTCTATGCAAGGAAACTGTCATTATTGACTTACCACTGTCATTTAGACGAAAATCTAGAAATATGGAAAGAAAGAAAAACATTTTATTCACAGTTAAATTATTAATTTTGACACAGTTCCATAATGGAAGACACGGTGAAAAAATAAGGCTGTTGTTTAAATATTGTTACAGTCTATATAGTGGCATGTCCTCGTGTTGGGCCACCTGTGGATCCATAACACCGACGCCCAAGCTTCAAACCGCAGAAACACGATACGACAGTGACGTAATTGCTACATTGTACAATGTATTTACTTTCTGGTTAGGACACTTGAACACACACTGAGGCAATTCAAATGCGAGGTTCCTGTTTACAATAATTTTTAGAGGACTACGAGTAGGAGTAAATTGTTTACCTACACAAACACACTCACACAAATTAATTCAAGTTTATGTGAGCCATACAACAATATGGAACTATTCTAAGTGGATGTCTAATTAAGTGAGATGAACAACCGCGGGTCACTTATCATCAAAATGGCAAACGACAGTACTGAATACGCAAGACGGTGGGCCCCAGTGTGGATAGGTCTGCTAGGTGCATGTTTCTACCATCAAACATACTCGTAACATCTCAATAATGTACCGCAGTGTCTAGCGTGGAGCTCGGTCTAGTGGCGGCGCGTGTCTGCGAAGCGCATTTTCTCATGGCGGCTGCGTTAATTGCCATGAAGCCTTATTAGACGCCCACTGACGGGCGGGAGAAAGTAAATTATTCACAATTATGAATAAATACTGCCAAAATGCGTCGCAGAATTAGTTTATACACAACAAATGTCCATACTAATATTATAAAAAGGCGAAAGTAATACTATCTGTCACGTTTTCACTGCTAGGCCACTGAACCGATGATGAAACTTGGGACCGAGATAGCTTGAACCCTAGGGACGGACATATGCCACTATTATTGACTCAGAAGCTAGTAAGCAAGTAACACTAAATAATTTTTAAATGAATATACCTACAAGTTTATTATTATTGTTAAATTACATTATCAATAAGTGTTAGTCATTGAATTATTTGCAAAGTAATTTATTTCTTGGACTCAATTCACTGCACCAATAATAATAAAGTTTACCTATTGATGATAGTGCAGTTTTCGTAAAGCTATACTATTGCACGTAGTGTTGTCGAATTTACTGATTCAGTATTTAAGTATGTATTAGGTATGCGACAGATAAGACTCTGAGGACTATGCTGCAGTATGTGACCCCTGCACCTCCTGAACGGTTATTAAGTTAACTACAGTCTTGATGCTATCAATCTCCATGTCGAACACCGTTACGGTAATAGGCTCGAACCTCTCGTGATACATTAGCGTGTGACGACGGAGTACATTGACTTTACTGATGTACTATTCTGATTATTAAGTTTTTATTAAGACAATTTTGTAGCATTGAGTCGTCACTCGTGTCATCGTGAGTAGATAATCAAATCAATTTACATTTATACATATCACACATATTCATATGACGAACATGACAAGCTCACAACAGGACCTCAGGATATCTGTGCCGATGGTACTATACGACTACAAGGGATGTCAAAGACAATGCGAAGTGAAAGCGGACCCCAGGCGTCGCGAGACGCAACTCAAATGAAACCTTTCTAATCGATTCCTGCTTCAATTGTTTTAATATTTTGCTCGTCAAAATGACACTACCCGCCTGATTGAAGTCGTGGCGACGTCACGTCCAGAAGATGGAGGCAACTTTCACAGTCGGAAAGACTGTTGACAGCGGCCTTCAATTGTCTAGTAACAGTATTAGGGCATTTTAAAAAGAGAGTAGAGAGGGGAATGTGGATATTTAAGTGCAAGCAAAAAAAGTCTGATTTTAGCGGGAATTGAAATCTACCATGTTTGTGGAATCCCATTAGCAATGCAGTTCAGGCCCCAGGCGACTTCAGACACGAGCTACCACTTCTTTTTTTCGATGTCAGACCACCTCAACGCGCCACCCTGGACGGGCTAAGAATAACAGCAATGCAAAGTGTTATCATGTGAATGAATGTTTACGAGGGACCGCATTCAGTTATTAAATATCTTTGAATGAAGTTTGAATCAGTGGGATCGGGTTTCGATTTTTCGATAATTTTTTAAACGTTCGTCAGATATTTTACGAATGGTTGAAAATGGCCTGAGCAGATTTGGTAACGTTTAATGGCCTCCAAAACAAAGACCTTCTGAATTAGACAAATGCGATCTATATTTACACATACGAATTTAAAAATTTACAGATTTTGTCCGTACTGCACGTTTTTAGATTCATATAGAATGAATTCATACAGGTATTAAGTCCTCATAAATTGCTAGTTGTTCGAAGGCCTTGCCTTGGTCACGGCGGTTACACTACGTAACAGCAGCTGGTAGTAAGTTTCGGTATAACGACGTAATATTGTCCAAGAGCAGGAAGTAATTAACTCATAAAGGATGTTTGGGTATTCTTGAGAAGTAAATGTCTAGAATATGCACCCACACATACATTCGATAGCTTATTAGGACAAAAGTAAACCTATAATAAGTCCAAGTGGTACACTTTCACTGGGGAGCTATACCAGTGCCGTTATGGAGTCACGCCGCGGCTCGATCAATATTGTCACAAGCGCACGTGATAATTGAACACCTTTACCACCCAGCGACGAGAGACCGCAACCAATGGAGCACACTCGTTGTGCTGATATGTGTCTGTATCACTTGTTACGTGCACACCCACAGCATCCATTATTTTGTATGTTTGAACAGAAGTACATTTTAGAGTATTTTGTCACAAAATTATATAAAGCTTAATCAATTCATATAAAGTTTTCATCAAACTGGTGTTTACGACATAAAAGTACTAAGGATTATGATTCTCATCGGCTCGCCTAGGATAACGGCGAAACGGTGAAAATTAATTTTAAAGGACGATAAATTAGTTTCCCCAAAAGTTTTCAGCGAACATTCATAAACAAGCTGTAAAGGCAATTTATATTATGAAATAGAATTTTACTATTCAAAGATAGTGTAGGATCTATGAATGTAGGCTCTGCGAATCAGCCATTTTAAACACAATTGACGCTGGGACTAGTCATTAAATGTTTGTGAAGGGTTCCTAATAAGGCCTCTCATCTAAGGATAGTAGCTTCATCGGCCGAATAGTATCATTTACATACTATCATGGTAAATAATTGTTATTAAACTTATTACCAGGATCAATGCTAGCAGTGAGATTTTTCAGACTGGTATGCCATTTAAATAAATCAAGCACGAGACCAAGTCCTACTTAGGACACAATTACTTTTAATATACCTATTGTAGAGCAAAATGATGTTGTAAATACAACAAATTGGATCTAACTGAGAGCTCATTGTCAGTGTCCGCCCGTAGCTGAAATTTAGAAAACCGTTACGCAGCTGTTGGCGTTGACGATAATGATTCAGATATTATAATTACAAATTAACTACGAAATATCTTTTAGCGTTAGATCCTAAATAATACAATATAATAAATTCGCGTTTTCCACGCACGAAACTTCAATGTAACGCTTACAAATTGTCACCGCGCTTTAAATTAGCTGAGCACGACGAGCCAGACTAACAGATTAATTAGGACATTATACATACTTTACCGTTGTGTTCACGAACTAGCGCTATGGTCAACAGGTCCAATACTCAACGACGTTTACGTTTATTCCTTAGCAACAATAACATATATATTTTACAGGAATAATAATTAAGAGGTACTCATATTCAAAAGAAAATAGTTTTGGTTCGGGAAATTGCCGCGGGACCAAACAATAACTTTATACTTGGACGAGCCAGCATCTCGAACTATGCTTACTGTAGGTGTCTAATGTATTATACATTCACAGATTTCTTTATTCATTTTCGTAACGGAGGAGCGACTTTGTCTGCTACTGCGAATTTAGCTATTACTAAGAAGACAGTAGTCCCTAGACCGCTTTCATAGTAACCTAAATTGTGTATCACAACGGATCATCTATTCGTTTGAAAAGGAGCTTAATTACCGTTACTCGTTTCAGACTGGGTGTATTAACTGCATCTCGGCAAATAAGAAAAAATACTGTAGGTGTAGACATGTGGAGGAACAGTTTGGTGTACCGTTGTCGCGCTGCAGTGAAGGATGCGCCGCCAGAGCACGGGTAGAGAGCTCGCTGACACGCGCAACCAGAGCGGAACGCGTCATAACCGCGCCACTGTTTTTAGTATCATTATACTACTTCCGACGGCAGCGGCACACGCCTCACGCCCGCGGGAGAACATCATCAGACGCTCACATTATGCTTCGATTACATTTTGTTTCTCCTCATCTAGTTCCAAACATAAGCTATGTAGAAAGAACCCACTCTACAGCCAGAAGATGATCCATTAAATACTATATCCAGTCAGTCCAGTCTTAGACAAATTACGTCCGTCCAAACATTATAAGATCGCTTGAGAGTTTATTATCTACTGGGGTCGGTACCTTTAACGCAAATAGGTTTTCTAAGCAGACCTGGACGAAGCATTGGTCCAAAGTCAGATATTAAACAAGTGCTGCCCATCAGCATCAACATAATGACTAGTATCTTAACAGGGTCAATGTTTTTAAGCTGTAACAGTATATTGGGATCACTTTTAGGATAAGCTACCATTACGATGTAGAAAAAAGATTTTTATAAAAATCCACCGGTAAGGAAGTTTAATGGGATATTTCAAATGCACACGGGCGGCTCCGAGTGCACTCGCTAGTTAATATTATGAGAGGTTTGGATGACTGGTTTGTATGTCTTTCTTTCATGTCGTATAGAAACAATGGATTGACATTTTTTATTAAATAGATAGTTAATAATAATATTGTGGGACAGTTGTAGGTCCGGAAAGTGACATAGGATATTTCGGAAAAAGCATTTTATTCTCACAGCAATAGTTTGCACAATAACCAAATATCACGCGGACAGAGCCCTCTAGCAATGCATAAATTAAGCGTAAAAGGTCAAGAAAGTGGGCAAGGTATGGCTGTAGTGCATGTTTTAAGCGAGTATAAAGTAAAGCCAGCAGATGACTCTATTAGGAATCGCTATTAGGGTTTGGTGACTTAGATAGGTAGAATTGACGAGTCAAAGACCATCCGGATAGGTAGGAACAATACATATATGGGCAGTACTCGTTTTGGGGCTGTAGCAAGAGTGGTAGACTTAAAGTCTTAGCATGACGTGGTAGGATAACATGCGTGTCAAGCCAACATTGGTCTATATTCGTACATATATTGGGGATAATGTAAACTGGGAAGAAGTGCAATTGCTTTAGTACTAGTACGAAAGCTGCAAAGTCTTCGATGGAAGCGGGAAAGACGCTCCGAGTACGATGATGGGACGTGAATGTCGACAGCAGCGGTAGGTGCTGTCCAAGAAGTGTTTAAGTTACATTCTCGGACAAGTCGTAATACACATATATGTTACGTTTGAACCGACATGCGACAGCCGGATACATGTATAGTAATGTCCGTTGAGCCCCGGCAGAATAGATATGTCACAGGATGTGTTGATATTACTTTATTAGTCATTACACAGCTCTTGCCAATATCCTGTCACGAGATTTCAGTGTCGAAAGATAGTGGCTACACAACACTTACGGAGAGAACGCCCGTGAAGCATAAATGCGATTGGATTCTCAGTTTCTTTCTCCTATCGATGGCCGTTTCCCTTTTCTGTGCCTTTCAAATGGTATTTCTGGTGAGAATATATAAATAATAGAACGGCATCACATCCTTGTTCGGTTTCGGCGTAGCCATGCCATTATTTCATGTTGACGTGTGTTGATTTAAAGTGAACAAGCATAACTCTGTGTGATCTCGATATTTGTCTGCAATATCCTTCATACGATCGTAAATTTCGGTTGCTTCCAACACCTAAGCAGCTTTGTATTTAGAATTTTGTCACCCATTATTAGAGGCGTCTAACCTCCTAACCGATGTACGGGCGGTGTCGGTCTAGCAGCAGGTGCGAAACACACAGGTAAGGTTAGTTTGGACCCCGTAGGTCACAATAATAACTATACATAATTTATAGATAAGAGTCGAACACGAATGAGAAAGTTGCATGAATGTGACCTCCTTGTCGATGGTGGTATGAGTATGTAGTCACCATGACCTTGTGACTCGAGCTTGAGCAATAATTCGTTCTATCACACGGGTTTATCGCTGATAAGATATCGATACGTACGGCTCTATCACATTATTTACTGCTGACTAATCGCCACTACCTTATTACACATACCAAATATATTCGAATCTACTAAGCCATAAATTGATTACGGTGGATTAATACAGTGTAATCTATTTTGCTTTTATTTGTTGACTTTATTCAAAGAAACACGCGGCCCATTGATGGTTGGCTCTTCTCTATAGAAATTTGTAATATAATTTATACTACTTGTAACGGTAATTTTTGGAGATTTTTAAGCAGACAATCGCTATCGAATAAAATCTATGCCTACTAAAATTATGAGGGAATTAGAGCGGAGCCGCGATCAACTAATACGTGTTTATTTTCGACTTAGAAATATAAAACTACCAGATACGAGTTACAAATAAAAGCTCCAGTGTTCTTCTCACACAGGCTCACTTGTAATTATCAAGTTCATTACGATGCGCAGTTGCGCATGCCGGCGCCTGCGCATCTCCCTCATTACACCGCAGTAATCATACTTAAGAACTGATTACAGGAGTACCTACTGCAATCTGACATTACAGCTTTGTAATAACAAATGAGCGCTTTCGGTCTTTCAGTGAATAGCGCCGATGTCATAAAGCTTTTTATGCTATATCGTTATAATAAATTTTATTTAAAAAAAAAATATAGCAAAATAATTGCTTTAAAAATTTATCTATCGTTATAATAGTCCAGTCATTAAATACATTTGGAAATCTCGAAAAGCTTAAGTCCAAATTGTCGACCAAAATAACCTGATGGGTTTTCCGCCTTTGCTATTGATCCAAAAGAAAGTTCGTACACACGATCAAAAACTCTTTCGAAAACCACCTAGCAAATAATAATATTTATTGACAAAAAGGCAAAATTTGTAGACTTCTTGACAGTTTTAACTGGTCAATAAACGAAAGCGAATTAGATATTTATTTATTCATTATCTTCTTAACGTGTTCAGACCTGTGTTACGTGATAGCACAACAGCGCGACCCCTGACCGAGACCATACGTCGGTAGTCAGGCGTGTAGCGTCGTGCGGTCATTTGACCATTTCACTTTCAACGAACCGTGCACATTGCATGGCTCATCCGTGTGGACAACTTGTTCCACAACTTTTGCCTTTTGTTTTATGTAATCCTCATAAATAGAGAGAGGCATCTTTATCGATTTAACTGGTGTTCAATATCTACGATTTTCTTTTGCCAAAATATGTACATGTGAAATTAATAGTTTACTAGGGCCACTAGAAACATAACAGTTACATGTTATACCTACATATAAGGTTTGTTTAAAAAAAATAAGTATATTCATGTAATTTTTGGCAGTAAAGGACAGAGCCTCAATAATACAGACTGTTGTTGTTGAATTGACAGATTACAACTAAACAATATCAAAGGAACTAGTCACGCTACGGCGCAAAATTCACAGCACTTGAAATTTGAATCTTGAATATACGGATTGCAACGTGCCATTTCATGTCGACTAATAGTGATTGCGCAAAATACAGCATGTTCATATTTGTTCATCACATATACATCTGCGAAGCACTACTACATCAGCAAACTGGAAACTGTTACAGAAACTTGACCTTTTTGTATATGCACATGCAAAAATGCAATGAAGTTTTATGAAGAATATTGAATTGAGGGAGCACACTATCCTAAAGTTCACTACGATAACACGATGCAGTTTTTAAGTCACTTTATGCAATCCTTTGCAAGTTGATGGTTTAGGAGCAAAACTTTCATGATGTTCAATCATGAACATGGTTATAATCTGTTGAACCTGGACTGCGAAAAGACTACTAGAGCTAAGACGATTGTAACCAGTTGTATAATATGTATGATGTGGTGCAGTAGGCAAACGGAACAAGTATTTAGTTATCGTGCGTGTGATCGGGCTAGTCACGCGACACCGGCGCGGCTGCAGATGGCGCAGCATCACCTTACGTAAACAAAACAAAAAGTCAAGAACCGGTCTGCGTTCGGCCACCGCTCGTACCCTGTTCCCTCGACGTTATGCGATGTGCATGAATTAAGAGCCGTTTCCCTATCAAGTTGCTCTCTCGTGGGAAGGTTTTTTGAGTATCTATCTCTATTGTGTATGAAAGATTGTTCCGTAAACTTTTTACCGACCCCGTAGAAAGCGGTATTAGTTGATACAGTTGATAATTATTCATCGCGCTTCCTGCTGTTCGTCATGGAAGGTGCTTGTGACATGTTGCAGTTTTTGCGCATAGACAACATATGTTGACTAAGATAATGTTGTTGTGGAGTAGAGGTATTTATGGTATTTTGTATAAATTACTGGTAAAAATTTTGCCAAGACGGGATGTTACAGGAGTGATAAATAAAGTTTCAGAGTACGCGCTGATCCCAGGTGAGTCACGTGGCTCGGACAAATTCTTTTTTTGTGTTAAATCAGTTGAGATAATACGCTAAAAGTCGTTAGCATTAGTCTATTATCGACAATAGTGTGATGTTGTATATCAGATAGCGTGAACGTTAACAGCAAAACATTGTAGCCACAGATAAGGATAGAATAAGCAAATAGTACATTTCAAACGTAGCCCTTAATTAAACAGATATATGAAAGTATCTATCGTGATAGTATATTTTCAAACGCTATATAAGAGATGTGCAGAGGTTTACGTAAACAACCACTGACTGAGTACCAAAGGCGGTGACCATTGACCATCTCTGACAAAAGGCGGTGACCATTGACCATCTCTGACAAAAGGCGGCTTAGAAAGTGGTGCACAGCTGGACTACTAATTGGTAGAAGAGAAGTTTTTACCAATCACAGGTCAATATCATTCTATTGTAAATAGTAACATGACCACATTATTCACTGATACATATTTTTTTATATTATACACACACATTTTTTTTTATTGTATTTTCCCGAACAATTCGTATTTATGTATGGAGCGCAGCTAACGTTGAGATGGACATGTTGAGACTTCAGTCGATTAAAACCACAGTGCTCATTTATGTGGGCAAGCAAACTAGTATGCATTCGCAGGCTAAGCCACCAAATTTGGCGAACTGAGTGGTTGTTTACAGGCGGACATAGGGCTCGGTTCAACGACATAAACAACAATATTGCGAGTAATTTACATTCCATTTACATCGCTATTACCGGAACTGAGACGTCGCGCTCGACGTAATTCTAAATTAAATTCCTCAACTTTTACGATTTAACTGTAAAGACGCGTTTACACAAGCAGTCAGCACAAAAAGCTATCATTATAGTTACAAGTTATATACGATTGTATCCGACCTTATAGAACGGGTTGATATACGATATAGTTGACGGGGGTTGGGAAAAGCTGAAAGTAGTAGTGGTGATCATTTGCAATGAGTGAACCTTGAGCGACATGAGTTACAAGTCCTAATAGAGGATGCCAATTCTAAACTTTTCACAAGCGATACTACTAAAATTTTTGCTAGCAAATAGCTTTTCGTCATTAGCCTATATCGAGTCCGGAACACCACGGTACTATCAACAGTCACTAGTATTGTTAATCAAAACATGACACAACACGGCAGATTAACGAACTAGAAGGAACCCGTTTACGCGTGCTTATCACCTCCTTTAACGGTGCTTTGCGATAGCTCTCATTGAAGTGACAAATGCACCAAGCATTCGAAGCATCTAGCTACCGTACATTTTGTGCCAAAGTTGCAAAGAAAGAAAGCTTTTTTCAGTGGGACGACTAAGAAGTTGGTTCCAATTATTGCTGATTATCATGGATATATACTTGTATTTTCTTCTTTATAACAGTGTATTTAAAGACACGTATTGGAAGTACTTGAATTTGAAGTTCACTGGCTGCTAGGAGCAACTATCATTTGGCTTATGATTTGCGGCATGATTGGGACCAACTTCTGCCTGAATTCTAAACCCCGTAAGAGCGCCTGTGTCGTTGCCTCGTCCTTGTGAGGTTGCTTGGGCCCCGGATATCTCGGTGGGGCCCCTTACACCTACTATATGATTTTATCTATATCGATGCACATGTGTGGTCACAAGCCCGTGCGTTGACTGATGAAGTCTTTGCGAAAAAGTAACTACTAATTTCATTTTACGAGTACACATACATTTTTTACCTAATCGACCTTACAGTATCAGTATACCTTACAGTATCAGTATACCTTACGTATACCTTACAGTATCAGTATACCTTACAGTATCCACGGTCATTGAGATGGGAGACAGGCGTAACGATATGTATGTATGTATGAGGATTTGTCAGACATTGATTGAATTCAGCTAATATACTTCGGACTCAAAGCAATATTAACACATTATGGTTATACGAGTAGCAATAAGGTTATCTATTTGGTGGTTGAAATGAAACACTACGTCCTAACGCGTAGGAAAATTTAATTTGCACTAGTTAATAACTACCTGATAATTGATAAATTTTTAAAGCAATTATTTTGCTAAACTTCTCATACATTTTTAATAAAGTGGAAAAAGACAATATCTTATAATATTGAGTAGCTGAAGTAATGGACTGTATGAATATGTGAGTGCTGTATGCTTGTGTGTGATATTTAAGAGCAAAATAAAATAAAATAAAAATATCTTTATTTTGCATAGACCATTTTAACGGCGCTTACAAAATGTCATACACTATTTAAAATGTTTAAAGCGACCACCGGTTCGGAACGCGGCCCACCTGAGAAGAACCGGCAAGAAACTTAGGAAGTTGATCCTACTTACTTCTAACTATACTGTTACTGTTTGGACACATTATCAATGCGGATTCTATGCACCGAGTAATAATAATATAATATTGTGGACCTTTTTATTTACACATCGCCGTCTAGCCCAAAGTAAGCTAGTATAAGCTTGCGTATGGGATCTAGACAACGAATATAAGTACTTATATATTTCTAAATACAGACATATTATACAGATACAGAAGCGCTCGTGGCCCCGCGGTCTCAGTGTTCTGTAAACGATCACTGAGTTACGCAACTTTCACTATGGCTGGTCCTCGGATGGGTGACCACTTTGTGGCATTTACATTTGCGAGCGTTTCCGTGCTTCGGAAGGCATGTTAAGCCGTTGGTCCCGGTTGCCAGTAAAATGGCAGTCGTTAAGCCTGGTTGAATGCCTTATGGGCGGCATGAAAAATTTCAACAGCAGGTAGCCACAACCTGCGTCTGTCTATTTCAACATGGCAATGGGCTCACCACCTACTACGTGGGACAGGTAAATCCACACGGTAAAATTGGGCATATAATATGCCTCTGCCACCCCTTCGGGGATAAGGCGTGATGGATATTTACATATTATACACAGGAAACACACAAACTCCGAACCTAACATTTGTAGATCACACAAATATTTTTTCCGACCCGGGAATCGAACCCGGGGCTTCAGTCGCGGCAGTCGCACGCACTACCACTGTGCCACGGAGGCAGTCTAAGCTGTAAGTTCTAAGTCTAGTTGTTGCTTGCTGATAAAAAAGGTATGTGAGCAAAACCTACGGAAATGAACAATGGTTGGACGTTGCAACTGGAACATGTTGTGATTTACGAACTGGTTTTTGTAAACAACTTGTGAGCGGATACGATTCCTATGAAATATCGTTTTCGCGATTTTTTTTTGGTACTATGCAGCATCGAGAGTATTCAATATTAATCTATTGCATTTCTATTGAAAAACACAAGAAATGGTTTGTTTCATTTCTAATCTATACTATGTAAACTGAAGAGTTTGGTTGACTGCGCTAATCTCAAGTACTACTGGCTCGAATTGATAAATTCTGTTTGTGTTGTATAGTCCATTTATAGAGTAATAGTAGCCTATTTATAGTAGACCCTGGGTAGTACACCCAGGAGTTATCATAACTGTCAACAAATTGGGCAAATTTTCATACATACATGCGGGGCTTAGGTAGAACTATTATAAATTGTATGTTATAAATTATATGTTAGCTGATTGTTAAGCTGTGACATCACATTAAAGACAATTTGAAAATACGCATTCTAGTCTAATCTAATCAACTATTTATGTGATTTTAAGCCCGAAACCTCTTCGAGTCTGTTTGTTTGCTCGGGATTTAATCTAAATCTAGGGATAGGGATATTTTTTCTAATTACAATTTAAACACTGCAGCACGTTTCATAAAAAAACTCTGTGGTGCGAAAAGCTTTAGAGTTTGAACTCCGACTCCGTCAGAGTAAAGAGATTATGTTATAGTTAAAGAGGTTTCTGTGTGATAACTAAATATCAAAAGGGCGGAGTCGCGGGTGTCCGCTAGTGTTAGACAGGTTATATTGGTGTGGTGGGATCAACTTAACGTTGTAGCCTATTACATTACTCCCATTAGTTAAATGATTTGCCACTGGTTGACAAGGGTATGCGCAATCGTAGACGCCGGAGGCAAGATTTACTTTCGAGATGTTGACTATGATCGTGATATACAAAAACGTGGGCAGTGGGTAGGTCATTGACACGCCAATATTTGTTTCACAAACGACCTTTTTTAAAGTCAATTTAAGAGCAATTTTGAATTCAAGTTTCTAAAAACTAGGAATGAAATATTTTACGATTATAACTAGGATGAATATTAATATTTTTTGGCGGTTTCTACCCACCCTGAAGGACTGACTGTACTGTCAATCTTTCCAAAATAGGAAGGAAGGATTGTCATGTACTGTCTTTGAAGGTATACGCTACTAGACCTTCGAAGAAAAACATCACGGACCGCGGTAATCTTACATTAAAATAATTTTAAGAATTCACAAATGTTACAAGGTGATGATGAGATAAATACTAAGATAAGATTAACTTGCCAATAAACCTTAACATTATTCACAAAACTATAACAATATTTGTTGGCTTATTTACCACTACCTGATGCCCGCAACTTCGCCCGCGTGGTGAAGTTTTCCTATTCAAGATTTCTTACGGAACCCTAATTGAAAATCCAATATAGCCTATGTAGAATGTAGCTTACTAATGGTGAAAAAATTTTTAAAATCGGCATTGTGGTTTCTTAGCCTATCCATTACAAACAAACTTATAAATCTTTCGAGAATTATAGGTCACCATTTGTATTTGCGAGTAGGTATACGACATTTCTCCACGGGAACTGAAGGAACTGTCAATCACCATGACAGATTAACATATTTTGGAAGTCGAGGTATCTTTAATGCTAATGACCGTGACAAAATAAAATTTTAGGAAGTCAAGATCTCTTTGATGCTGATATGTAGTAGAAATGCGTGTTCCACAAAAATGCATAGGTAAGCATTTTATTTCTCAATCAATGTACAGTGAAACTTTGTGTACAATGATGACCCCCTTGACGTCATTAAAAGTTAGTGGGTGTAAATGACAACCCTAAATACTTAAATGTAAATAGTGTCAATGTATGTACCTATAACAGTTGCCAGCGTTGGAAAGCGAGACTGAGGTATTCAACACGAGGCGTGTACTAGAACAGTTCGTTTTGGCGACAAAACGAGTACGACGACGACGCCTAAACAAGACGAGTTGGCTCCGCTCAATGTTTAACGACCTGACCGTGGTACCGCCGCCGCCGCGCCGGCTCAGTGACTGTGCCGTACAACAAGGCATCGGTATTTGTTGATTTAGGATGCCTATAACTACTTTTACACAAGTTTAATATTTGTTGCGCAAGTGTAATACATCTCGTTTGTTAATGCGTTTGTGGTTTCTAAGTTATGTAATACTATGTACTGTAGCCGAAAGAGGGGCGTCAAACAAGAATAGAAGAAAAAATATGGCAATATAACAATAAACAACACATTCTGTTCCATATTATAAACTACAGTTTCAATGGCGATCTCCTCTCCTAAATTTAAAACAAAATTGGTGTTAAAATTCTAGCTGATTTCGAAATTACCAGTAATAGAGCCGTTATTTTTCAAGATCGTTATTCTCGAGGAAATAGGGGGTTTTTGTAGAGAACTGTAAATAGTGAAGCATGGAGCGGGAGTGCGGTGGCTGCGTTCAACAAATAAGATGAAAATACCTTACTGAAGGGCCTTACAGACCCATCTCACTTCTAAGTCATATTTACAATATACACGCGACTAGTCACAAGCGCTTCATCAGAAATCTAGACGCGTTTCAGTCAACAAAGCAAGCGGGGATCAAAAAAAGCTGAAGCGTAAATCAGTCGTTGTGTAAGGCTATTGTGGACTACGCAGACGTTTAACAACCGAAACTTGGACAGTTCCAGATGCTTTGCAGCGATGTTGTACCGACTGTTTTTGAAATGTTAGTACGACACCGCTACAATGGCGTCCCGCTACAGGACCGGAAGATCGACCCTGAGCTGCGTAGAGGAGTGAATCAGGATAACATGATATTCTCAAGCTAGTTTAACTACCAACGCACTTTGATATATTTTTCCGACGCTGATCCGGAAAATATCGTTTCACATATTCGCCAATGACATCGCCGAAACGATGGAATAGTTGGTCGGAGAGTTGCACCTGGGTGTGTTGGTCTCGGTAAGAACTTGGGTAAAGCTAATGTCATATTCAATCACGCCGAGGTATCAGTCATTGTGATCGTTTCTGTAAGACGAACTTGGGAGACAGAAATGCCGAGACGTGGAGACTAACAGCAGGTATGGACAGAATTTGACAGAAATTGCGAGAAGCCTTCGTCCACCAGTGGTGCATCTACATACCGACGAAAGTATGATTTAATCCCAGTACAATTAGGCTTACACATTTTTATGGCTAAATTTTAAACTACTCAGACGTTTAATATGAAGTTTATTTTTGTATTTTGTTGATAGTTGCGATTCTAGGGGGAGGCTAATACCCATTAGGAGAGCGTCAATGGATTGAGATGATGAAGAAAAGCACTGTTCTACATTTAGCATGATATGTTGATAACATTACGGTACTTTTATATTACATTTGGCTAATCGCTAATTTTTTGCAAATTTAAAGATTTTAGTGGTCAGTCAGGTCAGTTTTAATTTGTGCATAATTCATTTAAGTTTCTAATATTCTATACTATTATATTATAAAGCTAAAGAGTTTGTTTGTTTGGTTGGTTGAACGCGCTGGTCTTAAGAACTACAGGTTCGATTTGAAAAATTCTTTTTGTGTTGAATAGTTCATTTATCGAGAAAGGCCTTAGGCTATATAGCATCATGCTACCACCAATAGGTGCGGAAGATCACTGATAAATGTGAAAAAATCTGGGAGAAAATATTCATTTTGAAAGCTTCCGTTGCGATAGCTGCGTAAACGATTAATGTTACACAAAAAATATGTATTACAAAATTAATCCCCTTTAAAAGTTCTAAAATAAAGTCTGCGACAACACATGTCTTTTAAGGTTAACGCACTATTATATTTTTATTGTAATCATATTTGTACTAAAATGAAATTGATAAGCATGGCGGAATATCAGCGCAGTACGCATGCGCCACTCGCCAATGGCTCTGCGAAGTTCTCGCGTCTCAAACGTGTAGCCGATTCGGCTCCGTACGGATGTGTCCAGGGAACTACCTATGTTTTTGCTATGTTCTATAGTGTGGTAACTATATTAATACGTATACAAAGCTGAATTTAATAAAAAAATTGTTGGATAGCGTATTTATCGAGGAAGTCTATCGGGGTCCTATAGCCTTATATGCCCTATAGCCCTTCTGGTACTTTGCAAGCGCATGCTGCTGCGTAAACCAATTTAATTATGCGAAAGTCGATTACGATATCGACTTCATCAGGCTTCGAGTAAGCAGAGTAATAGGCAGGTGTTCACAGTCGCGTCCGCCTAGCCCTCAACGTTACTCATTGTTATGGCCGCGCCCTCGCAGTGTTGCCTTCCGTCCTGAGGACACCGCTTCCTGCCGTTGAGTTGGTACGAGGCCCAAGTGCCGAGCTCGCCGACACTCTCACTACGCACAATACTAAATTCTTGTGTATGAATAGGGCACTTTCGACCGATACGACCTAGAATGAAATCGAGAGTGGCATTCGATTCGGACCTCGATCGGACGTCCGCTTCGCTCGCGCGACACAGTGCGATGCCTCTCATCGTAGGTACTTTCACCGTTGGTAGAAAATATTTCGTATTAGCATATCGAATGTTGCGCAATCCGCGACCTTTCCGCCTTTGTCCGAGAGCAGCGCTCGCCTTGACGATCCGTGTAGACCGGAGCGTATCCGCGCACAACGATCGACACGGCTCCGTTCATTATCGATGACGAAACGAAAGCGATCAAATGTGAAATTGCTCAGTCTCAACGAATCCCTCATCCGGCAAATCAATGTGCCGGTGTTTCAACGTTTCGATGGCGGTCGGATACCCTGCGATCCACCGGAGACTCGGTCACGGACTCGAAATTAGTACTCCACGAACCGCTTAGCCGTCCATAAATTTACAGTTTCTAATTTCTTTCAAGTTTCAGCGAATCGCTATAGTCTAACGATACAAGACGAGATGCGAGATGGTGGATGGATGAATTTCATCACTACGGTACTAAAATATGAGCGTCCGCTCGACCGATAGAGCGAGCGGTCGAAAGCGGTGCGGCTCCTCGGCGCCAGAAATACAAGTACGGCTTCGGCTCGTTCTCCTTGGACCGGACATGGAGAACGAGTTAAACAGTGGACTCACCTTGATCCTGTTCCGGCGGCTGCCGCGGAGGACGATGCCGTCGTTCTCGATGTAGTCGGGCACCTCCTTGCGGTTCGAGAAGTTGAACACCACCGACGTGCAGCTCGGCGCCGCGGGGCCGCGAGCGCGCCGCGCCGACTCCGCCCACGGCGCCGCCGAGCCGCTCCACGCGCGCTCGATGCCGGCCGCGCCGATGCGGGACAGGCAGTGGCCGTTCGGCAGCGGGGAGGGGGCCCCGTTCGCTATCGGCTTTAGTTTAGGGCTGGGCGCGCGCTCGGCGGCGGGCGGCGCGCGCGGCGTGGGCTCCACCAGCGCGGCGGGCGGCGGCTCGCGGCGCTCGGCGCGCCCGTCCGCGGGCGGCAGCGGCGCCGCCGGGCCCGCGCGGCTCTTGTCGGCGCTGTCGTCGGTGGCGGCCGGCTCCGCCGCGACCTCGGCCGTGCGAGCCGGCATCGGCCGGATGACGCCGACGCGACGCGCGCGCCCCAGCAGCACGGGGTTGGTGGCGGCCAGCGGCGGCAGGTGCGACGCGGCGCGCGGCGCCTCGAACGCGTAGCGGACCGTGGAGCCGGCGCGCGCGATGCCATCCAGTGCGGCTCGCGACACGGGTCGCGGCTCGCAGGGCGGCGGACGAGGATCGTCGGGGACACCGGTCGGGGTCGGTTCATCCCGAACATCGGACGGAGCCGCGGTCGGGGGTGGGGGTTCGTCCCCGGAGTTGGATGCGGACGCGGAATCGAGGGAGGATCCGATCGCGACCTCGGAGGGGGGCGCAGGCGACGGGAGGGGGCTGGATAGGCAGGGGCTGAGCGGCGGACCGTCGGCGAACTCGCGCGGCTCCGGGGTGGACGTGCGGGGCCCCTCGAGGTTGCGCAGCACGGCGGAGACCCGGGCGGAGGGCGCCGCGCGGCGAAGCGGGGCACTCTCAAATTTCCGAAGCGCCGAGCGGACGACGTCCGGCGGGGGCCGCTCGGCCTCCCGAAGAAGAGGCGCGGGGCGTCGCGGCGTGCGCGTCAATTTCGGCAGGGGGGGCGGGGGCGGGGGCGGCGGCGGCGCGGCCGGCTCGTCGCGCGCCAGGCGGCTGAGCGCGTCCACGGAGCGCGCGCGCTTGACGGAGTGGGCGCGCGGCGCGGCGGGCGCGGCGGGCGGCGCGGCGAGCGAGGCGGGGCGCGGCGGACGCGGCGCGGTGCGCGGCGCGGGCGGCGGCCGCTCGTCCAGCTGCTCGAGCGAGGCGGCGCGGCGCAGCACGGAGGGCCGGCGGCGCGGCGCGTCCCGCAGCGCCAGGCTGAGGTAGCGCGACTGCAGGCGCTTGACAATGCCGGGCCCGTAGCGCAGCTCCTCGTCCTCGGGCGGCGCGGGCGCGGCCGGCGGCGGCGTTGCGGGCGCGGCGGTGCGCGAGCGCGCGGCGCGGCGCTGCAGCACCTCGCGCTTCCATTGCGGCAGCGCACCGTTGGGCATGCCTGCACCACATACGACACGAGTGAGGCCTGACGCCCCGGCCACGGGCACGGGTTGAGTGTGTCCAGTACCGGCTATCTATTGTTTTGCCCGCCCATGGTCGCCCTAGATTAAAGCGTATGTGACCTCGCCTCTTTGAAATATTAGAAATGTGATCAATTTGTTGGCTACTTGTTACCCAGTACGAACCTGTCGTGTGAGTGTTTAAGATGTGTCTCGAGCACTGTGTAAATATCAGAGGGATAGTGCTATTCAGGTAAAAGGAGTAAAACAGTCGGTTAACTTAAATGAGGCACAAATGGTACCGTAAATTTGTTTTCCAGACTTCTCCGTTACTACATATTTACAACCACACGCGCTAAGTACAAATAGATTTCGTCGTCGTCGCGCATTCTTCTACTTACATTGAAACTAATTGCGACACTGGACCGTTATATAAGCAGATGGTATTATAGCTTCTGGCTTAATAATAACATTCCAAAGATTGAACGCCAGGGAGACAGAAAGTTCTATTATTTAATGTGGGCTGGCAGGTTACCTAACATTCTAATTTATTATTTCATTAATCATATTCATTTGTAGTTGCGATGTAAATAATAGTTTCTGTATTATGCGTTTTCACTCGCCATAAGGTTGTTTTTATCACATACAAAAAACTAAAAAAGCATCCCACTATTTATCTATTGTTATGTACACACGCCACACAAGAAAATCAAAGTGGAATAAAACTTCGCATTAAACCTTTGGATATAGTCTAGCTTTGTATTCCACACAAGCAAGTAGATCATTAACGCTGGAATTTTGGTCCAGCGCAGGAAATAGTTATTAGTTTTCTTCAAAGCACTTCCAGAATTGGTATTTACATCTCAAAAACATAGTTCAGTTTCCGTTGCGCTGGCACTCGGTGCAGACAGATGGCCGTGGCACTACTCACAGTCACAAGTGAGTATGCGATGGTAGTCCATGTATGATATCGCGCAGATTCGGGTAGGGGAGGTTAGTACTAAGTACGCACATGAGGGGATCGTTTGAAAACAAAATTCTGAAGAAAATAATGTAACGAAGACTCGATCAGACTGGACTACTAGGCCGGTACATTTACCGACGCCATGTAAGTGCTAAGAGGTGAAGGTGTAATGCACCAATATTCCTTGGGCCCACATATTAATTTCTGCTAAGTAGGTCAAGTAGTGAATGGTAGGGTCTCATTTGTGACTTCGCAATGCTGTCTCGTTCCTTCAAATGAGTAGCAGAGTAAGTAATCGAGAATGAGTGGGAAGTATGAACTAATATTTTTAAACTAGTTGCCGCCCGCATGATGAAATTATCCCATTGCTGTTGCCCACAGGAACTTGTTCCCGGGATAAAAAGTAGCCTACGTGTTATTCTGATGTGTAAGCTATATTATTGTAAAGCTTCATCGAAATCCATTTAATAATTTTTCCGTGAAAAAGTAACAAATACAAATCATCATACAAACTTTAGCGGTAATAATATTAATTACTAGTTGACGCCCGCGGCTTCGCCCGCGTATAGAAGTTTTCCCGTTCCCGTTTCCCACAGGAATTTGTTCCCGGGATAAAAAGTAGCCTATGTGTTATTCTGACGTAGGGTAACTTCGCCTGTTCGCGTCCACTTAGTAGAGTTCGTAGGTATGAGCAAGAAAATAAAAATTTTAGAGTAGAATTTTCGAATGAAAAATGGATTTTACATATTTTGCATACAGTCTTGTTAAATTTATTATACAGTTTTGGACAAACCGTTTGATATATATATATATATATAAGAGAAAACTTTCCTAATCTTTTAAAAAAATGAGATGTTTTAGGTGTAGTATTGTTGACAGAGACTAAGTGCAAGAGCGACGATGTCTTACAGCTCCCGGGTGGAACAGATCCACAAGAGCACAGTAAATCTGTGCTCTTGGGGATCTGGAGAAGGCACTTTTTGTGTGTGACTAAAATGTGGACGCAATCTTTTCTTAGGTCTCACCTATAGATACAGTTTGCGTCCAAGTAGGATTTTCGACATCTGTATCGATGTCTTTAGTCGTTATAGTGGACGCAAAGAGGCTATTACAGTGTGTATGTTAATGACGGAATCAATATAAAAATCAAAATGTTTGGTCATGATTTGTCATATAAAAACCATCCAAGTTAGAATTACATAGACCAAATGGCGTCCATTGCGGACGCAGTGTGGCTAATGTATAAATTTGGTGGTGCTGTTCGCGTCCAGCGTTATTTTAACTGTTAATCAAATTTTAACACAAACATCATTACTTTATTATATGGTTCATAATTAAGGTTTAGTAATAATATTGTATCCCGAATCTATACTAATATTATAAAGCTAAAGAGTTTGTTTGGTTGAACGCGCTAATTTCAGGAACTACTGGTCGGATTTGAAAAGTACTTTTTGTGTTAGATAGTCCATTTATCTAGACTATAGGCTATATATCATTACGCTACTACACTGGGGAGCAGAGCAGTAGTAATAAATGTCGACAAATCGGGTAAATTTTTATGCATCATTGTAGAATTTATAAGCGACTGGATTAAATAGGTGCCAGGGAGCTCGAAATATTCCACGGGCGAAGCTGTGAGTGTCATCTATTATTATTATTATTTATCTATCACGCCTTATCCCCGAAGGGGTGGCAGAGGCATATATATTATATGCCCACTTTTCACCATGTGTATTCCTGTCCCACGTAATAGGTGGTGAGCCCATTGCCGTGTTAAAATAGACAGACGCAGGTTGTTGCTACCTGCTGTTGAAATTTTTAAGCCGCCCATAAGGCCTTCATCATCATGAGTGTCATCTAGTTTGAAATAAAGTCATTAAAACCTTCCCGTGACACGCGCTACGGCTCACTAATTTTATTGCAAAATATCATACGATCGCAAGTATTTGTATCATACAAGATTTTAGTATACTTTTTACGCAATTGTGGTAACCCGCACAAAGCTTTTATTTATATACATGTACCTACCACATATCTAAGCTTTAATAAAAATACCGGTCATTTTTGTTAGTGACTCTGTATGGTTATTTCCCACTGTTCTTGATTCGAACAGGCGACATTACCCTATAAGCTACATTGTTGTAAACTTCGATTTAAATCCGTTCAGTAGTTTTTACGTGAAAGAGTAACAAACATCCATTCAAACTTTCACATTTATAATATTACATACTAGTTGACGCCCGCGGCTTCACCCGCGTAGAGAAGTTTTCCCGTTCCCGTTTCCCACAGGAACTTGTTCCCGGGATAAAAAGTCTAGGTGTTATTCTTATGTATAAGCTTCATTGTTGCAAAATTTCATTTAAATCCGTTCAGTGGCTTTTACGTCAAAGAGTAACAAACATCCATACAACATTCACATTTATAATATTATTAAGATAATTTTCATTTCATTTTAATTGCAGCCTACTGGGACATGGGTTTGGTTCGAGTATTTTTCTATTCGCCGAGACCTCGTCCGTTACTCAGCAGGTGCATTACTTGAAGGTGGGGCTGGCTTGAGCCCCGCAGATCTCACACACGAGAACTAATAACTATAGTCTATTCATAACGTTATGTATGCTTCAACAAGCAGTAACAAATCTGCTACAAACAAAAATTATGTTTTGGTATCCACCGTCATTTCACACGAATTTCAATAAGCTGTTACGGTGCACACGCAGGCGCATGACAATGAATTACAAACAATGAGATCGTTAACTTTGCAACACTTCACTAGAGTAATGTTTGTTAGTTAATGCATTATTCAATGACATCAACCAAACGCGGCGCTGCGGCAGAAATATGGCTTATAATATGCATTCGAGTACGACACCCTACTGATGCTGGGAGAAAATTGTATTTGTTGGAAAAAAAAAGATGATGAAATAAAAGATGGCAACACAACTATACTATTAAAACAGTGTATTTTTCGAAGAAGTTTATAGCATTGTACCGAAGTCTTCATTTCAGATCCCTAACCCACTTTGTAGCTACGTCTCAGCTGATATGGTTGAATGTAATAGCAACCCAGGAGACGATTAACACAGATTTAGTTTTCATCAGATATGTTTCTCACCTAATCAGGTGGTTAAAACGTGACCGTACCACTGAAGGAAACTTTCGCACAGCTTGTATGCAATATCATTAACAAGCTGCTACGGATGCTGGAGTTCCTTAAGCAGTTCATCCGCATACGTTTACACATAGCGTATTCATCTCTCGTTACACGCAGTCACCGCTTAAGTTCTGGTCACATCAAGGGTTCTACTTATGTGGTTATCTGATGCTGTCAAACACCAGGTATGGTGGATAGAAACGAACAGAGCACTGGTGTACTAAGACGGAAAGAAATTTGTATATTACTAGTAGGAAGCAACATATTAGGTTGAACGGTAGTTATGGTGTGGCACATACGGTTCATACGGCGTTGATCGCTGGATGATCTAGCTTTTTCGGAGGGCAGCACATCTGTCCTCCCATTATCCTCATATTGGAGCATTCCTTTAGCCAGGTCGCCGTAAATAGCCCTCAGCTTATCCTGCGACACGGTTAGGAAGAACACGGAACACCGCGGGGTTTAGTGAGTAGGACGGCCCTCAAGGGCTGGCAAACCCGCACACCGTTCCTGCTGCCCCTGCAGTAGGAATGACGGCGTATAAACGCATTTCCCATGTCCACAAAAAGAACATCATATTATGCTAAGGTAGTAAAATAAGGAATAAAATGGAAAGGAAGTTCCATACAACTGCTTGTTGTATGGAACTTCGTCATTTTCAAAGCTAAAAACATGAAACGTGTTTCTGGTTACAAATAAATGGACACGTGTTTCGCGGTCTTGCAAAATTTTACCTGAATCTGGGTAAAATTCTAAGTTTATATGTGAGATTCTTCAATTTCAAAGATAGCAACACGAAACTTCGTTTACCTACCTACTATTACAAATAAATAAACACGTGTTTCAGGATATTCCAAAATTCCAACCTTAAAGGTGTAAAATAGAGAATGAAAGTTTGAATAAAAATATTTGAAAACCTAATATCTTTTTTTAGGGTTCGGTAGCCAAATGGCAAAAAACGGAACCCTTATAGATTCGTCATGTCTGTCTGTATGTCCGTCTGTATGTCACAGCCACTTTCTTCTGCATTACGTTTTCCATGTTCCTTACCAACAAGTCGCAACTCCCTTGTTGAAACCTCTTTCTTCACCTTCAGGGCTAGTGCTCTTGTTATAATGCACTAAGAAAGCATGTCAAACTACTCTATCAGGCGTCTAAAAGGAATAAGATATGAATAGAATTGGTATTATAATTAGACACCTGATAGAAAAGTTGCTCCACACCACTGAATACCATTTCTAAAATACATTGAACCTGCTGCTGGTATAAATATTTGGGCTGTACACTAATCTTTGTCCCATTTCCTATCCAGTCATTTTTGTGTAAAACGGTAACAAACTTAATCCATCCTTACAAATGATCACATTTCTAATGCCTACTACTAGTGTTCAGATAGGTAACACATAAATATAGCCCTGAATATCATATCCTTATTATTATTTTGGAGACAGTTGGAGGAAGCCTATGCTACACGGTACACCTAGCTGCAAGACATTTTTAAGACAGATTATAATTTACAAATATATATAAAGTTTTGACTAAATGCCAAATAAATATTTGTTAACTTAAAATAATATATGTCGAAAGCATAACATCTATTCCATCTAACATGCCTCAAAAAATATGTTAACAAAGCGAGACTCACCAAAGTCCTGAGAGGACTCCAGCATAGTTTCCACCATCATCTTGAGTGGGGCTGCACCAACCAATCTTATGCAACTGAATGTAATGCAAACAAAAGTAGTATTAAGCCTTTAATCTATAGCTAAAGCAATATGGTTGCAAATACAATAAAATAAGCAACATTGTATAACTTTGTTTCTTATTATCTCATCTATAGAATGCTAAGAAGTGATCCTTTTAGGATTGGCTCATAGCTTTACTGAGAGGCACACCTTAGCCTGCACTGATATAGCATCTGTATCTGTTGCCACACTGGAATCATTACTCATTCACATAGGACTTTTGTTATGACTTCCAAGAAACCTAAGTGAATATTACTACTTAAAACTTATTAATAAGTTTTGTATAGCTATAATAAAACAATTATCTAAATACAGTAATAAAAAAAACTAAAAGATAAACAGATCATTGTTCAAAAATAAGTAGTTCAGGGTGGCTATTAACCTCCAATTGTGGAGTGACAGCTCTTATGAACATTTGTCACATCACAAGTTTTATTTTAATACAAGAACTTCTATTTGGCCTCAGTGGTGTGAGTGGTAGAGTAAATGACTTCAACACTGAGGTCTAAGGTTTAAATTATGAATCAGAATAAATATTTGATGGATCTACAAATGTTTGTTTTAGATTTTAGGTCTTTACTATGTAGTATGTATTGAAGCGTTCGTGGCCTCGCGGTCTCAGTGTTCTGTAAACGATCACTGAGTTACGCAACTTTCACTATGGCTGGTCCTCGGATGGGTGACCACTTTGTGGCATTTACATTTGCTAGCGTTTCCGTGCTTCGGAAGGCACGTTAAGCCGTTGGTCCCGGTAGCCAGTAAAATGGCAGTCGTTAAGCCTGTTTGAAGGCCTTATGGGCGGCTTGAAAATTTCAACAGCAGGTAGCCACAACCTGCGTCTGTCTATTTCAACACGGCAATGGGCTCACCACCTATTACGTGGGACAGGAATCCACACGGTGAAAAGTGGACATAAAATATGCCTCTGCCACCCCTTCGGGGATAAGGCGTGATGGATATTTTTTACTATGTATGTAATTTGTATCTAGAAATTTTATGTAGTATTTTATGTTATTATTAGCTTAATTTGGGTTGAAAATGGCATTGTCTAGGAATATCCCAAATAATATTAATATTTAGTTGTACTGAACTAACACAAATGAAGCAGTCTTGGCCTAGCTAACTCAGTGTTCTGTACAAGGTCAATGCATTAAGCAACTTTCACTATGGCTGGTCCTTGGATGGATGGATAATACCACTCGCAAGCGTTTCCGTGCTTTGCAAGGCACATTAATTTGTTGGTCCCTGTTGCCATTAAAATGGCAGTTGTTAAGCCCTGTTGAAGGCATTATGGGCAGATCCAAAAATTTCAACAGCTGGTTGGTTGACACAGCCTGCGCCTGTCCATCTCAACATGGTAATGGACTGACCAACAGTAATATGTGCATATAGTCGACTTCGAGGATAAAGGTGTGATAATATGTATGTATGAACTAGCACATAGTTGAACAAATAGTTATTAACCACTGAAATTTTGTGCAGAATTATATCCAGTAATATTAGGTCCTTACATATGAAATTAGCATTTTGTCGTACTGACCACTTTGATCTGAAATATCTCCTCTTTGGTTAAGAATTCCAAATTCAAATTTATAAACCATACTCCCTTTACTTTTCCATTTGTTTCTTTATTCCGTTCATTACCAGTTTTTCTGGAATTTAGACAACTTCTTAGAAGGAAAAAATTTCAACTCTGATGTGGCAGACTAAACCGCCTTCAAAAAGTTTACTGATTCTCGCCCCCATTCCTTTTTTAGTAAAGGGATCAATGAACTACCTATAGATGGCAAAAGAGCATAGATAACAATGGTGCATACTTTGATTAATAATTTAAAAAAAAATTACTTTACATTCCTCCAGTACAAAAGGTCAATTTCATATGTAAGGACCTCATGTAAAGTAGATTTCTCTTCTTTTTTCAAAAAGACAGAGGTAATATTGTCAAAACATTGCGTAAAAAAGGTATCTGGGTACTGTGTAATTAATTAATATTGTGTGTGCATGAAACCCCAAGATTAATAAGAACTTCAATAGTCAGTAAAAAAGTAAATGGCTTGCCATGGACCTCAGTCACTAGAATGTGAGGGAAACACAAATATCCCTGTAATGCAGAAACAAATGACAAATTCTAGTAAGTAATCAGTGATAATGTTGATAAGAGCGAGAGCGGGCGTTGTTGACCCTGCACCTAACAATCGTATAACTGTAATTTTTACTTGATATAGGTAAAGGAATACGGGTATTTTTATTATATTTATGTCAGATAAGGCGTTAAATATATGAAATTAAAGTTTAGGAGGAAAAGGCAACCTGTGGTCACCCCACGGACACCCGAAACAATCAATAGAATACGGGTACCGGTTCATTTTATTCCGTGCTCATATTGCGCTAACATTTATTTATTTATTTATTTTGTAACATTGTAACATTGTTTTCTTACCTGTTACAAATCCATTAGATGGTTGAAAACTGACTAGATCCAACGAATAATACGCGAACTTCTCACTGTGGAGCCATTGACTCACAAAAGTGCAATCCAAAAAAAAGTGTTATTTACTCGCATGCACTGAATATTTTCGAAGTGCAGTCTGGATCACACACGAAGATTAGTCAATGTAACGATTATTTTTAGAACCAACACAGAACACAGTATTGCACTTGACACTACTAGATTCATGGAACAACCAAGTTTAGTAAACAATAATATTAGAATAAAATTCTGAAATTACCACTTCTTAATCACACAACCGATGACAGAAACTTGCTTCACTTCACTCACATACTAAGAGATTTTTTTTTTTATTTATTTCGTGACCATAGATATTTTTTACTGTCTTCGCCCATCTCGGGCAGGCAAAGGAAACTTAGTCCATACAGCCTAGTCTTCGGTATTTATTTTTTCTTGTAATTTTGTTTTAGTCCTGTCTAGTTGTTTGTCGATGTCAAGTCCTCAGTCCTAGGTCTAAGTCCGTGCCCCAATAAGGCAGTGGATCCCTTATTGCGGCTATCTATTTATGTATAATATTCCACCATTATTAAACACAAAAACACGAATTTTACACTAGTTTTTGAAAATAATAAACGACAAACTTACGTCATCGCTCGTGTTGGCGCCAAAAGTCGTGACCATAGAAACTAGTAAGAGATTTTTTTTAAAATTTATTTGCAACTTGATACAAAGTATTTAGTGCCTAACTTATTAACTAAGGGATACATTTTATATTTTTCCTAAAGTATTAACAATGTATTTATATATTGGCTTAAAATATTTAGATTTACTTAAAAGTTTCACTTTCAGAAATGTTTTGAAGTTCAGAAATTAAAACTAGACGTTGGTCACGTTGGAGATTATACTTTTGAGACTTCAATATAATATGGTCTAGGTTGGCTAATTCGTTGCAAGTTTCGCACTTTTCGTTGTGTACAATTTTTAGTCTTGCGAGATGAGCTGGTGTTCTACAGTGGCCAAGTCTTCATCTGTTGATTGTTGTTATGTAGTTTCGGCAATCTATCTATGGTACCAAGATCTTTGCGGCGGGGTGGACTGTATTGAAGCATACCATTTGCCCTTTTTTCAGACACAGTTCTCTAGTATGAATGCCACAATAAGGTAATATTTTCTATTAATTTCTGGTTATAATCACTGAATGGTACTTTCACTATATTTGTGCAATCTTTGTCACACTCTCCTTGGGCTGACTTGTCTGCTGCCACATTACCAGAGGTACCACAGTGTGAAGGTACCCATTTAAATGTAACGCATTTGCCTCTGTTACCTAACTCTAGCAGAATCTTTTAAATTTTAAACAATATATAATTAGAACTAAACTTAAGTAAATTACCATCTAACGTGAATAATGCGCTCTTATTTATTTATTTACTTATTGTACATACAATTTAACACAGTGAAAAAGTAAAAGAAAAGAAGTACAAAGAGTCTGCTTATTTCTAAATAGAAATCTCTTCTAACAGACCCAAGAGAGGAGAAAGTTGTAAGTAGAAATAGAAAAACAAAAGGTAAGTAACAAAACAAAACTTGCGTAAGAAGGCCAATAGAGACATCAGACATATAACATACGTACGTACATATTATTGCAAGATTATAGAATACATAAACAAAAACATATACACAAACATATACATAAACATACATATATACATATAAATATATATATAAACACATAATCAAATAAACATTAAACTAAATAAGCATATGAATATAAAAAGAAATATAAACAAGTAAATAGCCAAAAGCAAGAATAGATAAATAAGCCAACTGCAAGGTAAGGAAAAATAATAGAGTCTGAGTTTGTGTTTAAAACTGTTGATTGATTTGCAGTCTCTAATCACAGCTGGAAGTGAGTACCAGAGCCTTACTGCATGGACGGAAAAATAATTGGAATAGAAGTCAGTTTTATGATTTTGAAATTTGAGTAAGGTACGTAAATGGGACCTGCAGGGTTCATCCGGAGAACGAGCGAAAGAAAATCGCTCCCGCAGGTAAGATGGAGAGGAAGGATTGTATAGAATGTTGAATAAAAGGCACAGTACCCGAGTGTTCCCGCGAAGGGGGATTGGGAGCCACTTGAGTTCTTTGCGAAAGTGAGATACATGATCATATTTTTTAAGATTAAAAATAAAACGAATGCTTAGGTTTTGCAATCTCTCAAGTTTGTCAAGGAGCTCCTCGGTGGCATCCAGATAGCAAGCGTCAGCATAATCAATGATGGGCTGTATAAGCGATTGAGCCAAATAAATTTTAGTTTTCAGGGGCAAGAAACATTGAAGAGTTCTTAGTGTATGAAATGCAAAGTTCACCTTCTTACTGACCTCAGCAATTTGTTTACGCCAAGAGAGATTGGAATCCATATAGATTCCTAAATTTTTTGCTGAATCAGCAATAGGTATTTGTATACCATTAAGCACTGGAGTAACCGACGAATTAATGATACCTCCACGAAAGTGTCTACTCCCTATTATTAAAGCCTGTGACTTAGTTGGGTTAACTAATAATCCAAAAGCCTTGGCCCAATTATTCAATCGCTCCAAATCGCGGTTCATGTCATCGATAGCTATCCTAATATCTGTTGCCGCAATATGACGGTACAGCTGCAGGTCGTCCGCATAGAGATGGAAGTGAGAAGAAATAAATTTAGTGAGAGTATTGATAAAAATAGAAAAAAGCAAAGGAGAAAGAACGCCACCCTGAGATACGCCCGCTGTGAGATTACACCACTCGGATGAAGTATCATCAATCATAACACATTGCGAGCGTCCCCGAAGATATGAGTCAAACCAAGATATAGTTGGTGCAGAGAAGTTGATGGATTTCAAAATACTCAGAAGAATCACCACCTATTACGTGGGACAGGAATCCACACGGTGAAAAGTGGGCATATAATATGCCTCTGCCACCCCTTCGGGGATAAGGCGTGATGGATATTATATATAACACATTGCGAGCGTCCCCGAAGATATGAGTCAAACCAAGATATAGTTGGTGCAGAGAAGTTGATGGATTTCAAAATACCCAGAAGAATATAAAAATCTACGCAATTAAAGGCTGAAGTCTAATAGAATCAAAAGAGTAAGCTTTTTATTCTCCATAGCCCAGCGAATATCATAAAGAGTGCTGTACTTGAACTATGTCCTGGGCGAAATCCGGATTGAAAATTACTAAGTAAATTATGACGTGTTAGAAAGCAGGTCAGCTGTCTGTGAACAATATGCTCTAGAACTTTTGAGAGAAATGGTAAGATAGATATAAGCCGGAAATGGGATAACATAGTAGGGTTTGAATTTTAGGAAGAGGAATAATATGCTGTAACGTTACAATTTTCCGGGAGGGGAAAATGTAAGGTCGAGGAGAAAACTATCACCAGGACTAGAGGAGTTCCGGCTTAAAAGAAAAAGAAAAAGGAATAGGTAAAATTAATTTAATAGATGTTTAAAAAATATAAGTATAAGGCCAGGGAAACCGGGGGTAAAGTTGAAGGTATTGACGGTTTCTTTAAAAGAGCAGGTTATCAGCACACGTCGCTAAGAAGGGGGCCTCGAGTAGGCCTCCCGTTGCCAGGAAGGGGCCTCAAGTAAGGCCTCCCGTTGCCAGGAAGAGGCCTCAAGTAAGGCCTCCACGTCGCCGACCTCAGAGGAGTAGGTCGTGGTAATGAGGGCAGGCAGAGGGCTGAAAGCCACCAGCCGTCGGCATCACAAGCCACTGCAGACAACGACGTTATTATTTCAGAGGGCACAGCCCTCTCACTCAGCGCTATTATTCAGGACTTCTTGCCAAGGCGAATACCAAAAGTAGACTGTCTTGACGGCCCCGGCTCCCTTCCTTTTATAGATTGGTTGACATTTCAAAATTTTAACAATGTGATTTTAGAACATAAATTAAGAATAAAAATTTATAACAAGGTCAAATACCTATACAACCTTACCTACTGGTAGCTCTATCAATAAATTAAAAATAAAACCAAGGTTTGTCATTATCTGACATTACAAAAGGTAAACAAACATTAAGAGAGCACTGGAAAATCTAAATATTTTGAAATATAAAGGCCTAGGAATGCTACAGATAATGGCCATGCAGATAATTGGAGACAACGAATAATAAAAGATTTAATAAAAAAAAACCAAAAGTAAGTAAAATACATTACAATGTGCGACTTCCAAGAATTTGGGAAGTTATCTGAGTAAAAGGAGTAATTAAAAATGTATAAGAACATGTAAGATAGCAGGAAGAACAGGAAGAATCATCCTAGAGCTTATACCCTCATTGCCCACAGCTGTAGATGAGATGGAAAGTAAAGCATTCTGCACGTCAAGTTCCGACACAGGACTAAGATTAAATGAAGGGATATGTGGTATCGATAAATTCAAAAGCGACTGCAATGTATTCTGTTTAACACTTGTTGTTAGTGATGTAGGTGGGAGTGAGAAGCTTTTATTTAAAGCACACAAGTCTGTGAAATGTGTCACACAGTCAGTGGATCTACCAATTCCCACAGATCTAAGATAACGCCAGATGTCGGAGCAGTACGATTTTCAAGATTTTCGTGGAAATGGCGTCTTTTGGCATCTCTACACATTCTACTGCTGCGATTCCGAAGGGTTTTATAGCGATTCAGGTTATATTCCGAAGAGTTGCGCTTGTATCTGCTTTTCGCCTTATCCCTACAAGCCATTACATTTTTAATATTGATAGTGAGCCAAGGCGCTGGATTATGTCGAATTTTGACTTTGCGGATGGGAGCATGACAGTCGTATAGGCCGATGAGCTTGCTGCTGAATATACTGACCATAGCATTGACATCATCAGTATTATATATTAAAGACCAGTCTATGAGCCCTACATCACGATGCAAGTCCTCCAAATGTATGCCCCTGAAATTTCTCAGAAATCGAAACTGTGGCCTGTGTGGAAACGCTTAGGAGGGCGAATGCGATAAGATAGAAAAATTAGATCATGATAAGAGAACGGTGCAGTCATTTGACCATGTGTACCGACATGAAAAGAAGAAGAAACAATGACCAGATCTAATAGTGTGGGAATACAATTGGGAAAATGGTGAGTTGCAGAAAGTGGTAAAGTCTGAAGATTGAAAGAGGAGAGTAGGGATAACAGTTTATGTGAGCGATAGTCATCTCTTAAAAGACATGTGTTCAAGTCGCCCATAATTATTACATGACTATATGAGGAGCAGAAAGTATCGTTAAGGATGGTTTCAAAAGAACTAAAGTAGTTAATATTTTCGTCTGGACTATAAAGAACACCAAGAAGTACCTTTGAGTGAAGAACAGAAATTTCTAGGAAAAGATGTTCAGCTGAGGAAGAATAAAGAAAAGGAGATGCGCTTATTATCTTGAACGGTATATTCGCTCGTAAGTAAATAGCGACACCTCCACACCTTTTTCCAGTTCTATCATTGCGTATCAGTACGAATCCGCGAAGAGAGTATTGAGTAGAAGGTAGACTTGGTTTGAGAAAAGATTCTGAGATTAGTATAGCATCGAGATGCTGAACACTAAAAGATGCCATAAGGTCTGAATAATGGCTAGGAACACTCTGAGCATTAATATGAACAATATTGAAGTTTTTAGGATAGTCAGAAAAAGTACAGGACAGTTTGTCATGCAGTGTTAAAGCTGGGGTATCACTATCCAAACTAATGAAACTGTCAGACTCAGATGAACAAGAGTAAAAGCTAGAGTTATAATCGTGTACATCTTGCATATGTGAAGTAATAAATATATATATACCTAAATATAATACGTATACAAAAATATTTTATTATTTTTATAAGTTTTTTGCGATCTTAAACAACTCATCAGCTCGCAGGTATAGTGGAAGAAATCTTACATTAACAGTATAACAAAAAAATAAGAAAAATGATCTGTAGTTCAAGACAAATGCAAAAAGAGATAAAAAAAAACGTTACACTGCAAGTAAATTACTAAGTTATAAATATAGTATTATTGAGAATATTTTACATGATGCTAACGCCAAATCTCAATAGAAAAAAAGTACGGGTTTCATTGCTTTACTGGACACAGGACTTAGATCCGGAATTGACAATAACAAACGATTTGACATAACCATACTCAGAAAAATTTAATAGGTACTAATGACAAGGCTGTATTAACAGAGTTTCATTAGCCTGTCCAAGATGCATATAAATAAAAACTAGTCCTATCTAGCTGTCACTTAGGTCAGTGACAAAAACAAAATGATTTAATTATTCCTACAATTTCACATTTACAAATGATCTCCATCGCATGTGTGTTTTTGTCTGAATCGTTGAGTTCGTTCGACGAGTGCCATACCCAAAAAATTGAATTGAATTGATACCGGCAACGAGTTTGAACCTAGTTTGTTTAAAGTGCAAAACATATTCTAAAGGACAGGGTACATCTATTAGATATTATGAAGTACTTGGTCACGTAACATCAGTAAAAACAAACGCCAAAAATCAAACCCGACGGCGAGCCTTAACAATTTTGGCTTCGATTCTCGGAGCTGCGTCCTTCACAGCTGTCTCACCTTTGGATGGCATGAAATCAGGAGCTGCCGAAGTCTGTGATGGATATTTAATAATTAAATCATCTAGCTCTGATTTACTTATCACTTGTCGGCGATTTTTGTCCGGAGTCAGGACTATTATCATGCCATCCATGGACCAACAATTTTTGACGCCGAAATGACTTCGTGCAGCAGTGACCACCCGATGCCGAGTCTTTGTCAAGAACTCCGATATAACAAAGCCTGATCCCTTTAAAGAAGTTTTGTTGTCCCAAACAATCTGTCTTTGTTCTACATTACTGAATCTTACAAGAACTGGACGTGCCTTTCCCTTTGACCCTCCAAGCCGGTAGCAGATATTAATGTGTTGGGGTTGGACATCCTGTAACCTCATATCTACTGTGATAATTTTTAACACCAACTCATTCAGCTTCTCACTTGGGCTCTCAGGAACACCATGAAGTAGTAGTACTTTGCGCCTCATCAGAGTTTGTGCTTATCCAAACCAAGAGCAAGAAGTTCTATCTGAGTCTTCATACTGGACAAAGCCTAGCACACAAAACCTCTAAACTCATTGAAGTCACAGGCCAGCTCAGCAAGATCCATGGTTGGTGATGCCCCAATAGTTGTAGCTTTTTGCAGCTTTTCATCGAAGACATTCATCCGAGAACAAAACAGCTTCTCTAATTCCTCCAAGCTATTGGCTAGTTTGGGATCCATGGTGCATAAATCCAACAGTGATTGAATTGAAGTGAGTAGTGCTAATGAGAATTGGATAACACTGTACCACAATCGTGAGTTGTTTTTATATAAAATTAGTACATTTATAGATATATGTAACCAATATAAATAATTTAAATAAATTAATTAATATTAACTTGAGCTTTATTGGTTACGGCTCATCTTCATTCTTACTATCTGATATTATTAAAAACTTGGTTCTATTTACATTAAATACATGTAACAAAACACAATAAATTGCATAGCATTCTGCTGTGAATATGCTGCAATGGGCATCTAACTTGACACAAAAGGATTGTTTCGTCTGGGAGTCATAAAATGCTGATGATACATTATCTGGAGTTTTTGAGCCATCTGTGTATAATGTATAAACATCACATTGAGAATCTAAATACTCTAAAAATTCTATTTGATTACAAAGTTTTTCAATTAAAGAAGCGCTCGTGGCCCCGCGGTCTCAGTGTTCTGTAAACGATCACTGAGTTACGCAACTTTCACTATGGCTGGTCCTCGGATGGGTGACCACTTTGTGGCATTTACATTTGCGAGCGTTTCCGTGCTTCGGAAGGCATGTTAAGCCGTTGGTCCCAGTTGCCAGTAAAATGGCAGTTGTTAAGCCTGGTTGAAGGCCTTATGGGCGGCATGAAAATTTCAACAGCAGGTAGCCACAACCTGCGTCTGTCTATCAACACGGCAATGGGCTCACCACCTATTACGTGGGACAGGAATCCACACGGTGAAAAGTGGGCATATAATATGCCTCTGCCACCCCTTCGGGGATAAGGCGTGATGGATATTTATTTATTATTTTAAGTTTTTCAATTCAATAGAAATGTCATTTTGAATTACTGCTTTATAACCTACAGAGAATACTGGTAAGGGGTTGGAAGTTTGTAAGTTTTTGCAAATATTATGTACATCTATGAATATCTTTAATATATCTGGGAGGTGTTCTGAGAGAAGCTCTTGTGTATTAATACCAATATTTATTTATTTATTATTTATTTTATTTATTTAGTTAAATGTGATGGAAGTTCTTTACATGGTAAAAGCCTATCATTGACAAAGCTGTTGTCAGTAGCCAACAATTTAAGACAGATTCTGACAAATTTGCAACCGTCTGAGTTTTAATGGTATAATGCCAGTTTCTGCTACCATTGCATTAATTGGTGTGGAACACATTGCTCCAGTAATGATTCGTAATGCTTTATTTTGGATTACATCTAGTTTTCGCAAGAGACTGATGTTAGCATTGATTCTAATGAGCTATAATCAAAGCTTCTGACAATGCTCTTGTATAACATTGATAATATGTTTGGGTCTGAACCCCAATGAACACCAGCTAAAGAACGTAAAATATTTAGCCCCTTACTAGCATTGCCTATGATGTACATGATGTGAGTTTCAAATTTCAGTTGTGGATCTAGATATATACCAATAAACTTTTTCTCTTCTAACCAGCTTATGTTACTACCATCATAGGAAACTGTCTGAACATTCTCCAAGTCTATATGTTTTTTGCTAAAAACATGGCCCCACTTTTATCTACATTGATATTTAAAGATAGACTATTATAGAAACTATTAATTTGGGACATGCCCTTATTTAGACTTTGACCTGCTTTATTTACATCTTAATTTACACAATAACAACTATATCATCAGCAAATAATAAACATTTCACTGAAGGATCAGTCAAATATTAATTTATTTGAGATGTATATATTCCAAACAACAAAGGAGAAATTGTTGAACCTTGCATTGTACCTTTATAGTCTTGTCTAGGTCCATGTAAGATATTATTATACTTTATATACATAGTTCTATTGTAAAGGAAATTTCCATTTGCATATTTTTCCAGGTACTCCAGCTTGGTTTAGAATCTGAATAAGGGTTGTGGGATTGACATTATCAAAGGCGCCACTGACATCAAGGTAAGAACAGGCAGTGTAAGAATGGCTATAGAAAGAATTTTTGATATCTGTTATGAAAGACATGTAGTTTTCTACTGCAGTTTTACCTTTTCTGAAGCCAAATTGTCGTTCAGGTAAGATGTTCTATGTTTCGCTGTAAAATTCTAATCTTAATCTGAGCATATTTTCAAATAACTTGCCAATGCAGGATGATAATGATATGGGTCTATATGAGTTAAAATCATTTTCAGGTTTGTTTGGCTTTAAAATTGGTACACACATTGAGTTATTACACACACAGATTAAAAATGTTTAAGAGTTATTTTGGGCCTTGGGGTGTAATTCTCTAATTAATTTGTATGAAAAGTCATCAAGTCCTGGGGTAGTTAGTGTCTTTCTTTGACTTAAGGGCTGTTTTAAATTCACGAATATTTATATGAAGTAATAGTAGTAATATGAAGCGCTCATGGCCCCGCGGTCTCAGTGTTCTGTAAACGATCACTGAGTTATGCAACTTTCACTATGGCTGGTACTCGGATGGGTGACCACTTTGTGGCATTTACATTTGCGAGCGTTTCCGTGCTTCGGAAGGCACGTTAAGCCGTTGGTCCCGGTTGCCAGTAAAATGGTAGTCGTTAAGCCTGGTTGAAGGCCTTATGGGCGGCTTAAAAATTTCAACAGCAGGTAGCCACAACCTGCGTCTGTCTATTTCAACACGGCAATGGGCTCACCACCTATTACGTGGGACAGGAATCCACACGGTGAAAAGTGGGCATATAATATGCCTCTGCCACCCCTTCGGGGATAAGGCGTGATGGATATTTTATATTAAATGGTTTAATTATGAAATGTCCTTCAGCATTACCAATAGATTCAAAAACGATATTTAACCTTGATATATTTATATTTTTTTCAGGAGGATACCCTGGAGCTAATTTATTTACAAAGGATGGAATCCATTCATCACTTTTGACAGATCGTCTACAACCAGTTCTTTAAAATCTACAGATGTAATTCCAAATCATGCTAACAGGTGTGTATCTATTGAAAGCCTCCTTCTATCCTTTTTTTTCTGACTTAATAATTTTTTTTTTAATGCATCAACGTTTTTGTATTCTATGTAGTTTTCTAGTGTAGGGTGTGATCTATAGTTTCTTAAGGCTAACCTACTATTATTAACTGCAGTAACACATTCTCTGTCCCTCCAAGGTGCTGGTAATTGCATCTTATATGGAGATGGATTGATGATTTTTGGAATGTATTTTTGTTTAATACTATTTAATATACTACAGAAAGAGTTATAAGTTTCTAGAGGACATAGAGACTCAATAGTTAAATTATCAAAAGATTTTTCTGTTTCAGAATTGAATTGGGTCCAGTTTGCAATTTTATAGTTAAAACACTCAGAAGGAGCAGCTGTAACATATTTTGGTGCTGAAATTTGAACATCAACCAGTATGTGAAAGTGATAACTACCCATTGGGTCATCATGCACAGTCCATTGACATGAAATGAAAAAATATAATTGACATAAAGGAGCTATCTTGGGACTTACACATGTTATGTCAATTGATGAAGGAGCATTGCGAATGGTGCCTACAGTAGTTTGAGATCCTGTATTTAAAATGCATAGATCACATTCATAAAAAAATAAAATAAATAAATATATATCCATCACGCCTTATCCCCGAAGGGGTGGCAGAGGCATATTATATGCCCACTTTTCACCGTGTGGATTCCTGATTGTGTGATACATTCATCTAATAGGTTGTAAATCTCAACACCTCTAGACTTTGATGAAAGACAGCCAAAAGCGACATGATGAGCATTCAAATCACCTGAAAGCGTGATTGGTTTGGGCAAGTCATCGATAACCTGTTTCGACTTTCTACATTTGAAACATCTACCTCTACTGTTAGGTGGAGCATAAGCAGATAATACAGTTAGACCGCCAGCATTAGTTTTTAAAGTGATTCCAGCTGTTTGAAGGAAATCCTAATAAGGAGTATGAATATTAGAATATTGGAAAGAATTTTTGATTAATATGGCCACACCTCCATGACCACCAGAACCATTTTGGAGAACGGTATTGTAACCTGATACATTGAATATATTAGATTTGAGTCAAGTTTCATTCAACATGCAAATGTCAATATCATTTTCATGAAGAAAATTTATTAATAAAGCTTTTTTGTTATTTACACTTTGTATATTAAATTGGCCTATTGATATATATTTTTATTTTATTTTGTCTATTGTGAAAGAACCTAGAGCCCATAAAGATCAATGCAAGTTGCTTAAGAATAATTCTTTTATTTTGGTAGTAGTCACTGTTTCATTACCATTGGAGTTTGCCAATACAATTAAGGATTTGACTATAGCATTTAAAAAAAAATCATTATTAGCTATTAGTTCTAAAGTGAATGTATTTTCTTTAACTATTAATAATGTTGGAGGAACGGACTTTGTATTATTTACCTTCTTTTCTAAATTTTTTGGCTTTAAAGCTGAGAATTTTTGGTCATCAATCTTACCTACAGCTGAGGCAAATGAACGAGGTTGTTGTGAGTGTAATATTTGGTTACGTTTTTCTTCTATTTTCTTTATTTTTATGGGTCAGTCTCTAGAAATGGCTAGGTGACCTCCGCCGCAATTAATACACTTAAGAATATCCGAAACACATTCCTTAAAAAGGTGGGCTTCAGAGCATGATGAACACATTTAAATGCCACGGCACACTTTAGCAGAGTGATTAAACTTGAAACATTTGTAGCATTGTACCAGTGGTGGAATGTAGGTGTGTACTTGGTATCTGAATAAATGTAGGAATGCTGTTTTGGGTAAGGTGGTAGATGAGAATGTGATAGCAACAGTAGTCAATGGTATTAGCTGCCCATTGGCATCTTTTTATTGAGATTACGTCCGCATCGCATGTTATATTCTTGTAGATCTCTTCATTAGATATGTCGATGGGTACAAATTTGATTATACCAACCTTTTCCACAAGGTGAGCTGGTATGAAAGCGGGAAGCTTATGTTTATTCAAAAAGCTATCTTGTTTGAGAAAGCTATTAGCTGCTGCGGCCTTCTGAAAGGTTACTCCAATTTTATATGGATTGACACGATATACACTGGTAATACCTTTAACCACTCCACCGTTCGCGCTGCCAGAGCAGCGCATTTTTTGTAATTAACCTATGACCTAATTAACTAAAATCATGATATCTTGGAAACTATAATATCTAGACAAAAAATTTAACTAACTAACTATCTTCACGCTGCATCCCTGACGGGGTAGTCAGAGAGGACAGAACGCCAGGCTTCGCGATCCATGCATACTTCTTTCGCTTCTTCGAAATTCATCAATCGCTTCATACACGCACGTCTGGGTATCCGAGTCCTTTTGACCTTTCCGTTTTTGAGCAATCTGCTCAAGTGGTCTTCATATGTAAGTCTCGGCCTACCCTGACTCCTTCTACCCTCTACTTTTGAACAATATATATTCTTCGTCAATCGTTACTCACTCATTCGTTGTACGTGTCCAAACCAACACTAACACGCACGAGTTACACCAACGAGCACGCCCTTTTCCAGCTTAACGCTGACACTTTCATTCAAACCTGCCATACTGCGTATCACTTCGTTACGTATTCGGTCGGCCAAGGTAACGCCGCACAATTTTCGAAGTGATCGCATCTCCACAGCATTCAATTTACTTTCATGCATCTGCTGACATACCCAGGTTTTACTACCGTAAAGCAAAGTTGGCACTAGCACTGCGTTATAAATCGCCATTCGTGCTTCTTTTACGATGCTTTGTCGCTTTACTAACTGGGACAAAGCACCGTTAACTTTGTTTCCGGCAGCTACTCGCCGTTCTACATCCGAATCACATCTTCTATCCGCGCTAAACATAGTTCCTAAATACACAATTTCATTCACTTGCTCTAGACGTTCCTGGTTTACCCTAATCTCGCATTTAGTTCTTACGTCACCTCTTTCAAATGCTAGAACCTTAGTTTTACTTGCATTCAAGCGAAGACCCTTACTTTCACACTCCTCTTTCATATTAGTGACTAATGCCTGAAGGTCGGCTTCAGGCATTAGTCATCATCATCAGCGTACAGCAGACAGTTTACTGTAAAGTCACCCAAATTCACACCCATATTAAAATATTTCAACTTCTGCAGGCAACTGTCCAGATACACTATGAACAGCCAGGCGGCATAAGATTGGCAAAAATGTATTATGATGCTACGGTTAGAATATTTACTTCTTTGAATTTTTTCTCGGAGGGAGACTCTGGGGCCCAAATTATATATAGCGCGTACAGCCCGCTTTTGAAGAACAAAAATGTTATTTACATCTGCAGCAGTCCCCCAAAGGAGAATACCGTAAGACATAATACTATGAAAATAGCTGAAGTAAACCATTCTAGCCGTATCTACATCTGTTAGTCCTGATCTTTTTTACAGCGTATGCAGCCGAACTTAACCTAGAGGCCGTCTTTTCTATGTGCGGGCCCCACTGCAAATTGGCATCAATAATTATACCAAGGAACACAGATCCACAAACTCTAACACTTGTCCATTAAGTTGAACATTGGCCGTAACTTGTTTTACATTTGGTAGAGTAAATTTAATACATTTAGTTTTGTTTTCATTTAGGCAAAGATTATTTGAGCTGAACCAATGAACTACTCTCGTGATTGCATTGTTTACATCGTCATAATTATCTAATTGTCTTCTAATTTTAAAAATCAATGAGGTATCATCTGCAAACAAAACAATCCTATTCCTGTCCTCTACATAAAATGGTAAATCATTAATATAAATGAGGAACAAGAATGGCCCAAGTATCGAGCCTTGTGGCACACCCATTGTAACCATGGATCCTACATAACGTGTACCATTAATATCGACCCTTTGTATTCTATTGTTCAAATATGAATACAGAAGGTCGAGAGATTTGCCTCTTATTCCATAGTGATGTAATTTTTTGCACAATGTTTTATGTTGAACGCAATCAAAAGCCTTGGATAGATCGCAGAATATACCTAATGCATCTTGCTTGTCTTTCCAGGCTTCATGAATACATTTTAATAACTCAACACCAGCATCGGAAGTTGAACGCCCTTTCGTAAAACCAAACTGTTTTGTATAAAATATTTTATGAAAATCAAAATGGGATAGCATTTGATTCAAAATTATTTTTTCAAATACTTTGCTCAAAGTTGGCAGCACTGACACTGGTCGGAAATTAGACGGGTCTGTAGCGCTGCCAGCCTTGAACAAGGGTATGACTTTGCTGTGTTTCATTAAATCAGGAAATATACCACTGGAAACACAGTCATTAAACACATTTGCTAGATGCGGCGCAATGACCTCAATGATACATGATGCCGTTTTGACTGATAATCCCCAAAGGTCCGCGGTTTTCTTAATTTCAATACATTTAAAAGTTTTTATAATATCCTGAGCGCAAATATCTGTGAATACAAATGCATCCCTGCAATAAGGAACAGATTCTTCTAATAAATGTTCAGAGGAACTGGAAGACGCTTGCAGAGATTTAGTCGTCAAAATAGGTACATTTTCGAAAAAATGTTCAAATTCCGTCGCCACTTCCAGGTCCCCTGTAACATGACAATCATTTACTTTTAAGTGGAAATCCCTTTCTGTCACCATAGTTCTACCGCATTCAGAGTTAATGATATTCCAAGTCATTTTTATTTTATTCACAGAATTAGAAATTTTATTTTTAATAAAGTTTGACTTTGCAAGATAACATGTTTGTTTAAATATCTTAGAATAATTGTTAACATATTCCTGAAAGGTTTGGTTAAAATTATATGATTTTTCTGAATATAATTCAAATAATTTGTTTCTACTTTTAAAAATACCTGGTGTAGCCCAATCACTGAAAAACAGGACGACCACCAATCTGTAGAGTTTTTGAGGTAAAAACTTCGCCAAACTCATCATTAATCAAATTAAATAAGTTTGTATATGACTGGTCTACACTAGTAAAGTCAGGTAGATATGGCAATCTCTTTACTATATTTCCTTTAAAAATATTCAAACGACTTTGGTTAATTGGTACATATTTAATTTGTTTTTTGCAGACTACAACCTTTCATCCGCTTTCATTCTGCACCTTTCACGAGCTTCTTCTATCGGTGCCTTCGTGTTAACTTTCTGCAGCTTGTATCTCTCTTTCATATTAAAATCATTCCGCGAGGCTAAGTAGTCTAGCCATGCTTTCTTCTTCATTCGAACTGCTTCTTTCACTTCCTCATTCCACCATGCATCACGCTTATTACTACTGCCTCTTTTCGTTTCTCCACACACTTCCATAGCGGCGACACTTTCCACATTCTCACTACTTACAAACAAACAATCCTATTCCTGTCCCCTACATAAAATGGTAAATCATTAATATAAATGAGGAACAAGAATGGCCCAAGTATCGAGCCTTGTTGCACACCCATTGTAACCATGGATCCTACAGAACGTGTACCATTAATATCGACCCTTTGTATTCTATTGTTCAAATATGAAGACAAGGTCGAGAGATTTGCCTCTTATTCCATAGTGATGTAATTTTTTGCACAATGTTTTATGTTGAATACATTTAAATAACTCAACTCCAGCATCGGAAGCTGAGCGCCCTTTCGTAAAACCAAACTGTTTTGTATGAAATATTTTATGAATAACAAAATGGGATAGCATTTGATTCAAAATTATTTTTTCATATACTTTGCTCTAAGTTGGCAGCACTGAGACTGGTCGGAAATTAGACGGGTCTGTAGCGCTGCCAGCCTTGAACAAGGGTATGACTTTGCTGTGTTTCCTTAAATCAGGAAATATACCACTGGAAACACAGTCATTAAACACATTTGCTAGATGCAGCGCAATGACCTCAATGATACATGATGCAGTTTTGACTGATAATCCCCAAAGGTCCGCGGTTTTCTTAATTTCAATACATTTGAAGTTTTAATAATATCCTGAGCGCAAATATCTGTGAATACAAATGCATCCCTGCAATAAGGAACAGATTCTTCTAATAAATGTTCAGAGGAACTGGAAGACGCTTGCAGAGATTTAGTCGTCAAAATAGGTACATGCATCCAGCTTTTCTTCTAATTTAATGTACGGAGCACCAGGGGGACTGTATACGCTTAACAAGATGAAATGCTCAAATTCAATACTGGCAATCTCTAACTCGCTTAATGGAGAGGGCTACTAAATCCTTACGTTCTTTAAATTTTAAGTTTTTATTAATTAATATTAAAGAGCCTCCACGTTTAGAATGTTTTCTATTCAACGAGCTAGCAACTGGTGATTTATGAAGTTCAACAATGTGATTTCATGATCTTTTAACCAGTGCTCTGTAGCACAAAAAATATTAATAGAATTTGCATTAATGTATAGCTCCACCTCTAAATCTTTACCATTTATTAAACCCCTAACATTATGGTGCACCAGGTTTATAAAAACAATATTTTTATTATGATTATTCTTAGGGGAAAAGTCTGATAAAACTGGCCAGATTTATTATCTGTTGTCCTACAAACTAGTTTTTTGGAATTTCATTTTCCAAAAAGAAAGAAAACCTTCTGGCTAACAGCCAGAAACTGTTCCGCTATCATGCGGAGAGAAAACACTTGATCCATGCAACCTCTTCCACTTGGGAATCTGCATTGAGCCTCCCATAAATACCTTTCAGAGTTTTCTTGTATTCGTGCCGTTATAACCTTTGCATACACCTTACTAGCTAAGCTGACCAAGCTGATCGCCCTGTAGCTGGAGCAGTTTAGGTGCGAGCCTTACCCTTTGTAAATAGGTACTACAACTGCTACTCGCCAGTCATCCGGGACCTCACCCGTCCGCCAGCACAAGTTGCATAACAGACATAGTGTGTCCCAGACGCGACCCACCGTACTTGATCATCTCAGCAGTAACTCTGTCTTTTCCCGCAGTCTTACCACATTTCATACTTCTTATCGCTTGTTCTATTTCTTTCATACTAATGACTTCAATGACATCGGGATCCAGGGCTTCGAAGTGAGCTCCACTTCCCGATGTGGCATCTCTGTCTTTTCTTGCATACATCTTTCCATAATATTCACTCCATCTCTGCAGGACGTCAGTTTGGTCTGTTAGGACGTCATTGTTAACACTAAGCACTTTATTCATACTGCAGATTGCCGAACAACTCCGGGTCTTGCCTACCTCTTTCCAGAAGAGCTTGGCATTATCCCGGAAATTGGACGACAACCTTTCATCCGCTTTCATTCTGCAACTTTCACGAGCTTCTTCTATCAGTGCCTTCGTGTTAACTTTCTGCAGCTTGTATCTCTCTTTCATATTAAAATCATTTCGCGAGACTAAGTAGTCTAGCCATGCTTTCTTCTTCATTCGAACTGCTTCTTTCACTTCCTCATTCCACCATGCTTTACGCTTATTACTACTGCCTCTTTTCGTTTCTCCACACACTTCCACAGCGGCATTTATCATACTATCCCTAAGGTTCTGCCATACACTTTCCACATTCTCACTACTTACATTGACGCCGCCAAGCTTTTCGGCTACCCTTTCATTATATTTATCCCTAATGGATGCATCCTGCAGCTTCCAGCTTTTGATACTATAAGTCGGCTCAGGTTCAGGACACTCGGTACGATGACGCCAACCCGCGAACAGACCCCTAATCCTAGTTATGACTAGGTAGTGGTCTGATCCCAGCTCAGCGCCTCGATAAACCCTTGTGTCCATCACCTGTTTACGGAGCCGACTATCCATTAGGAATAGATCTATCATGCTTCTCTTTGACTTACATCTCCTCGTATACATATGAATTTGTTTGTGGTTGAACATTGTGTTCGCCACAAACAAATCCTTTTCCTTACAAAATGCCAGTATTAGCTTGCCAGCGTCGTTCACCCTTGTATCCCCATACTTCCCGAGTACCGACTCATAACCATCGCGAGCGGTACTCACCCATCCATTCAAGTCTCCACATACTATAAGTCTTTCATTTCCTTCTATCACATTTAGAGCTTCTCTCATACTCTCCCAAAAGTCCTCTAGCTCACTCGCGTTCGACGAAGATACTGGCGCGTAAGCAGCTACCAGGAAAATCTTCGTCAAACCCAAGTTTTACACGGATCCAGAGGATTCTAGGACCTACCAGTTTGTACTCATACATACCGGAGGCCAATCGCGAGGACAGCAAAATTCCAACCCACCGACTGCCATGCTCGCTCTCTGGTACTCCAGACCAAAGCGCGAGCATCACACCCGGGAGCTCCAAGACTTCGCTGCCCTTGCGCTTGGTCTCTGTCAAGCACACTGCATCTAACTTTCTCTCATTCATAACATCCATCAACTCATTCATATTATCTGTCATTCCTCCCCTAACATTCCACGCTGCTACACTGCACTCCATCCTCCACTTCCCGCCGTGTCGGGCCGCGCGTGTAGGGTGGCGGTCCCCTACGCCGCTCTGGCACACACTTTTCGCACCAGCGGGGACGAACTGGTGCGCGTCGCCTCGGGGGCACGTCCTAGCAGTATTCGCCCTGGTGGCACTCGTGTTGGAGTAGAATTGCAGCCGTAGCTGGCAGGGATGGCGACGTGCACGCTTCTACTCTTCATCCCCAAGACCTTACCCTTCATCACCAGGAAATGGTTGAGGGGGCGTGATAAATAAATTCAAAGTGGACTGTATTTGCGGGGAAAGACAATAATCAAATTTACACGCGGTTGTCGAACGAAAAATAATGGAAACAGGAATGGGCACACTACCTTGCTGCTGATGCGAGATGCTGAGGTGGAGGCTGCCGGGGATTTCCCTGGACTTTGATTCCTGGTTTCCTTGCACGAGTACACTATTTATCCATGGAAAACACAATTATTGCGAAAGGTTTGAAGCGGACAAAAAATTTAAACTACTGAAAAATCGTAAAATATATAAAGATAAAACTTATAGCTATAATAATTTGGAATTTTAATCATAATTAACTGATATATTGGTATAAACACGAAAAAGTCAGTAAAAAACAAAAATAAACGTTGTTTTTCAGAAATTTGCATCTTACACGAAAAACTAATATAAAACACTATTTTTTTTACATAATTAAATTCCTGGTATTATAACGATTAAAACGATATATAACACTAATAACTTATAATTATTCTAACTTAAACTAAAAAAATGTTAACCCATTAAATATTAACGCAAAACTAAAAAAATGGCGGGAAAATGGCCGCCGGCAATGTTTATAATACCGCATTTACTTTGAATTTTGATATTGTGACATGTAGATATTAAACCTCTAATACACGGGCTTTTTATCCACGATTCTAATGGTATAAAATGTATTCATTAAAACCACAGACAACATTGTTTAAAAAGGTTTTGAGATTAGGACAGTACAAAAAAAGAAAAAGCAAAAAAAGTCATCTGCTTTAGCAGCTTGAACGTTTGAGTGGTATTCTCTACAAAAAGTTGAGTGAGTTTTATTGGGTTTCTATTTCCAATTTTTTCTTTCTCTTTGGATTCAATATAGACGGTGTAGTCAACTGCACTTTTTACTAGGTAAAGCCGGGTGTAATTTGTTTTAAAATCCATATTATACTTAGCTTCGTCGCTAGTAGAGCACCATTACGTTGTCATATACTTGCTGCAGCAGCCGCATACGGAGTGCGGCAGTGGCAAGCCCGCCGCCGCAGAACTTCTACAGATGCCCCTTATGCTGCGGCACCAGCCGTGGCAATAACACCTGAACAAACTTTCCACCGCGGCATAAACAACGCTGCGTTTCATTTTAGTGTAACTGACCAAAGTGTTATTGAAAATGAAATCAAGGTGCAGCTCACCTATAATCTCTAGACCAGTATTTAGTGATCTAAGCAACGGCAAACCATAGGGACACTAAATTATTAGTGCAATCACCTAATCACCTTGTTTCACTGTCATATACTAAATTGTTTATCACCTTGTCTCATCTCATTCACAACCATCAAATCATCTCCACCACTTATCTCGCCAGGCGGGAGCATGTACGAGTCTCGTATCGAAACAAACATTGTACATAAAGTTGCGCGTATTCAGCAATTTACGCCGATTTGTACCATTTCGACTCTACATTAATTTAGTGCATCATCGACTACCATTCCGTTTGGGTGTACTCATAACCATCAACCATTTAGCAAAAGTTAAGACAATATACCACTTTTGTCCTTATCTTATGTTTTAATACAACCAATTCCTGTACGGCTACCAGTGTCCCGTACATAGACCTTCCATCTAAATTTTGCATCTAGTGTCATCCTAAGATATTTTGCTGAGTTCTCATATGAAATTGTTTTGCCATTGTTAATATATTTTATTATAATAAGTACAATGTCAACTCAAAAAAAAATATTTACATGTCAAATTCAAATAACCCGCCCCTGACCGCTCCCGGCCCAAAGGTGCCCATAATACTAGCCGCGTTTCCACGTTGAATAGCTATAGCCAACCTTTGCACCAGGAACGATCTTGAGCGGGAGTCACCTGTTTTCTCCCTTATTCTGCGTCCTAATTCCCCAATTAAAATTTTTGCCTCGGATCCCCAGCATCCCATGGTTTCCACGGCAATGGGCACAAACAAATACCTAGCCTCCATCTCGGAATATTTCTTCTTTTTGTTCTCCTCTGCTTGTTTCGCCGCTGCTGAAGCTGAGTGCATGGTGTGGCCTAGGTGACTAGCGGCAACGGTGTTAACGCACGTGGCGTCCCACACCAGGCACTTGCCATTCCTCCAAGGCACCAAGGTCAGACCGTCCGGCCTCTTACCATCAGATCTACAGAGACCTGGTGGCTCAAGGACGCAAGGGACACCCGCCAAGACAAAAGCTCTCCGAACAATGTCGTTGAGGGCATGGTGACGCGGAAACCTCCCCTTGCAACGATGACAACTCAGAGCGTGATGGCCATCGGCCCCCACCATGGAACCGCAGGTGCATTTGTGGGGTTCACACACCTTACAGCCCAAGCGAAGAGCAACCGCCACACGCAGAGAGTCATCATCTAACAAAGTGCCCAGGTGAGGCGCTGGAAGAGCGTGCAACCATGCCCCAGACTCTGGCTGTGACACAGCAAGAAGTCTGGCCCTATCCTCATCAACGGCACAGTCCAACAACATTCCCCGAACCCGCCTTGAACCTATCTCATCCCATGCTCGCTGACTGTACGGTGCCTCAGGTTTTATTGCTCCCACGATCAGAGAGGACCAGGCCCCCAGGGCATCCGACACAAAGGATATGCCATCCACGCCACCAGTTAATTGGAGTATGTTAGTGACAAGGCTCGCAACACCATGCGCGGACCCCAGGAAAGCCGGCAATCCCACATCATGTGCGCATCTAACTCCAAGACCCCCGTAACGAGTCTGAAGAACTGCCTGACTCCACCGGGGACCCTCAAGGGAAACATTCAGAACTGCTTCAAGCGTTGATTTTATCGCGTTGTCGAAACTCGTAACTTCCCTCGGAAAAAGCCATGTAGGGGCAGTACGCAACAAGTACATAAGTTTTGGAACAGCAAAACACATGCGTAGCAAGACAGGTGCAACGTGCGCAGAAAGATCCCTTAGACGCTCCCGAGCGTTAAGAAGAAGCTGTTCACATGAGTTGATAGCCTCAGGAACAAAATCCAGGAAAATAGGAGAGCCTAAAAGATAGAAATTTGAAGTTGTAAGTTCCCTAAGACCCGGCAACATAGCATTAAAACGAGAAAAGTGTTTATGGGCATCGATACCGCAGGGGCAAAACTCGCACTTTGAAGGATTAACCACTAAACCCAGTTCACTCAAACGAGGAATGAGCACCTCCAAATCACGGCACACTTCCTCCGGTTTACCTCCAAGAGTGCCATCGTCGAGATACTAGATATTTAGAGGAGACTTAATTTCTCGGATAACACTGTGAATGGCTAAACTAAATACGAGTGGCCCAAGTGGATCTCCCTGCTGTGCCCCCACTTGCGAGAGAATTAGATCATCATTAAAAAAAGATTTGTAGAAGATTTATACACCTGGCAAAGAAAAGGATATATGGAAGGAATTTTATCCCTGACCTCACTCAAGAGGACGTCTCTCTCCAAAGTATTAAACGCATTGCATATGTCAAGCTTTAGCAAGTTGCAGCCTGCATTTTCTGAACTCATTGCAAAGGATCGCGTAGCATGTACCGCCGCCTCACAGCCCAGACGCGTCCCAAACCCTAGCTGATGCGGCTGCAAATACTCAGACATCTGATCCCTTACGGCACGGCAAGCCAGCTTGGCAGTCAACCGGCGCAAGACACTACCAATAGCGATGGGCCTAATGCCTCCATCCTTCTTTTTTAGTGCGCACAGAGAAGCACCGTAAAGGTATGAACATACTATAGAGTTCAGCCGACCACTCAGCAGGAAATTTGACAGCCGGGCCAGGCACTCCAACAAGCGCAGCCCATTTTCTCCAACCGAAGAAGTGAGCTCCTTGAGATGACCAGGACGAAGCCCGTCCAGACCCGCCGCAGATCCGCGGCAAAACGAACCAAGAGCCGACCGCACGTCACCAGCTGTTACAGACAACTCAGCCACTGAAATGTCTGCTTCAGGTGGGAAGTTCAGTGGACGCGATGGAGCCGGATGTTTGAGCCTCAGGGCAGCCAATGTGTCGGGATCCTGCTGGGCAAAAGAGTCATCGGACATCAACATACTGACCGCTCCCCTCAGATCGCCCTCAAACACCTTTGATTCTATGACCTTCTTAGTAGGGCGCCGACTAGTGCTGGTCTCTGCCGCTACATCAACGTTGTTGCACTCAAAAAGGCCATAAGAATCAATATTGGCCTTAACTTGACGTGCACGCTTCTACTCTTCATCCCCAAGACCTTACCCTTCATCACCAGGAAATGGTTGAGGGGGCGTGATAAATAAATTCAAAGTGGACTGTATTTGCGGGGAAAGACAATAATCAAATTTACACGCGGTTGTCGAACGAAAAATAATGGAAACAGGAATGGGCACACTACCTTGCTGCTGATGCGAGATGCTGAGGTGGAGGCTGCCGGGGATTTCCCTGGACTTTGATTCCTGGTTTCCTTGCACGAGTACACTATTTATCCATGGAAAACACAATTATTGCGAAAGGTTTGAAGCGGACAAAAAATTTAAACTACTGAAAAATCGTAAAATATATAAAGATAAAACTTATAGCTATAATAATTTGGAATTTTAATCATAATTAACTGATATATTGGTATAAACACGAAAAAGTCAGTAAAAAACAAAAATAAACGTTGTTTTTCAGAAATTTGCATCTTACACGAAAAACTAATATAAAACACTATTTTTTTTACATAATTAAATTCCTGGTATTATAACGATTAAAACGATATATAACACTAATAACTTATAATTATTCTAACTTAAACTAAAAAAATGTTAACCCATTAAATATTAACGCAAAACTAAAAAAATGGCGGGAAAATGGCCGCCGGCAATGTTTATAATACCGCATTTACTTTGAATTTTGATATTGTGACATGTAGATATTAAACCTCTAATACACGGGCTTTTTATCCACGATTCTAATGGTATAAAATGTATTCATTAAAACCACAGACAACATTGTTTAAAAAGGTTTTGAGATTAGGACAGTACAAAAAAAGAAAAAGCAAAAAAAGTCATCTGCTTTAGCAGCTTGAACGTTTGAGTGGTATTCTCTACAAAAAGTTGAGTGAGTTTTATTGGGTTTCTATTTCCAATTTTTTCTTTCTCTTTGGATTCAATATAGACGGTGTAGTCAACTGCACTTTTTACTAGGTAAAGCCGGGTGTAATTTGTTTTAAAATCCATATTATACTTAGCTTCGTCGCTAGTAGAGCACCATTACGTTGTCATATACTTGCTGCAGCAGCCGCATACGGAGTGCGGCAGTGGCAAGCCCGCCGCCGCAGAACTTCTACAGATGCCCCTTATGCTGCGGCACCAGCCGTGGCAATAACACCTGAACAAACTTTCCACCGCGGCATAAACAACGCTGCGTTTCATTTTAGTGTAACTGACCAAAGTGTTATTGAAAATGAAATCAAGGTGCAGCTCACCTATAATCTCTAGACCAGTATTTAGTGATCTAAGCAACGGCAAACCATAGGGACACTAAATTATTAGTGCAATCACCTAATCACCTTGTTTCACTGTCATATACTAAATTGTTTATCACCTTGTCTCATCTCATTCACAACCATCAAATCATCTCCACCACTTATCTCGCCAGGCGGGAGCATGTACGAGTCTCGTATCGAAACAAACATTGTACATAAAGTTGCGCGTATTCAGCAATTTACGCCGATTTGTACCATTTCGACTCTACATTAATTTAGTGCATCATCGACTACCATTCCGTTTGGGTGTACTCATAACCATCAACCATTTAGCAAAAGTTAAGACAATATACCACTTTTGTCCTTATCTTATGTTTTAATACAACCAATTCCTGTACGGCTACCAGTGTCCCGTACATAGACCTTCCATCTAAATTTTGCATCTAGTGTCATCCTAAGATATTTTGCTGAGTTCTCATATGAAATTGTTTTGCCATTGTTAATATATTTTATTATAATAAGTACAATGTCAACTCAAAAAAAAATATTTACATGTCAAATTCAAATAACCCGCCCCTGACCGCTCCCGGCCCAAAGGTGCCCATAATACTAGCCGCGTTTCCACGTTGAATAGCTATAGCCAACCTTTGCACCAGGAACGATCTTGAGCGGGAGTCACCTGTTTTCTCCCTTACTCTGCGTCCTAATTCCCCAATTAAAATTTTTGCCTCGGATCCCCAGCATCCCATGGTTTCCACGGCAATGGGCACAAACAAATACCTAGCCTCCATCTCGGAATATTTCTTCTTTTTGTTCTCCTCTGCTTGTTTCGCCGCTGCTGAAGCTGAGTGCATGGTGTGGCCTAGGTGACTAGCGGCAACGGTGTTAACGCACGTGGCGTCCCACACCAGGCACTTGCCATTCCTCCAAGGCACCAAGGTCAGACCGTCCGGCCTCTTACCATCAGATCTACAGAGACCTGGTGGCTCAAGGACGCAAGGGACACCCGCCAAGACAAAAGCTCTCCGAACAATGTCGTTGAGGGCATGGTGACGCGGAAACCTCCCCTTGCAACGATGACAACTCAGAGCGTGATGGCCATCGGCCCCCACCATGGAACCGCAGGTGCATTTGTGGGGTTCACACACCTTACAGCCCAAGCGAAGAGCAACCGCCACACGCAGAGAGTCATCATCTAACAAAGTGCCCAGGTGAGGCGCTGGAAGAGCGTGCAACCATGCCCCAGACTCTGGCTGTGACACAGCAAGAAGTCTGGCCCTATCCTCATCAACGGCACAGTCCAACAACATTCCCCGAACCCGCCTTGAACCTATCTCATCCCATGCTCGCTGACTGTACGGTGCCTCAGGTTTTATTGCTCCCACGATCAGAGAGGACCAGGCCCCCAGGGCATCCGACACAAAGGATATGCCATCCACGCCACCAGTTAATTGGAGTATGTTAGTGACAAGGCTCGCAACACCATGCGCGGACCCCAGGAAAGCCGGCAATCCCACATCATGTGCGCATCTAACTCCAAGACCCCCGTAACGAGTCGGAAGAACTGCCTGACTCCACCGGGGACCCTCAAGGGAAACATTCAGAACTGCTTCAAGCGTTGATTTTATCGCGTTGTCGAAACTCGTAACTTCCCTCGGAAAAAGCCATGTAGGGGCAGTACGCAACAAGTACATAAGTTTTGGAACAGCAAAACACATGCGTAGCAAGACAGGTGCAACGTGCGCAGAAAGATCCCTTAGACGCTCCCGAGCGTTAAGAAGAAGCTGTTCACATGAGTTGATAGCCTCAGGAACAAAATCCAGGAAAATAGGAGAGCCTAAAAGATAGAAATTTGAAGTTGTAAGTTCCCTAAGACCCGGCAACATAGCATTAAAACGAGAAAAGTGTTTATGGGCATCGATACCGCAGGGGCAAAACTCGCACTTTGAAGGATTAACCACTAAACCCAGTTCACTCAAACGAGGAATGAGCACCTCCAAATCACGGCACACTTCCTCCGGTTTACCTCCAAGAGTGCCATCGTCGAGATACTAGATATTTAGAGGAGACTTAATTTCTCGGATAACACTGTGAATGGCTAAACTAAATACGAGTGGCCCAAGTGGATCTCCCTGCTGTGCCCCCACTTGCGAGAGAATTAGATCATCATTAAAAAAAGATTTGTAGAAGATTTATACACCTGGCAAAGAAAAGGATATATGGAAGGAATTTTATCCCTGACCTCACTCAAGAGGACGTCTCTCTCCAAAGTATTAAACGTATTGCATATGTCAAGCTTTAGCAAGTTGCAGCCTGCATTTTCTGAACTCATTGCAAAGGATCGCGTAGCATGTACCGCCGCCTCACAGCCCAGACGCGTCCCAAACCCTAGCTGATGCGGCTGCAAATACTCAGACATCTGATCCCTTACGGCACGGCAAGCCAGCTTGGCAGTCAACCGGCGCAAGACACTACCAATAGCGATGGGCCTAATGCCTCCATCCTTCTTTTTTAGTGCGCACAGAGAAGCACCGTAAAGGTATGAACATACTATAGAGTTCAGCCGACCACTCAGCAGGAAATTTGACAGCCGGGCCAGGCACTCCAACAAGCGCAGCCCATTTTCTCCAACCGAAGAAGTGAGCTCCTTGAGATGACCAGGACGAAGCCCGTCCAGACCCGCCGCAGATCCGCTGCAAAACGAACCAAGAGCCGACCGCACGTCACCAGCTGTTACAGACAACTCAGCCACTGAAATGTCTGCTTCAGGTGGGAAGTTCAGTGGACGCGATGGAGCCGGATGTTTGAGCCTCAGGGCAGCCAATGTGTCGGGATCCTGCTGGGCAAAAGAGTCATCGGACATCAACATACTGACCGCTCCCCTCAGATCGCCCTCAAACACCTTTGATTCTATGACCTTCTTAGTAGGGCGCCGACTAGTGCTGGTCTCTGCCGCTACATCAACGTTGTTGCACTCAAAAAGGCCATAAGAATCAATATTGGCCTTAACTTTTGTTGTCATATTACCGGGCAGGTCCCTTGCCGGCACCCTCAAAGCCCCGTATGCAAAAGAGAGAAGATTCTGCCAGTCCTCCAATCTATTGCAGTCAACACATGCCTCGATTATATCACACAACTTACCAGCGGACTGATTACGAGCGCCTTTGGGTATATGTCGCAGTACCGGTGTAGCCCTCCTCAAACTAGGAAGCCTGTCCAAAGGACACGGCAGTGATGCCTGGCTAGAAGGACCACCGCCGCCTGGAAGAGTCCGACCCCCTTCCGCAACAGAAATTACGAAGGCATGCCGCATATCCCTGTGTTTACGACCTATATGTATCCTAAGCCCCTGTACTCCAAAGGTACGTGAGGACCCAGGGCAGTGGGGACAATGTAATCGCGCAGTAATGGAATTCATTTTAGTTGTATAATCAGTAACAAATTCACAAATGCTTAACAAATGTAAACAATAATTATTCTATCCATAAATCTAAATGTCAAGAATCTACTCATTTTAATAAATATGATGGGTTGTATATATATGAAATCTATTATTACCCTAAAAATAAAGACATTTAAAATTTATCAGACCAAATACCGTAAATAAAACACTGATGTCCAAAATTCTAACGAAAAAACCAATCAAAATGTCAAGAAGTATTTAAGCTACCTACCAGGTAGGTTACATTATTGTTAAAATAATTTATGTTAGCATCAGCAAAATTGAAAAGCAATAATATAGTAAAATAAAATATTACATTCTTCAAATGTTGGGATACAATAATATTTTCTTGCTGGCAACTTGGCAGACTCCAAAGGCCGGATCTGAAGGTACTTGCACAAATTATATGTGATGTTATGTCAAGTATACCCACTATTCGTACGTAAGTTTGATACTGTGAGTAGTTGAAGTTGGCACTTAAGGCTTGTTATTATTGATAATTAATACGAGTAGATCGCCAATGTCGTATTGATATAGCTACGAGTATTGCAGAAAACTGCAGAAATGTGTTAAATAATATTATCTTCACTGATATTTCGCCCATGGATTATGTGGGTCCATTAAGTCACCGCAGTGTTATCTTATGTGTTTTGTTTTCATCGGCAACACATAAAAGGATGAATGCAACCACCCTTCATTCACTTAGGTTAGTACCACTCTTCTACAGTTCTTAATATTATAGTTCATCTGTTTGTATCGAATAGTAGTTTGTAGTGTTTGTAGTAACATTCATGACTCAATTTCTTCAATACCAATAAGTACGAATTGTATACAGTGAAGCGAGTTATCTTTTCTCTCTCTCTCTTACACTTTTATTTTACCGGTTATATTTTGAAATTTTTGACGGTTCCATATATCAAATAAAAAAAAAATTGTATTTAAATTATTGTAAATATATCTTATGCTTGTAACTTATTCTATCTAATAAGAATAACTTGGTCACAGCTTTTGTTACAATTTTATTATTGCTATCGTTGAGCTTGTCGTGAATTGTCGATATTACTCAACTCTTAACTTGAATATTAATAGTTTTTTGTTAGGCACACAATATCGATTATTATTTCTCACTGGTTATTTTCTAAAACTTGATAACATTTACACACACTAATTCACTGTAGACTAATGGTTTTTTACTTTTGCCATTTATATACAGTACTTGGTAATTGGCACTTTTATTGGTGAAGTCAATGTGAACTGATTTGGCTTCGTTCAGTTTTATTTTCCATTTTTTTGTCCAGTCATATATGATATTGACAGCTGTTTGAACCTTTGCCACTGCATCCGCATGAGTGACCCCTGTGGCCATAATGGCTGTGTCATCTGCAAATGTTACTAATGGTGGTTTTCTAAGATCGGGATATCGCTGGTGTACAATAGGTACAGGACGGGACCTAATACACTACCCTGGGGTATTCCAGCTTTTTTTTCCTTTGAGCCTGTGTATGCATCGTCTTGTCTCATTGGAAACATTCTTTAGGTCAAGTAAGACTATAAGATATCCGCAAACTGTTTCGGAAACATATTTTGAAGTTTATGTATAAGACCTTCAGGCCATACTGTAACAATGTAAAATTTTTAGTCCTCATTTTAGTCGACTACTGTCGACTGGGGAGGGTCACTCCACTCCCAACACTATGGGATCAATTGTGTCTCTTCACTAGTCGACAGAATAGGGGCGTGGGTAGTGGCCAATTAAAACGGTTTGCTCTAAGCGCATCGACCTCTTTTTTTCGCCACGCTCTTCACTTACACTGATCCGGGTAAGCTCCATTAATACAATTTTAATATTTACATTTTTTACAGGGTTTTAGCATTTTAGCATTCACAGTATCCGGCATCCAGTAAATCACGTTGTGTTTGAAAACATTTGAATTCTACAAATACTATTTAATACTGCAGCATACTCATTGTATGTTACCGGTTTTACCCACCATCAATCCGCGTTGATGAGGGTACATCACAAGGGTTCCTGTGAATGCAATTTAATAGGGAGTTAAAGAGGGAGTTCCTCTGTGTCCCGCTTAGCGGTATGTAAAATTACATACTGACACCTGTTCTTTTGTTCACAGGGTCTCGTCTTCCATCGTTACTTCGGGGTGAAGCTGCACATGTACTGAGCAACTTAGAAGTGTCTGATAAAAATTACATTGAGGCCTGGTCTATTCTCTGTAGCTTTTATGATAATAAAAGACAACTAATTAACAACCATTTAAAATCTTTGTTGAATATTGAACTTGGATTCTGTGTATAAGGAGCTTACTCAGATAAAGGGAACATCAAATACCGCAATACCTGGTACCACTACTACCGTAGAACAGATTCCTACTAGTGTTACTGTGACATGTGAAAGAAAAATATACTCAGAGCACGATAGATTAAAATATTCTAGCAAAACATGTGTCCGTGCATTCATACAAAGAGTCAACGAGTTCATAGTGAGTCGCTCCATCCCCCAAGAAAAGGTTGTTCAGTTCGCGTACGAAATTTTCACAGATGATGCTCTTCATTGGTTTAGGCGTATCAAACCTTTTGTCCATACTTAAAATAGATAATAAATATCGATCACGCCTTATCCCCGAAGGTGTGGCAGAGGCATATTATATGCCCACTTTTCACTGTGTGGATTCCTGTCCCACGTAATAGGTGGTGAGCCCATTGCCGTGTTGAAATAGACAGACGCAGGTTGTGGCTATCTGCTGTAGAAATTTTTGAAGCCGCCCATAAGGCATTCAACCAGGCTTAATGACTGCTATTTTACTGGCAACCGGGGCCAACGGCTTAACGTGCCTTCCGAAGCACGGAAACGCTCGCAAATGTAAATGCCACAAAGTGGTCACCCATCCGAGGACCAGCCATAGTGAAAGTTGCGTAACTCAGTGATCGTTTACAGAACACTGAGACCGCGGGGCCACGAGAAAGAAATAGAAAGAAATATCTTAAGAAATAGAAAGAATTTTTTTATTTAGAGCTCTTCCACTTGGTCTGACATAGTAGAAAAATTGAGTTTTTAGTTCGTCTGACTATGATTACAGGCTCACTTCTGAAATTAGGTCACGCACCCAGGGTGAGCATGAGAATATCACCATATACCTTTCTATTATCCTAGGTATGTTCGCACGTTTGGATAAACCCTTATCTGAGGCAGAACAATTTGAAATCATTTGCCATAACATCCGTCCCTGTTATGCTAGTACACTGGCTTCACACGACATATCCGACATCGATACCTTACAAAGAGTGTGTCGCAAGTTTGAAGATATCCAGTGTCGGTTAAATCAATTTAAGGAACCTCCTAAAGTCAATTCAGACATGGTAGCACCAGACTTTGCTTATTGTAAACAACCCAATGGTAATCAAAACCAGTATAATCATTCCAAATTCAATAACACTACAAATAAATTTAACAATTATTCCAATAAACCTAAATTGACTAATTATAGCAAACCTAATTTCACAAAAGAATACCAACCTAAGAACCCAACCATTCACCTAAATGCTGTTGAACAAACCGGTAAAACTTCTAAATTCAGTTGTCCTCGCAGTAGGACTAACACACATGTGTTATCCAGTTGCCGTCAATCTTTGGTAGTTTGTTTTAAATGTGGAAAAAGAAGGTGTTAAATTCCCAGATTGTACTAATTGTTAAAAGTCAAAAAACTGGTTTACCTAGACTGTGGCTACAAAAATTCTTTTAAATTTAACAATTCCGAATGATTGGCTATTTTATATTGCCATTTTTTTTCAATTTACTAGGGTTTCCTCAGTCCAAAATAAAATTAATGTTGAATATTCCCCATATGTTTCTGTCATTATTGCTGGCACTACTATATCTGGTCTTCTAGACACTGGGTCATGCGTTACCATTTTAGGTAATCATTCTCATAACTTAATTTTCCTTTAAGTAACCAACCCTTAAGTCTTGTCAATCCTTGGGTTACATAAAATTACCTATCACATTTCAAAATACAGTTAAAGTTCTAAAGGTTCATATTGTGCCAGAGATTACCAACTCTTTAATTCAATTCAATTATTTATTTTCGTGAAACATAGGTTATACAGGTGTTGGGTACATATGTTTTTTGTTCTTCCATGCTCCGCCAGTAGGCATACTATTGGGCCTTTAATTTTGGGTGTGGATTACTGGAGACTTTTTGGTCTATTTCCTAAACATTTAGATTCTATTCTAATTCTAAACAATTCTGACGTCAAAACAAATAAACTTTGTCAAAAGCTTAAGCTACGTCTAGGAAAACTGTTGAACAAACTTTCTTTTGTTCCAATGCTATATAATAGGTAGTAAAGAAATTGGTCTATATGAAGCTGTTTCATGGGCTGGTTTGCCGGGTTTCAGTATCATAATAACTTCAGTACTTCCCACATATCAGGTATATGTTTTAATCTAAATGAAGAATTAATAAGGGTGGTGAGTTTAACAATCGCTTTACGTGGTAAGTTACACTAAACAATAAAAGTATTAGAAACATAATCAAACATTTTTATCATTTTCTATCTAAGTCACTACATCTTCTGTTTTACCGCAACGTTTTCTTATCACGCTGTTCTTTTCTTTCACAACAGCTAGATATATTTCACAGTTTTTCATTTCCACTGCACTATATTTACTTCTATGCTTATTCTGTCACATAGGTGTAAAGACTCCATTAACTTGATTTCCTGTCAAAACTCTTCGCTAAAGAATATTATTTTGTATCTCTCGCATCATCTCGTATACACAGATATACTCCAATAGATAGATCTTACAGGGCACCATACGCCCGCAACACATGCTAGCTATTACTGATATATAAATCGCAGCTACCAATCACGCAACCAGTATCGACCAAGTCAATGACTCGTAGATACGTGCGACATTACACCAATTTTAATTAAATTTTGTATCTAAAGAACAATTGAAATGGCTTACTGTGCAATTAAATGGTTTGGCAAGTCATATAAGACATCAAATTATAAAACAAATGGCATTACATTTCACCGGTGAGTAATTTTTAATAAAAAGTAACATAACAGCTAGCCCAACGGAGTTCATTTTATACTGGTTTGGATTAATAATAAACTTCCAATGTCCCTATCACTCATTACGTAAGTTACTACAGGTATCTTTGTCTATCATCGGCACGTGTATTCATAGGGATGCGGTCTCAGGCATTATCGACTTAATCGATGATTTATCGTATGCATTCGAAATTTTACCTAACTTAGACAGAAAAAGGGTAACGTTTTTCGAATGTATGAATGTATGTATACATATATAATTCTTTGGCTCAGTCTGCAGTTTGATCGATTTTAGCTGAAGATGTGTCATTAGATTCATCTTAAGTACAAAATAATATTGAAAAATGGAAAGTTTTAATTTATGATTCCAAATAACAAATTAAATGTTTTTCTTTACTGCGTATCGCCGGGGTATCAAAATGAAGTGACTTAAATGTGTGAGTGATCACAGATCTATATCTATATCTACAAATATATGAAGCTGCAGAGTTTGTTTGGTTGAATGCGCTAATCTCAAAAACTACTGGCTGGATTTGAACAATTCTTTTTATTTTTGTTAGCACATTTATCGAGAAAGTCTATAGGCTATATATCATCACGCTACTACTCTGGAGAGCTGAGCAGTAATCAGATATGTCGACAGATCGGGCAATTTTTTATGCATCATTGTAGAAGTTAAAAGCAAACTAACAAACAAACTTTTCAGCTTTATATGTTAACTAGTTGACGCCCGCGGCTCCGCACGCGTGGTGATGATTTCCCGTTTCCCACAGAAACTTGTTCCTGGGATAAAAAGTAGCCTGTGTGTAATTCTGATGTGTAAGCTATATTATTGTTAAGTTTCATCAAAATTCATTCAGTAGATTGTGTGAAAGAGTATCAAACATCCATTCTAACAAGCTTTTGCGTTTATAAAATTTGTAGGATATATTAAGGGCCGTATTCCAAAACGTTTCTAAAGTATTATATATAAAATGTATCTCAATAGCTTCACATTTATTACAAAAATATCTTTGACAGACAGACTACAAAGTGTTAACTTTTCTTATTTGGCATGGAACCCTAAAAAGACGTAAGTTAACTTTGATCTTTTTTAAATTAGATCGTATTTTACGATACCAAATCATTTGAAAGGTCTGCCGATTATTTTGGAAAATTGAATAATCTGACAACACGAAACAAATATCTCTGTCTCACACCCGGTTACAGTGTACTTTATACTCAAATTTTTCCAACGCTCCCTGCAGGAGAATCTACCTCGGGATCGTGCCCTTGAAGACGATGGCCGTAAGGGTGATTAGAGGTTACCGCACGATCTCAGTCGAAGCGGCATGTCTCCTAGCCGGGAACCCGCCATGGGACCTGGAAGCTAGGGCCCTTGTGTCCTTGTATCAATGGCGCAAGGAGGCGCTAGAGCGGGACTACAAAAACAGGAAGATATCGAGGCTCAGCGATCCCTGTTCCGCCTCCAGGCGTGCATGGAGACATGGAAGGTGCGACTTGAGCAACCTTACACACCACTATCGAGGCGGTAAAGCCGGTCATGCAGGAGTGGCTAGAGAGGCAACACGGCAGCCTCACCTACCGGATGTCATAGATAATTACCGGGCACGGGTGCTTCGGGACCTGATCCCCCCAAAGAAGCGATAAAACACTCGAACCCTCCCTGAACGAGGCCGGGGTAGCGGACAAAGTCTGTCGGGAGTCCTGGGGCTATCCTTCTGAGGGGTCACCCGGGACTCCCGGCTATAGACAGATGGAAGGGATACGTGTGGTTTTAGTCGGTGAGAGTCGGGCATAGAATCCATGAGGATTTCCACACGAAAAAAAAAAGACTGACAAGTTTGACAAGTTCACATTTTCTGCCATTCAACACAAAGCGCTCAGTTTTTAAAACGTCGTTTATAAACGTCTAGTCAGAGTGAAATCGCATTTGTTGCTGATCCAGAGCGTACCTATTTTTCTCGTGCGTCGCAGACAAGCAACGTGAGAAGCGCCTCAAGCAAGCATTAAGGAAGGAGTTTTGGTGAGGAACATTCCACATGAACGAAGTCGCGTATCTAAACACATATCAATATTATCGGCAATATCCAAATAAAAATTCTCTTCAATTTATTAAATTCTAAATTTCTCATTCAATACTCCATGAATTTGCATAGACACAATTTCAAACTAATCAACTAACCACCTAATATTTTTGGCCACGACACTATCTTTTTATTGCGATAAAGCGGCAACACTCCAAATGTCATTCTAATATATAAAGGAAAAAAATCATCATCATCATCAATGTTGAGAGAACCTTTATTGCTGTAAAAATAAAATTTGTCACGATTTTTGGTTACGCGCCATGTTGTTTGAAACTTCTATAGCAAAAGTGAAACTTCTTTATGAGAGAAATTTTATAGCTTTAAAAAAATGTCGTAAAGAAGTTTCACTTCTTACTTGTGTACACACATATTTTATTTTTTTCTAAGTTCTTCGATGACCTTAAACATGTTATGCCTTTCATGATTATTTTAAATAGGTAGGTGTAGAGGGGTTGTTCACAGCGTTTGTGAGGAGCGGCCTTAGAACAAGTCTTGTGCCACGGTGCGGTGCGGCGCGAGACGAGAGTGACGCGCCGCCGCCGACGACGGAACGGATTGACTCGGTCACTTGCGTCCTGACGGCCATGCTCGCTAGGTGCGCGCACGTCGCTTTATCATTGTTGGGTTACGAACTGTATTTAATCGTATAATTTATTTTAATAATATAATTAATTTGTCACAGCACAAAGCCTGTTTTTTATGTCCTCGCCGACAGTGGTGAAATAAAATATTATATACTCAATACGTATAGAATATGTTTATACCGGCAAAGTCGTATAGGTAACCACTTAAAGAGCTGTGTTAGAAACTGTGAAACATGTTCATACTTGCGGTAGTCAAATATAAATCGTATGCAAACACTTAGGAGGTGTGCGTTTCGATTGCTCCGCCACGGTGTCCAATCAAAAAAAGCACTCAAAATTTGTCGAAATTTGTCAAAACCGAATGCAACAAACCAAAAAATTTGTCACAATAAAAAAAAAGAAGATATAGGGTTTAAAGTTGGCCGCGCGAACGAAACGTGGAGGATTGCGCGGCCACAGAGATCTCAGCAACTACATGGGTTAGAGATCTAATTCTTTTTCTCAATTAAAGATTGAATTTGTCAAAAATTGTCGAAAAAAGAAGTATAACCTCTAGAGCAATATTTTAAATTATGGCCGCGTAATCCTCCACTCGTTGTTTCTTTGATTATTTTTTGAATCTTACGATTTCTTATAGTAAAATTAACACAAGATGAAGGATCTTAATTTGTCCAAACTAATGAGAGCAATAAATTCTACAAAAGTTTAGTTAAACAGGAGATATCGATCCAAAACAAAAAGTCCAATGCCGCGCGAACGAAACGCTTCTTTGAAGGCTCATATCTCACTACCTATAATTGCTAGGATTTTAGTGTGAACTTCCATTTATTCGGCATATTAGCCTCATTATAATGAAGTATAGTTTTACCCTCAAAACAGTTTACAACTCGAGTTAAATTAAAAATAATGATGTCTCATATGATGTTCTACCAGGGTGACAATAATTTAATTTTATTTGGGAATACATTTACATTCAATAACTGGAGGACAGCAATGAAATTGAATAACATCTAGATCATTTTGAAAATAAAAATACGAGTAAATAAAAACTTAATATATTTATTCATCATTAACATTAAAAATCATTAAAAATGTAGTAATGTAAAAATTGTAAAAGTCAAGAATAATTAAAAAAATCAACAAATAAAAATGCGAGATTTAGTAGATTCGTGGTCATGGCGTTTGTAACAGAACCGAAATATCGGATACCCGATGAAAGAATAAAATTAATGCATGGTAAATATCACGTTACTAGTAGTAGTAGTGTTAAGTGGCGTATCGACTTTGTGCGGTAAACCATCAAACATTAGCGACGAACCAGTCATTGTCTGTTTTTGAAAGCGCGGCAAAAAATGTCAATTTTAATATAACGCGCGGCAAAAACAAGGAGTACGACATGCTATTAAACAATTTGTGTGGAACAGTAAATGTAGTGATTACCGGTACATATATCACAATAATACGATGAACAATGACAAAAGCGGGCGCTGCTCGTCGTCGATGTACATTGTCATGTCATGTCATGTCATGAATTAAAAATCTTTGCAGACCTGTACAGAACTATTTTGAAAATTTATTTTTAAATATCACCGATCAGTCTCACCTATGGCCTCAAAGTGGTAGGCAAAGACATACTATACGCGCCCATTTCACTTTATGCATTTTTGTCTATATTTATCTAATATATAAACTTCTAAAAGCCGTTTCGGAGGTGTTTGTTACCAAACTCCTCCGAAACGGCTTGATCGATTATTATTAAATTTCATATGTATATTTGATAGATCTGATATTCGGTCGTAATCTCTTTTTCATACCACTTTAGTGATAAGGGTAGGGTGGTCCACCCCAAATGTTTTATTTTATTTTTGAACAATTATTTTTTTACTTTTTTGATGTGGCATTAAATATACATATATAACCCAAATCTAAGTTTCAGCTCCTTTAGAATTGTAATTTAAATTCGTACGCCCCACTCTTTTTTACTCTCTGCCTCTTACGAAGTTGCACGGGTCAGCTAGTGTATACATATATACAATAAAACGGTTCTTCTCAGGTAGTCCGCGTACCGAACCGGTGGTCACTTTAAAAATATTAAATTTATCCTTAGTTCTAGTGTTTGACATTTTTATATTTAGAGTGTAATGTGAGCTCGACAAATGGAAGTGCGATTATTGCTGGTGTGACTAAATTACGGCGACTCACCATAGTTTGAATGCACGATTGTGCGACACACTGAAGCTCGAAATCATGATGGTGTGGCATGCAACGTCACTAACTCAGTTAGTTCCAGCTTTGGTAATATGATAGGTACATATCATAGCGTTAGATAGTCCGAGACTACCAGGACTTTAATTGGTCGTGCCAATTAGTGTCTAGCACATAAGACCTTTTAGCCTTTTTGTTACCACCTCACTAAAATGGCCAACGGGTTCAAAATTTCTTAAAAAAATTAACATCTAAAATAGACACATTTTTTTGTCCCGGTTGCCGGTGGAATGGCGGTCGTTGGGCCGGGTTGAGGGCCTTATGAGCGACTTAAAAAAATTTATCAGCAGGTCGCCGCAGCCTAAGCCTGTCTATTTCAACACGGCTATGGGCTCACCACCTGTTACGTGGGACAAAAATGCATACGGTGAAATGTGGGCGTTTAATATACCTCTGCCGACCGCTTCGGGGATAAAGGCGTGACAATATGTATGTATGTATGTACATATCTTAGTGGCCTCATTTACTTACGCTTTAATAAAAAAAAAGGACGGTAAGCGAGAACTGCCCCAAATTGACCTGGGCCTGCACTCTCCACATAGATAGTCTCAGGTTACTGATTCTTGTGATGATTGTTTTAACTCATTCTATGAAATTCCATAGCTATCAAATTACAACAAAACAAAAAGTTTACAAGCTGAATATTTAACTTCAAGTTATGATATAAATTAATTATTCCTAATAGATGCATTTAGTGTAGTAGAAAAGGTGTATGTCCAAATTATATCGAAATCTACCAGGGTGACAATCCCTGGTAGAACATCATATGAGACATCATTATTTTTGATTTAACACGAGTTGTAAACTGTTTTGAGGGTAAAACAATGCGCCATTGTAATGAGGCTAATATGCCGAATAAATGGAAGTTCACACCAGAATCCTAGCAATTATAGGTAGTGAGATATGAGCCTACAAAGAAGCGTTTCGTTCGCGCGGCCACGGACTTTTTATTATGGACCGATATCTCCTGTTTAACTAAACTTTAGTAGTATTTATTGCTTTCATTAGTTTCGACAAATTAAGATCCTTCTTCTTGTGTCAATTTTACTATAAGAAATCGTAAGGTTTAAAAAATAATCAACATTAAAGAAACAACGAGTGGAGGACTGCGCGGCCATAACCTCAAAGGCGAATATTTCGTAAAATATTGCTCTTATTTGCTTGCTTGCTATTCTTTATTCGACAATTTTTGACAAATTCAATCTTTAATTGACAAAAAGAATTATATCTCTAACCCATGTAGTTGCTGAGATCTCCGTGGCCGCGCAATCATCCACGTTTCGTTCGCGCGGCCAACTTTAAATCCAAATATATTTTTAATTTCTAATTTGACAAATTTTTGGTTTGTTGCATTCGGTTTTGACAAATTTAGACAAATTTTTGACGGAGTGCTTTTTTTGATTAGACACCGTGGCGGAGCAATCGAAACGCACACGAACACGCTCAAATTTCTCAAATTGGTTCTCGGCGAGATCTAAGTAACTGCCATCTGCATAATCAAGAATTGGAATAAGCAAGGACTTTGCAAGCGCAATTTTTGTAGCTGTAGGAAGGAAACGATGCAGTCTTCTAATTGATCCTGCGGATGCAAACATCTTCCTACTTAACTCTTGGAGTTGTTGACGCCATTACAAAATGAAATCAATAATTATTCCTAAATTTTTGACATTATCCCTAATAGTGCCATCGAAAACCAACGGCGGAGCCGACTGCGACCAATTTATTTTTGCTGTTGAGCTAGGACTGCCTATTACAATCAACTGTAAATTGCAGTTTACTTGGTCCAAAGGCTGATTGATTGATCACAGCATTGATCAGAGTCAGGATTTGCTTGTTATAAGTAAGAGGCCTGTTTACTTTAAATTATTAATTGTATTGTCATTTTTTTTACATATAATAGGATAAAATAGCATAAAAATGGTTCTTTTTTGAGAAATAAGTAGGTATTAGTTTATTTAAGAAGATACCTAAACTTTGATATTATTCAGAATCAAGTTTCTATATGAATATACTCTGGTATACACGTCAGGAGCCTCTGCACATTTTACCGAACCCCATGAGACGATTCCCACGACTGAGTTGCCTTGAACAAGAGGACCTCCGGAATCGCCCTGAAAGCACAAATTAGTAGGTTATATACGTCAGTCTGATTCACGAGTTGTTGATTGTTATTGGACCGATTTTTATTACACTGTTTGTGTATATGTAGTAGGTCTTATAAAAGGTCGTAGTTTATTTGTAAATCCCTAGGTGATAAGGGTCGCTCTTAAAATGGCAAAACATCGTTTGCCGGGCAAAGGTGCGGTGCCAGGTATTCATTATAATAGTAATTATTAAACTTTTGTTATCTGATGGGTGTTATCGTAATGACATCATTATTTTCACGCACTGATTGAGATTTATAGGTACAACTGCTCAAAATCAATCGAGACCGCACTTCGCCTGCCAGCTGTGTTCATCTCGCTTCTTACTTGGTCAGATAAAGTCATTACTATTGTCGGAAGAACATTTCGCTTCGTTCCTTCACAAGCTCAATGCATAGTTATATCATGTACAAATTAATACCTACCTACTTAATAATAAGTTTAAACATGTACCGTCCTGCTACCAGTACGGTAATGTATGAACGTACGTATTTACGATACCGTAGTGATACAATTTAATACATGTGGTAAATGAAGCAATACCATTCTAATTAATTATATAACTATAATTTAAAACTTTAATCGGCTAACCCACCACGGCAGTGTGTCCCGCGGTAGGCTCTCCTGCTAGCGTCAGCTGCTGCTCTCCCGGGGTTACCTCGGATTTAAATGTGTTGTACTTACTCTACAAAATCCTTCACCACTTTTAGTGTATGTACAGATATTTTCGTTAGTGACCACGAAGCGGCCTATTTGCCTTGTACGGCTCCTGCAGCGTTGTAAGCTTACAGTTCTCAGGTTTATCATCTGAAGCTTGTCGGGGGTGGTGCCAGAGTACTAGATAAAGTAATAATATTTATAATTTATCATTAGTAAATGATGAAATGAAATGAAAATATCTATATTCATGCAGGTCACAAAGTAACACTTATGAACGTTCAGATTATTGCTTCTACATTTACTGCCAGATTCGCTAGGCAATAGGTAGAGTCTGTGCGAAAAAACCTGGCAATTAAAAATCACGGCCACTCTCATCTAATCTACAGTCACTAACATTAATCCAAACGCGTACATCAATAGACTAAAGTTACTATAATTATTTCTAGTTGATAGATTTACAACAACACAGGTTTTCAACGGATAATCATGATATCAAAGTAGTTAAAATTTACAAAAGAGTGTATTGTTCAAAATTCTTTCATAATGTGAGTCCAGGGCCTAAGAACATCATAAATGGCAATTTGTGAGAAACGTAGTTTCTCACATATATTTTTGCAGTATTATAAAAAATAAAATAAAATATCCATCACGCCTTATCACCGAAGGGGTGACAGAGGCATATTATATGCCCACTTTTCACCGTGTGGATTCCTGTCCCATGTAATAGGTGGTGAGCCAATTGCCGTGTTGAAATAGACAGACGCAGGTTGTGGCTACCTGCTGTTGAAATTTTTCAAGCCGCCCATAAGGCCTTCAACCAAGCTTAACGACTGCCATTTTACTGACAACCGGGACCAACGGCATAACGCGCCTTCCGAAGCACAGAAACGCTCGCAAATGTAAATGCCACAAAGTGGTCACCCATCCGAGGACCAGCCATAGTGAAAGTTGCGTAACTCAGTGATCGTTTACAGAACACTGAGACCGCGGGGCCACAGTATTATAATAAGTACTCTATTTATTTATCTTCCACAAAGGTAACTTATATCTATATATAGATATGTAAAAGACATGATAAAAAACAGGACTGCCTCTGTGGAGCGGTGGGAGTGCATCCGACTGCTACGCAAGAGGTCGTGGGTTCGATTCCCACCCAGGATAAAACTTTGTGTGATGAGCACGATGGTTTATTCTGTGTTTGGGTGTTATTTATCTATAATATGTATGTATTTAGAAATATATGTGTGTTTATCAGTTATCTAGATGCCATAACACAAGCTAATATTAGCTTACTTTGCTAGATGGGCTAGATGGCGCTGTGTGAAAAGTGTCCCTTTGTGGGAGACTGGTATGCACTAGGTATATCTGTCACACAGATTATCAGTCCTAAATTAATGCATCACAACTGTGTGCACAATACAAAGTCACAAAGTAGACATGTTCTCAAAAATACTGCTCAAAGTAAAAGAATAAATGGTCTTAACTAGATAACTAACGTTATTATTACACATTATAAATAAGTAAACGGGATTACTCACGTTTTTACGACCAGTAATAGACCGACCGGTTTCAGCTGTATTTAGACAGCCTTTTTCAGAGGTGCGACCCGTTCGCCGAGCACTCTTTACGCGTAAAAAGTGCTCGGCGAACGGGTCGCACCTCGAAAGTTAACTACTATGAGTATAATTAAATTAACTGTACGGAGATATGTGTGTTTTTTGTATGTGAGTTCATTCTGGCACTATTAAAAGCGCTTCAGTAGTTCTAGGATGGGTAAATATTGGGTCAAAACTTGATTATAGTTTGTTAAAAGTTTGACGTTGATGTCTGTGTGTGTCTGTGGCATCGTAGTTCTTAAACGGATGGACCAATTTTGATGCGGATTTTTCTTTTAAAAGTTTCCTAGCGGTGGTTGTTATCTATGTTTGGTAAATATCGGTCTAGCAGTATAAGACGATCTGCTCTTTTCCAATATGATGTAAGGCAGGTGTTTGAAATTAGAGATGTCAGTACATCCGTGATCATGGCGCTTGCAACAGTGCCGACATATCGGAAACTCAATAATACAATAATACATGGTAAATATCCCGTTATTAGTAATAATTTGAATGATGTAAGACATGTTTGGCGTATAATTACTCGATTAAGTGCTTAACGTGTGCCAGTATAATCGTTAAATGACAATTAATTGATAACTTTGACCAGCTGCAACTGCAGAGTCTCCAGAGAATCCGACTCTTCGAAAACTCACAGTAGACATATCGTATTTGGGTGCAATAGTACTTTTTAAGGGTTGTTCCTTAAACTATAAATATTCTTTAGTGTAGGGGTTCTTTAAATTTTTTATTAAGTAATTGTTATATATATCATATTTCATAGTAACATTTACTTTTGATCTACACAATCGATACTGAAATAAATCTGTGACCAACACTGTTTTTAATCGACTTCATAATTTCATTATTAGTTTAGTATTGTATTTTTTTTTAAGCTATTGCTTAGTTTTTATCGGGCTTTGAGTGGGCTTTAATCAAGAAATTCCGTAAGTAAAAAACCTAAGATCCAAGGTCACACGAAGTTCACCGAGCACTGCCGAGCGTTGACTTAACGTGTATGTACATATACATATTATATGGTACGATTGTACGAAGCTCGCACGGATCGAGACGTAATGATAGTGAGTGTGAGTGTGAGGGTGAGGATAAGGGTGACTGTGAGAGTGAGAGTGAGAGTGGGGTGAGGGTGAGAGTGAGGAGTGAGGGTGAGAGTGAGAGTGAGAGTGAGAGTGAGGGTGAGGGTGAGGGTGAGGGTGAAGGTGAGGGTGAGGGTGAGGGTGAGGGTGAGGGTGAGGGTGAGGGTGAGGGTGAGGGTGAGGGTGAGGGTGAGGGTGAGGGTGAGGGTGAGGGTGAGGGTGAGGGTGAGGGTGAGGGTGAGGGTGAGGGTGAGGGTGAGGGTGAGGGTGAGGGTGAGGGTGAGGGTGAGGGTGAGGGTGAGGGTGAGGGTGAGGGTGAGGGTGAGGGTGAGGGTGAGGGTGAGGGTGAGGGTGAGGGTGAGGGTGAGGGTGAGGGTGAGGGTGAGGGTGAGGGTGAGGGTGAGGGTGAGGGTGAGGGTGAGGGTGAGGGTGAGGGTGAGGGTGAGGGTGAGGGTGAGGGTGAGGGTGAGGGTGAGGGTGAGGGTGAGGGTGAGGGTGAGGGTGAGGGTGAGGGTGAGGGTGAGGGTGAGGGTGAGGGTGAGGGTGAGGGTGAGGGTGAGGGTGAGGGTGAGGGTGAGGGTGAGGGTGAGGGTGAGGGTGAGGGTGAGGGTGAGGGTGAGGGTGAGGGTGAGGGTGAGGGTGAGGGTGAGGGTGAGGGTGAGGGTGAGGGTGAGGGTGAGGGTGAGGGTGAGGGTGAGGCTGAGGGTGAGGGTGAGAGTGTGGGTGAGGGTGAGGGTGAGGGTGGGGGTGGGGGTGAGGTTGAGGGTTTTATTTTTTGTGGTTTTTTTTCTTTTGGCGTCTTTTAGCAACTCCTCTCTTGATGCTATCCTTATTTCTGAAATATTCTATTCCAAAACCTTCTATTCCTTCCACTCAATGCTCACTTCCGGGTTACGTTTTAATCCGTAATGATAGAACAGGAATACGCTGTGGTGGTGAGGGAATCTACTTGCGTGCTAAAATCCCTCGTAAAATTCTAAGTGCTTCCTGAAAATTTCATTACCTCATATTAAATTTCTATTTGGAGTATTCTATAGCCCTAATTTGCATATCGACTATTATAACTTTTTTGATAACCTCCTACATGACCTTACCCCATCCTACAATCACGTAGTCATAATGGGTGACTTCAAAACTTGTTTATTGAAAAATGATTTCCGCTCCCGCAAATTACTATCTTTGTTGTCTGCCTATAACCTGCACGTTCTGCCTCTCTCTTCAACTCACCATGTCCCTAATTGCAATCCCTCATTTCTTGACCTTATGATAGTTTCGTCTCTCAAAGATGTGTGTACCCATGGTCAGTTGCCCGCTCCTTCTCCTTTCACGACTTACTTTACCTTTCCTATCGCGTTCGCCCTCCCAAGCGCAAGCCGCAAATCTGCTTTCTGCGCAATTTCAGAGATTTTGATCTGGATGCATTGCAGGTAGACGCCGGCTCTGTTGACTGGTCTAAAGTATTCAACTCCAATAATGTTAGTGATATGGTTATTTTTTTTAATGACACTGTTATTGAGTTATTCGACCGGCATGCCCCAGTCAAACAAGTCCATATCAAACATTACCCGGCTCCCTGGCTGAATGCTACTATAAAAAATCTTATGGCTCGCAGAGATAAAGCCAAAAGACGATTCAGGAATAGTTCCTCGGAGCTTAATTTGCTAAGTTTTAAATCTCTGCGAAACCGCTGCAGTCGGATGTGTAGAGATGCAAGGAGACGCCATTTTTATAATTCTCTCAACGGTCGGAACGCTGCTGATACTTGGAGGTTCCTTAGGTCTGTTGGCATGGGCACCAAGGATATTGACATCAATGCATTAAACAAGCATTTCTCACGTTCGCCTGTCTCCATTGATGCAGATGTGAAAAGCTCTACCCTACTAAGACTATCAGGTATGCCTGCAGTGGCGTGCACAAGGATTTCAAACAGGGTATGCATACTACCCTAAACCCCCGCGAGGAAGTGAACCCGAGTTAAGCTCGTGTTTGTACATTTCATACGATAAATATTTTTGTGTGTACCTAGTACCTACCAATCTGTCTATACTAAGTACTTAGTATAGACAGATTGGTAGGTACTAGGTATGTGGCAGTTTGGATGGATGTTTGTTACTCGTTCACGTAAAATCTAATTGACCGATTGCACTAAAACTATGTAGTATGTACCTAGGTAGATAGTTGGAGACCCGGATTAACACACAGGGTACTTATTACCCTGATATTGCCACGGAAACAGCAACTACGTGGGTAAAACCGCGGGACGCTGCTAGTGTACCTACCTACAATAAATAAGTAAAAAACTTACCAATTTCAATTCAGCGACTTTTCGACATGGCACATTTGATTATTGTGTGTGTATGTGGCCACCATGAATATCCAAATAAAATAATGACTGATGGTAAGAACAAGTCATCTAAATAATATCATTGAGATATTGTTGAGATAGGTATTGAGTGTTTCTTGCGCAAATGAGCAAAAATAAATGAACAAAATTACTTACCTACATACTTGACTGTGACTTTGTGTTGTACATATTATGTTAATACATATAAATCAAATTAACGCGGCTATATTTTTTAAATAATTCTGAAGCCTTTTTTTTTAAATAGATTCAAATCGCGAACAAAATGTCCTATAACAATTATTTTATTTTTAAAGGATGACGTCGAGAGAATACACTAGTTTTTAATTTATATAAAACACACATCACCAGCAAAGATTTCAAGCTATAATTTTCCATAATTCACACATTTAATTTTAATCACTGTACCAAAGTGAAATCATTTGACAGTGAAACAATATTACACAGCAAAATGGCGTATGATGCTACTTGACAACAAATATTCTGTTTTCGATAACTATTTAAAGCGCTCGTGGCCCCGCGGTCTCAGTGTTCTGTAAACGATCACTGAGTTACGCAACTTTCACTATGGTTGGTCCTCGGATGGGTGACCACTTTGTGGCATTAACATTTGCGAGCGTTTCCGTGCTTCGGAAGGCACGTTAAGCCGTTGGTCCCGGTTGCCAGTAAAATGGCAGTCGTTAAGCCTGGTTGAATGCCTTATGGGCGGCTTGAAAAATATCAACAGCAGGTAGTCACATCCTGCGTCTGTCTATTTCAACACGGCAATGGGCTCACCACCTATTACGTGGGACAGGAATCCACACGGTGAAAAGTGGGCATATAATATGCCTCTGCCACCCCTTCGGGGATAAGGCGTGATGGATATTTTTTTTTTTTTTTTATTTTATTTAAATCGGTCGGCTTACCATAATAAGCATTGCCTCTCTGCCCATACAATCACACTGCAAGAATTACGCACACAATCGTCCAATTTATACACACAAACAAAGTATCAATGTACTAGGGACAAGCATAATTTAGATCTGCTTACAGCCGCAGCCGGCGCGCGGCGCTGCAGTAATATCGACGCGTGACGTAAGAATGGTTGCTTTTTAGTAGTTCACTCAAGAACAAATAGATGGCAGTGGTTGGGACAAGTTTTTAATCTGGGAATTTTAAAAGGGAATTATTATTATACAACTTGTAGTACTTAAATAATAGATTTAGATTGGGCTAGGGTATGTAGTGCTTATTTGCATGTATGAAGCGCACGCGCCTGTATGTCTGTACCTCAGACCTCTCCTTTTCAATTTTTCTCGGCCTCTGAGTCCGACGTTGAGAGATCCCTTCTCTCTATTACTTCATCAGTCTCGGGAAACGATAGCATTTGCTCAAGGATGATTCTCCCTATCATACTTCCTGCACTCACTCACATCTTTAATTTTTTTTATTCTCTGGTTCTTTTCCTGCGGTTTGGAAGTCAGCGTATGTTGTACCTCTGCCTAAAACTTCGGACCCCTGTTTATTGACAGATCACCGACCAATATCTATTCTTCCTTTTCTCTCCAAAGTCCTTGAGCATATTGTTCATCGGCAGCTCTCTATCTTTTTATCATCTTCTAACTCCCTCAGCTCCTTCCAGCCGGGATTTCGCACTGGGCATAGCACTGTCACTGCACTCGTTAAGGTAACAGATGACATTCGCTGGGCTATGGAACGGAAGGAGGTAACTCTCTTAGTTTTTCTTGACCTCAGTAGTGCTTTCAATTCCGTCGATATCGATGTACTTCTTGGTACACTGAGGTCTATAAATGTCTCCTCTTCTGCTATAACCTGGTTTGACTAATACCTTCGGAGGCGCTCCCAGTGCGTTCGTATCGGTCAGACATATTCGGATTGGTGTGAACAATCTGCGAGCGTTCCTCAGCTTATCGTGGCGTTCTATCTCCTCACTTATTTTCTATCTTCATTAACTCTGCTACGAATCTTACTTCAAGTAACTTCCACCTCTATGCTGATGATCTGCAGCTGTATCGGGACTTTACGGCAACTGACGCCGTATCTGGTATAGCATGTATTAACCGGGATTTGGACAGATTAAGTGACTGGGTCAATTCGGTCGGATTACGCATCAACCCTTTGATGTGTCAAGCCATCATCGTTAGTAGTAAATACCAATGTGGCATTCTACCAGTATCTGAATTGAACCCAGTACTATTGGCAAGCACTCAGATACCTTACGTGGACTCTGTAAAGAATCTTGGTGTGACCATGGACACCACGCTATCTTGAAGTGCCCACATTAACGATGTCAGCTTGAAATGCCTCCAGAGTCTCTTGCCCTTGGGAACGAAAATCAATCTTGCTCAAACTATTATTCAGCCTATTATTGACTACGCTGATGCTTGCTATTTAGATGCCACTGAGGAGCTATTAGATAAACTTGAGAGGTTGCAAAATTTATGTATACGTTTTATATTCAATCTTAGAAAATATGATCATATTTCCCGTTTTCGCAAAGAACTCAAGTGACTCCCAATCCGCCTTCGCCGGAACACTCGAATTCTTAGCCTTCTTTTCAATATTCTTTATAATCCATTTTCTCCTTCTTATCTAAAGGAGCGGTTCTCTTTTGTTCGCTCTCTTGACGCTCTTTGTAGGTCAAGCTTACTCTCAAATCTCAAGTTCCCTAATCATAAAACTGATTTCTACTATTGCTCCTTCACAGTGCATGCGGTTAGATTGTGGAACTCACTTCCCCCTGTTATCAGAGACAGTAAAACAATTACTACTTGCAAAAGAAAAGTCCGATCTCTACTCTGTAAACCGAATTATTTATATACGAGTAGGTATGTATTTATATTTACATCGCATTTATTTATATTTTTATAGATTTATTTATTTACATATATCAATATAGCTAGTATATATATATTTGTTCTGAGGTATTTTGTATGCGTGTTTATTTTGTTCTTATCTGTCTTTTTTTAGTTACACACTTTTACTTGTCCTTTTATGTTTTTTCTCCTCTCGGCGGTTTGCTGGCAAATATTTCTCATAGAAATAAGCAGTACCATTGTACCTATGACTTCTCATTTTGTATTTATTGTATTCTTAGTGTGTACATAAATAAATAAATAAAAAGAATGCAAGTTTTATTGCCATTGGATATATGTTAACTTTAGCGTTAATTTTATTAAATAAATAGCCTCCTAGGAAACAATGATTACGATGTGAAAGAACACGCTTTATTCAATATCACACACTTTAGATTTATTGCTTTTATGAGCATGAAGGGTTGGGTTAAAATGACAACTGGATGATAATAAACAGTTGTACTGTAAAACTTGGAATGTTCGATACAGGTCACTGGTCGAATAGTAAAAAGGTAGGAAGTTAGCGACTTTAAGAACTGCTTTTTGGATCCGTTCAATTTTCTGCATATGGGACTTAGCGGCTCCGCCCGTAAAGATGATTTTATACCCATCCTTTGCTATTTTTGCCTATTTTGCCTTCTGCATTTGAATTCGTAAATACTTATAATAGCCTTTAGAATCTAAAATAGTCGATGTCTTGAGATTCGGATTGACTTGTGTGTGAATTGTGAGCTTAAAACTATAATGAAACTGTCAATCCGTAAACGGATTGACAGTTTCATTATAGTTATATTAGTATATTAGTATTATAGTTATATTAGTTATTTCATTTAGTTTTTTTTTGTAAACAAATGCTCAAGTATGCACGAAGAAAGACTGTAAGTACTTACAGAAGTGTATCCCCAACCAGACAGTATTACATTAACATTATCTCCAGTATTCCGGTCAGGCAATGGAATGGGCTTAACTTTGTTACTGAACACTATGTCCTTGGTAACTTTGATGAGGCATATATCTCTCTTTGCAGTCTGGTTATCGAAGTTAAAGTATTTGATAGTTTCCAGTGAGTAGAAATCGCCGCCATTGCTCAGGCTGTTTGTGCCAACTACTGCAGTCATAATGGATTTATCATAGCTGAAAAATATTAAAAAAAAACGGTTAACCGCGAGTGGAACTCGTGCGCTGAGGGTTCCGTATGTATTTTTTTATTGCGTTATACTGCCATAATAAAATTAGTACCTTATTTGAGGCAATGCCAATTAAGACCTCTAAATTGTATGAGCGCCGATAAAACTGAGAGTCTATGTAAATTGGTGTTGACTATGTATGTATGAGGACATTTTTTGTAAAATTTCGTGAATCTGGGTCAAAGGGAACTACCATATAGGTTTTCGACCCAAACCTATGGGGTACTTCCAGTTGACCTAGAATTGTAAATTTTGGTCTAAATGAAGATCTTATAGCACAAGTAAATGACAATTTTCGATAAAAAAAGTTGAATAAGAAGGTAAATTTTAGTACTTACAAGATTTCGCGAAAATCTAAATCTGCCCATATCTTTTTATCGTGTTATCCCAGGACCTTGATATTTATACACCTAATACAGACTATAGATCTCATTATCTAGTTTAAACTTCAAATTGTTAGGTCCACCCGGTCCTAAGACTATCGAAGGTATCACGCAGACAGATAGACAGACAGACAAGAAAGTGATCTGATAAAGGTTCCCTTTTAGATACTGATCCCTAATAACGTCATGTGTATTGTGAACAAAGACTACTTTCTAACTTTAATCTGAAATTTTCGAACCAATTTGTATGAAAAGACTGCTCAAATTGCAATATTAAAAGCGCATAGCGTCTGGTTGAAATGGGAATCACCATTTAGTAGACCACGTGAGCTGATTGCTCTAAAACGGTGTCAAAAGTAGGTACTCGGATGAACAGAGGTGCTCATATTAAACGACTAGCAGACCGCCGCGGCTTCGAATCCGTAGCACCCATTCATAACCGTTGTTTACAATAATGTATGAAAATTTGCCTGATTTGTTGACATTTACGATTACTTCTCCGCTTTCCAGTGTAGTAGCATCTTCCTCGATAAATAGCATATGATATAGATCACTGTCTATATGCAAAGGGTTAAGTCATAGATTCGTGTTCCTGATGCGATCAGCATAAGTAGCAGCTAAGCTGGCGACCGTTCTGCGTATCTCCAACGGTTCAAGATTGCCAGTAACATCTGGACAATCTAAAATGCAGATGGCACGTCGCTGCAACGCGTCGAGAGATTCAAGCATATATTTGGCGGAGCCATCCCAGACATGTGAGCAGTATTCCAAGCACGGACGAGTCTGACACTTATATAACAAGCATCTGTTCCGGTGTGAATAGCCGCCTAACCTCGATGTAAATTTTTATTGTTATGCTCTCGACGAACGTCCAACCCCAGAATGCTGAGGTAATTTTGCAGCGGTAGTGTTGTGTTCTGAAGAGTTGGAAGGGGAAGGAATGGGGATAAATTTGCAGTAAATGGACACGCCTCCGTTTTCCTGGCATTGAATTCGACCAAATTATCGAGACCCCACCGAGAGAAGTTTGAAGTGTGTCACGGGCAAAGTGGCGCAGGTCAGCTAGTTATATTATAAAAATATGCTTACCGGTAAGTACAGTGAGCAGCACTTAGGATCCATCTTTTATTCAAAATAGATCCTCCACAGAAATGTTGGTTCCCCCTTTTATACCTCAGCGATACCTGGTAAGGGAATCTACCCTCTGGAGCCTCTGTACCTCCGAGTATACGATTTGTATTGTCCATGGGTTTCGAGCTATTACCATCTAACATAGTGAGCCCTAAAAATTCAGTCTACCGTTAATATCCATAACAAACCAAGGTAAATAAATGTAGACATTATAGTTCATTCAGAACAGGGCCGCGGCAGGGAGACAGGCATCGAGGGCCCGTAAGGTTGTGGTTACAACCCCAACGTGTGGTCGTGCGGTCCATTTCTGTAAATGGGGCTCATTGTCGAAGGACCTGGTGAGTTCCACCCACCGTGCACCGCCTGTTTCAACACAACAGCGAGCCGATTGCCATGTGGATCGTACACAATTTAAATACACATTTACAATATATTAAGGGAGCTATCCAGTTAACAAAGACGATCAATTAAAGATTTAAGTCATATCATTCGTGAAAACTATGTAAACAAATATTGTGGGGAATATTGTTTCAGTGATGTTAAATTTGCTGACTTATCCATGAAATCTGTTGAAAATGTACTTACAAGTAAACTATAATATTAACTAAATGAAACAAATGGTATATTAAAATTAAACAATTAGCATGCCTTAAGGTAGAATCTAGAGATAGATTCTACAGGAACAGAAATGTATTAGGCTGGCCTATTACGTTCCGAATCCGTATTCGATTTCCGAATTCGTTTTCGACTTACGTAGACCCGAATGCATCAAATCTATAGAAAATACATTGACTGCCGCACACAGTCTTTTTTTTCGTACGTAATAAAATCCGTTTGTACGTTCGTACTGGTAGTATAAATTTCGAATGCAAAAAAACAAACGTCTGCGCTAGGCCCACGGAATTTCGAACACGGAAAACGAATTCTGAAATCGAATACGGATTATGGTTATTCCCTATTGATGATCCCTATGAATTCCAGTCTTATTATTGTACCTACATTCTAAGCAATAAAAACTGATTGACTAAATCAGTCTTTATTGCGTAGAATGTAGTTTTATTTCCTAGAGGACGCCTGCGGCTCTGGCCGCGTGGTGAAGTTTTGCAGTACCCGTTCCCCACTGGAACCTGTTCCTACGATGAAAAGCAGCATATGTTATCTAGGGTACCAGCTACTTCTACAACAATTTTATTCAAATTAGTCAAGACGTTTGAGAGCGTGTAGAAGTAACAAATATGCACACTAACAAACTTTCGGCTTTACAATATTAGTACTGTTAAATGTACAATTTTCAACTTATAATATTGCATTGTATGAACTACTCGGTTAGAGACCATTAGATGCCGCGCGTAGATAACTTCGTTACGCGTGATTTGGTTTGTTTATGTCTTGAAAATACGTAATTACTTTATAATATTATTTGAGTAAATAAAAAATAAAAGTTTACGAGTGTATTTCACACTACTACAGAATTAACAAACGATCTAAAATTCAATTGAGATAGGCCACAGGTTCAAGTTTTGTCTGAATCAAACGTCTATTTACAACAAAAAAAAATTAAGAGTGTGTGTTGTAAGACTGCACGGCAGAAGTGAAAACTTCATTGGCAATCGCAATCAATTATTACGTATGAATGGAATATACTAAACACAGCGACACAACAGCGAAGAGCAGCTGACTGTATCTTTCTCGCTCGGGTACACTCGGCGTTCCCGAGTTCACCCGATCGAGCCTTTCAACTCAGAGCGTGACGGATCAGCCTATCTTACTACCTACCTACGGAAAAATCTGTGCACGGTACGCAAAAATAAGTTTTTACTTCAATAATAATCTAGACAAATTGTTATATATATTGAATATATCTAAAATTACGAGGTAACTTGCTCACCTATGCCATACCCTTGCCCATCGTAAGCTACCGTTATCACGTGAGCACCCACTAAGGAAAGGTTTTGCAAAATTCCACCCCTAAGGGAGTCAAATAGGTGTTGAAATTCATCAAAAAGTGGGACGAGGGCACATAAATGACACTTTCTAGCTTAGGAGGATGCTTTTTTTATTTTCGTCGCGTCGCTTTCAAGCTTTCAAGGATGCCTCTGAAAGCGGAGGGGATAGAAAGCGAGCGAGCGGGCGCTAGTTTGTTTTGTTTTTAAATCCTTTATTTCATAATTTCCAAACCAATACTACAATATAAATAGTAAGTATCTATGTTAAGACTATTATAATATAACTTTACCAGACTGCGCACATACAAAAGTTTTATGGCATCACACTATATCACATTACGCATTATTAGACTTAAATATTTGATATACACAATAAACGCCAACATAAAATTATTATTTGGGAAAATAGCTAACAAATATTCACTTAACACATTAACTACCCGCAGCACTAACCACTAATAACATTAATGGTGAGCTCTGCCGTGCCTCCCGCACTTCTATCGCTAAATGACGATAGAGGGGAAGAAGGCTAACACTCAAGGTGCATTACTTTTGTCATTGAAGTGTGCGGTCCGATCGTGCGTCGTGAGCACGGACTGGTCCTCAGACACGGAGGACAGAAAGAACGGAGATGTTGCAAGCAAATTTCTCTTTAGTAAAACGCGTGCCAAACTGCGGGTGGGAATTGGGGCCGCGGGGGGAAAAGGGTCGGTTAACTCCGTCTTTAACTCGTCCCTAATTGTAAATCCATCTAGCGACATAATCGTGCAACACATATAGAACTGAAGATCCAATGAACATTTTAGTTTGTCTACTCGCAACAATAGCGCTACCTACTTTTCTAGAACATTCTCTACTCTGGGTCTGTTTTTGATATTTACCCACGCATTTCTAGTTTTTAAATATTACATTTTGTCACTTATAAAGTTAAATGTTATGTACTTCTATGAAACTCCAAATAATGCTTCCGCTAGAATAATGTACAATGTGTTATCAATAAAATTGTTGGTTTATGCACCGGTAGATGGTGTTATTCTTATTTACAATTTCGTTATATCATGTAAATACGCTGCAGACTTACAAAATAATTGTCGTATTGGGCAGAAATATAAACAAACATTATAAAGTGGCGTATTTACAAAAATATACATTGAGTATTATTTTTTCTATTTTTCTTCAATAGGTGCATGTCAAAAGTTACTTGCATCTATTGTCTCATAGATGGCTCTAATTTACATTTTTGAAGAAGATCCGAGAAAAATATTTTATAAATTGTTTTTATTAAGTAAAAATACTTAGAAATGAAATGTTATGCCGTCACTATGTTTGAAATAAGTTTCTGAATCGTTTTTGCATCCAAGAATAGTACACTTCATGGTGAAAACCGTCAATAACTTTAGAACTTAGTGCAAATAAATTTCAGGCTCTCAACCGAGCACAGCAACGATTAACATGAAACTGTGGCTCGTGGCTCCGCCCACTCTGTGACGTAACAACTCACCTGGTGGCGCACATCTCCGCTTTAATTCTCTACTCCGTGAAAGATAGTGATGCGGTAAGCGGTATGCACCGTATCTATCGACATATGGTAAATCGTAAGGGCGAGTTTGGGCAGTGTTCTGAATTAAGATGTCGGAATTATTTTTTAACTTCTTATAAAATTTTTTTAGTGGAATAATGAAAACATAAAAACAATAGAATATTTAAAAATTAATTACTGTAAACTATAAAAAAGCTAAATTGTACTAAAATAAACTTCGTAAACCCTATACAATCCCATGTGATGAGTGAAGTGTGAAAGGACTAGCGTGTAAGTATGATAATAATATGAGCGTGACGAGTATGATACTGGAGACTAGAATGAAAGAAGATATAAAATAAATGTACAATAGGTAGGATGAGAATTGTAAGAATGAAACGTGGAAAAATGTATAAGATAAATATGTAATATAAATGTACAAGCCCTAAGCGGCTACGTAATATAATTAAAACAGAAAATTACAAATAAGGTTTCTGTGGCTCTGCCTATGGTAGAGATGCTAAAATTAAAAAAAAAAAGAAAAAATAGAAGAACTGTAAATGGGTGTTTACTACAAAGCAGTATGGGGTGCATTTTATCGTAGTTAAATTCGTTAGAGCTAACTTAATATCCCTCTAACTCTGATTAATAAATCTTTACAAAAAAATAAATTGAGTTCTGACATATTTCGCGAGTATTTAATGTTTGCTATCTTATTAGACAGTGATTTGTATTCCTGAGGGAAAGAATCTATTTGAGACAAGCGCGCCAGTAAGCGCGTTGCGTAGCGTAATTCAGTTAATAACAACGGACCTCGCTTACATTCGGTTTTGTTGCGAGTGTTATGAATGAACCGTAACATAAAAGCGGCAGATTATTTGATTATTTAAATTTAAGGCAAACTAAGTTTAGTCGACTGTTCTCACATAAATTCAAAGGAACTATGTAAGTGTAATTTTAATGAACACAACATTTATTTTGTTCTTTTTTTGTAGTTGGTCAAATATCATGTTAATCAAACTATGTCAAATGGCGGTTAGAAAAGTGGCCTTGAGTTTTATTGCCAGGTTCTTCCTCTGGCTCTACCTATTGCTTTGCGAATCTGACAGTAAATGTAAATGTAGAAGCAGTAATCTTGACGTTCATAAGTGTTACTTTGTGACCTACATGAATAACGATTTTTGATTTTGATTTTAGATCGAATCAGTCGCAAAAAAAGATGTAAAGCGGTCAAAAGGAAAAGTATAACATGACGGATTTGAATTGATTACATGTGATCTCAGTTCCGGTAGATCGGCCGTCGGTACATCTGTCGTGTACTTATCATAGTTACCGTCGAGAACGAACCCAGGACCGCTCCACCATAATTTGCTGTGTATGAGATCGGGCAAGTTTACTCCGCGCGACAACATATCAGCCGGATTATTCGCGCCCTGAACGTGTGACCACACACAATCCCCAGTCAAATCATTAGTTTCAACAATTAACACAGCAACGGCAATCTAACGGTGACGTCATTTGTTTTGTCACAGATACTGCGAACGTAAGCGCAAGCTCCGTACAATTCTTGCATCTTCAGTGGTTTTTTTTTTTTTTTATTTGTTTGTTAGAGGGTTGTGGGAAATATTATCTGAGATAAGTCGGGCTAATGGATGCTCTCGGACTTTTCTCAAGCGGTGGTGGTGGTGCCAGAGGTACATATATGTGGTAGGGGTTAGGTGTAATACGAGTGGGGTGGTGGAGATTAGGAAGAGTGTAGGGGCCGTAAGGTGTGTGGCATGAGAGTGTGTGTGATTGTATTATGTTGTTACTATTTACAGTCTAGGTTACATTATACATTGGCAAAAAGTAGGAAAATAGAGCCTGGTTTTGTCTCTTTTTTCGTATTGTATTGCAGGCTTACTTGCTAACATTTTACAATCTTACTTACTATATATATTTTACAAATAGTTATATTACTTAATATTTTTTAAACACTTACGTGCTAAAACAACAAGTACAATATACAATCTTAATTGCTAAAATAATACTGTTTTCCATCTTCATTGTAATTTACATTATCTGATATATCCAGCTGTACAGTTATGAACTATGATGGTGTAGTCGTGTGATTTGGTTGTGTAGTGTTGTTGAATTCTTTTAGATGGTTTATGATGTTGTGTATATGAGCTCGGTATGTGTCAGTGGTGCTTTGTCTTTTGATTATTTCTGATAGGTTGTAGGGTTGTTTGCTGTTGTGTGCTGTCATGATGTGATTGAATCGTGTGATGTGAAATTTTGGGCATTTTTCGATGAGGTGTGTGATGGATTGTGGTGTGTCATTGTCACATGGACATTTATTATCGGTGGTGATTTTGAATCTGTGTAAGTATTCTTTGTGGTACCCATGGCCGGTTAGAATTTGAGTGGTTTGGAAATCGGTTCCGAATGTGCTAATGAATTTAGTTAATTGTTCGTATGTAGGGAGAAGTGTGAGGGTGTGTGGACTGGCTTCGGTGTAGTATTGAACAGTTTGCTCGTTTGTGTGTTTTCTGTTTGTGTATTTAATGTGGCTTATAGGAATGTGTGTGTATGTGGGGCCCCGATGTATGTAAGCAGCAGCTTTGGCAGCTTCGTCGGCAAGTTCGTTGCCCGCTATTCCAATATGACTTTTGATCCAGTGGAAGGTGAGTGTTAGATTATGTGTTTTTGTAAGTGCAATATTTTTGTGAGTTTGTAGTGCTAATTGGTTTGTTGTGTTAGGGTTGGACAGTTCGAGGAGGGCGGATTTGCAGTCAGAGATAATGTGTGCATAGTTGGTGTGAGGTTTGGGTGAGTGCGCGAGCCATTCAGTGGCTTTAGAAATGGCGAGGAGTTCGGCTTGAAAGGGTGAGCAGAGGTCGTGTAGTTTATATTTTTTGGTGTATGTTTTTGTGTTTGTGTTATCTTTGTGTATTGCTACGAATGCTGCTCCTACTTTATCGTTGTGTTTGCTTCCGTCGGTGTATATGCACCAGGTTTTTTGTGTAGTTGCGAGGAATGAGTTGTGTTCTTCTTCGGTTGAGATGTGGTTGAAGGATATTCCTTCTCTGGTTGATGGGTGTAATTGCTGTGCTGGAGGTGCGGGTGATTCAATTGGGATGTGTCTTGGGATGTGAGGGTATGTAGAGTGTCCGGTGATTTTGGTGTGTTCAGTGTTTGCCATTTCAAGGATTTTGTGAGGTAGTGGCGCGAGTTTCGCGAGAGAGATGGCAGTGGCTGTTCTAATCGTTCTGAAACCTTGAATTATTTTTATGGCGAAAATGCGTTGTAGAGACAGGAGTTTGTTGTGTACGTGTTTGTATTTGGTAGCTGTGGGTGCCCAGATGGCAGAGGCATAGGTGATTATTGGTTGAATGACATGCTGGTATATTATGCGTACATTTTCTGGGTTGATTCCCCATGTGGGTCTGATGTAACGTGTGAGTTTGTTGTAAATGTTTTTTGTTTTGTTGGTGATGTGTTCAACATGTTTTATGAATTTTAGTTTATTGTCGATGATAAGTCCTAAGTATTTGATTTGCGGGGAGAATGAGAGTTGGTGACCGTTTAGTGTTAGTGTTGTGTTCCGTGCTTTTTTGGTGAATGCGATGGCTTGTGTTTTGTCGTGTCCAAACTCGAGCTTGTGTTCTCTTCCCCACGTAATGATGGTGTCGAGTGCTTCTTGTGTGATGTTGGAGAGTGTGCTTATTTCTTTAGAGTGGGTGATGAGTATGATGTCATCTGCGTATGCTTGTATGTGACAGTTGATTGGTAAGTCTGTGTTGAGAAGTGACTCCAGGAGCAGGTTCCACATAGTGGGGCCGCAGACAGAGCCTTGTACGCATCCTTTGGTCATTTCCTTATGTGCAGTGGAATCAGCTAAGTTTATGTTTACGGTTCTGTTTTCTGTGTAGTTCTGTAAGATTTGGTATATGTTTTTTGGGCAGTTTATTTGTTTAAGTCTGTAGAATATGGCCGGCCACCAGGCGTTATCAAATGCGGTTTTTATGTCTAACGATATTGCTATTACTTGTTGTCTTTTGGTTTTGTATTTGTGTATGATGTTCAAGGCTGTGCTGATTGCATGAGTGGTGGAAGTTTGAGGTTTGAAGCCGTACTGTTTTGTGCAATCGTTTCCGGATTTATGAGTGTGGTGTGTTAATCTGTTAATGATTAATTTTTCAAGAAGTTTACCGAATATATTGATAAGTCCGATTGGTCGATAAGAGGCTGTGCTATTGTAGTTGTTTCGGTTGTGTTTGGGTATTGTTTTAACTGTTGCTGTTTTCCATGGGCTGGGAAAGTATCTTAATTCTAAGCATCTGTTAGCGATGTCGGTAAAGATGTTAGGGAAGTGGTTGATAAAGTGTAGGCAGATGTCTGAGGTGAAGTGGTCTGGTCCGGGTGCTTTTTTGTGGTTGAAAGTCTTGATGCAATGTTGTACCTCGTTTGTTGTGAATGGTGGGTCATCTGGGGTGTTGGGCGGTGTGTTTGCTTCTGAACGGATGTGTTTTTGTTGTGTAGTGGTATCTGGTGTGTCGTCAGGGAAGAAGTGGTTTAGCAGAGTTTGAGCTGTGTCTGTCGCATTGGTTGTGTATGTTCCGTCTGGTTTTAATAGCGTGGTTGGGGGTTTAGAGATTGGTTTAGTTTGTATTATTTTGTTGGTGATGGACCAGACGTCGTCTGTACCTTGTGTGTTGCAGAATTCTTTAAAGTGTTCTGTGGCGGTAGTTCGAATTGCATTTGAGTATTCTTGTTTTAATGTGTTTCTTGTTGCAAGGAGTGTGTCTGGAATTTGTGTATGCCTACGTGCTATGTGTGATATCTGGCGATGGTTTTGAATAACTTTTCGTTTGAGTTTTTCTAATTGATCATTCCACCAGTGGGCTCGCTTTTTGGGTTGTGCTTTACTAGGTAGTATTTTGTCGCATGCTCTGGTGATAGCAAAAGTGATACTGTGTATTATGTTGTCAAGTTGAGAGGTGGTGGCGGTTCGGATGGTTGATATTGCTATTGGTGAGAGTGTCGATTCAATTTCTTGTTTGAGTTTGTCATTGATGAGTTCCCATTTTATTTGTCCTGTGTTGTATTTGTAGGTGTTGTCTGTTTTATTTTTGGTGAAGTTGTGATGGTTTTTGCTAAGTTTGAAGGTAATGGGTGTATGGTCGGATGATGGGCAGATGTCTGTGTGGTTATCCCAGTCTTCTATTAGTATTTTGTCAGTCTCGTTGGTTAAGGTGATGTCGATGTGTGAGGTGCGTTGTCTGCCGAGTGTGATAGCTGAAAATGTGGGTGTTTGTGTTTGATTGTGGATAGTGAGGTTGTGTCTCAGTATAATGGTGTTGTATATTTCATTACCTCTTTTATTATTAGTTTTAGATCCCCATTGGGTGTGCCATCCATTGAGGTCACCGCCTATGATGTGTGTGGCCCCGGGGGTGTCTGTTAGGAGGTAGTCAAGTTTGTTTATGATGTTCATGTCGTCGGTTTTAGGTGTAATGTAAGGTGTCGTGATATAGTAGTGTTTTCCATTAGTATTGCGTATTTGAATGCATGCCATGTTTGTGTTGGAGTATTCTGTTTTACCTATGCATGAAAGTGTGTTTTTCTTGGTGAGTATTAGGGCTTTGACTGGCTGCTTGGTGGGTTCCAGTGATGGGAATTGGTGGGTGTCATACCCAGGTATGCCTTTGAAGATGCCTATTTTGCCTGTATATGGTTCATTGATGAGTATTATTTCTATGTCGTTGTGTTGTACGTACGTGACTAGTTCGTGATATGCGTTTAGTGCTCAACATGCCGTGGTATGCGCACCTCATGTAAGTGTTCTAAAGACGTTAATATTTTAGCAAAAGAACGTGACAAGTCTTCGGGCACTGGTTCATCCCAGCCGACCTTACGAAGACAAAGTTTTTGCATTAATATTTTGGAAATAATAACGAACGGTGTTAAGAACCCGAGGGCATCGAAAACTTGTGAAAGAACTTGTCGCTTAGTTTTCCGAGAAGTGTTTATATCAAATTTTAAATTAGTTTTGAAATATAACTCGTCACTAGTACACCAGCCCAATCCGAGTGTTTTACATTGCGTTGTCTCGTCTAGCGATAATCACTACGAGTATCACTATATATTATAAAACAAAGTCGTTTTTCGCTGTCTGTCCCTATATACATAGGGACAGACAGCGAAGCATAGATCTTTAAAACGACGCAACGAATTTCGATGCAGTTTTTTTTAATTAGATAGAGTGATTCTTATAGAAGGTTTTTATGCACATTTTGTTAAGTTTATTTATACGTTAACTTAATTATAACGATATATGTTGGCGGTGTCGGAAAAAATGAGCCGTCTGGGAGCTTTTAACGAAAATGCTGCCTAAATCCTTTGAGATATAACAAAATAATGTATGGTGGAATTGTGTATCTAATATAGGTTTACAAAAAAGTACGCGACGGTATATGTCTATCTCTTAAGGATAACGTACTATTTCCATTTTAGTACTTTAAATAAACAGCAATAATAAAGCGGTAATTTAAAGGCTATTTACACAAAAACATTATTAATGCTTATCATTTTTAATATGTTAGTTGGCTTTAGCATTTTATGAAGATTATTTTGTCCCTTTACACTTTGCAAATTAAATGAATATCTTAGGCGATATGGCAAAATATAAAAAAAAGCGCAAATAAATTAATTTCGTGTAACAATAATTCGACCGGGCCGTGGGGGCGCGGTTGTAGGTACTTGAGAAACAAAGTCGTTTTTGGCTGTCTGTCCCTATGTATACTTGGATCTTTAAAACTATTCAACAAATTTCGATTAAGGGCTTTTTTAAATAGATAGAGTGTTTCATAGAGAAGGTTTTTATATATATTTGTTAAGTTTTTGTATACATTAACTTAATTATAACGATATATGTTGGCGGTGTCGGAAAAAATAAGCCGTCTGTGAGCTTTTAACGAAAACGCTGCCTAAACCCTTTAACATATAATAAAATAATGTATTGTGGAATTATGTATCTAATATAGGTCTACAAAAAAGTCCGCAAAGGTATATGTGTATCTCTTAAGGACACCGTACTATATCCATTTTAATACTTAAAAAAAACTGCAATAATAATGCGGTAATTTAAAGGCTATTTAACATTTACATACATTATTGATCCTTAACATTTTTAATATGTTAGTTGGTTTCAGCACTTTATGAAGATTATTTTGTCCCTTTACACCTTGCAAATTAAATGAATATCTTAGGCGAAATGGGAGTATCAAAAAAATGCGCAAAGAAATTAATTTCGTGTAACAAAAATTCGACCGGGCCGTGCGGGTGCGGGCGTAGTACTTAAGAGCGGAGAAGTAGGTAATCAAGTAATTTGGAAAATGTTCATACATTATCGTGAAATGAATAAACGACAGAGTAAACATCTCATCGCGAGGTAAGTTGCGGACGCGCACCCATAGCTCAGTGTATTTAATTGGTAAATAGATAATGGGTGATAATGGTGAAGCGCTCGTGGCCCCGCGGTCTCAGTGTTCTGTAAACGATCACTGAGTTACGCAACTTTCACTATGGCTGGTCCTCGGATGGGTGACCACGTTGTGGCATTTACATTTGCGAGCGTTTCCGTGCTTCGGAAGGCACGTTAAGCCGTTGGTCCCGGTTGCCAGTAAAATGGCAGTCGTTAAATCTGGTCGAATGCCTTATGGGCGGCTTGAAAAATTTCAACAGCAGGTAGTCACATCCTGCATCTGTCTATTTCAACACGGCAATGGGCTCACCACCTATTACGTCGGACAGGAATCCACACGGTGAAAAGTGGGCATATAATATGCCTCTGCCACCCCTTCGGGGATAAAGCGTGATGGATATTTATTTTATATTTTTTATATAATGGGTCGCTTTTGATCTCGCGCCAAACGATTAATTGTAGATTACGCTGATCGGGGTGAACCATCATTTGGCGATACATTTTTTCTACGTCAGCGCAGGCTACGAACGCCTACCAAATCATTTCATAAAGGAGGTCCGATCAGTTGTAAATCGTTTAATGATTTGTTAGAAGACGATTACGCGCTTACTTCGAATACAACTCGTAACTTAGTTGTAGTACTGTCCCGTTGGTCACCAAGGCTGTGGTAAGAAATTTATAATAAATCACCTACGACTGAAAATAGTGACAGATATAAAAAGTTACGTAATCGCTGCGGTCGTATGTGTAGGGATGCTAAAAGACGCCACATTCATAATTCCATACAAAACCTCAACTCATCACAAGTATGGCAATTCCTTCGGTCTCTGGGAGTTGGTAAGGCCTCACAAAGCTGTGATTTTAATATAGATCTCAATGAACTTAACAGCCATTTCTCAAGGTCTCCAGTCACCATCCCCAGAGACACTAAAACTTCCACGTTACATTTTCTTTCTAAACTTCCTTTGCCATTAAATACTTCTTTCTCATTTCACTCGGTTACGGAGGCGGAAATTAGGAGATGCTTACAATCAATATCAACGAAGGCTGTTGGGTACGATGGCCTACAGCTGCAAATGCTTCTTCCTATCTTTAACCATATAGTCCCTGTCATTACTCACGTTATTAATTACTCTCTGCATAGCCATTTGTTCCCCTCATCGTGGAAAAAAGCTTACGTCATACCTTTACCTAAAGTATCGAATCCTTCTAACTTATCCCACTATCGTCCCATTTCCATTCTTCCATTACTATCTAAAATTCTTGAAAGTGTAGTTCAAAATCAACTATCTTCTTTCTTCTCCTGTAATAGTCTGCTTAGTCCATACCAGTCGGGTTTTCGTCGCGGTCACAGCACTACCACTGCGTTAGTCAAAATTACAGATGACATGCGGCTGGCAATAGAAAATAAACAATTAACTATACTGGTTCTATTGGACTTTAGCAGTGCCTTTAATTCTGTTGATTTTGATATTCTCCTGGGAATGCTGGCCTCTCTTAATATTTCGTCTACTGTCATTGAGTGGTTCAAATCATATCTTCAGGGTCGTTCACAGTCTGTCCGCTATGATGATGCCTTTTCGGAATGGTGTGATTTGACTGCGGGAGTCCCTCAAGGTGGCGTTTTGTCTCCTCTTCTCTTCTCCGTTTTTATTAACGCAATCACTAAAGTAATTTCTTCACAGTACCATCTCTACGCTGACGACCTCCAGTTATATCGTCACTTTAGAGTTGAAGAAACTGACGAGGCTATAACTGCTATTAACAATGATCTGAACAACATAAATCTATGGGCAAAATCTTACGGGCTTATGGTTAACCCTACGAAGTCGCAAGCAGTCATTGTTGGTAGCAGATATATGCTAAATCTGCTAGATGATCAATCTCTCCCACAAATAATATATGACTCGATTCCGATTGGATTTGCTCAGCACGCGAAAAATCTTGGTGTCCACATAGATTCTTGTCTCAACTGGGACGTCCAAATTGCAGAGGTAAGCAAGAAGATATTTTGCTCGTTTCAATCCCTTAAACTTCTCCAGAAATTCTTGCCTTTCGACACTAAAGTTACTCTTGCGCAGTCCCTCTTGCTCCCGATTTTAGACTATGCTGATGTCTGTTACCTTGATGCAAAGGAGGTACACCTTAATAAACTTGAACGTATGCAAAACCTGTGCATCCGCTTCATTTTCGGTCTACGTAAGTACGACCACGTGTCCGAATTTCGAGCAAAGTTGAAGTGGTTACCTATTCGGCAGCGTCGTAACTTTCATATTCTCTCACTTCTATTTTCTATTTTATATAATATAAATTCACCTCCCTATCTGAAGGAACGTTTTGAGTTTCTTGTTCCCAGGGATAAACCCTGTCGTACTTCCTGTTCTCTTCTTCTTCGAACTCCTTCCCACATTTCTAACCGTTATGACGAGTCCTTCACTATTCGAGCAGTGCGCTTGTGGAATTCGCTGCCTCACATTGTACGCGATAGCTTGTCGCTGAGCGTATTCAAGAGGAAAGTTAAAGAACTGTACCTATCTCAAAATGTTTAAGATCTGATTATCTATTTAAAAATATCTCAATGTATATATTTATATGTACTATGTATCTATTTCAAGCATTTATATGTATGTATTTGTTGTATTTATGTATGTGTGTATGTATGTATGTGTATATGTGTGTATATATCTATTTGTGTATATATGTATATTTATTTTATAATACCTTCTCTTATTTAAATAAAATTGTGCACTTTTCAGCCCTTCGTTGTGCTTTATCCCATTCACCCCAAGGTTTGCTGGAAGAGAACTCAATTCTGAGTTAAGCTCGCCTTTGTACATCATAATATTAGTACTTATTTTATGTAACACTATATTTGTTATGTGCAATAAAGAATAAAAAGAAATAACACGGTGATGTAAACGTATCAATACGTGTCATGTGACCTAAGCGCAAATATTCTTTTAAGATATCAGTATACATGCGCTTAAAGTCGTACGAACGATCTAGTTTTCTTTCCTATACATAAAATCTATTTTTAGCTAATTGGAGAGACTCGCCGAGCGAATCAGCTGTTTCGCGTAGTGGTAGCCGGACTATGAACCTGCCATCATTATCGCGAGTGGTAGTGGAAGCAAAAAAGCTCTTCACACACCCTCTCATCTTCAAAGAGAAATGATGATTTTCTGTGATTGACTTCCTCCAACTCCCAAAAACGTTTTAATTGGTCGTCTAATGAGGTTGAGAATGAACAACCAAACATATTAATTGAATTAATACTCCCACTCTTAAAGTGACTATCACGTAGTATCGGCCCGAAATAACCCACCCTAAGTGTGTATTTTGTAGGTAAAGCCCGTTGGAGAATCGTATCCGACCTTCGTGGAGCAAACCCCAGAACACATCAGCACCAATTAGCATATCGATGTCTGCTGATACGTGATAGTCGAGAGCAGCCAGTGTAACATTTTGTGGTATTTGTAACGACTGAACATCTATATAAGTGTTCGGTAAACGATAAGTAATTTTAAGTAACACTGAACAATTTAAACGAGTGCCAAAATTACTAGGTGTCGAACGAATAAGTAAGTCACAGGAATGTTGTGTTCTCACAACACTGTTTCCTACTTCAGTGAAGGGAATATTGAATATTGAAATATTGAATATTTTTTGAAGAGCATATTGGTACGACGTGTGAAGGTGTGGAAGGAGACGCTTAAGAAAGGTGGTCTGAAACTTAACGTGGCGAAAACTGAGTACCTGGCATTAAACTCTACAGATTCCACATCCGTCCACATAGGTGATGATTTGGTCAAGCGCACGGACCAGGCTAAATACCTGGGATCTGTATTTCACGCATCCAGTTACATCGACTGGGACGTTAAGACACACATTGGTGCCGCGTGGTCTAAGTGGAGAGAGATGACTGGTGTCAATTGTGAACGTAAGTACGATTACGAGTTACGATTCGAATCACTACACATTTTGTCTATACAAGCGTGCAAACAATTATAGCCTGAATCAATAGAAACGTAATTTGCCTGGCATAATATACTAACATGATATTATGTTCGTTGAAGTCGTAAACATTTACACGAATAAACGTAATGTTCTATAACAGTTAATTGATCGCTTCAATTTCACTTGAACAATAATATAATATGGTTTTTCATGAAATTCATGAAATTTAATTACAATTCAATTTCTAAAAAGTAAGTATGGCAGTCTAAAGATAATTATTTTACCTTCAATTTCATTAAACATCGTATAGAACTGCTTGCAGAGATACCCAAGATATTAAGAAATAACCGTTTTTATTTTTTCTTGTAAAATTGACTGTTTTCACCTACACGTTTATTCGATGGGGCCATCGATATTATACATAGGCTGCACTAAAAGTATCGGGAATGAAACATTTCCATTGTTCCTGTTATATTAAAATCTTTTAATTGTTTTCAATTAAAAAGATTTTAATATAACAGGAACAGTGGAAATGTTTTAAAAACCGAATACCATTTATTTATTTAAAAAAAAGATTCTCGGTCTTGTCACAAGTTTTGTCAAACTTGTTTAGTCGTTGAGAAAATGGAATTGACTCGAGAAAATTCAAGAGCAACGATTTATTATGACTTTAGAAGTGGTTTAACACAAAAACAGTGTGTTGACCGGATGATTTCTGCATTTGGTGATGAAGCCCCATCCAAATCCACAATTTATCGCTGGTTTGCTGAATTTCAACGTAGACGTGTCAAGCTCAGTGATGATCCCCGTCAAGGTTGTCCGAAAACTGCAGTCACCCAAGAAAACATTGATGCTGTGCGTAAGCTGATTGAGGAAGATCGACATGTGACATACCGCGAAATTCAGGCAACTTTAGACATTGGCATGAGTCAAATAGAAACAATCTTGCATGAAGAATTAGGCGTAAAAAAGATGTTTTCCCGATGGATACCGCATTCGCTCTGTGAAGAGCAAAAAGCGCGAGAGCAAAAGGCTCGCGTTACTTGGGGCGTCAGAACTCTCGAAAGATTCCACGCAGGATCCTCAAATGCTGTATAGCACATCGTATCAGGTGACGAATCCTGGATATACGCGTACGAACCCGAAAAAAATACCAGTCACGAGTTTGGGTGTTCGGGAATGAGTTAAAGCCAAGAAAAATTCTGCTTCACGGTGTTGCAAAAAAAATGGTGGTCACGTTTGTCTCCAAAACCGGCCATGTTGCAACTATTCCTCTTGAGGGACAAAGAACGGTTAATGCAGAATGGTATGCTAGCATTTGTTTGCCACAGGAACTGCAACCGCCGCATCATCCTCCATCACCATCCATTTATTTATTTTATTTTATTTTATTTTAGAGCAAGAAAAAATAGAATTATTAGACCATCCGCCGTACAGCCCCGACCTAAGCCCTAATGATTTCTATACTTTCCCTAAAATAAAGAATAAATGGCGTGGTCAGAGATTTTCATCACCTGAAGAAGCTGTGGACGCCTACAAAACGGCCATTTTGGATATCCCAACTTCCGAATGGAATCGTTGCTTCAATGATTGGTTCCATCGTATGGAAAAATGTGTCAAAATTCGCGGAGAATACTTCGAAAAGCAATAAATACATTTTTAGATAGTAATGTTGTGTCACTTCCTTGATTCCCGAAATTTTCAGTGCGGCCCTCGTACATTTCACTATGAGTATTCTACTCTTCTACGCAGGTTGAGGCTACCTGCCGTTGAAATTTTTTAAGCCGCCTTCAACTTGACTTAACGACTGCCATGTTAGTGGCAACAGTGACCAACGGTTTAACGTGTCTTCCGGAGCACGGAAACGCTCGCAAATGTAAATGCCACAAAGTGGTCACCCATCCGTGACCAGCTATAGCGAAAGTTCGGCTCCCGAATTCATAAATTGTACGAAAATGGACTTACGACGTTGCCAAAATTGTTGGAGATAATAACAGTCCGACAGTGACTGACCAATTTCAAAGACACCTCGCCGCCTTGTCCATACACACGGGATTGGTCGGGTTGGACAGGCGCTCGCGTCTCGGGACCGCAGACCGGCGAGCTCAACACCAACCCTATGACGGTCTGGCGTACCGGGTCGTCGCTTCCTTAAACTGGCGGATTAGCCCGGTCCCTACGTGAATGGTGGGCTTTAAGTTTGCAATACGAGAGGAGCCTAGCGCTGCTGCGATCCTGCAAAAACCTAAGACCCCATTTGAAGCACACAATCCTGTAAGGCCAGTCTCTGAATTGAATGAACAATTTTTTTTAAAATAAGGGACTTACCATAAATCTGAGAGAATAAAGTACAGAGAATAATTTTGTACATATTAACTGAGCAATAGTGTTTTCAAATTCGCTACGTGGGTGTTCCCTGGGGTTCTCACACAAATACCTATATATGTTTCGAAATTAAAAGCGGCCCCGATATTTATACTTATATAGTTGCACGATGACGTTCATGCTTATCTACACTTGATAAAATTAATTGATCGTGACTTTAAATTCTCTGCTTACTAAAATAGTTTTAGAATGCAAAATTTCTTAAAAATAGCTGATGCTCTTTACACTGTTTTATTGCAAAACTAAAGATAGAACACACTAGCCAATGTTCGCGACTTTGTTTACGTGCACATCGTGGTCGTTACCCTCTCTTCACTTCGTCCGCACAGTGCCCGAGGCGGCATGATCAGACACTTGTCCTTCCCTCATCCAATTGGCATTCGCAAAAAGTGAGCCTACCAGCGTCGGTAACTGTCCCACATTCCGTCTGTGATGATGTAAGACTATTTCACTCTTGTTACACCCTACCTAACATAAAACCAAGAAACAATACCAAAAGTTATGAGAGAAACTCTGTGGGACTTGCTGCCTGGATATGGTGTGAGCGGCTCGCTACTGCGGACAATATAGTCTCTTTACAGGGACTGTAGGGCTTGTGTGCGAGTATCGCCGATGTGTCACCTCTTTTCGACGTCTGTACAGGCGTCAAACAGGGTTGTGTCATGTTCGCCTGGCTGTTCATAGTATATCTGTACAGTTGCCCGCAGAAGTTGAAAAGGCGGGCTCCGTTGGTTTGGACACGTCCAACGAATGAGTGAGGAACAATTAACGAAGAATATATATTGTGTGAACGTAGAGGGTAGAAGGAGTCAGGGTAGGCCGAGACTTACATATGAAGACCACGTGAGCAGATTGCAAAAAACCGAAAAGTAAAAAGTACTGGGATACCCAGACGTGCGAGTATGAAGCGATTGATGAATCTTGAAGAAGCGAAAGAAGTATGCATGGATCGCGAAGCCTGGCGATGCTCCCTCTCTGACTACCCCGTCAGGGATACAGCGTGAAGATAGTTAGTTAGTTAGTTTCTTCCTTCTCAAACTTCATAACGCGGGCGAAGCTGCGGGCATCAGCTAGTAAAAGATAATTTCTGTTCGATTTTATAATGTTTATCTTAGTTATGTACAGACTTGCGCATTTGGAATTTTATTGTAATTAAGACATTAACATGATAATTGATTTTCTTTTTGTGGTGAATTCAATATATTGTTAAGTCTGTACCTAGATCTACCAAAAATGTTAATGCGGTCTTAAATACCTAGAACCTCAAGACTATAAATACACAGAGCGAGTTACACCCGCGCATGCCCGGGTAGAGGAACCGTCGTTTTATTTCTAAACTCACAATACCGGAGTTCTGCTCGACCGCGCTGTTCTGAACTGGGGTGACTTTGTTTATTGGTGACAAATTACCTAACGTGTATTTTAAAGTTATAGGTTTTGTTTATTGATATATTTTACCTCAATATAATATAATAATAATAATAATAATTCTTTATTTCGGGTTGCATAGACCCATTATAAAATATTAAATAGAACTTGTACAGTAAATAAATATCAAGACACAAAATAAATAATAAAATAAAACAGCTAAAATTCATCAAAAATGAAAATAAATAACAACACGAAATAAACCAACCAGAATCATAATAAATAACAACACGAAATAAACCAACCAGAATCATAATAAAAATAATAAGAAAATAACAAAAATCGATTATTACATTAAAACTTATCCTAATAAATACATTAAAAACTATTTTATAAACGGTGATGAGCAGTGGCGTAACTATACCATCTGGGGTCCGTGGCAAATTCTTTGGATGGGGCCCTCCCAGTAAAAATCGTCGTAATGTAATTAAAATTTCATGGGCCACAAATAGTCCATAGGTTACGGTGACCACTTTCGGACCTATATTAGGTACATAATTCCACAATACATTATTTTGTTATATCTTAAAGGGTTTAGGCAGCGTTTTCGTTAAAAACTCCCAGACGGCTTATTTTTTCTGACACCGCCAACATATATCGTTATAATTAAGTTAATGTTTACAAAAACTTAACAAAATGTACATAAAAATCTTCTATAAGAATCACTCTATCTATTTAAAAAAACTGCATCGAAATTCGTTGCGTAGTTTTAAAGATCTAAGTATACATAGGTACACACAGCCAAAAACGACTTTGTTTTTCATGTGATGTGATTCATGTTAATGACTCGTTTAGGCGCATATGTCCTTGCACCTAAAATGAAACCTTTGTAGGACTTAGACCTAGACCTAAGAATTAGAATTTTTAAGGTAAGCTACCCTTAATGTAGGAGATGCACAAATGATCTAAGAATAGATTTGTTATAATTTCACCCCTAAATAGGGAAATAGGGGGTTGAAGTATTGAAGTATTTAGTGATTTTGAAAACAGTTAGGGCTACGGTAATGAATATTGGACATTCTTCGAGCTGGAGATTTTGCGATTTGGACATTCTGCGAATTGGATATTCTGCGAACTGGACAGTCTGCGAATTGGACGTTTTTCGATCACTGAACATTTTGCGCCTAAACGGTTTTTTATATATAGGTATACCAACAAATTGTCAATAGACTTACATATTTGAAGACCACGTGAGCAGATTGCTCAAAAACGGAGAAGTCAAAAGTACTCGGTTACCCCAACATGCATGTATGAAGCGATTTATGAATCTACAGGAAGCGAAAGAAGTATTCGATACAAGTAAGTATTTGATACTTTTGTTTCGATACCGAGTACTTTTGGTATTGAATATTTTTTTTCGATACCTACTCGGTATCGAAAGGGAAGTACTCGTATCGAATCGAATCGTCGCATTTTATCTACAACGAGTTTAGTCTCCTAAATATTTACAACCATTGCTCTCTTTGGGAAACTTATGAAAAGAGGACTTTTTTGCTCAATAAATTATTAATTATATACAACATAAACGAATGTGATGTATAAATAATAAATAAAATTAGTTAAATTAGTTACCCATATGTGTTAGTAACAAAGGACTTAATAACTATGTTAGTAAATAAAATATAATTTTAATAAGATAAAAATAATCTTTTATTCAAACTCAAAATGGACATAATTAATTTTTGTGTCTTTGGCGAGGTGTACACGTGTCCAGTGCTGCATAATAGCACTGTCAACGTCGAGCCTCGCCGCAACACTCTGCAGGAGGCTGTTGGAGCTGCCCCGTACCCGATCAATCAGGGATGCGATGCGACCTCTCAAAATAGCTACAAAACTTTTAATGCCAGCCTTGGCAAACATCCCCGAAGCACTGCAGTAACGTGGCAGCCCCATCAACATCCTGAAGGCATTGTTATATTGAGTGCGTAGGGCCCTATACGCCACCTGTGTGTAGCACGTCCAAAGGCTGCACGTGTACAGCGAATTACAGTAGGCTTTAAAAAGTGTAATCTTAACCTGTTTAGTACATCGCGCAAATCTACGAGCAAGCATATTGGCCCTGACACACAGCGCCCTACGCTCCCGCATTATGTCCATGTCATCCCTGAGTGACTCAGTCACCCAATGTCCCAGATATTTAAAACTCTGCACTTGATTGAGTGGAGTACCATTGAGCCTTACATGCGGAACTTTGTAGCATTTGTTTTTTGCTTTAAAAACTAGCAACTCACTCTTAGAGGTGTTATACCTGAGACCGTGGGCAACTGCATACCGCTCACAGATGCCAATCAGCCTATTCAAAGCACTGATCGAGGGGCACAGCAGTATCGTCAGCGTAGCTTATGTTATTAACACATGTACCGTCAATAGAGCAACCAACGCCGGCACTGCTGAGCTCCTCAATCAGCCCGTTCATATAAAGGTTGAAAAGCGTAGGCGAGCTTATTCCACCCTGCCTCAACCCACTTCGCAACCCATACACGTCCGAGAGCTCCCCTGACCACCTAACAAAATTCTGTTGGTGGGAGTACCAATACTTTAATATATCTATGTAGTCCCGGGGCAAGTCAGTATCAAGCTCGAGCTTCCTCCATAGGACATCATATTGTACCAGGTCGAATGCTTTTGACAAGTCCAAAAATACAGCATACACCGGCGTATCCCTAGCAGTGTAGTACTGGACAGTCTGCTTGAGACACAGAACTGCGGCTTCGGTGGAGAGACCAGGTCTGAATCCAAACTGTGCATCATGAAGCTGGACACAAGCATTTAACTTTAAATCAAGCAGTCTGTCCAGGACCTTTGCAATGATGGTAGCTAAGGATATCGGACGATAATTGGACTTGTCACTAGCACTACCCGTTTTACTTTTCACAATAGGCACTACTAATGTCTTCAACATATTATCTGGTATAAAGCTATGACTTAGACAAAGAGAGAAAAACATTGCCAGAACACGCGGTAAATGAACACCAGCATATTGAAGGTGCTCAATACTTAAATGATCATGCCCCGGGGATTTACCCTTATTCATATTTCTTAAGACGGATCTAACATCTCTTGCCCCAATCACAACCGCGCAACCCAATGCAGAGTCAGATCTCCCCTCACACAAAATAAAATAAAATAAAATAAAAATATCTTTATTTTGCATAGACCATTTTAACGGCGCTTACAAAATGTCATACACTATTTAAAATATTTAAAGCGACTGGCGCGGAGCGGTTCGGAACTCGACCCACCTGAGAAGAACCGGCAAGAAACTTAGGAAGGCTTTTTTTTGATGGCCTATTTACAATTTAATATTATTTCACTTTGCCAGCAGATCATTTCCAGGCGTCCCTGTCCTGCAAATAGTCTGTAACGGAGTAAAAACCTTTTTCACAAAGCTTGTTTTTAATAAACTTTTTAAATTTATTTAAAGGTAAATTTCTCAGGTCACAGGGAAGCATGTTGTAAAAGCGTATACAGTTACCCTGGAAAGAATCGCCAATCTTATGTAGTCGACTGTGGTGGACTGAAAGATTATTTTTATTTCTAGTGTTTATATTATGTTTATCACAGAGTTTAGAAAACTGTGATAGATTTTTCTGGACATACATAAGATTGGCAAAAATGTATTGTGATGGTACGGTTAGAATATTTACTTCTTTGATTTTTTCTCGGAGAGAAACTCTGGGGCCCAAGTTATAAATAGCGCGTACAGCCCGCTTTTGTAGAACAAAAATAATATTTAAATCTGCAGCACTCCCCCAAAGGAGAATACCGTAAGACATAATACTATGAAAATAGCTGAAGTAAACCATTCTAGCCGTATCCACATCTGTTAGAGTCCTGATCTTTTTTACAGCGTATGCAGCCGAACTTAATCTAGAGGCTGTCTTTTCTATGTGTGGGCCCCACTGCAAATTGGCATCAATAGTTATACCTAGGAACACAGTTGATTCTGCAAACTCTAACACTTGTCCATTCAGTTGAACATTGGCCGCAACTTGTTTTACATTTGGTAGAGTAAATTTTATACATTTAGTTTTATTTTCATTAAGGCAAAGATTATTTGAGCTGAACCAATGAACTACTCTTGCAATTGCATTGTTTACATCGTCATAGTTATCTAATTGTCTTTTAATTTTAAAAATTAATGAGGTGTCATCTGCAAACAAAACAATCCTATTCCTGTCCCCTACATAAAATGGTAAATCATTAATATAAATGAGGAACAAGAATGGCCCAAGTATCGAGCCTTGCGGCACACCAATTGTAACCATGGATCCTACAGAACGTGTACCATTAATATCGACCCTCTGTATTCTATTGTTCAAATATGAAGACAGAAGGTCGAGAGCTTTGCCTCTTATTCCATAGTGGTGTAATTTTTTGCACAGCGTTTCTTGTTGAACGCAATCAAAAGCCTTTGATAGATCGCAAAATATACCTAATGCATCGTGCTTGTCTTCCCAAGCTTCATGAATACATTTTAATAACTCAACACCAGCATCGGAAGTTGAGCGCCATTTCGTAAACCCAAATTGATTCGCATGAAGTATTTTATGACTATTAAAATGGGATAGCATTTGATTCAAGATTATTTTTTCAAATACTTTGCTCAAAGTTGGCAGCACTGATACTGGTCGAAAATTAGACGGCTCTGTAGCGCTGCCAGCCTTGAACAAGGGAACGACTTTGCTGTGTTTCATTAAATCAGGAAATGTACCACTAGAAACACAGTCATTAAACACAGTTGCTAGATGGGGCGCAATTACCTCAATTATACATGAGGCAGTTTTGACCGATAATCCCCAAAGGTCCGCGGTTTTCTTAATTTCGATACATTTAAATGTTTTTACAATGTCCTGAGCACAAATATCTGTGAATACAAATGCATCCCTGCAACAAAGAACAGATTCTTCTAATAAAAGTTCAGCGGAACTGGAAGATGCTTGGAGAGATTTTGTTGTCAATATAGGTACATATTTGAAAAAATGTTCAAACTCCGTCGCCACTTCCAGGTCCCCTGTAACATGGCAACCATTTACTTTTAAGTGGAAATCACTTTCAGTCACTAAAGATCTACCGCATTCAGAGTTAATGATGTTCCAAGTCATTTTTATTTTATTTTACAGAATTAGAAATTTTATTTTTAATGAAGTTTGACTTAGCAAGATGACACGTTTGTTTAAATATCTTTGAATAATTTTTAACATATTCCTGAAAGGTTTGCCTAAAATTATAAGATTTTTCTGAATATAATTCAAATAATTTATTTCTACTTTTAAAGATACCTGGTGTTGCCCAGACACTGAAAACAGGACGACCACCAATATGTAGTGTTTTTGAGGTAAAAACTTTGCCAAACTCATCATTAATCAAATTAAATAAGTGTTTATATGACTGGTCTACACAAGTGAAGTTAGGTAGATATGGTAATCTCTTTAATACATTTTCTTTAAAATTATTCAAACGACTTTGGTTAATTGGTACATATTTAATTTGTTTTTTGCTGACTTTGTTACTACTTTTAGGAAATTTTATCCATTGGCCACGATGATCTGACTCCACAGGATCCACAATACCTTTATCTATAGGTTTAATATCAGTAAAAATATTATCAATACATTTTGCACTGGTGGCTGTAATACGAGTGGGTTCTAAGAATGTACTATGCAGATTAAAGGATTTAAATAAATTTTTCATTTTATTTCTCTCTGATGGAGTTAATGATGTATCTAATATATCAACATTAAAATCTCCACAAACTATTATAGATTTCTTAGAACATTGGCATTTGAACAGTGCTTCTTCAAGCTTTTCTTCAAATTTAATGTAAGAAGCATCAGGGGGACTGTATACGCTTAACAAGATGAAATGCTCAAACTCAATACTGGCAATCTCAATAACTCGCTCAATGGAGAGGGCTACTAAATCCTTACGTTCTTTAAATTTTAATTTTTTATTAATTAATATTAAAGAGCCTCCACGTTTAGAATGTTTTCTATTGAACGAGCTAGCAACCTGGTGATTTACGAAGTTCAACAATGTGATTTGATGATCTTTTAACCAGTGCTCTGTAGCACAAAAAATATTAATAGAATTTGCATTAATGTATAGCTCTAATTCTAAATCTTTACCATTTATTAAACCTCTAACATTATGGTGCACCAGGTTTCTAAAAACAATATTTTTACTAAGATTATTCTCAGGGGCCAAAGTCAACTGGCCAAATTTATTATCTGTTGTCCTATAAACTAGTTTTTTGGAATTTCATTTTCCAAATGTGAAGTATCAAAACTATCCTGCTCAATAAAAGCAGTTGTACTTGCCAATAATTTGGCTTGAAAAATTAAAAAATTAGATAGCAACAGCTTTCGTTGTAAAAATTTTGATAGAAAATATCTATCTAATGTCAACAAACTATTATTATTGAAAATTATGTTCCAATCGAACAATTCAATTTTTTTGGAATATGATACCATGGTATGTAGTTTCATATTTAATTTGTATCTTAAGTGATTTTCCTTGTGGCTCATAGCAGTGCTGTATGGCAAGGTGGACAAAATTACTTGTTTTACTTGCAGACTTGATAACTTATCAAAAATTTTTAAAAGTTTGTCACTATTAATATTGCCTCTTCTGCCAACCAGCACCACTATAGTAGACTGCATGCAGTGTGTACCAGTCAATATAAAATCTATAATTTGAGAGTATGAAGCTCCTGGATATGTATGATTTATTACAGAATGACTTAACTGTGATAAATAATGTCCAAAATTTTTACCTATTTCATCGCAATAGACTATGGTCTTTGCATCACTTTTAATTTACAACTTTTCTATTACACTCGTAGATGCCTCGCAATTACTACTTGAACTTAATATACTATTATCCACACTGCACACAGTTACAAACTACTAAGGTTCCCAGCTGAGACCTCCGTACTAACGGACGAGACGTTAAAATGTTCTTTAAACATTTCTGCTATCTGCACGGGTTCATTTAAACCCTCCACACTCACCGGATCCCCAGTTCGCGGAGACAATCTTTTCGTGTGCTTCCAGAAACTCTTAAACTTTTGATATGCATGTGTAATACCCAAAACATCCATTTTTATTTGTGTTTCATTGTTTTGACACCATTTAAGTTTGTTTTTGAAAATATTTCGGGAATTACACATCTTGTCATAAACAAATCCTTCACGCGGCCTACCATATAGGACCCACTGCTGAAACCACAAACGAGCCTCACTATGTGCACTCTTTACATGTTTATTCCAACCACATATATATATCCAAGAACTCCTGGATATCATAAAAACACTTTTTCACCAGTCATTCTTTTAAGTGTTTGATGAACAAACGCTGTGGTAGTTCACGCAGTCGTTGTGGTATTTTATTATATATTTTTAAACACATGTTATCCGAGTTTTTCTGACGTAACGTTGTCCGACATCTCTTGGCCACCAATTTGGTTGGGTCTCTTTGACTAAAACAACTCGTATCACTTATCGTTTCGAACAGATTTGGGTGTTTTCTAACGAAAAGACCAACTTCCATAATATATAGGCCAGTCAGTGTAAGCACACTTGTTCGAACAAACAATGGTCTGCAAGACTCCAGAGGGCCAGCATTACATTTCGACCTTAAGCACTTTTTTTGGCCTCTAAAGACATTAATAACTAATGTTGAGTTGCCCCACAATAATAGGCCATATCGTAGAATTGAACCAATGTAACCATGATAGGCTGTCAAAGCTACACCCTCTGACGCCAACTTACGAAGGTTGCGCAAAGCGAACACAAATTTATTAATTTTTTTGCACACGTCATCGATGTGTGATTTCCAGTTACAGAAACGGTCCATTGTAACACCCAGGAATTTTATTTGGTCAGTACTTTTGAATACGTTATGTTTGTATTTTATATTAATGTCACTTGTGGGCATCTTGCAACTAGAGAACTAAATATATTTAGTTTTTGTAAAATTAATAAATAAGTCTTTTAATTTTAGCCATTCAATTATGTCAAACAAAATGTTATTTACTCCTGTTTCATGGGTTTGTCCTCGATTATCATCAGGTATAGCTATAGATACGTCATCCGCAAATAGAACGCATTAATTGTTTCTAATATTAGGTAGATCGTTTATGTACAAAAGAAACAACAGAGGTCCGATAACACTACCCTGTGGGACTCCTATCGCGTTCCTTTTGAATATTGATATGTACGGCGTTGATACAAGACTGCTATTCAACCGGTTCATTTCGACGCACTGATTTCGGTCAGTTAGGTAGCTTTTGACCCAGTCCAACGCTGGCCCTCTAATGCCATAGAGTTCACACTTGTTTAATAATTTGGCGTGATTTACACAATCGAATGCTTTAGACATGTCTAGAAACAACACTGTTATTGGTTTTTTTTTATCTATATTATCTGTGATTGTTTTTACAAGAGAGAAAGCTGCAAGTGTTGTAGATTTGTTCTTTTGGAAGCCATTTTGTTCGTCCTTAATAATATGGAATTTGTTTAAAAAGCTGGTAATACGACTATGCATCAGCTTTTCATATATTTTATAAATTACTGGTATTAAAGTAATGGGCCTGTAGTTGCTCATTTTAGATGCATCATCCTTTTTAAACAAGGGCCTCACCACCGATATTTTTAACCTATCTGGAAATAGTCCTTGACAAAATGAAAGGTTTATCAAGTAGGATAAAGGTGTGGATATTACCATAGCGCTGCTTTTGATTATCATCGTAGAGATATGATCATAACCCATAGACTTAGTGTTATTTAGTAATTTGATAATTCTTTCCACTTCAGCTGGGGTACAGGGTAACAGAAATAATGACTTATCTACCCTTTTTATGGAATTTAATTTGAATGAAGAAGTATTTTTTGGGGTCCCTGTATTTATATAGTATTCATTGAATGCGTTTGCTATATCTATAAGGTTTGTGAGAACAGCATCACTGCTTTTAATAAATTTTATATAGTCATAGCATTTCATGCAGTCATTTTTGTTTTTTATTACGTTCCATGTGGCCTTGCTCTTGTTCTTTGATTTTCCTATGTGGGTGCTATATGTCTGTTTTTTTGCAGTATCTCTACACTTTTTTAGTATTTTACCATATTGCAAATAAGCTATCTTGTTTGTATCTGATTTATGAACATAGTAATTGTGCCTTAGCCTTCTTTTAGTTGCGCAGGAGGTCTTTAAACCTTTCGTGATCCACTTTGGGCCCGCAGAATTGGAACTAACTTTAACTTTTTTAATGGGAAAGTAGAGCTAGTAGAATGAAGTAAAAATATCGTGGAACAAATTGAATGCCTCACCGGCATGGTTTTCATGATATATATCAGACCATGTTAGGTTTGATAAATTATCCACAAATCTTTGAATATTGTCGCTACTATAATTTCTCCTCACTACATACCATTGTTGCAATCTATTTATCGATGTGCATGTGGCAAAGGTTAAAATTTGACATGAGTTGTGATCGGAAAGGTGTAAGTTAATGGTTTCACCATGAGCATCCCTAATGTTACTATAGATATGGTCAATGCATGTTTTGTCCCTAGTCGGTGTGTTAATGTATGATATTATATTGTAATTAGTCAGTATTTCTTTCAATTGTAATGTCGAATTGTTAATTTTTAAAAGGTCAACATTTACATCTCCAGTTATAATGATTTTTCTATTTTTATACTTAATTGTTAGCCTATGTAATAATGAATTCAGTTTCTCCAGGTAAAGGCTAGAATCCCGTTGTGGTATCCTGTAGATACACACCACTATAATACCAAGACATGGAATATCCAGACCACAACACTCAAACATTTTCTCAATAGACATCTCGTTACAGATCGGTATGGGTTTGGAATCCAGTGTTCTGTGTACCTTAGCTGATATCAGCTGATCAGGATCAATTTGGGCGCCTGGCGACATCTCCCTCAAGGCGAGAGCAACTTACAGCGCCGCCATCTATCTGTTACTGCACTAACTAGATTTAGACAAACAACAATGAAGTGCGGAGGATGCCGTCGCTTCGTCTCACAGACAGATGTCGCAAAGTGTGCTAAGTGTGAGCAGTGTTTAGAAACATTTCATAAGGCTTGTGTAACTTTGCCGGCTAAGGGAGGTGTGCCTGCGGATTGGTGCTGCCCTGAATGCAGGCGTGGCGTCGAGAGGAAGAATAAAAATGATGATACGCCGGTCCGAGCGTCACTATACGAATCTGGGTGCGACAGAGAGGCAGTCGGCGGTGGCGTTCTGGAAGAATCGGGAGGGTTACTCCGGGGGCAGGAGTTCCAGCTGCTCATTGAGGAAATCCAGAAATTGCGTGGGGACGTGAAATCTTTCAGGCTGCAAATGATGACAGAGATGGCGGCCATAAAGGAGTCCGTCCGAGTTTGCGATTCTCGGATCGATGGACTTGAGACTAGACTGCTGGCGTTGGAGGAGAAGCATACGACGGTGAAGCCGGACGTTGATGTCGGTACCGTAGATCAAGTCATAGAGAGTTTGCGCCGGGAGCTGAACTACCAGGACCAGGAGCTGTTAAGCACTGATATCGAGATATAGAATGTGCCAGAGCAGAATGGAGAGAGACCAACTCACATCGTGAGGGCAATAGGGGCAAAGCTGGGCTTGTAGCATATAGATGATTGTGAGGGTAAATTGGAAATAAATGGACAGTCTGTGTCAAGCTATCTTGTTGTTTTACTACATGGTGACAGCGGTCGTAAATTATAATTAATTTTGCTAGTAATTGCATGTGAAAAAGTTGTGTAATAATTCTCAAATATATAATTTCTACTTAGAAGTTAAGAAAAATGGAACACGCACGGCCTTCGGCAGAATTGTATTTGAAGGGAGCCCCATCCAACCGCACTGAAGCATGGCGCAAATGGTTACGACAGTTTAGAGTTTTTTTGAAGGCATCTGGAGTGCACAAAGAATCTAGTGATGTACAAACAAGTCTTCTAATAAATTTGATTGGACCGGAAGGGTATGACATATTCACCACATTTAAGTTTGATACTGAAAAGGACAGTGAGGATGTGGACAAATTGATCACAAGATTTGATGTACATTTTGGAACAACAGCAAACACAACTATGGTACGTTACAATTTTTTTACGAGATGTCAGGAAGCAGGTGAAAGTATTGATGAATATGTTACCGCTCTGAAATTATTAAGCCAGCGCTGTGAGTTTGAACAACTGGAGGATGGCTTGTTGCGCGATCTGATCGTTTGCGGCATCAAGGATACTAGGGTGCGTGATAGATTGCTGCGGACAGACGAACTGACACTCGACAAGACTGTAAAGATTTGCCGGGCTAACGAAATGTCTAACGAGTGTGAAAAACAGATTGAAGGCGTCAAGGATGAGCCGATACAAGGAACATCGGTAGACTCATTATGGGCTGGGCGAAGAACATCGCGGGACGCCCGAAACATGAGGTCAAGCGAGGGCGCGGGCGCGCACCGGACGGTGCCGGCGGCAGCGGCGGCCGTGGGCTTGTGCGGATGTCCGGGCGCATGAATGCTGGCGAGACAGCTTGTGAGTCTTGCGGATCGGTACATTGCGACAAAGGTATACGATGTGCCGCGCGTAAAGTGACGTGTTTTAACTGTCGTGAAAAGGGCCATTATGTGCCCGTCACGTAACTCAAAACGTGTACACGAATTAAATGAAGATTGAGAATTAAAAATCTTTGCAGACCTGTACAGAACTATTTTGAAAATTTATTTTTAAATATCACCGATCAGTCTCGCCTATGGCCTCAAAGTGGTAGGCAAAGACAATCTATACGCGCCCATTTCACTTTCTGCATTTTTGTCTATATTTATTTAATATATAAACTTCTAAAAGCCGTTTCGGAGGTGTTTGTTACCAAACTCCTCCGAAACGGCTTGATCGATTATTATTAAATTTCATATGTATATTTGATAGATCTGATATTCGGTCGTAATCTCTTTTTCATACCACTTTAGTGATAAGGGTAGGGTGGTCCACCCCAAATGTTTTATTTTATTTTTGAACAATTATTTTTTTACTTTTTTGATGTGGCATTAAATATACATATATAACCCAAATCTAAGTTTCAGCTCCTTTAGAATTGTAATTTAAATTCGTACGCCCCACTCTTTTTTACTCTCTGCCTCTTACGAAGTTGCACGGGTCAGCTAGTGTATACATATATACAATAAAACGGTTCTTCTCAGGTAGGCCGCGTACCGAACCGGTGGTCACTTTAAAAATATTAAATTTATCCTTAGTTCTAGTGTTTGACATTTTTATATTTAGAGTGTAATGTGAGCTCGACAAATGGAAGTGCGATTATTGCTGGTGTGACTAAATTACGGCGACTCACCATAGTTTGAATGCACGATTGTGCGACACACTGAAGCTCGAAATCATGATGGTGTGGCATGCAACGTCACTAACTCAGTTCCAGCTTTGGTAATATGATAGGTACATATCATAGCGTTAGATAGTCCGAGACTACCAGGACTTTAATTGGTCGTGCCAATTAGTGTCTAGCACATAAGACCTTTTAGCCTTTTTGTTACCACCTCACTAAAATGGCCAACGGGTTCAAAATTTCTTAAAAAATTTTACATCTAAAATAGACACATTTTTTGGTCCCGGTTGCCGGTGGAATGGCGGTCGTTGGGCCGGGTTGAGGGCCTTATGAGCGACTTAAAAAAAAATATCAGCAGGTCGCCGCAGCCTGAGCCTGTCTATTTCAATACGGCAATGGGCTCACCACCTGTTACGTGGGACAAAAATGCATACGGTGAAATGTGGGCGTTTAATATACCACTGCCGACCACTTCGGGGATAAAGGCGTGACAATATGTATGTATGTATGTACATATCTTAGTGGCCTCATTTACTTACGCTTTAATAAAAAAAAAGGACGGTAAGCGAGAACTGCCGCAAATTGACCTGGGCCTGCACTCTCCACATAGATAGTCTCAGGTTACTGATTCTTGTGATGATTGTTTTAACTCATTCTATGAAATTCCATAGCTATCAAATTACAACAAAACAAAAAGTTTACAAGCTGAATATTTAACTTCAAGTTATGATATAAATTAATTATTCGTAATAGATGCATTTAGTGTAGTAGAAAAGGTGTATGTCCAAATTATATCGAAATCTACCAGGGTGACAATCCCTGGTAGAACATCATATGAGACATCATTATTTTTGATTTAACACGAGTTGTAAACTGTTTTGAGGGTAAAACAATGCGCCATTGTAATGAGGCTAATATGCCGAATAAATGGAAGTTCACACCAGAATCGCAATTATAGGTAGTGAGATATGAGCCTACAAAGAAGCGTTTCGTTCGCGCGGCCACGGACTTTTTATTATGGACCGATATCTCCTGTTTAACTAAACTTTAGTAGTATTTATTGCTTTCATTAGTTTCGACAAATTAAGATCCTTCTTCTTGTGTCAATTTTACTATAAGAAATCGTAAGGTTTAAAAAATAATCAACATTAAAGAAACAACGAGTGGAGGACTGCGCGGCCATAACTTCAAAGGCGAATATTTCGTAAAATATTGCTCTAGAGCTTATACTTCTTTATTCGACAATTTTTGACAAATTCAATCTTTAATTGACAAAAAGAATTATATCTCTAACCCATGTAGTTGCTGAGATCTCCGTGGCCGCGCAATCATCCACGTTTCGTTCGCGCGGCCAACTTTAAAACCAAATATATTTTTTATTTCTAATTTGACAAATTTTTGGTTTGTTGCATTCGGTTTTGACAAATTTAGACAAATTTTTGACGGAGTGCTTTTTTTGATTGGACACCGTGGCGGAGCAATCGAAACGCACACGAACACGCTCAAATTTCTCAAATTGGTTCTCGGCGAGATCTAAGTAACTGCCATCTGCATAATCAAGAATTGGAATAAGCAAGGACTTTGCAAGCGCAATTTTTGTAGCTGTAGGTAGGAAACGATGCAGTCTTCTAATTGATCCTGCGGATGCAAACATCTTCCTACTTAACTCTTGGAGTTGTTGACGCCATTACAAAATGAAATCAATAATTATTCCTAAATTTTTGACATTATCCCTAATAGTGCCATCGAAAACCAACGGCGGAGCCGACTGCGACCAATTTATTTTTGCTGTTGAGCTAGGACTGCCTATTACAATCAACTGTAAATTGCAGTTTACTTGGTCCAAAGGCTGATTGATTGATCACAGCATTGATCAGAGTCAGGATTCGTTGTTATAAGTAAGAGGCCTGTTTACTTTAAATTATTAATTGTATTGTCATTTTTTTATATATAATAGGATAAAATAGCATAAATATGGTTTGAGAAATAAGTAGGTATTAGTTTATTTAAGAAGATACCTAAACTTTGATATTATTCAGAATCAAGTTTCTATATGAATATACTCTGGTATACACGTCAGGAGCCTCTGCACATTTTACCGAACCCCATGAGACGATTCCCACGACTGAGTTGCCTTGAACAAGAGGACCTCCGGAATCGCCCTGAAAGCACAAATTAGTAGGTTATATACGTCAGTCTGATTCACGAGTTGTTGATTGTTATTGGACCGATTTTTATTACACTGTTTGTGTATATGTAGTAGGTCTTATAAAAGGTCGTAGTTTATTTTTAAATCCCTAGGTGATAAGGGTCGCTCTTAAAATGGCAAAACATCGTTTGCCGGGCAAAGGTGCGGTGCCAGGTATTCATTATAATAGTAATTATTAAACGTTTGTTATCTGATGAGTGTTATCGTAATGACATCATTATTTTCACGCACTGATTGAGATTTATAGGTACAACTGCTCAAAATCAATCGAGACCGCACTTCGCCTGCCAGCTGTGTTCATCTCGCTTCTTACTTGGTCAGATAAAGTCATTACTATTGTCGGAAGAACATTTCGCTTCGTTCCTTCACAAGCTCAATGCATAGTTATATCATGTACAAATTAATACCTACCTACTTAATAATAAGTTTAAACATGTACCGTCCTGCTACCAGTACGGTAATGTATGAACGTACGTATTTACGATACCGTAGTGATACAATTTAATACATGTGGTAAATGAAGCAATACCATTCTAATTAATTATATAACTATAATTTAAAACTTTAATCGGCTAACCCACCACGGCAGTGTGTCCCGCGGTAGGCTCTCCTGCTAGCGTCAGCTGCTGCTCTCCCGGGGTTACCTCGGATTTAAATGTGTTGTACTTACTCTACAAAATCCTTCACCACTTTTAGTGTATGTACAGATATTTTCGTTAGTGACCACGAAGCGGCCTATTTGCCTTGTACGGCTCCTGCAGCGTTGTAAGCTTACAGTTCTCAGGTTTATCATCTGAAGCTTGTCGGGGGTGGTGCCAGAGTACTAGATAAAGTAATAATATTTATAATTTATCATTAGTAAATGATGAAATGAAATGAAAATATCTATATTCATGCAGGTCACAAAGTAACACTTATGAACGTTCAGATTATTGCTTCTACATTTACTGCCAGATTCGCTAGGCAATAGGTAGAGTATGTGCGAAAAAACCTGGCAATTAAAAATCACGGCCACTCTCATCTAATCTACAGTCACTAACATTAATCCAAACGCGGACATCAATAGACTAAAGTTACTATAATTATTTCTTGTTGATAGATTTACAACAACACAGGTTTTCAACGGATAATCATGATATCAAAGTAGTTAAAATTTACAAAAGAGTGTATTGTTCAAAATTCTTTCATAATGTGAGTCCAGGGCCTAAGAACATCATAAATGGCAATTTGTCAGAAACGTAGTTTCTCACATATATTTTTGCAGTATTATAAGAAATAAAATAAAATATCCATCACGCCTTATCCCCGAAGGGGTGACAGAGGCATATTATATGCCCACTTTTCACCGTGTGGATTCCTGTCCCATGTAATAGGTGGTGAGCCAATTGCCGTGTTGAAATAGACAGACGCAGGTTGTGGCTACCTGCTGTTGAAAATTTTCAAGCCGCCCATAAGGCCTTCAACCAAGCTTAACGATTGCCATTTTACTGACAACCGGGACCAACGGCATAACGCGCCTTCCGAAGCACAGAAACGCTCGCAAATGTAAATGCCACAAAGTGGTCACCCATCCGAGGACCAGCCATAGTGAAAGTTGCGTAACTCAGTGATCGTTTACAGAACACTGAGACCGCGGGGCCACAGTATTATAATAAGTACTCTATTTATTTATCTTCTACAAAGGTAACTTATATCTATATATAGATATGTAAAAGACATGATAAAAAACATGAATGCCTCAGTGGCGCGGTGGGAGTGCATCCGACTGCTACGCAAGAGGTCGTGGGTTCGATTCCCACCCAGGATAAAACTTTGTGTGATGAGCACGATGGTTAATTCTGTGTTTGGGTGTTATTTATCTATAATATGTATGTATTTAGAAATATATGTGTGTTTATCAGTTATCTAGATGCCATAACACAAGCTAATATTAGCTTACTTTGCTAGATGGGCTAGATGGCGCTGTGTGAAAAGTGTCCCTTTGTGGGAGACTGGTATGCACTAGGTATATCTGTCACACAGATTATCAGTCCTAAATTAATGCATCACAACTGTGTGCACAATACAAAGTCACAATGTAGACATGTTTTCAAAAATACTGCTCAAAGTAAAAGAATAAATGGTCTTAACTAGATAACTAACGTTATTATTACACATTATAAATAAGTAAACGGGATTACTCACGTTTTTACGACCAGTAATAGACCGACCGGTTTCAGCTGTATTTAGACAGCCTTTTTCAGAGGTGCGACCCGTTCGCCGAACACTCTTTACGCGTAAAAAGTGCTCGGCGAACGGGTCGCACCCCGAAAGTTAACTACTATGAGTATAATTAAATTAACTATACGGAGATATATGTGTTTTTTGTATGTGAGTTCATTCTGGCACTATTAAAAGCGCTTCAGTAGTTCTAGGATGGGTAAATATTGGGTCAAAACTTGTTTATAGTTTGTTAAAAGTTTGACGTTGATGTCTGTGTGTGTCTGTGGCATCGTAGTTCTTAAACGGATGGACCAATTTTGATGCGGATTTTTCTTTTAAAAGTTTCCTAGCGGTGGTTGTTATCTATGTTTGGTAAATATCGGTCTAGCAGTATAAGACGATCTGCTCTTTTCCAATATGATGTAAGGCAGGTGTTTGAAATTAGAGATGTCAGTACATCCGTGATCATGGCGCTTGCAACAGTGCCGACATATCGGAAACTCAATAATACAATAATACATGGTAAATATCCCGTTATTAGTAATAATTTGAATGATGTAAGACATGTTTGGCGTATAATTACTCGATTAAGTGCTTAACGTGTGCCAGTATAATCGTTAAATGACAATTAATTGATAACTTTGACCAGCTGCAACTGCAGAGTCTCCAGAGAATCCGACTCTTCGAAAACTCACAGTAGACATATCGTATTTGGGTGCAATAGTACTTTTTAAGGGTTGTTGCTTAAACTATAAATATTCTTTAGTGTAGGGGTTCTTTAATTTTTTTATTAAGTAATTGTTATATATATCATATTTCATAGTAACATTTACTTTTGATCTACACAATCGATACTGAAATAAATCTGTGACCAACACTGTTTTTAATCGACTTCATAATTTCATTATTAGTTTAGTCTTGTATTTTTTTTAAGCTATTGCATAGTTTTTATCGGGCTTTGAGTGGGCTTTAATCAAGAAATTCCGTAAGTAAAAACCTAAGATCCAAGGTCACACGAAGTTCACCGAGCACTGCCGAGCGTTGACTTAACGTGTATGTACATATTATATGGTACGATTGTACGAAGCTCGCACGGATCGAGACGTGATGATAGTGAGTGTGAGTGTGAGGGTGAGGATAAGGGTGACTGTGAGAGTGAGAGTGGGGTGAGGGTGAGAGTGAGGAGTGAGGGTGAGGGTGAGGGTGAGGGTGAGGGTGAGGGTGAGGGTGAGGGTGAGGGTGAGGGTGAGGGTGAGGGTGAGGGTGAGGGTGAGGGTGAGGGTGAGGGTGGGGGTGGGGGTGAGGTTGAGGGTTTTATTTTTTGTGGTTTTTTTCTTCTGGCGTCTTTTAGCAACTCCTCTCTTGATGCTATCCTTATTTCTGAAACATTCTATTCCAAAACCTTCTATTCCTTCCACTCAATGCTCAATTCCGGGTTACGTTTTAATCCGTAATGATAGAACAGGAATACGCTGTGGTGGTGTGGGAATCTACTTGCGTGCTAAAATCCCTCGTAAAATTCTAAGTGCTTCCTGAAAATTTCATTACCTCATATTAAATTTCTATTTGGAGTATTCTATAGCCCAAATTTGCATATTATACGACTATTATAACTCTTTTGATAACCTCCTACATGACCTTACCCCATCCTACAATCACGTAGTCATAATGGGTGACTTCAAAACTTGTTTATTGAAAAATGATTTCCGCTCCCGCAAATTACTATCTTTGTTGTCTGCCTATAACCTGCACGTTCTGCCTCTCTCTTCAACTCACCATGTCCCTAATTGCAATCCTTCATTTCTTGACCTTATGATAGTTTCGTCTCTCAAAGATGTGTGTACCCATGGTCAGTTGCCCGCTCCTTCTCCTTTCACGACTTACTTTACCTTTCCTATCGCGTTCGCCCTCCCAAGCGCAAGCCGCAAATCTGCTTTCTGCGCAATTTCAGAGATTTTGATCTGGATGCATTGCAGGTAGACGCCGGCTCTGTTGACTGGTCTAAAGTATTCAACTCCAATAATGTTAGTGATATGGTTATTTTTTTTAATGACACTGTTATTGAGTTATTCGACCGGCATGCCCCAGTCAAACAAGTCCATATCAAACATTACCCGGCTCCCTGGCTGAATGCTACTATAAAAAATCTTATGGCTCGCAGAGATAAAGCCAAAAGACGATTCAGGAATAGTTCCTCGGAGCTTAATTTGCTAAGTTTTAAATCTCTGCGAAACCGCTGCAGTCGGATGTGTAGAGATGCAAGGAGACGCCACTTTTATAATTCTCTCAACGGTCGGAACGTTGCTGATACTTGGAGGTTCCTTAGGTCTGTTGGCATGGGCAAAACATTCTGTTTCTTACACCAAGGATATTGACATCAATGCATTAAACAAGCATGTCTCACGTTCGCCTGTCTCCATTGATGCAGATGTGAAAAGCTCTACCCTACTAAGACTATCAGGTATGCCTGCAGTGGCGTGCACAAGGATTTCAAACAGGGTATGCATACTACCCTAAACCCCCGCGAGGAAGTGAACCCGAGTTAAGCTCGTGTTTGTACATTTCATACGATAAATATTTTTGTGTGTACCTAGTACCTACCAATCTGTCTATACTAAGTACTTAGTATAGACAGATTGGTAGGTACTAGGTATGTGACAGTTTGGATGGATGTTTGTTACTCGTTCACGCAAAATCTAATTGACTGATTGCACTAAAACTATGTAGTATGTACCTAGGTAGATAGTTGGAGACCCGGATTAACACACAGGGTACTTACTACCCTGATATTGCCACGGAAACAGCAACTACGTGGGTAAAACCGCGGGACCAATTTCAATTCAGCGACTTTTCGACATGGCACATTTGATTGTTGTGTGTGTATGTGGCCACCATGAATATCCAAATAAAATAATGACTGATGGTAAGAACAAGTCATCTAAATAATATCATTGAGATATTGTTGAGATAGGTATTGAGTGTTTCTTGCGCAAATGAGCAAAAATAAATGAACAAAATTACTTACCTACATACTTGACTGTGACTTTGTGTTGTACATATTATGTTAATACATATAAATCAAATTAACGCGGCTATATTTTTTAAATAATTCTGAAGCCTTTTTTTTTAATTAGATCCAAATCGCGAACAAAATGTCCTATAACAATTATTTTATTTTTAAAGGATGACGTCGAGAGAATACACTAGTTTTTAATTTATATAAAACACACATCACCAGCAAAGATTTCAAGCTATAATTTTCCATAATTCACACATTTAATTTTAATCACTGTACCAAAGTGATATCATTTGACAGTGAAACAATATTACACAGCAAAATGGCGTATGATGCTACTTGACAACAAATATTCTGTTTTCGATAACTATTTAAATCGGTCGGCTTACCATAATAAGCATTGCCTCTCTGCCCATACAATCACACTGCAAGAATTACGCACACAATCGTCCAATTTATGCACACAAACAAAGTATCAATGTACTAGGGACAAGCATAATTTAGATCTGCTTACAGCCGCAGCCGGCGCGCGGCGCTGCAGTAATATCGACGCGTGACGTAAGAATGGTTGCTTTTTAGTAGTTCACTCAAGAACAAATAGATGGCAGTGGTTGGGACAAGTTTTTAATCTGGGAATTTTAAAAGGGAATTATTATTATACAACTTGTAGTACTTAAATAATAGATTTAGATTGGGCTAGGGTATGTAGTGCTTATTTGCATGTATGAAGCGCACGCGCCTGTATGTCTGTACCTCAGACCTCTCCTTTTCAATTTTTCTCGGCCTCTGAGTCCGACGTTGAGAGATCCCTTCTCTCTATTACTTCATCAGTCTCGGTAAACGATAGCATTTGCTCAAGGATGATTCTCCCTATTCTCCCTATCATACTTCCTGCACTCACTCACATCTTTAATTTTTTTTATTCTCTGGTTCTTTTCCTGCGGTTTGGAAGTCAGCGTATGTTGTACCTCTGCCTAAAACTTCGGACCCCTGTTTATTGACAGATCACCGACCAATATCTATTCTTCCTTTTCTCTCCAAAGTCCTTGAGCATATTGTTCATCGGCAGCTCTCTATCTTTTTATCATCTTCTAACTCCCTCAGCTCCTTCCAGTCGGGATTTCGCACTGGGCATAGCACTGTCACTGCACTCGTTAAGGTAACAGATGACATTCGCTGGGCTATGGAACGGAAGGAGGTAACTCTCTTAGTTTTTCTTGACCTCAGTAGTGCTTTCAATTCCGTCGATATCGATGTACTTCTTGGTACACTGAGGTCGATAAATGTCTCCTCTTCTGCTATAACCTGGTTTGACTAATACCTTCGGAGGCGCTCCCAGTGCGTTCGTATCGGTCAGACATATTCGGATTGGTGTGAGCTATCAGCGAGCGTTCCTCAGCTTATCGTGGCGTTCTATCTCCTCACTTATTTTCTATCTTCATTAACTCTGCTACGAATCTTACTTCAAGTAACTTCCACCTCTATGCTGATGATCTGCAGCTGTATCGGGACTTTACGGCAACTGACGCCGTATCTGGTATAGCATGTATTAACCAGGATTTGGACAGACTAAGTGACTGGGTCAATTCGGTCGGATTACGCATCAACCCTTTGAAATGTCAAGCCATCATCATTAGTAGTAAATACCAATGTGGCATTCTACCAGTATCTGAATTGAACCCAGTACTATTGGCAAGCACTCAGATACCTTACGTGGACTCTGTAAAGAATCTTGGTGTGACCATAGACACCACGCTATCTTGAAGTGCCCACATTAACGATGTCAGCTTGAAATGCCTCCAGAGTCTCTTGCCCTTGGGAACGAAAATCAATCTTGCTCAAACTATTATTCAGCCTATTATTGACTACGCTGATGCTTGCTATTTAGATGCCACTGAGGAGCTATTAGATAAACTTGAGAGGTTGCAAAATTTATGTATACGTTTTATATTCAATCTTAGAAAATATGATCATATTTCCCGTTTTCGCAAAGAACTCAAGTGACTCCCAATCCGCCTTCGCCGGAACACTCGAATTCTTAGCCTTCTTTTCAATATTCTTTATAATCCATTTTCTCCTTCTTATCTAAAGGAGCGGTTCTCTTTTGTTCGCTCTCTTGACGCTCTTTGTAGGTCAAGCTTACTCTCAAATCTCAAGTTCCCTAATCATAAAACTGATTTCTACTATTGCTCCTTCACAGTGCATGCGGTTAGATTGTGGAACTCACTTCCCCCTGTTATCAGAGACAGTAAAACAATTACTACTTGCAAAAGAAAAGTCCGATCTCTACTCTGTAAACCGAATTATTTATATACGAGTAGGTATGTATTTATATTTACATCGCATTTATTTATATTTTTATAGATTTATTTATTTACATATATCAATATAGCTAGTATATATATATATTTGTTCTGAGGTATTTTGTATGCGTGTTTATTTTGTTCTTATCTGTCTTTTTTTAGTTACACACTTTTACTTGTCCTTTTATGTTTTTTCTCCTCTCGGCGGTTTGCTGGCAAATATTTCTCATAGAAATAAGCAGTACCATTGTACCTATGACTTCTCATTTTGTATTTATTGTATTCTTAGTGTGTACATAAATAAATAAATAAAAAGAATGCAAGTTTTATTGCCATTGGATATATGTTAACTTTAGCGTTAATTTTATTAAATAAATAGCCTCCTAGGAAACAATGATTACGATGTGAAAGAGCACGCTTTATTCAATATCACACACTTTAGATTTATTGCTTTTATGAGCATGAAGGGTTGGGTTAAAATGACAACTGGATGATAATAAACAGTTGTACTGTAAAACTTGGAATGTTCGATACAGGTCACTGGTCGAATAGTAAAAAGGTAAGAAGTTAGCGACTTTAAGAACTGCTTTTTGGATCCGTTCAATTTTCTGCATATGGGACTTAGCGGCTCCGCCCCAAGATGATTTTATACCCATCCTTTGCTATTTTTGCCTATTTTGCCTTCTGCATTTGAATTCGTAAATACTTATAATAGCCTTTAGAATCTAAAATAGTCGATGTCTTGAGATTCGGATTGACTTGTGTGTGAATTGTGAGCTTAAAACTATAATGAAACTGTCAATCCGTTGACAAATGCTCAAGTATGCACGAAGAAAGACTGTAAGTACTTACAGAAGTGTATCCCCAACCAGACAGTATTACATTAACATTATCTCCAGTATTCCGGTCAGGCAATGGAATGGGCTTAACTTTGTTACTGAACACTATGTCCTTGGTAACTTTGATGAGGCATATATCTCTCTTTGCAGTCTGGTTATCGAAGTTAAAGTATTTGATAGTTTCCAGTGAGTAGAAATCGCCGCCATTGCTCAGGCTGTTTGTGCCAACTACTGCAGTCATAATGGACTTATCATAGCTGAAAAATATAAAAAAAAAACGGTTAAGCGCGAGTGGAACTCGTGCGCTGAGGGTTCCGTATGTATTTTTTATTGCGTTATACTGCCATAATAAAATTAGTACCTTATTTGAGGCAATGCCAATTAAGACCTCTAAATTGTATGAGCGCCGATAAAACTGAGAGGTCTATGTAAATTGGTATTGACTATGTATGTATGAGGACATTTTTTGTAAAATTTCGTGAATCTGGGTCAAAGGGAACTACCATATAGGTTTTCGACCAAAACCTATGGGGTACTTCCAGTTGACCTAGAATTGTCAATTTTGGGCTAAATGAAGATCTTATAGCACAAGTAAATGGCAATTTTCGAAAAAAAAAGTTGAATAAGAAGGTAAATTTTAGTACTTACAAGATTTCGCGAAAATCTAAATCTGCCCATATCTTTTTATCGTGTTATCCCAGGACCTTGATATTTATACACCTAATACAGACTATAGATCTCATTATCTAGTTTTAACTTCAAATTGTTAGGTCCACCCGGTCCTAAGACTATCGAAGGTATCACGCAGACAGATAGACAGACAGACAAGAAAGTGATCTGATAAAGGTTCCCTTTTAGATACTGATCCCTAATAACGTCATGTGTATTGTGAACAAAGACTACTTCCTAACTTTAATCTGAAATTTTCGAACCAATTTGTATGAAAAGACTGCTCAAATTGCAATATAAAAAGCGCATAGCGTCTGGTTGAAATGGGAATCACCATTTAGTAGACCACGTGAGCTGATTGCTCTAAAACGGTGTCAAAAGTAGGTACTCGGATGAACAGAGGTGCTCATATTAAACGACTAGCAGACCGCCGCGGCTTCGGATCCGTAGCACACATTCATAACCGTTGTTTACAATAATGTATGAAAATTTGCCTGATTTGTTGACATTTACGATTACTTCTCCGCTTTCCAGTGTAGTAGCATCTTCCTCGATAAATAGCATATGATATAGATCACTGTCTATATGCAAAGGGTTAAGTCATAGATTCGTGTTCCTGATGCGATCAGCATAAGTAGCAGCTAAGCTGGCGACCGTTCTGCGTATCTCCAACGGTTCAAGATTGCCAGTAACATCTGGACAATCTAAAATGCAGATGGCACGTCGCTGCAACGCGTCGAGAGATTCAAGCATATATTTGGCGGAGCCATCCCAGACATGTGAGCAGTATTCCAAGCACGGACGAGTCTGACACTTATATAACAAGCATCTGTTCCGGTGTGAATAGCCGCCTAACCTCGATGTAAATTTTTATTGTTATGCTCTCGACGAACGTCCAACCCCAGAATGCTGAGGTAATTTTGCAGCGGTAGTGTTGTGTTCTGAAGAGTTGGAAGGGGAAGGAATGGGGATAAATTTGCAGTAAATGGACACGCCTCCGTTTTCCTGGCATTGAATTCGACCAAATTATCGAGACCCCACCGAGAGAAGTTTGAAGTGTGTCACGGGCAAAGTGGCGCAGGTCAGCTAGTTATATTATAAAAATATGCTTACCGGTAAGTACAGTGAGCAGCACTTAGGATCCATCTTTTATTCAATATAGATCCTCCACAGAAATGTTGGTTCCCCCTTTTATACCTCAGCGATACCTGGTAAGGGAATCTACCCTCTGGAGCCTCTGTACCTCCGAGTATACGATTTGTATTGTCCATGGGTTTCGAGCTATTACCATCTAACATAGTGAGCCCTAAAAATTCAGTCTACCGTTAATATCCATAACAAACCAAGGTAAATAAATGTAGACATTATAGTTCATTCAGAACAGGGCCGCGGCAGGGAGACAGGCATCGAGGGCCCGTAAGGTTGAGCTTACAACCCTAAACGTGTGGTCGTGCGGTCCATTTGTGTAAATGGGGCTCATTGTCGAAGGACCTGGTGAGTTCCACCCACCGTGCACCGCCTGTTTCAACACAACAGCGAGCCGATTGCCATGTGGATCGTACACAATTTAAATACACATTTACAATATATTAAGGGAGCTATCCAGTTAACAAAGACGATCAATTAAAGATTTAAGTCACATTATTCGTGAAAACTATGTAAACAAATATTGTGGGGAATATTGTTCCAGTGATGTTAAATTTGCTGACTTATCCATGAAATCTGTTGAAAATGTACTTACAAGTAAACTATAATATTAACTAAATGAAACAAATGGTATATTAAAATTAAACAATTAGCATGCCTTAAGGTAGAATCTAGAGATAGATTCTACAGGAACAGAAATGTATTAGGCTGGCCTATTACGTTCGGAATCCGTATTCGATTTCCGAATTCGTTTTCGACTTACGTAGACCCGAATGCATCAAATCTATAGAAAATACATTGACTGCCGCACACAGTCTTTTTTTTCGTACTAAATAAAATCCGTTTGTACGTTCGTACTGGTAGTATAATATTTCGAATGCAAAAAAACAAACGTCTGCGCTAGGCCCACGGAATTTCGAACACGGAAAACGAATTCTGAAATCGAATACGGATTATGGTTATTCCCTATTGATGTTCCCTATGAATTCCAGTCTTATTATTGTACCTACATTCTAAGCAATAAAAACTGATTGACTAAATCAGTCTTTATTGCGTAGAATGTAGATTTTTTCCTAGAGGACGCCTGCGGCTCTGGCCGCGTGGTGAAGTTTTGCAGTACCCGTTCCCCACTGGAACCTGTTCCTACGATGAAAAGCAGCATATGTTATCTAGGGTACCAGCTACCTCTACAACAATTTTATTCAAATTAGTCAAGACGTTTGAGAGCGTGTAGAAGTAACAAATATGCACACTAACAAACTTTCGGCTTTACAATATTAGTACTGTTAAATGTACAATTTTCAACTTATATATTGCATTGTATGAACTACTCGGTTAGAGACCATTAGATGCCGCGCGTAGATAACTTCGTTACGCGTGATTTGGTTTGTTTATGTCTTGAAAATACGTAATTACTTTATAATATTATTTGAGTAAATAAAAAATAAAAGTTTACGAGTGTATTTCACACTACTACAGAATTAACAAACGATCTAAAATTCAATTGAGATAGGCCACAGGTTCAAGTTTTGTCTGAATCAAACGTCTATTTACAACAAAAAAAAATTAAGAGTGTGTGTTGTAAGACTGCACGGCAGAAGTGAAAACTTCATTGGCAATCGCAATCAATTATTACGTATGAATGGAATATACTAAACACAGCGACACAACAGCGAAGAGCAGCTGACTGTATCTTTCTCGCTCGGGTACACTCGGCGGTCCCGAGTTCACCCGATCGAGCCTTTCACCTCAGAGCGTGACGGATCAGCCTATCTTACTACCTACCTACGGAAAAATCTGTGCACGGTACGCAAAAATAAGTTTTTACTTCAATAATAATCTAGACAAATTGTTATATATATTGAATATATCTAAAATTACGAAGTAACTTGCTCACCTATGCCATACCCTTGCCCATCGTAAGCTACCGTTATCACGTGAGCACCCACTAAGGAAAGGTTTTGCAAAATTCCACCCCTAAGGGAGTCAAATAGGTGTTGAAATTCATCAAAAAGTGGGACGAGGGCACATAAATGACACTTTCTAGCTTAGGGGGATGCCTCTGAAAGCGGAGGGGATAGAAAGCGAGCGAGCGGGCGCTAGTTTGTTTTGTTTTTAAATCCTTTATTTCATAATTTCCAAACCAATACTACAATATAAATAGTAAGTATCTATGTTAAGACTATTATAATATAACTTTACCAGACTGCGCACATACAAAAGTTTTATGGCATCACACTTTATCACATTACGCATTATTAGACTTAAATATTTGATATACACAATAAACGCCAACATAAAATTATTATTTGGGAAAACAGCTAACAAATATTCACTTAACACATTGAACTACCCGCAGCACTAATCACTAATAACATTAATGGTGAGCTCTGCCGTGCCTCCCGCACTTCTATCGCTAAATGACGATAGAGGGGAAGAAGGCTAACACTCAAGGTGCATTACTTTTGTCATTGAAGTGTGCGGTCCGATCGTGCGTCGTGAGCACGCACTGGTCCTCAGACACGGAGGACAGAAAGAACGGAGATGTTGCAAGCAAATTTCTCTTTAGTAAAACGCGTGCCAAACTGCGGGTGGAAAATGGGGCCGCGGGGGGAAAAGGGTCGGTTAACTACGTCTTTAACTCGTCCCTAATTGTAAATCCATCTAGCGACATAATCGTGCAACACATATAGAACTGAAGATCCAATGAACATTTTAGTTTGTCTACTCGCAACAATAGCGCTACCTACTTTTCTAGAACATTCTCTACTCTGGGTCTGTTTTTGATATTTACCCACGCATTTCTAGTTTTTAAATATTATATTTTGTCACTTATAAAGTTAAATGTTATGTACTTCTATGAAACTCCAAATAATGCTTCCGCTAGAATAATGTACAATGTGTTATCAATAAAATTGTTGGTTTATGCACCGGTAGATGGTGTTATTCTTATTTACAATTTCGTCATATCATGTAAATACGCTGCAGACTTACAAAATAATTGTCGTATTGGGCAGAAATATGAACAAACATTATAAAGTGGCGTATTTACAAAAATATACATTTAGTATTATTTTTTCTATTTTTCTTCAATAGGTGCATGTCAAAAGTTACTTGCATCTATTGTCTCATAGATGACTCTAATTTACATTTTTGAAGAAGATCCGAGAAAAATATTTTATAAATTGTTTTTATTAAGTAAAAATACTTAGAAATGAAATGTTATGCCGTCACTATGTTTGAAATAAGTTTCTGAATCGTTTTTGCATCCAAGAATAGTACACTTCATGGTGAAAACCGTTAATAACTATAGAACTTAGTGCAAATAAATTTCAGGCTCTCAACCGAGCACAGCAACGATTAACATGAAACTGTGGCTCGTGGCTCCGCCCACTCTGTGACGTAACAACTCACCTGGTGGCGCACATCTCCGCTTTAATTCTCTATTCCGTGAAAGATAGTGATGCGGTAAGCGGTATGCACCGTATCTATCGACATATGGTAAATCGTAAGGGCGAGTTTGGGCAGTGTTCTGAATTAAGATGTCGGAATTATTTTTTAACTTCTTATAAATTTTTTTTAGTGGAATAATGAAAACATAAAAACAATAGAATATTTAAAAATTAATTACTGTAAACTATAAAAACGCTAAATTGTACTAAAATAAACTTCGTAAACCCTATACAATCCCATGTGATGAGTGAAGTATGAAAGGACTAGCGTGTAAGTATGATAATAATATGAGCGTGACGAGTATGATACTGGAGACTAGAATGAAAGAAGATATAAAATAAATGTACAATAGGTAGGATTAGAATTATAAGAATGAAACGTGGAAAAATGTATAAGATAAATATGTAATATAAATGTACAAGCCCTAAGCGGCTACGTAATATAATTAAAACAGAAAATTACAAATAAGGTTTCTGTGGCTCTGCCTATGGTAGAGATGCTAAAATTAAAAAAAAAAAGAAAAAATAGAAGAACTGTAAATGGGTGTTTACTACAAAGCAGTATGGGGTGCATTTTATCGTAGTTAAATTCGTTAGAGCTAACTTAATATCCCTCTAACTCTGATTAATAAATCTTTACAAAAAAATAAATTGAGTTCTGACATATTTCGCGAGTATTTAATGTTTGCTATCTTATTAGACAGTGATTTGTATTCCTGAGGGAAAGAATCTATTTGAGACAAGCGCGCCAGTAAGCGCGTTGCGTAGCGTAATTCAGTTAATAACAACGGACCTCGCTTACATTCGGTTTTGTTGCGAGTGTTATGAATGAACCGTAACATAAAAGCGGCAGATTATTTGATTATTTAAATTTAAGGCAAACTAAGTTTAGTCGACTGTTCTCACATAAATTCAAAGGAACTATGTAAGTGTAATTTTAATGAACACAACATTTATTTTGTTCTTTTTTTGTAGTTGGTCAAATATCATGTTAATCAAACTATGTCAAATGGCGGTTAGAAAAGTGGCCTTGAGTTTTATTGCCAGGTTCTTCCTCTGGCTCTACCTATTGCTTTGCGAATCTGACAGTAAATGTAAATGTAGAAGCAGTAATCTTGACGTTCATAAGTGTTACTTTGTGACCTACATGAATAACGATTTTTGATTTTGATTTTAGATCGAATCAGTCGCAAAAAAAGATGTAAAGCGGTCAAAAGGAAAAGTATAACATGACGGATTTGAATTGATTACATGTGATCTCAGTTCCGGTAGATCGGCCGTCGGTACATCTGTCGTGTACTTATCATAGTTACCGTCGAGAACGAACCCAGGACCGCTCCACCATAATTTGCTGTGTATGAGATCGGGCAAGTTTACTCCGCGCGACAACATATCAGCCGGATTATTCGCGCCCTGAACGTGTGACCACACACAATCCCCAGTCAAATCATTAGTTTCAACAATTAACACAGCAACGGCAATCTAACGGTGACGTCATTTGTTTTGTCACAGATACTGCGAACGTAAGCGCAAGCTCCGTACAATTCTTGCATCTTCAGTGGTTTTTTTTTTTTTTTTATTTGTTTGTTAGAGGGTTGTGGGAAATATTATCTGAGATAAGTCGGGCTAATGGATGCTCTCGGACTTTTCTCAAGCGGTGGTGGTGGTGCCAGAGGTACATATATGTGGTAGGGGTTAGGTGTAATACGAGTGGGGTGGTGGAGATTAGGAAGAGTGTAGGGGCCGTAAGGTGTGTGGCATGAGAGTGTGTGTGATTGTATTATGTTGTTACTATTTACAGTCTAGGTTACATTATACATTGGCAAAAAGTAGGAAAATAGAGCCTGGTTTTGTCTCTTTTTTCGTATTGTATTGCAGGCTTACTTGCTAACATTTTACAATCTTACTTACTATATATATTTTACAAATAGTTATATTACTTAATATTTTTTAAACACTTACGTGCTAAAACAACAAGTACAATATACAATCTTAATTGCTAAAATAATACTGTTTTCCATCTTCATTGTAATTTACATTATCTGATATATCCAGCTGTACAGTTATGAACTATGATGGTGTAGTCGTGTGATTTGGTTGTGTAGTGTTGTTGAATTCTTTTAGATGGTTTATGATGTTGTGTATATGAGCTCGGTATGTGTCAGTGGTGCTTTGTCTTTTGATTATTTCTGATAGGTTGTAGGGTTGTTTGCTGTTGTGTGCTGTCATGATGTGATTGAATCGTGTGATGTGAAATTTTGGGCATTTTTCGATGAGGTGTGTGATGGATTGTGGTGTGTCATTGTCACATGGACATTTATTATCGGTGGTGATTTTGAATCTGTGTAAGTATTCTTTGTGGTACCCATGGCCGGTTAGAATTTGAGTGGTTTGGAAATCGGTTCCGAATGTGCTAATGAATTTAGTTAATTGTTCGTATGTAGGGAGAAGTGTGAGGGTGTGTGGACTGGCTTCGGTGTAGTATTGAACAGTTTGCTCGTTTGTGTGTTTTCTGTTTGTGTATTTAATGTGGCTTATAGGAATGTGTGTGTATGTGGGGCCCCGATGTATGTAAGCAGCAGCTTTGGCAGCTTCGTCGGCAAGTTCGTTGCCCGCTATTCCAATATGACTTTTGATCCAGTGGAAGGTGAGTGTTAGATTATGTGTTTTTGTAAGTGCAATATTTTTGTGAGTTTGTAGTGCTAATTGGTTTGTTGTGTTAGGGTTGGACAGTTCGAGGAGGGCGGATTTGCAGTCAGAGATAATGTGTGCATAGTTGGTGTGAGGTTTGGGTGAGTGCGCGAGCCATTCAGTGGCTTTAGAAATGGCGAGGAGTTCGGCTTGAAAGGGTGAGCAGAGGTCGTGTAGTTTATATTTTTTGGTGTATGTTTTTGTGTTTGTGTTATCTTTGTGTATTGCTACGAATGCTGCTCCTACTTTATCGTTGTGTTTGCTTCCGTCGGTGTATATGCACCAGGTTTTTTGTGTAGTTGCGAGGAATGAGTTGTGTTCTTCTTCGGTTGAGATGTGGTTGAAGGATATTCCTTCTCTGGTTGATGGGTGTAATTGCTGTGCTGGAGGTGCGGGTGATTCAATTGGGATGTGTCTTGGGATGTGAGGGTATGTAGAGTGTCCGGTGATTTTGGTGTGTTCAGTGTTTGCCATTTCAAGGATTTTGTGAGGTAGTGGCGCGAGTTTCGCGAGAGAGATGGCAGTGGCTGTTCTAATCGTTCTGAAACCTTGAATTATTTTTATGGCGAAAATGCGTTGTAGAGACAGGAGTTTGTTGTGTACGTGTTTGTATTTGGTAGCTGTGGGTGCCCAGATGGCAGAGGCATAGGTGATTATTGGTTGAATGACATGCTGGTATATTATGCGTACATTTTCTGGGTTGATTCCCCATGTGGGTCTGATGTAACGTGTGAGTTTGTTGTAAATGTTTTTTGTTTTGTTGGTGATGTGTTCAACATGTTTTATGAATTTTAGTTTATTGTCGATGATAAGTCCTAAGTATTTGATTTGCGGGGAGAATGAGAGTTGGTGACCGTTTAGTGTTAGTGTTGTGTTCCGTGCTTTTTTGGTGAATGCGATGGCTTGTGTTTTGTCGTGTCCAAACTCGAGCTTGTGTTCTCTTCCCCACGTAATGATGGTGTCGAGTGCTTCTTGTGTGATGTTGGAGAGTGTGCTTATTTCTTTAGAGTGGGTGATGAGTATGATGTCATCTGCGTATGCTTGTATGTGACAGTTGATTGGTAAGTCTGTGTTGAGAAGTGACTCCAGGAGCAGGTTCCACATAGTGGGGCCGCAGACAGAGCCTTGTACGCATCCTTTGGTCATTTCCTTATGTGCAGTGGAATCAGCTAAGTTTATGTTTACGGTTCTGTTTTCTGTGTAGTTCTGTAAGATTTGGTATATGTTTTTTGGGCAGTTTATTTGTTTAAGTCTGTAGAATATGGCCGGCCACCAGGCGTTATCAAATGCGGTTTTTATGTCTAACGATATTGCTATTACTTGTTGTCTTTTGGTTTTGTATTTGTGTATGATGTTCAAGGCTGTGCTGATTGCATGAGTGGTGGAAGTTTGAGGTTTGAAGCCGTACTGTTTTGTGCAATCGTTTCCGGATTTATGAGTGTGGTGTGTTAATCTGTTAATGATTAATTTTTCAAGAAGTTTACCGAATATATTGATAAGTCCGATTGGTCGATAAGAGGCTGTGCTATTGTAGTTGTTTCGGTTGTGTTTGGGTATTGTTTTAACTGTTGCTGTTTTCCATGGGCTGGGAAAGTATCTTAATTCTAAGCATCTGTTAGCGATGTCGGTAAAGATGTTAGGGAAGTGGTTGATAAAGTGTAGGCAGATGTCTGAGGTGAAGTGGTCTGGTCCGGGTGCTTTTTTGTGGTTGAAAGTCTTGATGCAATGTTGTACCTCGTTTGTTGTGAATGGTGGGTCATCTGGGGTGTTGGGCGGTGTGTTTGCTTCTGAACGGATGTGTTTTTGTTGTGTAGTGGTATCTGGTGTGTCGTCAGGGAAGAAGTGGTTTAGCAGAGTTTGAGCTGTGTCTGTCGCATTGGTTGTGTATGTTCCGTCTGGTTTTAATAGCGTGGTTGGGGGTTTAGAGATTGGTTTAGTTTGTATTATTTTGTTGGTGATGGACCAGACGTCGTCTGTACCTTGTGTGTTGCAGAATTCTTTAAAGTGTTCTGTGGCGGTAGTTCGAATTGCATTTGAGTATTCTTGTTTTAATGTGTTTCTTGTTGCAAGGAGTGTGTCTGGAATTTGTGTATGCCTACGTGCTATGTGTGATATCTGGCGATGGTTTTGAATAACTTTTCGTTTGAGTTTTTCTAATTGATCATTCCACCAGTGGGCTCGCTTTTTGGGTTGTGCTTTACTAGGTAGTATTTTGTCGCATGCTCTGGTGATAGCAAAAGTGATACTGTGTATTATGTTGTCAAGTTGAGAGGTGGTGGCGGTTCGGATGGTTGATATTGCTATTGGTGAGAGTGTCGATTCAATTTCTTGTTTGAGTTTGTCATTGATGAGTTCCCATTTTATTTGTCCTGTGTTGTATTTGTAGGTGTTGTCTGTTTTATTTTTGGTGAAGTTGTGATGGTTTTTGCTAAGTTTGAAGGTAATGGGTGTATGGTCGGATGATGGGCAGATGTCTGTGTGGTTATCCCAGTCTTCTATTAGTATTTTGTCAGTCTCGTTGGTTAAGGTGATGTCGATGTGTGAGGTGCGTTGTCTGCCGAGTGTGATAGCTGAAAATGTGGGTGTTTGTGTTTGATTGTGGATAGTGAGGTTGTGTCTCAGTATAATGGTGTTGTATATTTCATTACCTCTTTTATTATTAGTTTTAGATCCCCATTGGGTGTGCCATCCATTGAGGTCACCGCCTATGATGTGTGTGGCCCCGGGGGTGTCTGTTAGGAGGTAGTCAAGTTTGTTTATGATGTTCATGTCGTCGGTTTTAGGTGTAATGTAAGGTGTCGTGATATAGTAGTGTTTTCCATTAGTATTGCGTATTTGAATGCATGCCATGTTTGTGTTGGAGTATTCTGTTTTACCTATGCATGAAAGTGTGTTTTTCTTGGTGAGTATTAGGGCTTTGACTGGCTGCTTGGTGGGTTCCAGTGATGGGAATTGGTGGGTGTCATACCCAGGTATGCCTTTGAAGATGCCTATTTTGCCTGTATATGGTTCATTGATGAGTATTATTTCTATGTCGTTGTGTTGTACGTACGTGACTAGTTCGTGATATGCGTTTAGTGCTCAACATGCCGTGGTATGCGCACCTCATGTAAGTGTTCTAAAGACGTTAATATTTTAGCAAAAGAACGTGACAAGTCTTCGGGCACTGGTTCATCCCAGCCGACCTTACGAAGACAAAGTTTTTGCATTAATATTTTGGAAATAATAACGAACGGTGTTAAGAACCCGAGGGCATCGAAAACTTGTGAAAGAACTTGTCGCTTAGTTTTCCGAGAAGTGTTTATATCAAATTTTAAATTAGTTTTGAAATATAACTCGTCACTAGTACACCAGCCCAATCCGAGTGTTTTACATTGCGTTGTCTCGTCTAGCGATAATCACTACGAGTATCACTATATATTATAAAACAAAGTCGTTTTTCGCTGTCTGTCCCTATATACATAGGGACAGACAGCGAAGCATAGATCTTTAAAACGACGCAACGAATTTCGATGCAGTTTTTTTTAATTAGATAGAGTGATTCTTATAGAAGGTTTTTATGCACATTTTGTTAAGTTTATTTATACGTTAACTTAATTATAACGATATATGTTGGCGGTGTCGGAAAAAATGAGCCGTCTGGGAGCTTTTAACGAAAATGCTGCCTAAATCCTTTGAGATATAACAAAATAATGTATGGTGGAATTGTGTATCTAATATAGGTTTACAAAAAAGTACGCGACGGTATATGTCTATCTCTTAAGGATAACGTACTATTTCCATTTTAGTACTTTAAATAAACAGCAATAATAAAGCGGTAATTTAAAGGCTATTTACACAAAAACATTATTAATGCTTATCATTTTTAATATGTTAGTTGGCTTTAGCATTTTATGAAGATTATTTTGTCCCTTTACACTTTGCAAATTAAATGAATATCTTAGGCGATATGGCAAAATATAAAAAAAAGCGCAAATAAATTAATTTCGTGTAACAATAATTCGACCGGGCCGTGGGGGCGCGGTTGTAGGTACTTGAGAAACAAAGTCGTTTTTGGCTGTCTGTCCCTATGTATACTTGGATCTTTAAAACTATTCAACAAATTTCGATTAAGGGCTTTTTTAAATAGATAGAGTGTTTCATAGAGAAGGTTTTTATATATATTTGTTAAGTTTTTGTATACATTAACTTAATTATAACGATATATGTTGGCGGTGTCGGAAAAAATAAGCCGTCTGTGAGCTTTTAACGAAAACGCTGCCTAAACCCTTTAACATATAATAAAATAATGTATTGTGGAATTATGTATCTAATATAGGTCTACAAAAAAGTCCGCAAAGGTATATGTGTATCTCTTAAGGACACCGTACTATATCCATTTTAATACTTAAAAAAAACTGCAATAATAATGCGGTAATTTAAAGGCTATTTAACATTTACATACATTATTGATCCTTAACATTTTTAATATGTTAGTTGGTTTCAGCACTTTATGAAGATTATTTTGTCCCTTTACACCTTGCAAATTAAATGAATATCTTAGGCGAAATGGGAGTATCAAAAAAATGCGCAAAGAAATTAATTTCGTGTAACAAAAATTCGACCGGGCCGTGCGGGTGCGGGCGTAGTACTTAAGAGCGGAGAAGTAGGTAATCAAGTAATTTGGAAAATGTTCATACATTATCGTGAAATGAATAAACGACAGAGTAAACATCTCATCGCGAGGTAAGTTGCGGACGCGCACCCATAGCTCAGTGTATTTAATTGGTAAATAGATAATGGGTGATAATGGTGAAGCGCTCGTGGCCCCGCGGTCTCAGTGTTCTGTAAACGATCACTGAGTTACGCAACTTTCACTATGGCTGGTCCTCGGATGGGTGACCACGTTGTGGCATTTACATTTGCGAGCGTTTCCGTGCTTCGGAAGGCACGTTAAGCCGTTGGTCCCGGTTGCCAGTAAAATGGCAGTCGTTAAATCTGGTCGAATGCCTTATGGGCGGCTTGAAAAATTTCAACAGCAGGTAGTCACATCCTGCATCTGTCTATTTCAACACGGCAATGGGCTCACCACCTATTACGTCGGACAGGAATCCACACGGTGAAAAGTGGGCATATAATATGCCTCTGCCACCCCTTCGGGGATAAAGCGTGATGGATATTTATTTTATATTTTTTATATAATGGGTCGCTTTTGATCTCGCGCCAAACGATTAATTGTAGATTACGCTGATCGGGGTGAACCATCATTTGGCGATACATTTTTTCTACGTCAGCGCAGGCTACGAACGCCTACCAAATCATTTCATAAAGGAGGTCCGATCAGTTGTAAATCGTTTAATGATTTGTTAGAAGACGATTACGCGCTTACTTCGAATACAACTCGTAACTTAGTTGTAGTACTGTCCCGTTGGTCACCAAGGCTGTGGTAAGAAATTTATAATAAATCACCTACGACTGAAAATAGTGACAGATATAAAAAGTTACGTAATCGCTGCGGTCGTATGTGTAGGGATGCTAAAAGACGCCACATTCATAATTCCATACAAAACCTCAACTCATCACAAGTATGGCAATTCCTTCGGTCTCTGGGAGTTGGTAAGGCCTCACAAAGCTGTGATTTTAATATAGATCTCAATGAACTTAACAGCCATTTCTCAAGGTCTCCAGTCACCATCCCCAGAGACACTAAAACTTCCACGTTACATTTTCTTTCTAAACTTCCTTTGCCATTAAATACTTCTTTCTCATTTCACTCGGTTACGGAGGCGGAAATTAGGAGATGCTTACAATCAATATCAACGAAGGCTGTTGGGTACGATGGCCTACAGCTGCAAATGCTTCTTCCTATCTTTAACCATATAGTCCCTGTCATTACTCACGTTATTAATTACTCTCTGCATAGCCATTTGTTCCCCTCATCGTGGAAAAAAGCTTACGTCATACCTTTACCTAAAGTATCGAATCCTTCTAACTTATCCCACTATCGTCCCATTTCCATTCTTCCATTACTATCTAAAATTCTTGAAAGTGTAGTTCAAAATCAACTATCTTCTTTCTTCTCCTGTAATAGTCTGCTTAGTCCATACCAGTCGGGTTTTCGTCGCGGTCACAGCACTACCACTGCGTTAGTCAAAATTACAGATGACATGCGGCTGGCAATAGAAAATAAACAATTAACTATACTGGTTCTATTGGACTTTAGCAGTGCCTTTAATTCTGTTGATTTTGATATTCTCCTGGGAATGCTGGCCTCTCTTAATATTTCGTCTACTGTCATTGAGTGGTTCAAATCATATCTTCAGGGTCGTTCACAGTCTGTCCGCTATGATGATGCCTTTTCGGAATGGTGTGATTTGACTGCGGGAGTCCCTCAAGGTGGCGTTTTGTCTCCTCTTCTCTTCTCCGTTTTTATTAACGCAATCACTAAAGTAATTTCTTCACAGTACCATCTCTACGCTGACGACCTCCAGTTATATCGTCACTTTAGAGTTGAAGAAACTGACGAGGCTATAACTGCTATTAACAATGATCTGAACAACATAAATCTATGGGCAAAATCTTACGGGCTTATGGTTAACCCTACGAAGTCGCAAGCAGTCATTGTTGGTAGCAGATATATGCTAAATCTGCTAGATGATCAATCTCTCCCACAAATAATATATGACTCGATTCCGATTGGATTTGCTCAGCACGCGAAAAATCTTGGTGTCCACATAGATTCTTGTCTCAACTGGGACGTCCAAATTGCAGAGGTAAGCAAGAAGATATTTTGCTCGTTTCAATCCCTTAAACTTCTCCAGAAATTCTTGCCTTTCGACACTAAAGTTACTCTTGCGCAGTCCCTCTTGCTCCCGATTTTAGACTATGCTGATGTCTGTTACCTTGATGCAAAGGAGGTACACCTTAATAAACTTGAACGTATGCAAAACCTGTGCATCCGCTTCATTTTCGGTCTACGTAAGTACGACCACGTGTCCGAATTTCGAGCAAAGTTGAAGTGGTTACCTATTCGGCAGCGTCGTAACTTTCATATTCTCTCACTTCTATTTTCTATTTTATATAATATAAATTCACCTCCCTATCTGAAGGAACGTTTTGAGTTTCTTGTTCCCAGGGATAAACCCTGTCGTACTTCCTGTTCTCTTCTTCTTCGAACTCCTTCCCACATTTCTAACCGTTATGACGAGTCCTTCACTATTCGAGCAGTGCGCTTGTGGAATTCGCTGCCTCACATTGTACGCGATAGCTTGTCGCTGAGCGTATTCAAGAGGAAAGTTAAAGAACTGTACCTATCTCAAAATGTTTAAGATCTGATTATCTATTTAAAAATATCTCAATGTATATATTTATATGTACTATGTATCTATTTCAAGCATTTATATGTATGTATTTGTTGTATTTATGTATGTGTGTATGTATGTATGTGTATATGTGTGTATATATCTATTTGTGTATATATGTATATTTATTTTATAATACCTTCTCTTATTTAAATAAAATTGTGCACTTTTCAGCCCTTCGTTGTGCTTTATCCCATTCACCCCAAGGTTTGCTGGAAGAGAACTCAATTCTGAGTTAAGCTCGCCTTTGTACATCATAATATTAGTACTTATTTTATGTAACACTATATTTGTTATGTGCAATAAAGAATAAAAAGAAATAACACGGTGATGTAAACGTATCAATACGTGTCATGTGACCTAAGCGCAAATATTCTTTTAAGATATCAGTATACATGCGCTTAAAGTCGTACGAACGATCTAGTTTTCTTTCCTATACATAAAATCTATTTTTAGCTAATTGGAGAGACTCGCCGAGCGAATCAGCTGTTTCGCGTAGTGGTAGCCGGACTATGAACCTGCCATCATTATCGCGAGTGGTAGTGGAAGCAAAAAAGCTCTTCACACACCCTCTCATCTTCAAAGAGAAATGATGATTTTCTGTGATTGACTTCCTCCAACTCCCAAAAACGTTTTAATTGGTCGTCTAATGAGGTTGAGAATGAACAACCAAACATATTAATTGAATTAATACTCCCACTCTTAAAGTGACTATCACGTAGTATCGGCCCGAAATAACCCACCCTAAGTGTGTATTTTGTAGGTAAAGCCCGTTGGAGAATCGTATCCGACCTTCGTGGAGCAAACCCCAGAACACATCAGCACCAATTAGCATATCGATGTCTGCTGATACGTGATAGTCGAGAGCAGCCAGTGTAACATTTTGTGGTATTTGTAACGACTGAACATCTATATAAGTGTTCGGTAAACGATAAGTAATTTTAAGTAACACTGAACAATTTAAACGAGTGCCAAAATTACTAGGTGTCGAACGAATAAGTAAGTCACAGGAATGTTGTGTTCTCACAACACTGTTTCCTACTTCAGTGAAGGGAATATTGAATATTGAAATATTGAATATTTTTTGAAGAGCATATTGGTACGACGTGTGAAGGTGTGGAAGGAGACGCTTAAGAAAGGTGGTCTGAAACTTAACGTGGCGAAAACTGAGTACCTGGCATTAAACTCTACAGATTCCACATCCGTCCACATAGGTGATGATTTGGTCAAGCGCACGGACCAGGCTAAATACCTGGGATCTGTATTTCACGCATCCAGTTACATCGACTGGGACGTTAAGACACACATTGGTGCCGCGTGGTCTAAGTGGAGAGAGATGACTGGTGTCAATTGTGAACGTAAGTACGATTACGAGTTACGATTCGAATCACTACACATTTTGTCTATACAAGCGTGCAAACAATTATAGCCTGAATCAATAGAAACGTAATTTGCCTGGCATAATATACTAACATGATATTATGTTCGTTGAAGTCGTAAACATTTACACGAATAAACGTAATGTTCTATAACAGTTAATTGATCGCTTCAATTTCACTTGAACAATAATATAATATGGTTTTTCATGAAATTCATGAAATTTAATTACAATTCAATTTCTAAAAAGTAAGTATGGCAGTCTAAAGATAATTATTTTACCTTCAATTTCATTAAACATCGTATAGAACTGCTTGCAGAGATACCCAAGATATTAAGAAATAACCGTTTTTATTTTTTCTTGTAAAATTGACTGTTTTCACCTACACGTTTATTCGATGGGGCCATCGATATTATACATAGGCTGCACTAAAAGTATCGGGAATGAAACATTTCCATTGTTCCTGTTATATTAAAATCTTTTAATTGTTTTCAATTAAAAAGATTTTAATATAACAGGAACAGTGGAAATGTTTTAAAAACCGAATACCATTTATTTATTTAAAAAAAAGATTCTCGGTCTTGTCACAAGTTTTGTCAAACTTGTTTAGTCGTTGAGAAAATGGAATTGACTCGAGAAAATTCAAGAGCAACGATTTATTATGACTTTAGAAGTGGTTTAACACAAAAACAGTGTGTTGACCGGATGATTTCTGCATTTGGTGATGAAGCCCCATCCAAATCCACAATTTATCGCTGGTTTGCTGAATTTCAACGTAGACGTGTCAAGCTCAGTGATGATCCCCGTCAAGGTTGTCCGAAAACTGCAGTCACCCAAGAAAACATTGATGCTGTGCGTAAGCTGATTGAGGAAGATCGACATGTGACATACCGCGAAATTCAGGCAACTTTAGACATTGGCATGAGTCAAATAGAAACAATCTTGCATGAAGAATTAGGCGTAAAAAAGATGTTTTCCCGATGGATACCGCATTCGCTCTGTGAAGAGCAAAAAGCGCGAGAGCAAAAGGCTCGCGTTACTTGGGGCGTCAGAACTCTCGAAAGATTCCACGCAGGATCCTCAAATGCTGTATAGCACATCGTATCAGGTGACGAATCCTGGATATACGCGTACGAACCCGAAAAAAATACCAGTCACGAGTTTGGGTGTTCGGGAATGAGTTAAAGCCAAGAAAAATTCTGCTTCACGGTGTTGCAAAAAAAATGGTGGTCACGTTTGTCTCCAAAACCGGCCATGTTGCAACTATTCCTCTTGAGGGACAAAGAACGGTTAATGCAGAATGGTATGCTAGCATTTGTTTGCCACAGGAACTGCAACCGCCGCATCATCCTCCATCACCATCCATTTATTTATTTTATTTTATTTTATTTTAGAGCAAGAAAAAATAGAATTATTAGACCATCCGCCGTACAGCCCCGACCTAAGCCCTAATGATTTCTATACTTTCCCTAAAATAAAGAATAAATGGCGTGGTCAGAGATTTTCATCACCTGAAGAAGCTGTGGACGCCTACAAAACGGCCATTTTGGATATCCCAACTTCCGAATGGAATCGTTGCTTCAATGATTGGTTCCATCGTATGGAAAAATGTGTCAAAATTCGCGGAGAATACTTCGAAAAGCAATAAATACATTTTTAGATAGTAATGTTGTGTCACTTCCTTGATTCCCGAAATTTTCAGTGCGGCCCTCGTACATTTCACTATGAGTATTCTACTCTTCTACGCAGGTTGAGGCTACCTGCCGTTGAAATTTTTTAAGCCGCCTTCAACTTGACTTAACGACTGCCATGTTAGTGGCAACAGTGACCAACGGTTTAACGTGTCTTCCGGAGCACGGAAACGCTCGCAAATGTAAATGCCACAAAGTGGTCACCCATCCGTGACCAGCTATAGCGAAAGTTCGGCTCCCGAATTCATAAATTGTACGAAAATGGACTTACGACGTTGCCAAAATTGTTGGAGATAATAACAGTCCGACAGTGACTGACCAATTTCAAAGACACCTCGCCGCCTTGTCCATACACACGGGATTGGTCGGGTTGGACAGGCGCTCGCGTCTCGGGACCGCAGACCGGCGAGCTCAACACCAACCCTATGACGGTCTGGCGTACCGGGTCGTCGCTTCCTTAAACTGGCGGATTAGCCCGGTCCCTACGTGAATGGTGGGCTTTAAGTTTGCAATACGAGAGGAGCCTAGCGCTGCTGCGATCCTGCAAAAACCTAAGACCCCATTTGAAGCACACAATCCTGTAAGGCCAGTCTCTGAATTGAATGAACAATTTTTTTTAAAATAAGGGACTTACCATAAATCTGAGAGAATAAAGTACAGAGAATAATTTTGTACATATTAACTGAGCAATAGTGTTTTCAAATTCGCTACGTGGGTGTTCCCTGGGGTTCTCACACAAATACCTATATATGTTTCGAAATTAAAAGCGGCCCCGATATTTATACTTATATAGTTGCACGATGACGTTCATGCTTATCTACACTTGATAAAATTAATTGATCGTGACTTTAAATTCTCTGCTTACTAAAATAGTTTTAGAATGCAAAATTTCTTAAAAATAGCTGATGCTCTTTACACTGTTTTATTGCAAAACTAAAGATAGAACACACTAGCCAATGTTCGCGACTTTGTTTACGTGCACATCGTGGTCGTTACCCTCTCTTCACTTCGTCCGCACAGTGCCCGAGGCGGCATGATCAGACACTTGTCCTTCCCTCATCCAATTGGCATTCGCAAAAAGTGAGCCTACCAGCGTCGGTAACTGTCCCACATTCCGTCTGTGATGATGTAAGACTATTTCACTCTTGTTACACCCTACCTAACATAAAACCAAGAAACAATACCAAAAGTTATGAGAGAAACTCTGTGGGACTTGCTGCCTGGATATGGTGTGAGCGGCTCGCTACTGCGGACAATATAGTCTCTTTACAGGGACTGTAGGGCTTGTGTGCGAGTATCGCCGATGTGTCACCTCTTTTCGACGTCTGTACAGGCGTCAAACAGGGTTGTGTCATGTTCGCCTGGCTGTTCATAGTATATCTGTACAGTTGCCCGCAGAAGTTGAAAAGGCGGGCTCCGTTGGTTTGGACACGTCCAACGAATGAGTGAGGAACAATTAACGAAGAATATATATTGTGTGAACGTAGAGGGTAGAAGGAGTCAGGGTAGGCCGAGACTTACATATGAAGACCACGTGAGCAGATTGCAAAAAACCGAAAAGTAAAAAGTACTGGGATACCCAGACGTGCGAGTATGAAGCGATTGATGAATCTTGAAGAAGCGAAAGAAGTATGCATGGATCGCGAAGCCTGGCGATGCTCCCTCTCTGACTACCCCGTCAGGGATACAGCGTGAAGATAGTTAGTTAGTTAGTTTCTTCCTTCTCAAACTTCATAACGCGGGCGAAGCTGCGGGCATCAGCTAGTAAAAGATAATTTCTGTTCGATTTTATAATGTTTATCTTAGTTATGTACAGACTTGCGCATTTGGAATTTTATTGTAATTAAGACATTAACATGATAATTGATTTTCTTTTTGTGGTGAATTCAATATATTGTTAAGTCTGTACCTAGATCTACCAAAAATGTTAATGCGGTCTTAAATACCTAGAACCTCAAGACTATAAATACACAGAGCGAGTTACACCCGCGCATGCCCGGGTAGAGGAACCGTCGTTTTATTTCTAAACTCACAATACCGGAGTTCTGCTCGACCGCGCTGTTCTGAACTGGGGTGACTTTGTTTATTGGTGACAAATTACCTAACGTGTATTTTAAAGTTATAGGTTTTGTTTATTGATATATTTTACCTCAATATAATATAATAATAATAATAATAATTCTTTATTTCGGGTTGCATAGACCCATTATAAAATATTAAATAGAACTTGTACAGTAAATAAATATCAAGACACAAAATAAATAATAAAATAAAACAGCTAAAATTCATCAAAAATGAAAATAAATAACAACACGAAATAAACCAACCAGAATCATAATAAATAACAACACGAAATAAACCAACCAGAATCATAATAAAAATAATAAGAAAATAACAAAAATCGATTATTACATTAAAACTTATCCTAATAAATACATTAAAAACTATTTTATAAACGGTGATGAGCAGTGGCGTAACTATACCATCTGGGGTCCGTGGCAAATTCTTTGGATGGGGCCCTCCCAGTAAAAATCGTCGTAATGTAATTAAAATTTCATGGGCCACAAATAGTCCATAGGTTACGGTGACCACTTTCGGACCTATATTAGGTACATAATTCCACAATACATTATTTTGTTATATCTTAAAGGGTTTAGGCAGCGTTTTCGTTAAAAACTCCCAGACGGCTTATTTTTTCTGACACCGCCAACATATATCGTTATAATTAAGTTAATGTTTACAAAAACTTAACAAAATGTACATAAAAATCTTCTATAAGAATCACTCTATCTATTTAAAAAAACTGCATCGAAATTCGTTGCGTAGTTTTAAAGATCTAAGTATACATAGGTACACACAGCCAAAAACGACTTTGTTTTTCATGTGATGTGATTCATGTTAATGACTCGTTTAGGCGCATATGTCCTTGCACCTAAAATGAAACCTTTGTAGGACTTAGACCTAGACCTAAGAATTAGAATTTTTAAGGTAAGCTACCCTTAATGTAGGAGATGCACAAATGATCTAAGAATAGATTTGTTATAATTTCACCCCTAAATAGGGAAATAGGGGGTTGAAGTATTGAAGTATTTAGTGATTTTGAAAACAGTTAGGGCTACGGTAATGAATATTGGACATTCTTCGAGCTGGAGATTTTGCGATTTGGACATTCTGCGAATTGGATATTCTGCGAACTGGACAGTCTGCGAATTGGACGTTTTTCGATCACTGAACATTTTGCGCCTAAACGGTTTTTTATATATAGGTATACCAACAAATTGTCAATAGACTTACATATTTGAAGACCACGTGAGCAGATTGCTCAAAAACGGAGAAGTCAAAAGTACTCGGTTACCCCAACATGCATGTATGAAGCGATTTATGAATCTACAGGAAGCGAAAGAAGTATTCGATACAAGTAAGTATTTGATACTTTTGTTTCGATACCGAGTACTTTTGGTATTGAATATTTTTTTTCGATACCTACTCGGTATCGAAAGGGAAGTACTCGTATCGAATCGAATCGTCGCATTTTATCTACAACGAGTTTAGTCTCCTAAATATTTACAACCATTGCTCTCTTTGGGAAACTTATGAAAAGAGGACTTTTTTGCTCAATAAATTATTAATTATATACAACATAAACGAATGTGATGTATAAATAATAAATAAAATTAGTTAAATTAGTTACCCATATGTGTTAGTAACAAAGGACTTAATAACTATGTTAGTAAATAAAATATAATTTTAATAAGATAAAAATAATCTTTTATTCAAACTCAAAATGGACATAATTAATTTTTGTGTCTTTGGCGAGGTGTACACGTGTCCAGTGCTGCATAATAGCACTGTCAACGTCGAGCCTCGCCGCAACACTCTGCAGGAGGCTGTTGGAGCTGCCCCGTACCCGATCAATCAGGGATGCGATGCGACCTCTCAAAATAGCTACAAAACTTTTAATGCCAGCCTTGGCAAACATCCCCGAAGCACTGCAGTAACGTGGCAGCCCCATCAACATCCTGAAGGCATTGTTATATTGAGTGCGTAGGGCCCTATACGCCACCTGTGTGTAGCACGTCCAAAGGCTGCACGTGTACAGCGAATTACAGTAGGCTTTAAAAAGTGTAATCTTAACCTGTTTAGTACATCGCGCAAATCTACGAGCAAGCATATTGGCCCTGACACACAGCGCCCTACGCTCCCGCATTATGTCCATGTCATCCCTGAGTGACTCAGTCACCCAATGTCCCAGATATTTAAAACTCTGCACTTGATTGAGTGGAGTACCATTGAGCCTTACATGCGGAACTTTGTAGCATTTGTTTTTTGCTTTAAAAACTAGCAACTCACTCTTAGAGGTGTTATACCTGAGACCGTGGGCAACTGCATACCGCTCACAGATGCCAATCAGCCTATTCAAAGCACTGATCGAGGGGCACAGCAGTATCGTCAGCGTAGCTTATGTTATTAACACATGTACCGTCAATAGAGCAACCAACGCCGGCACTGCTGAGCTCCTCAATCAGCCCGTTCATATAAAGGTTGAAAAGCGTAGGCGAGCTTATTCCACCCTGCCTCAACCCACTTCGCAACCCATACACGTCCGAGAGCTCCCCTGACCACCTAACAAAATTCTGTTGGTGGGAGTACCAATACTTTAATATATCTATGTAGTCCCGGGGCAAGTCAGTATCAAGCTCGAGCTTCCTCCATAGGACATCATATTGTACCAGGTCGAATGCTTTTGACAAGTCCAAAAATACAGCATACACCGGCGTATCCCTAGCAGTGTAGTACTGGACAGTCTGCTTGAGACACAGAACTGCGGCTTCGGTGGAGAGACCAGGTCTGAATCCAAACTGTGCATCATGAAGCTGGACACAAGCATTTAACTTTAAATCAAGCAGTCTGTCCAGGACCTTTGCAATGATGGTAGCTAAGGATATCGGACGATAATTGGACTTGTCACTAGCACTACCCGTTTTACTTTTCACAATAGGCACTACTAATGTCTTCAACATATTATCTGGTATAAAGCTATGACTTAGACAAAGAGAGAAAAACATTGCCAGAACACGCGGTAAATGAACACCAGCATATTGAAGGTGCTCAATACTTAAATGATCATGCCCCGGGGATTTACCCTTATTCATATTTCTTAAGACGGATCTAACATCTCTTGCCCCAATCACAACCGCGCAACCCAATGCAGAGTCAGATCTCCCCTCACACAAAATAAAATAAAATAAAATAAAAATATCTTTATTTTGCATAGACCATTTTAACGGCGCTTACAAAATGTCATACACTATTTAAAATATTTAAAGCGACTGGCGCGGAGCGGTTCGGAACTCGACCCACCTGAGAAGAACCGGCAAGAAACTTAGGAAGGCTTTTTTTTTGATGGCCTATTTACAATTTAATATTATTTCACTTTGCCAGCAGATCATTTCCAGGCGTCCCTGTCCTGCAAATAGTCTGTAACGGAGTAAAAACCTTTTTCACAAAGCTTGTTTTTAATAAACTTTTTAAATTTATTTAAAGGTAAATTTCTCAGGTCACAGGGAAGCATGTTGTAAAAGCGTATACAGTTACCCTGGAAAGAATCGCCAATCTTATGTAGTCGACTGTGGTGGACTGAAAGATTATTTTTATTTCTAGTGTTTATATTATGTTTATCACAGAGTTTAGAAAACTGTGATAGATTTTTCTGGACATACATAAGATTGGCAAAAATGTATTGTGATGGTACGGTTAGAATATTTACTTCTTTGATTTTTTCTCGGAGAGAAACTCTGGGGCCCAAGTTATAAATAGCGCGTACAGTCCGCTTTTGTAGAACAAAAATAATATTTAAATCTGCAGCACTCCCCCAAAGGAGAATACCGTAAGACATAATACTATGAAAATAGCTGAAGTAAACCATTCTAGCCGTATCCACATCTGTTAGAGTCCTGATCTTTTTTACAGCGTATGCAGCCGAACTTAATCTAGAGGCTGTCTTTTCTATGTGTGGGCCCCACTGCAAATTGGCATCAATAGTTATACCTAGGAACACAGTTGATTCTGCAAACTCTAACACTTGTCCATTCAGTTGAACATTGGCCGCAACTTGTTTTACATTTGGTAGAGTAAATTTTATACATTTAGTTTTATTTTCATTAAGGCAAAGATTATTTGAGCTGAACCAATGAACTACTCTTGCAATTGCATTGTTTACATCGTCATAGTTATCTAATTGTCTTTTAATTTTAAAAATTAATGAGGTGTCATCTGCAAACAAAACAATCCTATTCCTGTCCCCTACATAAAATGGTAAATCATTAATATAAATGAGGAACAAGAATGGCCCAAGTATCGAGCCTTGCGGCACACCAATTGTAACCATGGATCCTACAGAACGTGTACCATTAATATCGACCCTCTGTATTCTATTGTTCAAATATGAAGACAGAAGGTCGAGAGCTTTGCCTCTTATTCCATAGTGGTGTAATTTTTTGCACAGCGTTTCTTGTTGAACGCAATCAAAAGCCTTTGATAGATCGCAAAATATACCTAATGCATCGTGCTTGTCTCCCCAAGCTTCATGAATACATTTTAATAACTCAACACCAGCATCGGAAGTTGAGCGCCATTTCGTAAACCCAAATTGATTCGCATGAAGTATTTTATGACTATTAAAATGGGATAGCATTTGATTCAAGATTATTTTTTCAAATACTTTGCTCAAAGTTGGCAGCACTGATACTGGTCGAAAATTAGACGGCTCTGTAGCGCTGCCAGCCTTGAACAAGGGAACGACTTTGCTGTGTTTCATTAAATCAGGAAATGTACCACTAGAAACACAGTCATTAAACACAGTTGCTAGATGGGGCGCAATTACCTCAATTATACATGAGGCAGTTTTGACCGATAATCCCCAAAGGTCCGCGGTTTTCTTAATTTCGATACATTTAAATGTTTTTACAATGTCCTGAGCACAAATATCTGTGAATACAAATGCATCCCTGCAACAAAGAACAGATTCTTCTAATAAAAGTTCAGCGGAACTGGAAGATGCTTGGAGAGATTTTGTTGTCAATATAGGTACATATTTGAAAAAATGTTCAAACTCCGTCGCCACTTCCAGGTCCCCTGTAACATGGCAACCATTTACTTTTAAGTGGAAATCACTTTCAGTCACTAAAGATCTACCGCATTCAGAGTTAATGATGTTCCAAGTCATTTTTATTTTATTTTACAGAATTAGAAATTTTATTTTTAATGAAGTTTGACTTAGCAAGATGACACGTTTGTTTAAATATCTTTGAATAATTTTTAACATATTCCTGAAAGGTTTGCCTAAAATTATAAGATTTTTCTGAATATAATTCAAATAATTTATTTCTACTTTTAAAGATACCTGGTGTTGCCCAGACACTGAAAACAGGACGACCACCAATATGTAGTGTTTTTGAGGTAAAAACTTTGCCAAACTCATCATTAATCAAATTAAATAAGTGTTTATATGACTGGTCTACACAAGTGAAGTTAGGTAGATATGGTAATCTCTTTAATACATTTTCTTTAAAATTATTCAAACGACTTTGGTTAATTGGTACATATTTAATTTGTTTTTTGCTGACTTTGTTACTACTTTTAGGAAATTTTATCCATTGGCCACGATGATCTGACTCCACAGGATCCACAATACCTTTATCTATAGGTTTAATATCAGTAAAAATATTATCAATACATTTTGCACTGGTGGCTGTAATACGAGTGGGTTCTAAGAATGTACTATGCAGATTAAAGGATTTAAATAAATTTTTCATTTTATTTCTCTCTGATGGAGTTAATGATGTATCTAATATATCAACATTAAAATCTCCACAAACTATTATAGATTTCTTAGAACATTGGCATTTGAACAGTGCTTCTTCAAGCTTTTCTTCAAATTTAATGTAAGAAGCATCAGGGGGACTGTATACGCTTAACAAGATGAAATGCTCAAACTCAATACTGGCAATCTCAATAACTCGCTCAATGGAGAGGGCTACTAAATCCTTACGTTCTTTAAATTTTAATTTTTTATTAATTAATATTAAAGAGCCTCCACGTTTAGAATGTTTTCTATTGAACGAGCTAGCAACCTGGTGATTTACGAAGTTCAACAATGTGATTTGATGATCTTTTAACCAGTGCTCTGTAGCACAAAAAATATTAATAGAATTTGCATTAATGTATAGCTCTAATTCTAAATCTTTACCATTTATTAAACCTCTAACATTATGGTGCACCAGGTTTCTAAAAACAATATTTTTACTAAGATTATTCTCAGGGGCCAAAGTCAACTGGCCAAATTTATTATCTGTTGTCCTATAAACTAGTTTTTTGGAATTTCATTTTCCAAATGTGAAGTATCAAAACTATCCTGCTCAATAAAAGCAGTTGTACTTGCCAATAATTTGGCTTGAAAAATTAAAAAATTAGATAGCAACAGCTTTCGTTGTAAAAATTTTGATAGAAAATATCTATCTAATGTCAACAAACTATTATTATTGAAAATTATGTTCCAATCGAACAATTCAATTTTTTTGGAATATGATACCATGGTATGTAGTTTCATATTTAATTTGTATCTTAAGTGATTTTCCTTGTGGCTCATAGCAGTGCTGTATGGCAAGGTGGACAAAATTACTTGTTTTACTTGCAGACTTGATAACTTATCAAAAATTTTTAAAAGTTTGTCACTATTAATATTGCCTCTTCTGCCAACCAGCACCACTATAGTAGACTGCATGCAGTGTGTACCAGTCAATATAAAATCTATAATTTGAGAGTATGAAGCTCCTGGATATGTATGATTTATTACAGAATGACTTAACTGTGATAAATAATGTCCAAAATTTTTACCTATTTCATCGCAATAGACTATGGTCTTTGCATCACTTTTAATTTACAACTTTTCTATTACACTCGTAGATGCCTCGCAATTACTACTTGAACTTAATATACTATTATCCACACTGCACACAGTTACAAACTACTAAGGTTCCCAGCTGAGACCTCCGTACTAACGGACGAGACGTTAAAATGTTCTTTAAACATTTCTGCTATCTGCACGGGTTCATTTAAACCCTCCACACTCACCGGATCCCCAGTTCGCGGAGACAATCTTTTCGTGTGCTTCCAGAAACTCTTAAACTTTTGATATGCATGTGTAATACCCAAAACATCCATTTTTATTTGTGTTTCATTGTTTTGACACCATTTAAGTTTGTTTTTGAAAATATTTCGGGAATTACACATCTTGTCATAAACAAATCCTTCACGCGGCCTACCATATAGGACCCACTGCTGAAACCACAAACGAGCCTCACTATGTGCACTCTTTACATGTTTATTCCAACCACATATATATATCCAAGAACTCCTGGATATCATAAAAACACTTTTTCACCAGTCATTCTTTTAAGTGTTTGATGAACAAACGCTGTGGTAGTTCACGCAGTCGTTGTGGTATTTTATTATATATTTTTAAACACATGTTATCCGAGTTTTTCTGACGTAACGTTGTCCGACATCTCTTGGCCACCAATTTGGTTGGGTCTCTTTGACTAAAACAACTCGTATCACTTATCGTTTCGAACAGATTTGGGTGTTTTCTAACGAAAAGACCAACTTCCATAATATATAGGCCAGTCAGTGTAAGCACACTTGTTCGAACAAACAATGGTCTGCAAGACTCCAGAGGGCCAGCATTACATTTCGACCTTAAGCACTTTTTTTGGCCTCTAAAGACATTAATAACTAATGTTGAGTTGCCCCACAATAATAGGCCATATCGTAGAATTGAACCAATGTAACCATGATAGGCTGTCAAAGCTACACCCTCTGACGCCAACTTACGAAGGTTGCGCAAAGCGAACACAAATTTATTAATTTTTTTGCACACGTCATCGATGTGTGATTTCCAGTTACAGAAACGGTCCATTGTAACACCCAGGAATTTTATTTGGTCAGTACTTTTGAATACGTTATGTTTGTATTTTATATTAATGTCACTTGTGGGCATCTTGCAACTAGAGAACTAAATATATTTAGTTTTTGTAAAATTAATAAATAAGTCTTTTAATTTTAGCCATTCAATTATGTCAAACAAAATGTTATTTACTCCTGTTTCATGGGTTTGTCCTCGATTATCATCAGGTATAGCTATAGATACGTCATCCGCAAATAGAACGCATTAATTGTTTCTAATATTAGGTAGATCGTTTATGTACAAAAGAAACAACAGAGGTCCGATAACACTACCCTGTGGGACTCCTATCGCGTTCCTTTTGAATATTGATATGTACGGCGTTGATACAAGACTGCTATTCAACCGGTTCATTTCGACGCACTGATTTCGGTCAGTTAGGTAGCTTTTGACCCAGTCCAACGCTGGCCCTCTAATGCCATAGAGTTCACACTTGTTTAATAATTTGGCGTGATTTACACAATCGAATGCTTTAGACATGTCTAGAAACAACACTGTTATTGGTTTTTTTTTATCTATATTATCTGTGATTGTTTTTACAAGAGAGAAAGCTGCAAGTGTTGTAGATTTGTTCTTTTGGAAGCCATTTTGTTCGTCCTTAATAATATGGAATTTGTTTAAAAAGCTGGTAATACGACTATGCATCAGCTTTTCATATATTTTATAAATTACTGGTATTAAAGTAATGGGCCTGTAGTTGCTCATTTTAGATGCATCATCCTTTTTAAACAAGGGCCTCACCACCGATATTTTTAACCTATCTGGAAATAGTCCTTGACAAAATGAAAGGTTTATCAAGTAGGATAAAGGTGTGGATATTACCATAGCGCTGCTTTTGATTATCATCGTAGAGATATGATCATAACCCATAGACTTAGTGTTATTTAGTAATTTGATAATTCTTTCCACTTCAGCTGGGGTACAGGGTAACAGAAATAATGACTTATCTACCCTTTTTATGGAATTTAATTTGAATGAAGAAGTATTTTTTGGGGTCCCTGTATTTATATAGTATTCATTGAATGCGTTTGCTATATCTATAAGGTTTGTGAGAACAGCATCACTGCTTTTAATAAATTTTATATAGTCATAGCATTTCATGCAGTCATTTTTGTTTTTTATTACGTTCCATGTGGCCTTGCTCTTGTTCTTTGATTTTCCTATGTGGGTGCTATATGTCTGTTTTTTTGCAGTATCTCTACACTTTTTTAGTATTTTACCATATTGCAAATAAGCTATCTTGTTTGTATCTGATTTATGAACATAGTAATTGTGCCTTAGCCTTCTTTTAGTTGCGCAGGAGGTCTTTAAACCTTTCGTGATCCACTTTGGGCCCGCAGAATTGGAACTAACTTTAACTTTTTTAATGGGAAAGTAGAGCTAGTAGAATGAAGTAAAAATATCGTGGAACAAATTGAATGCCTCACCGGCATGGTTTTCATGATATATATCAGACCATGTTAGGTTTGATAAATTATCCACAAATCTTTGAATATTGTCGCTACTATAATTTCTCCTCACTACATACCATTGTTGCAATCTATTTATCGATGTGCATGTGGCAAAGGTTAAAATTTGACATGAGTTGTGATCGGAAAGGTGTAAGTTAATGGTTTCACCATGAGCATCCCTAATGTTACTATAGATATGGTCAATGCATGTTTTGTCCCTAGTCGGTGTGTTAATGTATGATATTATATTGTAATTAGTCAGTATTTCTTTCAATTGTAATGTCGAATTGTTAATTTTTAAAAGGTCAACATTTACATCTCCAGTTATAATGATTTTTCTATTTTTATACTTAATTGTTAGCCTATGTAATAATGAATTCAGTTTCTCCAGGTAAAGGCTAGAATCCCGTTGTGGTATCCTGTAGATACACACCACTATAATACCAAGACATGGAATATCCAGACCACAACACTCAAACATTTTCTCAATAGACATCTCGTTACAGATCGGTATGGGTTTGGAATCCAGTGTTCTGTGTACCTTAGCTGATATCAGCTGATCAGGATCAATTTGGGCGCCTGGCGACATCTCCCTCAAGGCGAGAGCAACTTACAGCGCCGCCATCTATCTGTTACTGCACTAACTAGATTTAGACAAACAACAATGAAGTGCGGAGGATGCCGTCGCTTCGTCTCACAGACAGATGTCGCAAAGTGTGCTAAGTGTGAGCAGTGTTTAGAAACATTTCATAAGGCTTGTGTAACTTTGCCGGCTAAGGGAGGTGTGCCTGCGGATTGGTGCTGCCCTGAATGCAGGCGTGGCGTCGAGAGGAAGAATAAAAATGATGATACGCCGGTCCGAGCGTCACTATACGAATCTGGGTGCGACAGAGAGGCAGTCGGCGGTGGCGTTCTGGAAGAATCGGGAGGGTTACTCCGGGGGCAGGAGTTCCAGCTGCTCATTGAGGAAATCCAGAAATTGCGTGGGGACGTGAAATCTTTCAGGCTGCAAATGATGACAGAGATGGCGGCCATAAAGGAGTCCGTCCGAGTTTGCGATTCTCGGATCGATGGACTTGAGACTAGACTGCTGGCGTTGGAGGAGAAGCATACGACGGTGAAGCCGGACGTTGATGTCGGTACCGTAGATCAAGTCATAGAGAGTTTGCGCCGGGAGCTGAACTACCAGGACCAGGAGCTGTTAAGCACTGATATCGAGATATAGAATGTGCCAGAGCAGAATGGAGAGAGACCAACTCACATCGTGAGGGCAATAGGGGCAAAGCTGGGCTTGTAGCATATAGATGATTGTGAGGGTAAATTGGAAATAAATGGACAGTCTGTGTCAAGCTATCTTGTTGTTTTACTACATGGTGACAGCGGTCGTAAATTATAATTAATTTTGCTAGTAATTGCATGTGAAAAAGTTGTGTAATAATTCTCAAATATATAATTTCTACTTAGAAGTTAAGAAAAATGGAACACGCACGGCCTTCGGCAGAATTGTATTTGAAGGGAGCCCCATCCAACCGCACTGAAGCATGGCGCAAATGGTTACGACAGTTTAGAGTTTTTTTGAAGGCATCTGGAGTGCACAAAGAATCTAGTGATGTACAAACAAGTCTTCTAATAAATTTGATTGGACCGGAAGGGTATGACATATTCACCACATTTAAGTTTGATACTGAAAAGGACAGTGAGGATGTGGACAAATTGATCACAAGATTTGATGTACATTTTGGAACAACAGCAAACACAACTATGGTACGTTACAATTTTTTTACGAGATGTCAGGAAGCAGGTGAAAGTATTGATGAATATGTTACCGCTCTGAAATTATTAAGCCAGCGCTGTGAGTTTGAACAACTGGAGGATGGCTTGTTGCGCGATCTGATCGTTTGCGGCATCAAGGATACTAGGGTGCGTGATAGATTGCTGCGGACAGACGAACTGACACTCGACAAGACTGTAAAGATTTGCCGGGCTAACGAAATGTCTAACGAGTGTGAAAAACAGATTGAAGGCGTCAAGGATGAGCCGATACAAGGAACATCGGTAGACTCATTATGGGCTGGGCGAAGAACATCGCGGGACGCCCGAAACATGAGGTCAAGCGAGGGCGCGGGCGCGCACCGGACGGTGCCGGCGGCAGCGGCGGCCGTGGGCTTGTGCGGATGTCCGGGCGCATGAATGCTGGCGAGACAGCTTGTGAGTCTTGCGGATCGGTACATTGCGACAAAGGTATACGATGTGCCGCGCGTAAAGTGACGTGTTTTAACTGTCGTGAAAAGGGCCATTATGTGCCCGTCACGTAACTCAAAACGTGTACACGAATTAAATGAAGATTGAGAATTAAAAATCTTTGCAGACCTGTACAGAACTATTTTGAAAATTTATTTTTAAATATCACCGATCAGTCTCGCCTATGGCCTCAAAGTGGTAGGCAAAGACAATCTATACGCGCCCATTTCACTTTCTGCATTTTTGTCTATATTTATTTAATATATAAACTTCTAAAAGCCGTTTCGGAGGTGTTTGTTACCAAACTCCTCCGAAACGGCTTGATCGATTATTATTAAATTTCATATGTATATTTGATAGATCTGATATTCGGTCGTAATCTCTTTTTCATACCACTTTAGTGATAAGGGTAGGGTGGTCCACCCCAAATGTTTTATTTTATTTTTGAACAATTATTTTTTTACTTTTTTGATGTGGCATTAAATATACATATATAACCCAAATCTAAGTTTCAGCTCCTTTAGAATTGTAATTTAAATTCGTACGCCCCACTCTTTTTTACTCTCTGCCTCTTACGAAGTTGCACGGGTCAGCTAGTGTATACATATATACAATAAAACGGTTCTTCTCAGGTAGGCCGCGTACCGAACCGGTGGTCACTTTAAAAATATTAAATTTATCCTTAGTTCTAGTGTTTGACATTTTTATATTTAGAGTGTAATGTGAGCTCGACAAATGGAAGTGCGATTATTGCTGGTGTGACTAAATTACGGCGACTCACCATAGTTTGAATGCACGATTGTGCGACACACTGAAGCTCGAAATCATGATGGTGTGGCATGCAACGTCACTAACTCAGTTCCAGCTTTGGTAATATGATAGGTACATATCATAGCGTTAGATAGTCCGAGACTACCAGGACTTTAATTGGTCGTGCCAATTAGTGTCTAGCACATAAGACCTTTTAGCCTTTTTGTTACCACCTCACTAAAATGGCCAACGGGTTCAAAATTTCTTAAAAAATTTTACATCTAAAATAGACACATTTTTTGGTCCCGGTTGCCGGTGGAATGGCGGTCGTTGGGCCGGGTTGAGGGCCTTATGAGCGACTTAAAAAAAAATATCAGCAGGTCGCCGCAGCCTGAGCCTGTCTATTTCAATACGGCAATGGGCTCACCACCTGTTACGTGGGACAAAAATGCATACGGTGAAATGTGGGCGTTTAATATACCACTGCCGACCACTTCGGGGATAAAGGCGTGACAATATGTATGTATGTATGTACATATCTTAGTGGCCTCATTTACTTACGCTTTAATAAAAAAAAAGGACGGTAAGCGAGAACTGCCGCAAATTGACCTGGGCCTGCACTCTCCACATAGATAGTCTCAGGTTACTGATTCTTGTGATGATTGTTTTAACTCATTCTATGAAATTCCATAGCTATCAAATTACAACAAAACAAAAAGTTTACAAGCTGAATATTTAACTTCAAGTTATGATATAAATTAATTATTCGTAATAGATGCATTTAGTGTAGTAGAAAAGGTGTATGTCCAAATTATATCGAAATCTACCAGGGTGACAATCCCTGGTAGAACATCATATGAGACATCATTATTTTTGATTTAACACGAGTTGTAAACTGTTTTGAGGGTAAAACAATGCGCCATTGTAATGAGGCTAATATGCCGAATAAATGGAAGTTCACACCAGAATCGCAATTATAGGTAGTGAGATATGAGCCTACAAAGAAGCGTTTCGTTCGCGCGGCCACGGACTTTTTATTATGGACCGATATCTCCTGTTTAACTAAACTTTAGTAGTATTTATTGCTTTCATTAGTTTCGACAAATTAAGATCCTTCTTCTTGTGTCAATTTTACTATAAGAAATCGTAAGGTTTAAAAAATAATCAACATTAAAGAAACAACGAGTGGAGGACTGCGCGGCCATAACTTCAAAGGCGAATATTTCGTAAAATATTGCTCTAGAGCTTATACTTCTTTATTCGACAATTTTTGACAAATTCAATCTTTAATTGACAAAAAGAATTATATCTCTAACCCATGTAGTTGCTGAGATCTCCGTGGCCGCGCAATCATCCACGTTTCGTTCGCGCGGCCAACTTTAAAACCAAATATATTTTTTATTTCTAATTTGACAAATTTTTGGTTTGTTGCATTCGGTTTTGACAAATTTAGACAAATTTTTGACGGAGTGCTTTTTTTGATTGGACACCGTGGCGGAGCAATCGAAACGCACACGAACACGCTCAAATTTCTCAAATTGGTTCTCGGCGAGATCTAAGTAACTGCCATCTGCATAATCAAGAATTGGAATAAGCAAGGACTTTGCAAGCGCAATTTTTGTAGCTGTAGGTAGGAAACGATGCAGTCTTCTAATTGATCCTGCGGATGCAAACATCTTCCTACTTAACTCTTGGAGTTGTTGACGCCATTACAAAATGAAATCAATAATTATTCCTAAATTTTTGACATTATCCCTAATAGTGCCATCGAAAACCAACGGCGGAGCCGACTGCGACCAATTTATTTTTGCTGTTGAGCTAGGACTGCCTATTACAATCAACTGTAAATTGCAGTTTACTTGGTCCAAAGGCTGATTGATTGATCACAGCATTGATCAGAGTCAGGATTCGTTGTTATAAGTAAGAGGCCTGTTTACTTTAAATTATTAATTGTATTGTCATTTTTTTATATATAATAGGATAAAATAGCATAAATATGGTTTGAGAAATAAGTAGGTATTAGTTTATTTAAGAAGATACCTAAACTTTGATATTATTCAGAATCAAGTTTCTATATGAATATACTCTGGTATACACGTCAGGAGCCTCTGCACATTTTACCGAACCCCATGAGACGATTCCCACGACTGAGTTGCCTTGAACAAGAGGACCTCCGGAATCGCCCTGAAAGCACAAATTAGTAGGTTATATACGTCAGTCTGATTCACGAGTTGTTGATTGTTATTGGACCGATTTTTATTACACTGTTTGTGTATATGTAGTAGGTCTTATAAAAGGTCGTAGTTTATTTTTAAATCCCTAGGTGATAAGGGTCGCTCTTAAAATGGCAAAACATCGTTTGCCGGGCAAAGGTGCGGTGCCAGGTATTCATTATAATAGTAATTATTAAACGTTTGTTATCTGATGAGTGTTATCGTAATGACATCATTATTTTCACGCACTGATTGAGATTTATAGGTACAACTGCTCAAAATCAATCGAGACCGCACTTCGCCTGCCAGCTGTGTTCATCTCGCTTCTTACTTGGTCAGATAAAGTCATTACTATTGTCGGAAGAACATTTCGCTTCGTTCCTTCACAAGCTCAATGCATAGTTATATCATGTACAAATTAATACCTACCTACTTAATAATAAGTTTAAACATGTACCGTCCTGCTACCAGTACGGTAATGTATGAACGTACGTATTTACGATACCGTAGTGATACAATTTAATACATGTGGTAAATGAAGCAATACCATTCTAATTAATTATATAACTATAATTTAAAACTTTAATCGGCTAACCCACCACGGCAGTGTGTCCCGCGGTAGGCTCTCCTGCTAGCGTCAGCTGCTGCTCTCCCGGGGTTACCTCGGATTTAAATGTGTTGTACTTACTCTACAAAATCCTTCACCACTTTTAGTGTATGTACAGATATTTTCGTTAGTGACCACGAAGCGGCCTATTTGCCTTGTACGGCTCCTGCAGCGTTGTAAGCTTACAGTTCTCAGGTTTATCATCTGAAGCTTGTCGGGGGTGGTGCCAGAGTACTAGATAAAGTAATAATATTTATAATTTATCATTAGTAAATGATGAAATGAAATGAAAATATCTATATTCATGCAGGTCACAAAGTAACACTTATGAACGTTCAGATTATTGCTTCTACATTTACTGCCAGATTCGCTAGGCAATAGGTAGAGTCTGTGCGAAAAAACCTGGCAATTAAAAATCACGGCCACTCTCATCTAATCTACAGTCACTAACATTAATCCAAACGCGTACATCAATAGACTAAAGTTACTATAATTATTTCTAGTTGATAGATTTACAACAACACAGGTTTTCAACGGATAATCATGATATCAGTAGTTAAAATTTACAAAAGAGTGTATTGTTCAAAATTCTTTCATAATGTGAGTCCAGGGCCTAAGAACATCATAAATGGCAATTTGTGATAGTTGCGTAGTTTCTCACATATATTTTTGCAGTATTATAAAAAATAAAATAAAATATCCATCACGCCTTATCACCGAAGGGGTGACAGAGGCATATTATATGCCCACTTTTCACCGTGTGGATTCCTGTTCCATGTAATAGGTGGTGAGCCAATTGCCGTGTTGAAATAGACAGACGCAGGTTGTGGCTACCTGCTGTTGAAATTTTTCAAGCCGCCCATAAGGCCTTCAACCAAGCTTAACGACTGCCATTTTACTGACAACCGGGACCAACGGCATAACGCGCCTTCCGAAGCACAGAAACGCTCGCAAATGTAAATGCCACAAAGTGGTCACCCATCCGAGGACCAGCCATAGTGAAAGTTGCGTAACTCAGTGATCGTTTACAGAACACTGAGACCGCGGGGCCACAGTATTATAATAAGTACTCTATTTATTTATCTTCCACAAAGGTAACTTATATCTATATATAGATATGTAAAAGACATGATAAAAAACATGACTGCCTCTGTGGCGCGGTGGGAGTGCATCCGACTGCTACGCAAGAGGTCGTGGGTTCGATTCCCATCCAGGATAAAACTTTGTGTGATGAGCACGATGGTTTATTCTGTGTTTGGGTGTTATTTATCTATAATATGTATGTATTTAGAAATATATGTGTGTTTATCAGTTATCTAGATGCCATAACACAAGCTAATATTAGCTTACTTTGCTAGATGGGCTAGATGGCGCTGTGTGAAAAGTGTCCCTTTGTGGGAGACTGGTATGCACTAGGTATATCTGTCACACAGATTAATCAGTCCTAAATTAATGCATCACAACTGTGTGCACAATACAAAGTCACAAAGTAGACATGTTTTCAAAAATACTGCTCAAAGTAAAAGAATAAATGGTCTTAACTAGAAAATTAACGTTATTATTACACATTATAAATAAGTAAACGGGATTACTTACGTTTTTACGACCAGTAATAGACCGACCGGTTTCAGCTGTATTTAGACAGCCTTTTTTCAGAGGTGCGACCCGTTCGCCGAGCACTCTTTACGCGTAAAAAGTGCTCGGCGAACGGGTCGCACCTCGAAAGTTAACTACTATGAGTATAATTAAATTAACTATACGGAGATATGTGTGTTTTTTGTATGTGAGTTCATTCTGGCACTATTAAAACCGCTTCAGTAGTTCTAGGATGGGTAAATATTGGGTCAAAACTTGTTTATAGTTTGTTAAAAGTTTGACGTTGATGTCTGTGTGTGTCTGTGGCATCGTAGTTCTTAAACGGATGGACCAATTTTGATGCGGATTTTTCTTTTAAAAGTTTCCTAGCGGTGGTTGTTATCTATGTTTGGTAAATATCGGTCTAGCAGTATAAGACGATCTGCTCTTTTCCAATATGATGTAAGGCAGGTGTTTGAAATTAGAGATGTCTCCATCCAGAAACTCCATAATACAATAATACATGGTAAATATCCCGTTATTAGTAATAATTTGAATGATGTAAGACATGTTTGGCGTATAATTACTCGATTAAGTGCTTAACGTGTGCCAGTATAATCGTTAAATGACAATTAATTGATAACTTTGACCAGCTGCAACTGCAGAGTCTCCAGAGAATCCGACTCTTCGAAAACTCACAGTAGACATATCGTATTTGGGTGCAATAGTACTTTTTAAGGGTTGTTCCTTAAACTATAAATATTCTTTAGTGTAGGGGTTCTTTAATTTTTTTATTAAGTAATTGTTATATATATCATATTTCATAGTAACATTTACTTTTGATCTACACAATCGATACTGAAATAAATCTGTGACCAACACTGTTTTTAATCGACTTCATAATTTCATTATTAGTTTAGTCTTGTATTTTTTTTAAGCTATTGCATAGTTTTTATCGGGCTTTGAGTGGGCTTTAATCAAGAAATTCCGTAAGTAAAAACCTAAGATCCAAGGTCACACGAAGTTCACCGAGCACTGCCGAGCGTTGACTTAACGTGTATGTACATATTATATGGTACGATTGTACGAAGCTCGCACGGATCGAGACGTGATGATAGTGAGTGTGAGTGTGAGGGTGAGGATAAGGGTGACTGTGAGAGTGAGAGTGGGGTGAGGGTGAGAGTGAGGAGTGAGGGTGAGGGTGAGGGTGAGGGTGAGGGTGAGGGTGAGGGTGAGGGTGAGGGTGAGGGTGAGGGTGAGGGTGAGGGTGAGGGTGAGGGTGAGGGTGAGGGTGAGGGTGGGGGTGGGGGTGAGGTTGAGGGTTTTATTTTTTGTGGTTTTTTTCTTCTGGCGTCTTTTAGCAACTCCTCTCTTGATGCTATCCTTATTTCTGAAACATTCTATTCCAAAACCTTCTATTCCTTCCACTCAATGCTCAATTCCGGGTTACGTTTTAATCCGTAATGATAGAACAGGAATACGCTGTGGTGGTGTGGGAATCTACTTGCGTGCTAAAATCCCTCGTAAAATTCTAAGTGCTTCCTGAAAATTTCATTACCTCATATTAAATTTCTATTTGGAGTATTCTATAGCCCAAATTTGCATATTATACGACTATTATAACTCTTTTGATAACCTCCTACATGACCTTACCCCATCCTACAATCACGTAGTCATAATGGGTGACTTCAAAACTTGTTTATTGAAAAATGATTTCCGCTCCCGCAAATTACTATCTTTGTTGTCTGCCTATAACCTGCACGTTCTGCCTCTCTTCAACTCACCATGTCCCTAATTGCAATCCTTCATTTCTTGACCTTATGATAGTTTCGTCTCTCAAAGATGTGTGTACCCATGGTCAGTTGCCCGCTCCTTCTCCTTTCACGACTTACTTTACCTTTCCTATCGCGTTCGCCCTCCCAAGCGCAAGCCGCAAATCTGCTTTCTGCGCAATTTCAGAGATTTTGATCTGGATGCATTGCAGGTAGACGCCGGCTCTGTTGACTGGTCTAAAGTATTCAACTCCAATAATGTTAGTGATATGGTTATTTTTTTTAATGACACTGTTATTGAGTTATTCGACCGGCATGCCCCAGTCAAACAAGTCCATATCAAACATTACCCGGCTCCCTGGCTGAATGCTACTATAAAAAATCTTATGGCTCGCAGAGATAAAGCCAAAAGACGATTCAGGAATAGTTCCTCGGAGCTTAATTTGCTAAGTTTTAAATCTCTGCGAAACCGCTGCAGTCGGATGTGTAGAGATGCAAGGAGACGCCACTTTTATAATTCTCTCAACGGTCGGAACGTTGCTGATACTTGGAGGTTCCTTAGGTCTGTTGGCATGGGCAAAACATTCTGTTTCTTACACCAAGGATATTGACATCAATGCATTAAACAAGCATGTCTCACGTTCGCCTGTCTCCATTGATGCAGATGTGAAAAGCTCTACCCTACTAAGACTATCAGGTATGCCTGCAGTGGCGTGCACAAGGATTTCAAACAGGGTATGCATACTACCCTAAACCCCCGCGAGGAAGTGAACCCGAGTTAAGCTCGTGTTTGTACATTTCATACGATAAATATTTTTGTGTGTACCTAGTACCTACCAATCTGTCTATACTAAGTACTTAGTATAGACAGATTGGTAGGTACTAGGTATGTGACAGTTTGGATGGATGTTTGTTACTCGTTCACGCAAAATCTAATTGACTGATTGCACTAAAACTATGTAGTATGTACCTAGGTAGATAGTTGGAGACCCGGATTAACACACAGGGTACTTACTACCCTGATATTGCCACGGAAACAGCAACTACGTGGGTAAAACCGCGGGACCAATTTCAATTCAGCGACTTTTCGACATGGCACATTTGATTGTTGTGTGTGTATGTGGCCACCATGAATATCCAAATAAAATAATGACTGATGGTAAGAACAAGTCATCTAAATAATATCATTGAGATATTGTTGAGATAGGTATTGAGTGTTTCTTGCGCAAATGAGCAAAAATAAATGAACAAAATTACTTACCTACATACTTGACTGTGACTTTGTGTTGTACATATTATGTTAATACATATAAATCAAATTAACGCGGCTATATTTTTTAAATAATTCTGAAGCCTTTTTTTTTAATTAGATCCAAATCGCGAACAAAATGTCCTATAACAATTATTTTATTTTTAAAGGATGACGTCGAGAGAATACACTAGTTTTTAATTTATATAAAACACACATCACCAGCAAAGATTTCAAGCTATAATTTTCCATAATTCACACATTTAATTTTAATCACTGTACCAAAGTGATATCATTTGACAGTGAAACAATATTACACAGCAAAATGGCGTATGATGCTACTTGACAACAAATATTCTGTTTTCGATAACTATTTAAATCGGTCGGCTTACCATAATAAGCATTGCCTCTCTGCCCATACAATCACACTGCAAGAATTACGCACACAATCGTCCAATTTATGCACACAAACAAAGTATCAATGTACTAGGGACAAGCATAATTTAGATCTGCTTACAGCCGCAGCCGGCGCGCGGCGCTGCAGTAATATCGACGCGTGACGTAAGAATGGTTGCTTTTTAGTAGTTCACTCAAGAACAAATAGATGGCAGTGGTTGGGACAAGTTTTTAATCTGGGAATTTTAAAAGGGAATTATTATTATACAACTTGTAGTACTTAAATAATAGATTTAGATTGGGCTAGGGTATGTAGTGTTTATTTGCATGTATGAAGCGCACGCGCCTGTATGTCTGTACCTCAGACCTCTCCTTTTCAATTTTTCTCGGCCTCTGAGTCCGACGTTGAGAGATCCCTTCTCTCTATTACTTCATCAGTCTCGGTAAACGATAGCATTTGCTCAAGGATGATTCTCCCTATTCTCCCTATCATACTTCCTGCACTCACTCACATCTTTAATTTTTTTTATTCTCTGGTTCTTTTCCTGCGGTTTGGAAGTCAGCGTATGTTGTACCTCTGCCTAAAACTTCGGACCCCTGTTTATTGACAGATCACCGACCAATATCTATTCTTCCTTTTCTCTCCAAAGTCCTTGAGCATATTGTTCATCGGCAGCTCTCTATCTTTTTATCATCTTCTAACTCCCTCAGCTCCTTCCAGTCGGGATTTCGCACTGGGCATAGCACTGTCACTGCACTCGTTAAGGTAACAGATGACATTCGCTGGGCTATGGAACGGAAGGAGGTAACTCTCTTAGTTTTTCTTGACCTCAGTAGTGCTTTCAATTCCGTCGATATCGATGTACTTCTTGGTACACTGAGGTCGATAAATGTCTCCTCTTCTGCTATAACCTGGTTTGACTAATACCTTCGGAGGCGCTCCCAGTGCGTTCGTATCGGTCAGACATATTCGGATTGGTGTGAGCTATCAGCGAGCGTTCCTCAGCTTATCGTGGCGTTCTATCTCCTCACTTATTTTCTATCTTCATTAACTCTGCTACGAATCTTACTTCAAGTAACTTCCACCTCTATGCTGATGATCTGCAGCTGTATCGGGACTTTACGGCAACTGACGCCGTATCTGGTATAGCATGTATTAACCAGGATTTGGACAGACTAAGTGACTGGGTCAATTCGGTCGGATTACGCATCAACCCTTTGAAATGTCAAGTCATCATCATTAGTAGTAAATACCAATGTGGCATTCTACCAGTATCTGAATTGAACCCAGTACTATTGGCAAGCACTCAGATACCTTACGTGGACTCTGTAAAGAATCTTGGTGTGACCATAGACACCACGCTATCTTGAAGTGCCCACATTAACGATGTCAGCTTGAAATGCCTCCAGAGTCTCTTGCCCTTGGGAACGAAAATCAATCTTGCTCAAACTATTATTCAGCCTATTATTGACTACGCTGATGCTTGCTATTTAGATGCCACTGAGGAGCTATTAGATAAACTTGAGAGGTTGCAAAATTTATGTATACGTTTTATATTCAATCTTAGAAAATATGATCATATTTCCCGTTTTCGCAAAGAACTCAAGTGACTCCCAATCCGCCTTCGCCGGAACACTCGAATTCTTAGCCTTCTTTTCAATATTCTTTATAATCCATTTTCTCCTTCTTATCTAAAGGAGCGGTTCTCTTTTGTTCGCTCTCTTGACGCTCTTTGTAGGTCAAGCTTACTCTCAAATCTCAAGTTCCCTAATCATAAAACTGATTTCTACTATTGCTCCTTCACAGTGCATGCGGTTAGATTGTGGAACTCACTTCCCCCTGTTATCAGAGACAGTAAAACAATTACTACTTGCAAAAGAAAAGTCCGATCTCTACTCTGTAAACCGAATTATTTATATACGAGTAGGTATGTATTTATATTTACATCGCATTTATTTATATTTTTATAGATTTATTTATTTACATATATCAATATAGCTAGTATATATATATTTGTTCTGAGGTATTTTGTATGCGTGTTTATTTTGTTCTTATCTGTCTTTTTTTAGTTACACACTTTTACTTGTCCTTTTATGTTTTTTCTCCTCTCGGCGGTTTGCTGGCAAATATTTCTCATAGAAATAAGCAGTACCATTGTACCTATGACTTCTCATTTTGTATTTATTGTATTCTTAGTGTGTACATAAATAAATAAATAAAAAGAATGCAAGTTTTATTGCCATTGGATATATGTTAACTTTAGCGTTAATTTTATTAAATAAATAGCCTCCTAGGAAACAATGATTACGATGTGAAAGAACACGCTTTATTCAATATCACACACTTTAGATTTATTGCTTTTATGAGCATGAAGGGTTGGGTTAAAATGACAACTGGATGATAATAAACAGTTGTACTGTAAAACTTGGAATGTTCGATACAGGTCACTGGTCGAATAGTAAAAAGGTAGGAAGTTAGCGACTTTAAGAACTGCTTTTTGGATCCGTTCAATTTTCTGCATATGGGACTTAGCGGCTCCGCCCGTAAAGATGATTTTATACCCATCCTTTGCTATTTTTGCCTATTTTGCCTTCTGCATTTGAATTCGTAAATACTTATAATAGCCTTTAGAATCTAAAATAGTCGATGTCTTGAGATTCGGATTGACTTGTGTGTGAATTGTGAGCTTAAAACTATAATGAAACTGTCAATCCGTAAACGGATTGACAGTTTCATTATAGTTATATTAGTATATTAGTATTATAGTTATATTAGTTATTTCATTTAGTTTTTTTTTGTAAACAAATGCTCAAGTATGCACGAAGAAAGACTGTAAGTACTTACAGAAGTGTATCCCCAACCAGACAGTATTACATTAACATTATCTCCAGTATTCCGGTCAGGCAATGGAATGGGCTTAACTTTGTTACTGAACACTATGTCCTTGGTAACTTTGATGAGGCATATATCTCTCTTTGCAGTCTGGTTATCGAAGTTAAAGTATTTGATAGTTTCCAGTGAGTAGAAATCGCCGCCATTGCTCAGGCTGTTTGTGCCAACTACTGCAGTCATAATGGATTTATCATAGCTGAAAAATATTAAAAAAAAACGGTTAACCGCGAGTGGAACTCGTGCGCTGAGGGTTCCGTATGTATTTTTTTATTGCGTTATACTGCCATAATAAAATTAGTACCTTATTTGAGGCAATGCCAATTAAGACCTCTAAATTGTATGAGCGCCGATAAAACTGAGAGGTCTATGTAAATTGGTGTTGACTATGTATGTATGAGGACATTTTTTGTAAAATTTCGTGAATCTGGGTCAAAGGGAACTACCATATAGGTTTTCGACCCAAACCTATGGGGTACTTCCAGTTGACCTAGAATTGTAAATTTTGGTCTAAATGAAGATCTTATAGCACAAGTAAATGACAATTTTCGATAAAAAAAGTTGAATAAGAAGGTAAATTTTAGTACTTACAAGATTTCGCGAAAATCTAAATCTGCCCATATCTTTTTATCGTGTTATCCCAGGACCTTGATATTTATACACCTAATACAGACTATAGATCTCATTATCTAGTTTAAACTTCAAATTGTTAGGTCCACCCGGTCCTAAGACTATCGAAGGTATCACGCAGACAGATAGACAGACAGACAAGAAAGTGATCTGATAAAGGTTCCCTTTTAGATACTGATCCCTAATAACGTCATGTGTATTGTGAACAAAGACTACTTTCTAACTTTAATCTGAAATTTTCGAACCAATTTGTATGAAAAGACTGCTCAAATTGCAATATTAAAAGCGCATAGCGTCTGGTTGAAATGGGAATCACCATTTAGTAGACCACGTGAGCTGATTGCTCTAAAACGGTGTCAAAAGTAGGTACTCGGATGAACAGAGGTGCTCATATTAAACGACTAGCAGACCGCCGCGGCTTCGAATCCGTAGCACCCATTCATAACCGTTGTTTACAATAATGTATGAAAATTTGCCTGATTTGTTGACATTTACGATTACTTCTCCGCTTTCCAGTGTAGTAGCATCTTCCTCGATAAATAGCATATGATATAGATCACTGTCTATATGCAAAGGGTTAAGTCATAGATTCGTGTTCCTGATGCGATCAGCATAAGTAGCAGCTAAGCTGGCGACCGTTCTGCGTATCTCCAACGGTTCAAGATTGCCAGTAACATCTGGACAATCTAAAATGCAGATGGCACGTCGCTGCAACGCGTCGAGAGATTCAAGCATATATTTGGCGGAGCCATCCCAGACATGTGAGCAGTATTCCAAGCACGGACGAGTCTGACACTTATATAACAAGCATCTGTTCCGGTGTGAATAGCCGCCTAACCTCGATGTAAATTTTTATTGTTATGCTCTCGACGAACGTCCAACCCCAGAATGCTGAGGTAATTTTGCAGCGGTAGTGTTGTGTTCTGAAGAGTTGGAAGGGGAAGGAATGGGGATAAATTTGCAGTAAATGGACACGCCTCCGTTTTCCTGGCATTGAATTCGACCAAATTATCGAGACCCCACCGAGAGAAGTTTGAAGTGTGTCACGGGCAAAGTGGCGCAGGTCAGCTAGTTATATTATAAAAATATGCTTACCGGTAAGTACAGTGAGCAGCACTTAGGATCCATCTTTTATTCAAAATAGATCCTCCACAGAAATGTTGGTTCCCCCTTTTATACCTCAGCGATACCTGGTAAGGGAATCTACCCTCTGGAGCCTCTGTACCTCCGAGTATACGATTTGTATTGTCCATGGGTTTCGAGCTATTACCATCTAACATAGTGAGCCCTAAAAATTCAGTCTACCGTTAATATCCATAACAAACCAAGGTAAATAAATGTAGACATTATAGTTCATTCAGAACAGGGCCGCGGCAGGGAGACAGGCATCGAGGGCCCGTAAGGTTGTGGTTACAACCCCAACGTGTGGTCGTGCGGTCCATTTCTGTAAATGGGGCTCATTGTCGAAGGACCTGGTGAGTTCCACCCACCGTGCACCGCCTGTTTCAACACAACAGCGAGCCGATTGCCATGTGGATCGTACACAATTTAAATACACATTTACAATATATTAAGGGAGCTATCCAGTTAACAAAGACGATCAATTAAAGATTTAAGTCATATCATTCGTGAAAACTATGTAAACAAATATTGTGGGGAATATTGTTTCAGTGATGTTAAATTTGCTGACTTATCCATGAAATCTGTTGAAAATGTACTTACAAGTAAACTATAATATTAACTAAATGAAACAAATGGTATATTAAAATTAAACAATTAGCATGCCTTAAGGTAGAATCTAGAGATAGATTCTACAGGAACAGAAATGTATTAGGCTGGCCTATTACGTTCCGAATCCGTATTCGATTTCCGAATTCGTTTTCGACTTACGTAGACCCGAATGCATCAAATCTATAGAAAATACATTGACTGCCGCACACAGTCTTTTTTTTCGTACGTAATAAAATCCGTTTGTACGTTCGTACTGGTAGTATAAATTTCGAATGCAAAAAAACAAACGTCTGCGCTAGGCCCACGGAATTTCGAACACGGAAAACGAATTCTGAAATCGAATACGGATTATGGTTATTCCCTATTGATGATCCCTATGAATTCCAGTCTTATTATTGTACCTACATTCTAAGCAATAAAAACTGATTGACTAAATCAGTCTTTATTGCGTAGAATGTAGTTTTATTTCCTAGAGGACGCCTGCGGCTCTGGCCGCGTGGTGAAGTTTTGCAGTACCCGTTCCCCACTGGAACCTGTTCCTACGATGAAAAGCAGCATATGTTATCTAGGGTACCAGCTACTTCTACAACAATTTTATTCAAATTAGTCAAGACGTTTGAGAGCGTGTAGAAGTAACAAATATGCACACTAACAAACTTTCGGCTTTACAATATTAGTACTGTTAAATGTACAATTTTCAACTTATAATATTGCATTGTATGAACTACTCGGTTAGAGACCATTAGATGCCGCGCGTAGATAACTTCGTTACGCGTGATTTGGTTTGTTTATGTCTTGAAAATACGTAATTACTTTATAATATTATTTGAGTAAATAAAAAATAAAAGTTTACGAGTGTATTTCACACTACTACAGAATTAACAAACGATCTAAAATTCAATTGAGATAGGCCACAGGTTCAAGTTTTGTCTGAATCAAACGTCTATTTACAACAAAAAAAAATTAAGAGTGTGTGTTGTAAGACTGCACGGCAGAAGTGAAAACTTCATTGGCAATCGCAATCAATTATTACGTATGAATGGAATATACTAAACACAGCGACACAACAGCGAAGAGCAGCTGACTGTATCTTTCTCGCTCGGGTACACTCGGCGTTCCCGAGTTCACCCGATCGAGCCTTTCAACTCAGAGCGTGACGGATCAGCCTATCTTACTACCTACCTACGGAAAAATCTGTGCACGGTACGCAAAAATAAGTTTTTACTTCAATAATAATCTAGACAAATTGTTATATATATTGAATATATCTAAAATTACGAGGTAACTTGCTCACCTATGCCATACCCTTGCCCATCGTAAGCTACCGTTATCACGTGAGCACCCACTAAGGAAAGGTTTTGCAAAATTCCACCCCTAAGGGAGTCAAATAGGTGTTGAAATTCATCAAAAAGTGGGACGAGGGCACATAAATGACACTTTCTAGCTTAGGAGGATGCTTTTTTTATTTTCGTCGCGTCGCTTTCAAGCTTTCAAGGATGCCTCTGAAAGCGGAGGGGATAGAAAGCGAGCGAGCGGGCGCTAGTTTGTTTTGTTTTTAAATCCTTTATTTCATAATTTCCAAACCAATACTACAATATAAATAGTAAGTATCTATGTTAAGACTATTATAATATAACTTTACCAGACTGCGCACATACAAAAGTTTTATGGCATCACACTATATCACATTACGCATTATTAGACTTAAATATTTGATATACACAATAAACGCCAACATAAAATTATTATTTGGGAAAATAGCTAACAAATATTCACTTAACACATTAACTACCCGCAGCACTAACCACTAATAACATTAATGGTGAGCTCTGCCGTGCCTCCCGCACTTCTATCGCTAAATGACGATAGAGGGGAAGAAGGCTAACACTCAAGGTGCATTACTTTTGTCATTGAAGTGTGCGGTCCGATCGTGCGTCGTGAGCACGGACTGGTCCTCAGACACGGAGGACAGAAAGAACGGAGATGTTGCAAGCAAATTTCTCTTTAGTAAAACGCGTGCCAAACTGCGGGTGGGAATTGGGGCCGCGGGGGGAAAAGGGTCGGTTAACTCCGTCTTTAACTCGTCCCTAATTGTAAATCCATCTAGCGACATAATCGTGCAACACATATAGAACTGAAGATCCAATGAACATTTTAGTTTGTCTACTCGCAACAATAGCGCTACCTACTTTTCTAGAACATTCTCTACTCTGGGTCTGTTTTTGATATTTACCCACGCATTTCTAGTTTTTAAATATTACATTTTGTCACTTATAAAGTTAAATGTTATGTACTTCTATGAAACTCCAAATAATGCTTCCGCTAGAATAATGTACAATGTGTTATCAATAAAATTGTTGGTCTATGCACCGGTAGATGGTGTTATTCTTATTTACAATTTCGTTATATCATGTAAATACGCTGCAGACTTACAAAATAATTGTCGTATTGGGCAGAAATATAAACAAACATTATAAAGTGGCGTATTTACAAAAATATACATTGAGTATTATTTTTTCTATTTTTCTTCAATAGGTGCATGTCAAAAGTTACTTGCATCTATTGTCTCATAGATGGCTCTAATTTACATTTTTGAAGAAGATCCGAGAAAAATATTTTATAAATTGTTTTTATTAAGTAAAAATACTTAGAAATGAAATGTTATGCCGTCACTATGTTTGAAATAAGTTTCTGAATCGTTTTTGCATCCAAGAATAGTACACTTCATGGTGAAAACCGTCAATAACTTTAGAACTTAGTGCAAATAAATTTCAGGCTCTCAACCGAGCACAGCAACGATTAACATGAAACTGTGGCTCGTGGCTCCGCCCACTCTGTGACGTAACAACTCACCTGGTGGCGCACATCTCCGCTTTAATTCTCTACTCCGTGAAAGATAGTGATGCGGTAAGCGGTATGCACCGTATCTATCGACATATGGTAAATCGTAAGGGCGAGTTTGGGCAGTGTTCTGAATTAAGATGTCGGAATTATTTTTTAACTTCTTATAAATTTTTTTTAGTGGAATAATGAAAACATAAAAACAATAGAATATTTAAAAATTAATTACTGTAAACTATAAAAACGCTAAATTGTACTAAAATAAACTTCGTAAACCCTATACAATCCCATGTGATGAGTGAAGTATGAAAGGACTAGCGTGTAAGTATGATAATAATATGAGCGTGACGAGTATGATACTGGAGACTAGAATGAAAGAAGATATAAAATAAATGTACAATAGGTAGGATTAGAATTATAAGAATGAAACGTGGAAAAATGTATAAGATAAATATGTAATATAAATGTACAAGCCCTAAGCGGCTACGTAATATAATTAAAACAGAAAATTACAAATAAGGTTTCTGTGGCTCTGCCTATGGTAGAGATGCTATAATTAAAAAAAAAAAGAAAAAATAGAAGAACTGTAAATGGGTGTTTACTACAAAGCAGTATGGGGTGCATTTTATCGTAGTTAAATTCGTTAGAGCTAACTTAATATCCCTCTAACTCTGATTAATAAATCTTTACAAAAAAATAAATTGAGTTCTGACATATTTCGCGAGTATTTAATGTTTGCTATCTTATTAGACAGTGATTTGTATTCCTGAGGGAAAGAATCTATTTGAGACAAGCGCGCCAGTAAGCGCGTTGCGTAGCGTAATTCAGTTAATAACAACGGACCTCGCTTACATTCGGTTTTGTTGCGAGTGTTATGAATGAACCGTAACATAAAAGCGGCAGATTATTTGATTATTTAAATTTAAGGCAAACTAAGTTTAGTCGACTGTTCTCACATAAATTCAAAGGAACTATGTAAGTGTAATTTTAATGAACACAACATTTATTTTGTTCTTTTTTTGTAGTTGGTCAAATATCATGTTAATCAAACTATGTCAAATGGCGGTTAGAAAAGTGGCCTTGAGTTTTATTGCCAGGTTCTTCCTCTGGCTCTACCTATTGCTTTGCGAATCTGACAGTAAATGTAAATGTAGAAGCAGTAATCTTGACGTTCATAAGTGTTACTTTGTGACCTACATGAATAACGATTTTTGATTTTGATTTTAGATCGAATCAGTCGCAAAAAAAGATGTAAAGCGGTCAAAAGGAAAAGTATAACATGACGGATTTGAATTGATTACATGTGATCTCAGTTCCGGTAGATCGGCCGTCGGTACATCTGTCGTGTACTTATCATAGTTACCGTCGAGAACGAACCCAGGACCGCTCCACCATAATTTGCTGTGTATGAGATCGGGCAAGTTTACTCCGCGCGACAACATATCAGCCGGATTATTCGCGCCCTGAACGTGTGACCACACACAATCCCCAGTCAAATCATTAGTTCCAACAATTAACACAGCAACGGCAATCTAACGGTGACGTCATTTGTTTTGTCACAGATACTGCGAACGTAAGCGCAAGCTCCGTACAATTCTTGCATCTTCAGTGGTTTTTTTTTTTTTTTATTTGTTTGTTAGAGGGTTGTGGGAAATATTATCTGAGATAAGTCGGGCTAATGGATGCTCTCGGACTTTTCTCAAGCGGTGGTGGTGGTGCCAGAGGTACATATATGTGGTAGGGGTTAGGTGTAATACGAGTGGGGTGGTGGAGATTAGGAAGAGTGTAGGGGCCGTAAGGTGTGTGGCATGAGAGTGTGTGTGATTGTATTATGTTGTTACTATTTACAGTCTAGGTTACATTATACATTGGCAAAAAGTAGGAAAATAGAGCCTGGTTTTGTCTCTTTTTTCGTATTGTATTGCAGGCTTACTTGCTAACATTTTACAATCTTACTTACTATATATATTTTACAAATAGTTATATTACTTAATATTTTTTAAACACTTACGTGCTAAAACAACAAGTACAATATACAATCTTAATTGCTAAAATAATACTGTTTTCCATCTTCATTGTAATTTACATTATCTGATATATCCAGCTGTACAGTTATGAACTATGATGGTGTAGTCGTGTGATTTGGTTGTGTAGTGTTGTTGAATTCTTTTAGATGGTTTATGATGTTGTGTATATGAGCTCGGTATGTGTCAGTGGTGCTTTGTCTTTTGATTATTTCTGATAGGTTGTAGGGTTGTTTGCTGTTGTGTGCTGTCATGATGTGATTGAATCGTGTGATGTGAAATTTTGGGCATTTTTCGATGAGGTGTGTGATGGATTGTGGTGTGTCATTGTCACATGGACATTTATTATCGGTGGTGATTTTGAATCTGTGTAAGTATTCTTTGTGGTACCCATGGCCGGTTAGAATTTGAGTGGTTTGGAAATCGGTTCCGAATGTGCTAATGAATTTAGTTAATTGTTCGTATGTAGGGAGAAGTGTGAGGGTGTGTGGACTGGCTTCGGTGTAGTATTGAACAGTTTGCTCGTTTGTGTGTTTTCTGTTTGTGTATTTAATGTGGCTTATAGGAATGTGTGTGTATGTGGGGCCCCGATGTATGTAAGCAGCAGCTTTGGCAGCTTCGTCGGCAAGTTCGTTGCCCGCTATTCCAATATGACTTTTGATCCAGTGGAAGGTGAGTGTTAGATTATGTGTTTTTGTAAGTGCAATATTTTTGTGAGTTTGTAGTGCTAATTGGTTTGTTGTGTTAGGGTTGGACAGTTCGAGGAGGGCGGATTTGCAGTCAGAGATAATGTGTGCATAGTTGGTGTGAGGTTTGGGTGAGTGCGCGAGCCATTCGGTGGCTTTAGAAATGGCGAGGAGTTCGGCTTGAAAGGGTGAGCAGAGGTCGTGTAGTTTATATTTTTTGGTGTATGTTTTTGTGTTTGTGTTATCTTTGTGTATTGCTACGAATGCTGCTCCTACTTTATCGTTGTGTTTGCTTCCGTCGGTGTATATGCACCAGGTTTTTTGTGTAGTTGCGAGGAATGAGTTGTGTTCTTCTTCGGTTGAGATGTGGTTGAAGGATATTCCTTCTCTGGTTGATGGGTGTAATTGCTGTGCTGGAGGTGCGGGTGATTCAATTGGGATGTGTCTTGGGATGTGAGGGTATGTAGAGTGTCCGGTGATTTTGGTGTGTTCAGTGTTTGCCATTTCAAGGATTTTGTGAGGTAGTGGCGCGAGTTTCGCGAGAGAGATGGCAGTGGCTGTTCTAATCGTTCTGAAACCTTGAATTATTTTTATGGCGAAAATGCGTTGTAGAGACAGGAGTTTGTTGTGTACGTGTTTGTATTTGGTAGCTGTGGGTGCCCAGATGGCAGAGGCATAGGTGATTATTGGTTGAATGACATGCTGGTATATTATGCGTACATTTTCTGGGTTGATTCCCCATGTGGGTCTGATGTAACGTGTGAGTTTGTTGTAAATGTTTTTTGTTTTGTTGGTGATGTGTTCAACATGTTTTATGAATTTTAGTTTATTGTCGATGATAAGTCCTAAGTATTTGATTTGCGGGGAGAATGAGAGTTGGTGACCGTTTAGTGTTAGTGTTGTGTTCCGTGCTTTTTTGGTGAATGCGATGGCTTGTGTTTTGTCGTGTCCAAACTCGAGCTTGTGTTCTCTTCCCCACGTAATGATGGTGTCGAGTGCTTCTTGTGTGATGTTGGAGAGTGTGCTTATTTCTTTAGAGTGGGTGATGAGTATGATGTCATCTGCGTATGCTTGTATGTGACAGTTGATTGGTAAGTCTGTGTTGAGAAGTGACTCCAGGAGCAGGTTCCACATAGTGGGGCCGCAGACAGAGCCTTGTACGCATCCTTTGGTCATTTCCTTATGTGCAGTGGAATCAGCTAAGTTTATGTTTACGGTTCTGTTTTCTGTGTAGTTCTGTAAGATTTGGTATATGTTTTTTGGGCAGTTTATTTGTTTAAGTCTGTAGAATATGGCCGGCCACCAGGCGTTATCAAATGCGGTTTTTATGTCTAACGATATTGCTATTACTTGTTGTCTTTTGGTTTTGTATTTGTGTATGATGTTCAAGGCTGTGCTGATTGCATGAGTGGTGGAAGTTTGAGGTTTGAAGCCGTACTGTTTTGTGCAATCGTTTCCGGATTTATGAGTGTGGTGTGTTAATCTGTTAATGATTAATTTTTCAAGAAGTTTACCGAATATATTAATAAGTCCGATTGGTCGATAAGAGGCTGTGCTATTGTAGTTGTTTCGGTTGTGTTTGGGTATTGTTTTAACTGTTGCTGTTTTCCATGGGCTGGGAAAGTATCTTAATTCTAAGCATCTGTTAGCGATGTCGGTAAAGATGTTAGGGAAGTGGTTGATAAAGTGTAGGCAGATGTCTGAGGTGAAGTGGTCTGGTCCGGGTGCTTTTTTGTGGTTGAAAGTCTTGATGCAATGTTGTACCTCGTTTGTTGTGAATGGTGGGTCATCTGGGGTGTTGGGCGGTGTGTTTGCTTCTGAACGGATGTGTTTTTGTTGTGTAGTGGTATCTGGTGTGTCGTCAGGGAAGAAGTGGTTTAGCAGAGTTTGAGCTGTGTCTGTCGCATTGGTTGTGTATGTTCCGTCTGGTTTTAATAGCGTGGTTGGGGGTTTAGAGATTGGTTTAGTTTGTATTATTTTGTTGGTGATGGACCAGACGTCGTCTGTACCTTGTGTGTTGCAGAATTCTTTAAAGTGTTCTGTGGCGGTAGTTCGAATTGCATTTGAGTATTCTTGTTTTAATGTGTTTCTTGTTGCAAGGAGTGTGTCTGGAATTTGTGTATGCCTACGTGCTATGTGTGATATCTGGCGATGGTTTTGAATAACTTTTCGTTTGAGTTTTTCTAATTGATCATTCCACCAGTGGGCTCGCTTTTTGGGTTGTGCTTTACTAGGTAGTATTTTGTCGCATGCTCTGGTGATAGCAAAAGTGATACTGTGTATTATGTTGTCAAGTTGAGAGGTGGTGGCGGTTCGGATGGTTGATATTGCTATTGGTGAGAGTGTCGATTCAATTTCTTGTTTGAGTTTGTCATTGATGAGTTCCCATTTTATTTGTCCTGTGTTGTATTTGTAGGTGTTGTCTGTTTTATTTTTGGTGAAGTTGTGATGGTTTTTGCTAAGTTTGAAGGTAATGGGTGTATGGTCGGATGATGGGCAGATGTCTGTGTGGTTATCCCAGTCTTCTATTAGTATTTTGTCAGTCTCGTTGGTTAAGGTGATGTCGATGTGTGAGGTGCGTTGTCTGCCGAGTGTGATAGCTGAAAATGTGGGTGTTTGTGTTTGATTGTGGATAGTGAGGTTGTGTCTCAGTATAATGGTGTTGTATATTTCATTACCTCTTTTATTATTAGTTTTAGATCCCCATTGGGTGTGCCATCCATTGAGGTCACCGCCTATGATGTGTGTGGCCCCGGGGGTGTCTGTTAGGAGGTAGTCAAGTTTGTTTATGATGTTCATGTCGTCGGTTTTAGGTGTAATGTAAGGTGTCGTGATATAGTAGTGTTTTCCATTAGTATTGCGTATTTGAATGCATGCCATGTTTGTGTTGGAGTATTCTGTTTTACCTATGCATGAAAGTGTGTTTTTCTTGGTGAGTATTAGGGCTTTGACTGGCTGCTTGGTGGGTTCCAGTGATGGGAATTGGTGGGTGTCATACCCAGGTATGCCTTTGAAGATGCCTATTTTGCCTGTATATGGTTCATTGATGAGTATTATTTCTATGTCGTTGTGTTGTACGTACGTGACTAGTTCGTGATATGCGTTTAGTGCTCAACATGCCGTGGTATGCGCACCTCATGTAAGTGTTCTAAAGACGTTAATATTTTAGCAAAAGAACGTGACAAGTCTTCGGGCACTGGTTCATCCCAGCCGACCTTACGAAGACAAAGTTTTTGCATTAATATTTTGGAAATAATAACGAACGGTGTTAAGAACCCGAGGGCATCGAAAACTTGTGAAAGAACTTGTCGCTTAGTTTTCCGAGAAGTGTTTATATCAAATTTTAAATTAGTTTTGAAATATAACTCGTCACTAGTACACCAGCCCAATCCGAGTGTTTTACATTGCGTTGTCTCGTCTAGCGATAATCACTACGAGTATCACTATATATTATAAAACAAAGTCGTTTTTCGCTGTCTGTCCCTATATACATAGGGACAGACAGCGAAGCATAGATCTTTAAAACGACGCAACGAATTTCGATGCAGTTTTTTTTAATTAGATAGAGTGATTCTTATAGAAGGTTTTTATGCACATTTTGTTAAGTTTATTTATACGTTAACTTAATTATAACGATATATGTTGGCGGTGTCGGAAAAAATGAGCCGTCTGGGAGCTTTTAACGAAAATGCTGCCTAAATCCTTTGAGATATAACAAAATAATGTATGGTGGAATTGTGTATCTAATATAGGTTTACAAAAAAGTACGCGACGGTATATGTCTATCTCTTAAGGATAACGTACTATTTCCATTTTAGTACTTTAAATAAACAGCAATAATAAAGCGGTAATTTAAAGGCTATTTACACAAAAACATTATTAATGCTTATCATTTTTAATATGTTAGTTGGCTTTAGCATTTTATGAAGATTATTTTGTCCCTTTACACTTTGCAAATTAAATGAATATCTTAGGCGATATGGCAAAATATAAAAAAAAGCGCAAATAAATTAATTTCGTGTAACAATAATTCGACCGGGCCGTGGGGGCGCGGTTGTAGGTACTTGAGAAACAAAGTCGTTTTTGGCTGTCTGTCCCTATGTATACTTGGATCTTTAAAACTATTCAACAAATTTCGATTAAGGGCTTTTTTAAATAGATAGAGTGTTTCATAGAGAAGGTTTTTATATATATTTGTTAAGTTATTGTATACATTAACTTAATTATAACGATATATGTTGGCGGTGTCGGAAAAAATAAGCCGTCTGTGAGCTTTTAACGAAAACGCTGCCTAAACCCTTTAACATATAATAAAATAATGTATTGTGGAATTATGTATCTAATATAGGTCTACAAAAAAGTCCGCAAAGGTATATGTGTATCTCTTAAGGATACCGTACTATATCCATTTTAATACTTAAAAAAAACTGCAATAATAATGCGGTAATTTAAAGGCTATTTAACATTTACATACATTATTGATCCTTAACATTTTTAATATGTTAGTTGGTTTCAGCACTTTATGAAGATTATTTTGTCCCTTTACACCTTGCAAATTAAATGAATATCTTAGGCGAAATGGGAGTATCAAAAAAATGCGCAAAGAAATTAATTTCGTGTAACAAAAATTCGACCGGGCCGTGCGGGTGCGGGCGTAGTACTTAAGAGCGGAGAAGTAGGTAATCAAGTAATTTGGAAAATGTTCATACATTATCGTGAAATGAATAAACGACAGAGTAAACATCTCATCGCGAGGTAAGTTGCGGACGCGCACCCATAGCTCAGTGTATTTAATTGGTAAATAGATAATGGGTGATAATGGTGAAGCGCTCGTGGCCCCGCGGTCTCAGTGTTCTGTAAACGATCACTGAGTTACGCAACTTTCACTATGGCTGGTCCTCGGATGGGTGACCACGTTGTGGCATTTACATTTGCGAGCGTTTCCGTGCTTCGGAAGGCACGTTAAGCCGTTGGTCCCGGTTGCCAGTAAAATGGCAGTCGTTAAATCTGGTCGAATGCCTTATGGGCGGCTTGAAAAATTTCAACAGCAGGTAGTCACATCCTGCATCTGTCTATTTCAACACGGCAATGGGCTCACCACCTATTACGTCGGACAGGAATCCACACGGTGAAAAGTGGGCATATAATATGCCTCTGCCACCCCTTCGGGGATAAAGCGTGATGGATATTTATTTTATATTTTTTATATAATGGGTCGCTTTTGATCTCGCGCCAAACGATTAATTGTAGATTACGCTGATCGGGGTGAACCATCATTTGGCGATACATTTTTTCTACGTCAGCGCAGGCTACGAACGCCTACCAAATCATTTCATAAAGGAGGTCCGATCAGTTGTAAATCGTTTAATGATTTGTTAGAAGACGATTACGCGCTTACTTCGAATACAACTCGTAACTTAGTTGTAGTACTGTCCCGTTGGTCACCAAGGCTGTGGTAAGAAATTTATAATAAATCACCTACGACTGAAAATAGTGACAGATATAAAAAGTTACGTAATCGCTGCGGTCGTATGTGTAGGGATGCTAATAGACGCCACATTCATAATTCCATACAAAACCTCAACTCATCACAAGTATGGCAATTCCTTCGGTCTCTGGGAGTTGGTAAGGCCTCACAAAGCTGTGATTTTAATATAGATCTCAATGAACTTAACAGCCATTTCTCAAGGTCTCCAGTCACCATCCCCAGAGACACTAAAACTTCCACGTTACATTTTCTTTCTAAACTTCCTTTGCCATTAAATACTTCTTTCTCATTTCACTCGGTTACGGAGGCGGAAATTAGGAGATGCTTACAATCAATATCAACGAAGGCTGTTGGGTACGATGGCCTACAGCTGCAAATGCTTCTTCCTATCTTTAACCATATAGTCCCTGTCATTACTCACGTTATTAATTACTCTCTGCATAGCCATTTGTTCCCCTCATCGTGGAAAAAAGCTTACGTCATACCTTTACCTAAAGTATCGAATCCTTCTAACTTATCCCACTATCGTCCCATTTCCATTCTTCCATTACTATCTAAAATTCTTGAAAGTGTAGTTCAAAATCAACTATCTTCTTTCTTCTCCTGTAATAGTCTGCTTAGTCCATACCAGTCGGGTTTTCGTCGCGGTCACAGCACTACCACTGCGTTAGTCAAAATTACAGATGACATGCGGCTGGCAATAGAAAATAAACAATTAACTATACTGGTTCTATTGGACTTTAGCAGTGCCTTTAATTCTGTTGATTTTGATATTCTCCTGGGAATGCTGGCCTCTCTTAATATTTCGTCTACTGTCATTGAGTGGTTCAAATCATATCTTCAGGGTCGTTCACAGTCTGTCCGCTATGATGATGCCTTTTCGGAATGGTGTGATTTGACTGCGGGAGTCCCTCAAGGTGGCGTTTTGTCTCCTCTTCTCTTCTCCGTTTTTATTAACGCAATCACTAAAGTAATTTCTTCACAGTACCATCTCTACGCTGACGACCTCCAGTTATATCGTCACTTTAGAGTTGAAGAAACTGACGAGGCTATAACTGCTATTAACAATGATCTGAACAACATAAATCTATGGGCAAAATCTTACGGGCTTATGGTTAACCCTACGAAGTCGCAAGCAGTCATTGTTGGTAGCAGATATATGCTAAATCTGCTAGATGATCAATCTCTCCCACAAATAATATATGACTCGATTCCGATTGGATTTGCTCAGCACGCGAAAAATCTTGGTGTCCACATAGATTCTTGTCTCAACTGGGACGTCCAAATTGCAGAGGTAAGCAAGAAGATATTTTGCTCGTTTCAATCCCTTAAACTTCTCCAGAAATTCTTGCCTTTCGACACTAAAGTTACTCTTGCGCAGTCCCTCTTGCTCCCGATTTTAGACTATGCTGATGTCTGTTACCTTGATGCAAAGGAGGTACACCTTAATAAACTTGAACGTATGCAAAACCTGTGCATCCGCTTCATTTTCGGTCTACGTAAGTACGACCACGTGTCCGAATTTCGAGCAAAGTTGAAGTGGTTACCTATTCGGCAGCGTCGTAACTTTCATATTCTCTCACTTCTATTTTCTATTTTATATAATATAAATTCACCTCCCTATCTGAAGGAACGTTTTGAGTTTCTTGTTCCCAGGGATAAACCCTGTCGTACTTCCTGTTCTCTTCTTCTTCGAACTCCTTCCCACATTTCTAACCGTTATGACGAGTCCTTCACTATTCGAGCAGTGCGCTTGTGGAATTCGCTGCCTCACATTGTACGCGATAGCTTGTCGCTGAGCGTATTCAAGAGGAAAGTTAAAGAACTGTACCTATCTCAAAATGTTTAAGATCTGATTATCTATTTAAAAATATCTCAATGTATATATTTATATGTACTATGTATCTATTTCAAGCATTTATATGTATGTATTTGTTGTATTTATGTATGTGTGTATGTATGTATGTGTATATGTGTGTATATATCTATTTGTGTATATATGTATATTTATTTTATAATACCTTCTCTTATTTAAATAAAATTGTGCACTTTTCAGCCCTTCGTTGTGCTTTATCCCATTCACCCCAAGGTTTGCTGGAAGAGAACTCAATTCTGAGTTAAGCTCGCCTTTGTACATCATAATATTAGTACTTATTTTATGTAACACTATATTTGTTATGTGCAATAAAGAATAAAAAGAAATAACACGGTGATGTAAACGTATCAATACGTGTCATGTGACCTAAGCGCAAATATTCTTTTAAGATATCAGTATACATGCGCTTAAAGTCGTACGAACGATCTAGTTTTCTTTCCTATACATAAAATCAATTTTTAGCTAATTCGAGAGACTCGCCGAGCGAATCAGCTGTTTCGCGTAGTGGTAGCCGGACTATGAACCTGCCATCATTATCGCGAGTGGTAGTGGAAGCAAAAAAGCTCTTCACACACCCTCTCATCTTCAAAGAGAAATGATGATTTTCTGTGATTGACTTCCTCCAACTCCCAAAAACGTTTTAATTGGTCGTCTAATGAGGTTGAGAATGAACAACCAAACATATTAATTGAATTAATACTCCCACTCTTAAAGTGACTATCACGTAGTATCGGCCCGAAATAACCCACCCTAAGTGTGTATTTTGTAGGTAAAGCCCGTTGGAGAATCGTATCCGACCTTCGTGGAGCAAACCCCAGAACACATCAGCACCAATTAGCATATCGATGTCTGCTGATACGTGATAGTCGGGAGCAGCCAGTGTAACATTTTGTGGTATTTGTAACGACTGAACATCTATATAAGTGTTCGGTAAACGATAAGTAATTTTAAGTAACACTGAACAATTTAAACGAGTGCCAAAATTACTAGGTGTCGAACGAATAAGTAAGTCACAGGAATGTTGTGTTCTCACAACACTGTAAATAAAAAATAAAAGTTTACGAGTGTATTTCACACTACAACAGAATTAACAAACGATCTAAAATTCAATTGAGATAGGCCACAGGTTCAAGTTTTGTCTGAATCAAACGTCTATTTACAACAAAAAAAAATTAAGAGTGTGTGTTGTAAGACTGCACGGCAGAAGTGAAAACTTCATTGGCAATCGCAATCAATTATTACGTATGAATGGAATATACTAAACACAGCGACACAACAGCGAAGAGCAGCTGACTGTATCTTTCTCGCTCGGGTACACTCGGCGTTCCCGAGTTCACCCGATCGAGCCTTTCAACTCAGAGCGTGACGGATCAGCCTATCTTACTACCTACCTACGGAAAAATCTGTGCACGGTACGCAAAAATAAGTTTTTACTTCAATAATAATCTAGACAAATTGTTATATATATTGAATATATCTAAAATTACGAGGTAACTTGCTCACCTATGCCATACCCTTGCCCATCGTAAGCTACCGTTATCACGTGAGCACCCACTAAGGAAAGGTTTTGCAAAATTCCACCCCTAAGGGAGTCAAATAGGTGTTGAAATTCATCAAAAAGTGGGACGAGGGCACATAAATGACACTTTCTAGCTTAGGAGGATGCTTTTTTTATTTTCGTCGCGTCGCTTTCAAGCTTTCAAGGATGCCTCTGAAAGCGGAGGGGATAGAAAGCGAGCGAGCGGTCGCTAGTTTGTTTTGTTTTTAAATCCTTTATTTAATAATTTCCAAACCAATACTACAATATAAATAGTAAGTATCTATGTTAAGACTATTATAATATAACTTTACCAGACTGCGCACATACAAAAGTTTTATGGCATCACACTATATCACATTACGCATTATTAGACTTAAATATTTGATATACACAATAAACGCCAACATAAAATTATTATTTGGGAAAATAGCTAACAAATATTCACTTAACACATTAACTACCCGCAGCACTAACCACTAATAACATTAATGGTGAGCTCTGCCGTGCCTCCCGCACTTCTATCGCTAAATGACGATAGAGGGGAAGAAGGCTAACACTCAAGGTGCATTACTTTTGTCATTGAAGTGTGCGGTCCGATCGTGCGTCGTGAGCACGGACTGGTCCTCAGACACGGAGGACAGAAAGAACGGAGATGTTGCAAGCAAATTTCTCTTTAGTAAAACGCGTGCCAAACTGCGGGTGGGAATTGGGGCCGCGGGGGGAAAAGGGTCGGTTAACTCCGTCTTTAACTCGTCCCTAATTGTAAATCCATCTAGCGACATAATCGTGCAACACATATAGAACTGAAGATCCAATGAACATTTTAGTTTGTCTACTCGCAACAATAGCGCTACCTACTTTTCTAGAACATTCTCTACTCTGGGTCTGTTTTTGATATTTACCCACGCATTTCTAGTTTTTAAATATTACATTTTGTCACTTATAAAGTTAAATGTTATGTACTTCTATGAAACTCCAAATAATGCTTCCGCTAAAATAATGTACAATGTGTTATCAATAAAATTGTTGGTTTATGCACCGGTAGATGGTGTTATTCTTATTTACAATTTCGTTATATCATGTAAATACGCTGCAGACTTACAAAATAATTGTCGTATTGGGCAGAAATATAAACAAACATTATAAAGTGGCGTATTTACAAAAATATACATTGAGTATTATTTTTTCTATTTTTCTTCAATAGGTGCATGTCAAAAGTTACTTGCATCTATTGTCTCATAGATGGCTCTAATTTACATTTTTGAAGAAGATCCGAGAAAAATATTTTATAAATTGTTTTTATTAAGTAAAAATACTTAGAAATGAAATGTTATGCCGTCACTATGTTTGAAATAAGTTTCTGAATCGTTTTTGCATCCAAGAATAGTACACTTCATGGTGAAAACCGTCAATAACTTTAGAACTTAGTGCAAATAAATTTCAGGCTCTCAACCGAGCACAGCAACGATTAACATGAAACTGTGGCTCGTGGCTCCGCCCACTCTGTGACGTAACAACTCACCTGGTGGCGCACATCTCCGCTTTAATTCTCTACTCCGTGAAAGATAGTGATGCGGTAAGCGGTATGCACCGTATCTATCGACATATGGTAAATCGTAAGGGCGAGTTTGGGCAGTGTTCTGAATTAAGATGTCGGAATTATTTTTTAACTTCTTATAAATTTTTTTTAGTGGAATAATGAAAACATAAAAACAATAGAATATTTAAAAATTAATTACTGTAAACTATAAAAACGCTAAATTGTACTAAAATAAACTTCGTAAACCCTATACAATCCCATGTGATGAGTGAAGTATGAAAGGACTAGCGTGTAAGTATGATAATAATATGAGCGTGACGAGTATGATACTGGAGACTAGAATGAAAGAAGATATAAAATAAATGTACAATAGGTAGGATTAGAATTATAAGAATGAAACGTGGAAAAATGTATAAGATAAATATGTAATATAAATGTACAAGCCCTAAGCGGCTACGTAATATAATTAAAACAGAAAATTACAAATAAGGTTTCTGTGGCTCTGCCTATGGTAGAGATGCTAAAATTAAAAAAAAAAAGAAAAAATAGAAGAACTGTAAATGGGTGTTTACTACAAAGCAGTATGGGGTGCATTTTATCGTAGTTAAATTCGTTAGAGCTAACTTAATATCCCTCTAACTCTGATTAATAAATCTTTACAAAAAAATAAATTGAGTTCTGACATATTTCGCGAGTATTTAATGTTTGCTATCTTATTAGACAGTGATTTGTATTCCTGAGGGAAAGAATCTATTTGAGACAAGCGCGCCAGTAAGCGCGTTGCGTAGCGTAATTCAGTTAATAACAACGGACCTCGCTTACATTCGGTTTTGTTGCGAGTGTTATGAATGAACCGTAACATAAAAGCGGCAGATTATTTGATTATTTAAATTTAAGGCAAACTAAGTTTAGTCGACTGTTCTCACATAAATTCAAAGGAACTATGTAAGTGTAATTTTAATGAACACAACATTTATTTTGTTCTTTTTTTGTAGTTGGTCAAATATCATGTTAATCAAACTATGTCAAATGGCGGTTAGAAAAGTGGCCTTGAGTTTTATTGCCAGGTTCTTCCTCTGGCTCTACCTATTGCTTTGCGAATCTGACAGTAAATGTAAATGTAGAAGCAGTAATCTTGACGTTCATAAGTGTTACTTTGTGACCTACATGAATAACGATTTTTGATTTTGATTTTAGATCGAATCAGTCGCAAAAAAAGATGTAAAGCGGTCAAAAGGAAAAGTATAACATGACGGATTTGAATTGATTACATGTGATCTCAGTTCCGGTAGATCGGCCGTCGGTACATCTGTCGTGTACTTATCATAGTTACCGTCGAGAACGAACCCAGGACCGCTCCACCATAATTTGCTGTGTATGAGATCGGGCAAGTTTACTCCGCGCGACAACATATCAGCCGGATTATTCGCGCCCTGAACGTGTGACCACACACAATCCCCAGTCAAATCATTAGTTCCAACAATTAACACAGCAACGGCAATCTAACGGTGACGTCATTTGTTTTGTCACAGATACTGCGAACGTAAGCGCAAGCTCCGTACAATTCTTGCATCTTCAGTGGTTTTTTTTTTTTTTTATTTGTTTGTTAGAGGGTTGTGGGAAATATTATCTGAGATAAGTCGGGCTAATGGATGCTCTCGGACTTTTCTCAAGCGGTGGTGGTGGTGCCAGAGGTACATATATGTGGTAGGGGTTAGGTGTAATACGAGTGGGGTGGTGGAGATTAGGAAGAGTGTAGGGGCCGTAAGGTGTGTGGCATGAGAGTGTGTGTGATTGTATTATGTTGTTACTATTTACAGTCTAGGTTACATTATACATTGGCAAAAAGTAGGAAAATAGAGCCTGGTTTTGTCTCTTTTTTCGTATTGTATTGCAGGCTTACTTGCTAACATTTTACAATCTTACTTACTATATATATTTTACAAATAGTTATATTACTTAATATTTTTTAAACACTTACGTGCTAAAACAACAAGTACAATATACAATCTTAATTGCTAAAATAATACTGTTTTCCATCTTCATTGTAATTTACATTATCTGATATATCCAGCTGTACAGTTATGAACTATGATGGTGTAGTCGTGTGATTTGGTTGTGTAGTGTTGTTGAATTCTTTTAGATGGTTTATGATGTTGTGTATATGAGCTCGGTATGTGTCAGTGGTGCTTTGTCTTTTGATTATTTCTGATAGGTTGTAGGGTTGTTTGCTGTTGTGTGCTGTCATGATGTGATTGAATCGTGTGATGTGAAATTTTGGGCATTTTTCGATGAGGTGTGTGATGGATTGTGGTGTGTCATTGTCACATGGACATTTATTATCGGTGGTGATTTTGAATCTGTGTAAGTATTCTTTGTGGTACCCATGGCCGGTTAGAATTTGAGTGGTTTGGAAATCGGTTCCGAATGTGCTAATGAATTTAGTTAATTGTTCGTATGTAGGGAGAAGTGTGAGGGTGTGTGGACTGGCTTCGGTGTAGTATTGAACAGTTTGCTCGTTTGTGTGTTTTCTGTTTGTGTATTTAATGTGGCTTATAGGAATGTGTGTGTATGTGGGGCCCCGATGTATGTAAGCAGCAGCTTTGGCAGCTTCGTCGGCAAGTTCGTTGCCCGCTATTCCAATATGACTTTTGATCCAGTGGAAGGTGAGTGTTAGATTATGTGTTTTTGTAAGTGCAATATTTTTGTGAGTTTGTAGTGCTAATTGGTTTGTTGTGTTAGGGTTGGACAGTTCGAGGAGGGCGGATTTGCAGTCAGAGATAATGTGTGCATAGTTGGTGTGAGGTTTGGGTGAGTGCGCGAGCCATTCAGTGGCTTTAGAAATGGCGAGGAGTTCGGCTTGAAAGGGTGAGCAGAGGTCGTGTAGTTTATATTTTTTGGTGTATGTTTTTGTGTTTGTGTTATCTTTGTGTATTGCTACGAATGCTGCTCCTACTTTATCGTTGTGTTTGCTTCCGTCGGTGTATATGCACCAGGTTTTTTGTGTAGTTGCGAGGAATGAGTTGTGTTCTTCTTCGGTTGAGATGTGGTTGAAGGATATTCCTTCTCTGGTTGATGGGTGTAATTGCTGTGCTGGAGGTGCGGGTGATTCAATTGGGATGTGTCTTGGGATGTGAGGGTATGTAGAGTGTCCGGTGATTTTGGTGTGTTCAGTGTTTGCCATTTCAAGGATTTTGTGAGGTAGTGGCGCGAGTTTCGCGAGAGAGATGGCAGTGGCTGTTCTAATCGTTCTGAAACCTTGAATTATTTTTATGGCGAAAATGCGTTGTAGAGACAGGAGTTTGTTGTGTACGTGTTTGTATTTGGTAGCTGTGGGTGCCCAGATGGCAGAGGCATAGGTGATTATTGGTTGAATGACATGCTGGTATATTATGCGTACATTTTCTGGGTTGATTCCCCATGTGGGTCTGATGTAACGTGTGAGTTTGTTGTAAATGTTTTTTGTTTTGTTGGTGATGTGTTCAACATGTTTTATGAATTTTAGTTTATTGTCGATGATAAGTCCTAAGTATTTGATTTGCGGGGAGAATGAGAGTTGGTGACCGTTTAGTGTTAGTGTTGTGTTCCGTGCTTTTTTGGTGAATGCGATGGCTTGTGTTTTGTCGTGTCCAAACTCGAGCTTGTGTTCTCTTCCCCACGTAATGATGGTGTCGAGTGCTTCTTGTGTGATGTTGGAGAGTGTGCTTATTTCTTTAGAGTGGGTGATGAGTATGATGTCATCTGCGTATGCTTGTATGTGACAGTTGATTGGTAAGTCTGTGTTGAGAAGTGACTCCAGGAGCAGGTTCCACATAGTGGGGCCGCAGACAGAGCCTTGTACGCATCCTTTGGTCATTTCCTTATGTGCAGTGGAATCAGCTAAGTTTATGTTTACGGTTCTGTTTTCTGTGTAGTTCTGTAAGATTTGGTATATGTTTTTTGGGCAGTTTATTTGTTTAAGTCTGTAGAATATGGCCGGCCACCAGGCGTTATCAAATGCGGTTTTTATGTCTAACGATATTGCTATTACTTGTTGTCTTTTGGTTTTGTATTTGTGTATGATGTTCAAGGCTGTGCTGATTGCATGAGTGGTGGAAGTTTGAGGTTTGAAGCCGTACTGTTTTGTGCAATCGTTTCCGGATTTATGAGTGTGGTGTGTTAATCTGTTAATGATTAATTTTTCAAGAAGTTTACCGAATATATTAATAAGTCCGATTGGTCGATAAGAGGCTGTGCTATTGTAGTTGTTTCGGTTGTGTTTGGGTATTGTTTTAACTGTTGCTGTTTTCCATGGGCTGGGAAAGTATCTTAATTCTAAGCATCTGTTAGCGATGTCGGTAAAGATGTTAGGGAAGTGGTTGATAAAGTGTAGGCAGATGTCTGAGGTGAAGTGGTCTGGTCCGGGTGCTTTTTTGTGGTTGAAAGTCTTGATGCAATGTTGTACCTCGTTTGTTGTGAATGGTGGGTCATCTGGGGTGTTGGGCGGTGTGTTTGCTTCTGAACGGATGTGTTTTTGTTGTGTAGTGGTATCTGGTGTGTCGTCAGGGAAGAAGTGGTTTAGCAGAGTTTGAGCTGTGTCTGTCGCATTGGTTGTGTATGTTCCGTCTGGTTTTAATAGCGTGGTTGGGGGTTTAGAGATTGGTTTAGTTTGTATTATTTTGTTGGTGATGGACCAGACGTCGTCTGTACCTTGTGTGTTGCAGAATTCTTTAAAGTGTTCTGTGGCGGTAGTTCGAATTGCATTTGAGTATTCTTGTTTTAATGTGTTTCTTGTTGCAAGGAGTGTGTCTGGAATTTGTGTATGCCTACGTGCTATGTGTGATATCTGGCGATGGTTTTGAATAACTTTTCGTTTGAGTTTTTCTAATTGATCATTCCACCAGTGGGCTCGCTTTTTGGGTTGTGCTTTACTAGGTAGTATTTTGTCGCATGCTCTGGTGATAGCAAAAGTGATACTGTGTATTATGTTGTCAAGTTGAGAGGTGGTGGCGGTTCGGATGGTTGATATTGCTATTGGTGAGAGTGTCGATTCAATTTCTTGTTTGAGTTTGTCATTGATGAGTTCCCATTTTATTTGTCCTGTGTTGTATTTGTAGGTGTTGTCTGTTTTATTTTTGGTGAAGTTGTGATGGTTTTTGCTAAGTTTGAAGGTAATGGGTGTATGGTCGGATGATGGGCAGATGTCTGTGTGGTTATCCCAGTCTTCTATTAGTATTTTGTCAGTCTCGTTGGTTAAGGTGATGTCGATGTGTGAGGTGCGTTGTCTGCCGAGTGTGATAGCTGAAAATGTGGGTGTTTGTGTTTGATTGTGGATAGTGAGGTTGTGTCTCAGTATAATGGTGTTGTATATTTCATTACCTCTTTTATTATTAGTTTTAGATCCCCATTGGGTGTGCCATCCATTGAGGTCACCGCCTATGATGTGTGTGGCCCCGGGGGTGTCTGTTAGGAGGTAGTCAAGTTTGTTTATGATGTTCATGTCGTCGGTTTTAGGTGTAATGTAAGGTGTCGTGATATAGTAGTGTTTTCCATTAGTATTGCGTATTTGAATGCATGCCATGTTTGTGTTGGAGTATTCTGTTTTACCTATGCATGAAAGTGTGTTTTTCTTGGTGAGTATTAGGGCTTTGACTGGCTGCTTGGTGGGTTCCAGTGATGGGAATTGGTGGGTGTCATACCCAGGTATGCCTTTGAAGATGCCTATTTTGCCTGTATATGGTTCATTGATGAGTATTATTTCTATGTCGTTGTGTTGTACGTACGTGACTAGTTCGTGATATGCGTTTAGTGCTCAACATGCCGTGGTATGCGCACCTCATGTAAGTGTTCTAAAGACGTTAATATTTTAGCAAAAGAACGTGACAAGTCTTCGGGCACTGGTTCATCCCAGCCGACCTTACGAAGACAAAGTTTTTGCATTAATATTTTGGAAATAATAACGAACGGTGTTAAGAACCCGAGGGCATCGAAAACTTGTGAAAGAACTTGTCGCTTAGTTTTCCGAGAAGTGTTTATATCAAATTTTAAATTAGTTTTGAAATATAACTCGTCACTAGTACACCAGCCCAATCCGAGTGTTTTACATTGCGTTGTCTCGTCTAGCGATAATCACTACGAGTATCACTATATATTATAAAACAAAGTCGTTTTTCGCTGTCTGTCCCTATATACATAGGGACAGACAGCGAAGCATAGATCTTTAAAACGACGCAACGAATTTCGATGCAGTTTTTTTTAATTAGATAGAGTGATTCTTATAGAAGGTTTTTATGCACATTTTGTTAAGTTTATTTATACGTTAACTTAATTATAACGATATATGTTGGCGGTGTCGGAAAAAATGAGCCGTCTGGGAGCTTTTAACGAAAATGCTGCCTAAATCCTTTGAGATATAACAAAATAATGTATGGTGGAATTGTGTATCTAATATAGGTTTACAAAAAAGTACGCGACGGTATATGTCTATCTCTTAAGGATAACGTACTATTTCCATTTTAGTACTTTAAATAAACAGCAATAATAAAGCGGTAATTTAAAGGCTATTTACACAAAAACATTATTAATGCTTATCATTTTTAATATGTTAGTTGGCTTTAGCATTTTATGAAGATTATTTTGTCCCTTTACACTTTGCAAATTAAATGAATATCTTAGGCGATATGGCAAAATATAAAAAAAAGCGCAAATAAATTAATTTCGTGTAACAATAATTCGACCGGGCCGTGGGGGCGCGGTTGTAGGTACTTGAGAAACAAAGTCGTTTTTGGCTGTCTGTCCCTATGTATACTTGGATCTTTAAAACTATTCAACAAATTTCGATTAAGGGCTTTTTTAAATAGATAGAGTGTTTCATAGAGAAGGTTTTTATATATATTTGTTAAGTTTTTGTATACATTAACTTAATTATAACGATATATGTTGGCGGTGTCGGAAAAAATAAGCCGTCTGTGAGCTTTTAACGAAAACGCTGCCTAAACCCTTTAACATATAATAAAATAATGTATTGTGGAATTATGTATCTAATATAGGTCTACAAAAAAGTCCGCAAAGGTATATGTGTATCTCTTAAGGATACCGTACTATATCCATTTTAATACTTAAAAAAAACTGCAATAATAATGCGGTAATTTAAAGGCTATTTAACATTTACATACATTATTGATCCTTAACATTTTTAATATGTTAGTTGGTTTCAGCACTTTATGAAGATTATTTTGTCCCTTTTCACCTTGCAAATTAAATGAATATCTTAGGCGAAATGGGAGTATCAAAAAAATGCGCAAAGAAATTAATTTCGTGTAACAAAAATTCGACCGGGCCGTGCGGGTGCGGGCGTAGTACTTAAGAGCGGAGAAGTAGGTAATCAAGTAATTTGGAAAATGTTCATACATTATCGTGAAATGAATAAACGACAGAGTAAACATCTCATCGCGAGGTAAGTTGCGGACGCGCACCCATAGCTCAGTGTATTTAATTGGTAAATAGACAATGGGTGATAATGGTGAAGCGCTCGTGGCCCCGCGGTCTCAGTGTTCTGTAAACGATCACTGAGTTACGCAACTTTCACTATGGCTGGTCCTCGGATGGGTGACCACGTTGTGGCATTTACATTTGCGAGCGTTTCCGTGCTTCGGAAGGCACGTTAAGCCGTTGGTCCCGGTTGCCAGTAAAATGGCAGTCGTTAAATCTGGTCGAATGCCTTATGGGCGGCTTGAAAAATTTCAACAGCAGGTAGTCACATCCTGCATCTGTCTATTTCAACACGGCAATGGGCTCACCACCTATTACGTCGGACAGGAATCCACACGGTGAAAAGTGGGCATATAATATGCCTCTGCCACCCCTTCGGGGATAAAGCGTGATGGATATTTATTTTATATTTTTTATATAATGGGTCGCTTTTGATCTCGCGCCAAACGATTAATTGTAGATTACGCTGATCGGGGTGAACCATCATTTGGCGATACATTTTTTCTACGTCAGCGCAGGCTACGAACGCCTACCAAATCATTTCATAAAGGAGGTCCGATCAGTTGTAAATCGTTTAATGATTTGTTAGAAGACGATTACGCGCTTACTTCGAATACAACTCGTAACTTAGTTGTAGTACTGTCCCGTTGGTCACCAAGGCTGTGGTAAGAAATTTATAATAAATCACCTACGACTGAAAATAGTGACAGATATAAAAAGTTACGTAATCGCTGCGGTCGTATGTGTAGGGATGCTAAAAGACGCCACATTCATAATTCCATACAAAACCTCAACTCATCACAAGTATGGCAATTCCTTCGGTCTCTGGGAGTTGGTAAGGCCTCACAAAGCTGTGATTTTAATATAGATCTCAATGAACTTAACAGCCATTTCTCAAGGTCTCCAGTCACCATCCCCAGAGACACTAAAACTTCCACGTTACATTTTCTTTCTAAACTTCCTTTGCCATTAAATACTTCTTTCTCATTTCACTCGGTTACGGAGGCGGAAATTAGGAGATGCTTACAATCAATATCAACGAAGGCTGTTGGGTACGATGGCCTACAGCTGCAAATGCTTCTTCCTATCTTTAACCATATAGTCCCTGTCATTACTCACGTTATTAATTACTCTCTGCATAGCCATTTGTTCCCCTCATCGTGGAAAAAAGCTTACATCATACCTTTACCTAAAGTATCGAATCCTTCTAACTTATCCCACTATCGTCCCATTTCCATTCTTCCATTACTATCTAAAATTCTTGAAAGTGTAGTTCAAAATCAACTATCTTCTTTCTTCTCCTGTAATAGTCTGCTTAGTCCATACCAGTCGGGTTTTCGTCGCGGTCACAGCACTACCACTGCGTTAGTCAAAATTACAGATGACATGCGGCTGGCAATAGAAAATAAACAATTAACTATACTGGTTCTATTGGACTTTAGCAGTGCCTTTAATTCTGTTGATTTTGATATTCTCCTGGGAATGCTGGCCTCTCTTAATATTTCGTCTACTGTCATTGAGTGGTTCAAATCATATCTTCAGGGTCGTTCACAGTCTGTCCGCTATGATGATGCCTTTTCGGAATGGTGTGATTTGACTGCGGGAGTCCCTCAAGGTGGCGTTTTGTCTCCTCTTCTCTTCTCCGTTTTTATTAACGCAATCACTAAAGTAATTTCTTCACAGTACCATCTCTACGCTGACGACCTCCAGTTATATCGTCACTTTAGAGTTGAAGAAACTGACGAGGCTATAACTGCTATTAACAATGATCTGAACAACATAAATCTATGGGCAAAATCTTACGGGCTTATGGTTAACCCTACGAAGTCGCAAGCAGTCATTGTTGGTAGCAGATATATGCTAAATCTGCTAGATGATCAATCTCTCCCACAAATAATATATGACTCGATTCCGATTGGATTTGCTCAGCACGCGAAAAATCTTGGTGTCCACATAGATTCTTGTCTCAACTGGGACGTCCAAATTGCAGAGGTAAGCAAGAAGATATTTTGCTCGTTTCAATCCCTTAAACTTCTCCAGAAATTCTTGCCTTTCGACACTAAAGTTACTCTTGCGCAGTCCCTCTTGCTCCCGATTTTAGACTATGCTGATGTCTGTTACCTTGATGCAAAGGAGGTACACCTTAATAAACTTGAACGTATGCAAAACCTGTGCATCCGCTTCATTTTCGGTCTACGTAAGTACGACCACGTGTCCGAATTTCGAGCAAAGTTGAAGTGGTTACCTATTCGGCAGCGTCGTAACTTTCATATTCTCTCACTTCTATTTTCTATTTTATATAATATAAATTCACCTCCCTATCTGAAGGAACGTTTTGAGTTTCTTGTTCCCAGGGATAAACCCTGTCGTACTTCCTGTTCTCTTCTTCTTCGAACTCCTTCCCACATTTCTAACCGTTATGACGAGTCCTTCACTATTCGAGCAGTGCGCTTGTGGAATTCGCTGCCTCACATTGTACGCGATAGCTTGTCGCTGAGCGTATTCAAGAGGAAAGTTAAAGAACTGTACCTATCTCAAAATGTTTAAGATCTGATTATCTATTTAAAAATATCTCAATGTATATATTTATATGTACTATGTATCTATTTCAAGCATTTATATGTATGTATTTGTTGTATTTATGTATGTGTGTATGTATGTATGTGTATATGTGTGTATATATCTATTTGTGTATATATGTATATTTATTTTATAATACCTTCTCTTATTTAAATAAAATTGTGCACTTTTCAGCCCTTCGTTGTGCTTTATCCCATTCACCCCAAGGTTTGCTGGAAGAGAACTCAATTCTGAGTTAAGCTCGCCTTTGTACATCATAATATTAGTACTTATTTTATGTAACACTATATTTGTTATGTGCAATAAAGAATAAAAAGAAATAACACGGTGATGTAAACGTATCAATACGTGTCATGTGACCTAAGCGCAAATATTCTTTTAAGATATCAGTATACATGCGCTTAAAGTCGTACGAACGATCTAGTTTTCTTTCCTATACATAAAATCAATTTTTAGCTAATTCGAGAGACTCGCCGAGCGAATCAGCTGTTTCGCGTAGTGGTAGCCGGACTATGAACCTGCCATCATTATCGCGAGTGGTAGTGGAAGCAAAAAAGCTCTTCACACACCCTCTCATCTTCAAAGAGAAATGATGATTTTCTGTGATTGACTTCCTCCAACTCCCAAAAACGTTTTAATTGGTCGTCTAATGAGGTTGAGAATGAACAACCAAACATATTAATTGAATTAATACTCCCACTCTTAAAGTGACTATCACGTAGTATCGGCCCGAAATAACCCACCCTAAGTGTGTATTTTGTAGGTAAAGCCCGTTGGAGAATCGTATCCGACCTTCGTGGAGCAAACCCCAGAACACATCAGCACCAATTAGCATATCGATGTCTGCTGATACGTGATAGTCGGGAGCAGCCAGTGTAACATTTTGTGGTATTTGTAACGACTGAACATCTATATAAGTGTTCGGTAAACGATAAGTAATTTTAAGTAACACTGAACAATTTAAACGAGTGCCAAAATTACTAGGTGTCGAACGAATAAGTAAGTCACAGGAATGTTGTGTTCTCACAACACTGTTTCCTACTTCAGTGAAGGGAATATTGAATATTGAAATATTGAATATTTTTTGAAGAGCATATTGGTACGACGTGTGAAGGTGTGGAAGGAGACGCTTAAGAAAGGTGGTCTGAAACTTAACGTGGCGAAAACTGAGTACCTGGCATTAAACTCTACAGATTCCACATCCGTCCACATAGGTGATGATTTGGTCAAGCGCACGGACCAGGCTAAATACCTGGGATCTGTATTTCACGCATCCAGTTACATCGACTGGGACGTTAAGACACACATTGGTGCCGCGTGGTCTAAGTGGAGAGAGATGACTGGTGTCAATTGTGAACGTAAGTACGATTACGAGTTACGATTCGAATCACTACACATTTTGTCTATACAAGCGTGCAAACAATTATAGCCTGAATCAATAGAAACGTAATTTGCCTGGCATAATATACTAACATGATATTATGTTCGTTGAAGTCGTAAACATTTACACGAATAAACGTAATGTTCTATAACAGTTAATTGATTGCTTCAATTTCACTTGAACAATAATATAATATGGTTTTTCATGAAATTCATGAAATTTAATTACAATTCAATTTCTAAAAAGTAAGTATGGCAGTCTAAAGATAATTATTTTACCTTCAATTTCATTAAACATCGTATAGAACTGCTTGCAGAGATACCCAAGATATTAAGAAATAACCGTTTTTATTTTTTCTTGTAAAATTGACTGTTTTCACCTACACGTTTATTCGATGGGGCCATCGATATTATACATAGGCTGCACTAAAAGTATCGGGAATGAAACATTTCCATTGTTCCTGTTATATTAAAATCTTTTAATTGTTTTCAATTAAAAAGATTTTAATATAACAGGAACAGTGGAAATGTTTTAAAAACCGAATACCATTTATTTATTTAAAAAAAAGATTCTCGGTCTTGTCACAAGTTTTGTCAAACTTGTTTAGTCGTTGAGAAAATGGAATTGACTCGAGAAAATTCAAGAGCAACGATTTATTATGACTTTAGAAGTGGTTTAACACAAAAACAGTGTGTTGACCGGATGATTTCTGCATTTGGTGATGAAGCCCCATCCAAATCCACAATTTATCGCTGGTTTGCTGAATTTCAACGTAGACGTGTCAAGCTCAGTGATGATCCCCGTCAAGGTTGTCCGAAAACTGCAGTCACCCAAGAAAACATTGATGCTGTGCGTAAGCTGATTGAGGAAGATCGACATGTGACATACCGCGAAATTCAGGCAACTTTAGACATTGGCATGAGTCAAATAGAAACAATCTTGCATGAAGAATTAGGCGTAAAAAAGATGTTTTCCCGATGGATACCGCATTCGCTCTGTGAAGAGCAAAAAGCGCGAGAGCAAAAGGCTCGCGTTACTTGGGGCGTCAGAACTCTCGAAAGATTCCACGCAGGATCCTCAAATGCTGTATAGCACATCGAATCAGGTGACGAATCCTGGATATACGCGTACGAACCCGAAAAAAATACCAGTCACGAGTTTGGGTGTTCGGGAATGAGTTAAAGCCAAGAAAAATTCTGCTTCACGGTGTTGCAAAAAAAATGGTGGTCACGTTTGTCTCCAAAACCGGCCATGTTGCAACTATTCCTCTTGAGGGACAAAGAACGGTTAATGCAGAATGGTATGCTAGCATTTGTTTGCCACAGGAACTGCAACCGCCGCATCATCCTCCATCACCATCCATTTATTTATTTTATTTTATTTTATTTTAGAGCAAGAAAAAATAGAATTATTAGACCATCCGCCGTACAGCCCCGACCTAAGCCCTAATGATTTCTATACTTTCCCTAAAATAAAGAATAAATGGCGTGGTCAGAGATTTTCATCACCTGAAGAAGCTGTGGACGCCTACAAAACGGCCATTTTGGATATCCCAACTTCCGAATGGAATCGTTGCTTCAATGATTGGTTCCATCGTATGGAAAAATGTGTCAAAATTCGCGGAGAATACTTCGAAAAGCAATAAATACATTTTTAGATAGTAATGTTGTGTCACTTCCTTGATTCCCGAAATTTTCAGTGCGGCCCTCGTACATTTCACTATGAGTATTCTACTCTTCTACGCAGGTTGAGGCTACCTGCCGTTGAAATTTTTTAAGCCGCCTTCAACTTGACTTAACGACTGCCATGTTAGTGGCAACAGTGACCAACGGTTTAACGTGTCTTCCGGAGCACGGAAACGCTCGCAAATGTAAATGCCACAAAGTGGTCACCCATCCGTGACCAGCTATAGCGAAAGTTCGGCTCCCGAATTCATAAATTGTACGAAAATGGACTTACGACGTTGCCAAAATTGTTGGAGATAATAACAGTCCGACAGTGACTGACCAATTTCAAAGACACCTCGCCGCCTTGTCCATACACACGGGATTGGTCGGGTTGGACAGGCGCTCGCGTCTCGGGACCGCAGACCGGCGAGCTCAACACCAACCCTATGACGGTCTGGCGTACCGGGTCGTCGCTTCCTTAAACTGGCGGATTAGCCCGGTCCCTACGTGAATGGTGGGCTTTAAGTTTGCAATACGAGAGGAGCCTAGCGCTGCTGCGATCCTGCAAAAACCTAAGACCCCATTTGAAGCACACAATCCTGTAAGGCCAGTCTCTGAATTGAATGAACAATTTTTTTTAAAATAAGGGACTTACCATAAATCTGAGAGAATAAAGTACAGAGAATAATTTTGTACATATTAACTGAGCAATAGTGTTTTCAAATTCGCTACGTGGGTGTTCCCTGGGGTTCTCACACAAATACCTATATATGTTTCGAAATTAAAAGCGGCCCCGATATTTATACTTATATAGTTGCACGATGACGTTCATGCTTATCTACACTTGATAAAATTAATTGATCGTGACTTTAAATTCTCTGCTTACTAAAATAGTTTTAGAATGCAAAATTTCTTAAAAATAGCTGATGCTCTTTACACTGTTTTATTGCAAAACTAAAGATAGAACACACTAGCCAATGTTCGCGACTTTGTTTACGTGCACATCGTGGTCGTTACCCTCTCTTCACTTCGTCCGCACAGTGCCCGAGGCGGCATGATCAGACACTTGTCCTTCCCTCATCCAATTGGCATTCGCAAAAAGTGAGCCTACCAGCGTCGGTAACTGTCCCACATTCCGTCTGTGATGATGTAAGACTATTTCACTCTTGTTACACCCTACCTAACATAAAACCAAGAAACAATACCAAAAGTTATGAGAGAAACTCTGTGGGACTTGCTGCCTGGATATGGTGTGAGCGGCTCGCTACTGCGGACAATATAGTCTCTTTACAGGGACTGTAGGGCTTGTGTGCGAGTATCGCCGATGTGTCACCTCTTTTCGACGTCTGTACAGGCGTCAAACAGGGTTGTGTCATGTTCGCCTGGCTGTTCATAGTATATCTGTACAGTTGCCCGCAGAAGTTGAAAAGGCGGGCTCCGTTGGTTTGGACACGTCCAACGAATGAGTGAGGAACAATTAACGAAGAATATATATTGTGTGAACGTAGAGGGTAGAAGGAGTCAGGGTAGGCCGAGACTTACATATGAAGACCACGTGAGCAGATTGCAAAAAACCGAAAAGTAAAAAGTACTGGGATACCCAGACGTGCGAGTATGAAGCGATTGATGAATCTTGAAGAAGCGAAAGAAGTATGCATGGATCGCGAAGCCTGGCGATGCTCCCTCTCTGACTACCCCGTCAGGGATACAGCGTGAAGATAGTTAGTTAGTTAGTTTCTTCCTTCTCAAACTTCATAACGCGGGCGAAGCTGCGGGCATCAGCTAGTAAAAGATAATTTCTGTTCGATTTTATAATGTTTATCTTAGTTATGTACAGACTTGCGCATTTGGAATTTTATTGTAATTAAGACATTAACATGATAATTGATTTTCTTTTTGTGGTGAATTCAATATATTGTTAAGTCTGTACCTAGATCTACCAAAAATGTTAATGCGGTCTTAAATACCTAGAACCTCAAGACTATAAATACACATAGCGAGTTACACCCGCGCATGCCCGGGTAGTAACAATACCGGAGTTCTGCTCGACCGCGCTGTTCTGAACTAGGGTGACTTTGTTTATTGGTGACAAATTACCTAACGTGTATTTTAAAGTTATAGGTTTTGTTTATTGATATATTTTACCTCAATATAATATAATAATAATAATAATTCTTTATTTCGGGTTGCATAGACCCATTATAAAATATTAAATAGAACTTGTACAGTAAATAAATATGACACAAAATAAATAATAAAATAAAACAGCTAAAATTCATCAAAAATGAAAATAAATAACAACACGAAATAAACCAACCAGAATCATAATAAAAATAATAAGAAAATAACAAAAATCGATTATTACATTAAAATTCATAAATACATTCAAAACTATTTTATAAACGGTGATGAGCAGTGGCGTAACTATACCATCTGGGGTCCGTGGCAAATTCTTTGGATGGGGCCCTCCCAGTAAAAATCGTCGTAATGTAATTAAAATTTCATGGGCCACAAATAGTCCATAGGTTACGGTGACCACTTTCGGACCTATATTAGGTACATAATTCCACAATACATTATTTTGTTATATCTTAAAGGGTTTAGGCAGCGTTTTCGTTAAAAGCTCCCAGACGGCTTATTTTTTCTGACACCGCCAACATATATCGTTATAATTAAGTTAATGTTTACAAAAACTTAACAAAATGTACATAAAAATCTTCTATAAGAATCACTCTATCTATTTAAAAAAACTGCATCGAAATTCGTTGCGTAGTTTTAAAGATCTAAGTATACATAGGTACACACAGCCAAAAACGACTTTGTTTTTCATGTGATGTGATTCATGTTAATGACTCGTTTAGGCGCATATATCCTTGCACCTAAAATGAAACCTTTGTAGGACTTAGACCTAGACCTAAGAATTAGAATTTTTAAGGTAAGCTACTATCTACGATCGCGTTCCGCGATTTATTTTGTATTTTGTTGGAAAAATCGTTAGAATTTTCATATAAATATTTTTGAAGTGTTGAGCAATTTTAGTGTGTGCTCCACTATTATTATATTTGTATTGATCCCCTAATAAAGTCAACAAAAGTGAAATTTAAAGAGTGGATCAATAAGAAATAATTTGCTGTCAATACATAACAAAAGTGACAAGTGGGCTCAGACGCTGTTGCTAAGGCCGCCATCGGTTGTCCTAGCGACGACATGCGTCGCTAGGTCTCTTCCACTGCAAGACCATCCTGTGACGCACCTACGTAACGACGCATGCGTATTGTTTCCACAACAAGCAGCATTCATATTTTGATATTGACTTTTTTATGTTTTCAGTGTATATTTTAAGTTACTTTATTGTATTTTTAAATTTGTTTTAAGTTATTCTTTTTTGTGAATGTATTTATCTGTTGTGAATGCAGTCCGTGCCCCAATCTTGTGATGGCACGTCGAACGCGACCCATACCTGTACACAGTGCAACAAGTCTTTCAAATCTTTGAAAGGCCTCAATATACACACCACTAAAACTCACAGGAGATGTATCAGCCAAAACAGTTCACCTTTAGACTTCCATCCCATTATTCCGAGTGCGCCTACTTCTGTACCTAACGATCCAACTCCTTTACACACGTATTTAAGCCATTTGAAAAATAGTATACCAATAGTTAAAAGAATCCCTCGAGGAGCTCGAATAACCGTTGCTACACATTTGTCACAATTAATTCAGAAATGTTACAAAAGCAATTGTACTCAAGACTGGCAGAACCTATTTTTATTTTCATACAGCACACTACATATAATAAAAACTGATGAACCGAATTTATCCTTGACACAAAAGATTAAGAATAACTGTACTGTAAGCTCCTCGCCTTCTCCTGCCCCTCAAATGAAACATGATACCCCTCATAATCGCAACAAACTCATTGAAAACAAAATCTGTGACGGAGATCTCAAAGGTGCCGCTCGCCTTTTGTTCTCCAACGACGTGCTATCACCAGATACTCTTGACACCCTTCAGGCCTTACGGACAAAACATCCTCCAGCTCCAGTAAACCCATATTTTCTCGACCCACCAACAGCAGGGCATGCATGCCTTCAAATTCAAAACAAAGATGTAACGAATGCCATTTTATCTTTTAAACCAGGTTCGGCTGCAGGTTTGGATGGAATCTCACCCCAACATTTGAAAGACTTAACATCGCATTCTGTGGGTGATGCAGGCGAACAACTTGTAAATTCGATCACTAAATTAATAAACTTTATGTATTCCGGTAATGTCAATCCAGAAATTGTTCCCATTCTTTTCGGCGCGAACCTCATTGCCCTAACCAAAAAGGACGGAGGGGTGAGACCAATTGCTGTTGGATCAACACTACGACGTCTGGCCTCCAAAATTGCTGTTCGACATATTTTACCAAAATTAATTTCGGAATTTGAACCCGTACAGTTAGGCTTCGGTGTAAAAGGAGGGTGCGAGGCAGCCGTCCATGCCTTACGCTCGTTCCTAACTTACGGACAGCCTGACGTTTTGCTCAAAATTGATGTCAAAAATGCATTCAATTCGGTAAATAGGGATACCCTGCTAACGGAAATAAAACAACATATACCGGAAATTTACAATTATCTTCTTCTCAGTTAAGCTGACCCAACTAAATTGTTATATCGTTCTAATGAACTGTCTTCGGAAGTAGGTTGTCAACAGGGTGATCCCCTTGGGCCTGCAATTTTTAGTTTGGCTATAAATCCGATAATCAAAAATTTAAATTCTAAATTCAACGTTTGGTATCTGGATGACGGAACCCTAGGAGGTGATGTGGATACTGTTTTTACGGACCTTTTTTTAATCAAAAATAAATTTGAAGCCATTGGTTTGGAGCTTAATTTTAGCAAATGCGAACTTTTTATAAATAACTGCGACTTAAATTTTAATGACGTTGAACAAAAATTTAATATTTTGGCTCCAAATATTAAAATAGTTAATAGTAATTCCCTTTACCTTTTAGGTTCTCCAATTTTTGATGGATCTATTTCTGAATATATTAATAATTCAATAATTAAATTTCAAAATACTGCTGACCGTTTCCTTGAAATTAGTCCACATTATGCACTCTGTATCTTAAAATTCTGTCTTTTTGTCCCAAAATTTACATATGTGCTCCGTTGCTGCTCTTTTTGGAATCACCCAGATCTTTTGACACAAGTAGACGACATAATCAAAATTAGCTTAGAATCGATTCTCAATATGCAGCTAAACGAGCATTCTTGGACCCAAGCAACCCTACCTATCCGTTATGGTGGTTTAGGGATTCGCAAAATTTCCAGTGTCGCTTTACCAGCCTTCCTATCTTCTGTCCATAGTTCAGCAAATCTCATAAGTAAAATTTTAAGGGCATCCCCTTCAAACTTTGAGATTGCTGGCTTGGAAGAAGCTAGAAACGCTTTCTTAATTGCATGCCCAGGTCAAAATTTTCCAGATTCTCCAAATTTACAGAGGAGCTGGGACGACATACATTGTAAATTGATTTATAACAATCTTTTGCGTGCTAGGCTTTTGGCTGTGGGTGCGCATGAGGCCGGCTACTGGCTTCACGCGTACCCTTCGTCAAATACAGGAACATTTCTTGAGCCTGACACGCTTCGAATCGCAACCTGTCTACGTCTTGGGGTTCCGGTCTGCGTTCCTCATAAATGTCCCTGTGGCAGTGATGTCGACAAGCTTGGACATCACGGACTGTCATGCCAAAAAAGTGCAGGCCGCTTCTCGAGACATGCCGCACTAAACGATATCATTCGCCGGTCTCTTGCCACTGTCAACGTGCCAAGTCTACTTGAGCCGACTGGTATTGCAAGAGACGATGGCAAGAGACCGGACGGTATGAGTTTGATTCCATGGAAGATGGGCCGGGTGCTGGTATGGGATGCAACCTGTTCAGACACGCTGGCCCCTTCCCATCTACATGGAACCAACAACAGAGCTGGTGCGGCTTGTGAAGCGGCTGAAAAAGCTAAAGCATGCAAATACAGGGGTCTAGGCTCCGAATATGATTTTGTCCCATTCGGTGTCGAGACCCTTGGTCCGTGGGGTCCTAGGGCTACAAGGCTTTTTAAAGAAATAGCAAAAAGGTTAGTCGACATCACAGGAGATGGAAGAGCTGGCAGCTACCTCGGCCAAAGAATTAGTTTAGCTATTCAAAGGGGGAACGCTGCCAGTATCTTCGGAACCTTGCCTAAAGGGACTCCTTATATTAATATATTTTAAATTATCATATTTTAAGGTTATTTAATAATTTGTTGTAAATACAAAAAAAAAAAGCTACCCTTAATGTAGGAGATGCACAAATGATCTAAGAATAGATTTGTTATAATTTCACCCCTAAATAGGGAAATAGGGGGTTGAAGTATTGAAGTATTTAGTGATTTTGAAAACAGTTAGGGCTACGGTAATGAATATTGGACATTCTTCGAGCTGGAGATTTTGCGATTTGGACATTCTGCGAATTGGATATTCTGCGAACTGGACAGTCTGCGAATTGGACGTTTTTCGACCACTGAACATTTTGCGCCTAAACGGTTTTTTATATATAGGTATACCAACAAATTGTCAATAGACTTACATATTTGAAGACCACGTGAGCAGATTGCTCAAAAACGGAGAAGTCTCTTACTCGGTTACCCCGACATGCATGTATGAAGCGATTTATGAATCTACAGGAAGCGAAAGAAGTATTCGATACAAGTAAGTATTCGATACTTTTGTTTCGATACCGAGTACTTTTGGTATTGAATATTTTTTTTCGATACCTACTCGGTATCGAAAGCGAAGTACTCGTATCGAATCGAATCGTCGCATTTTATCTACAACGAGTTTAGTCTCCTAAATATTTACAACCATTGCTCTCTTTGGGAAACTTATGAAAAGAGGACTTTTTTGCTCAATAAATTATTAATTATATACAACATAAACGAATGTGATGTATAAATAATAAATCAAATTATTTATTTTGGGTAGTTACCCATATGTGTTAGTAACAAAGGACTTAATAACTATGTTAGTAAATAAAATATAATTTTAATAAGATAAAAATAATCATTTATTCAAACTCAAAATGGACATAATTAATTTTTGTGTCTTTAGCGAGGTGTACACGTGTCCAGTGCTGCATAATAGCACTGTCAACGTCGAGCCTCGCCGCAACACTCTGCAGGAGGCTGTTGGAGCTGCCCCGTACCCGATCAATCATGAAGGAATGCGATGCGACCTCTCAAAATAGCTACAAAACTTTTAATGCCAGCCTCGGCAAACATCCCCGAAGCACTGCAGTAACGTGGCAGCCCCATCAACATCCTGAAGGCATTGTTATATTGAGTGCGTAGGGCCCTATACGCCACCTGTGTGTAGCACGTCCAAAGGCTGCACGTGTACAGCGAATTACAGTAGGCTTTAAAAAGTGTAATCTTAACCTGTTTAGTACATCGCGCAAATCTACGAGCAAGCATATTGGCCCTGACACACAGCGCCCTACGCTCCCGCATTATGTCCATGTCATCCCTGAGTGACTCAGTCACCCAATGTCCCAGATATTTAAAACTCTGCACTTGATTGAGTGGAGTACCATTGAGCCTTACATGCGGAACTTTGTAGCATTTGTTTTTGCTTTAAAAACTAGCAACTCCCTCTTAGAGGTGTTATACCTGAGACCGTGGGCAACTGCATACCGCTCACAGATGCCAATCAGCCTATTCAAAGCACTGATCGAGGGGCACAGCAGTACCATATCGTCAGCGTAGCTTATGTTATTAACACATGTACCGTCAATAGAGCCACCAACGCCGGCACTACTGAGCTCCTCAATCAGCCCGTTCATATAAAGGTTGAAAAGCGTAGGCGAGCTTATTCCACCCTGCCTCACCCCACTTCGCAACCCATACACGTCCGAGAGCTCCCCTGACCACCTAACAAAATTCTGTTGGTGGGAGTACCAATACTTTAATATTCTATGTAGTCCCGGGGCAAGTCAGTATCAAGCTCGAGCTTCCTCCATAGGACATAATATTGTACCAGGTCGAATGCTTTTGACAAGTCCAAAAATACAGCATACACCGGCGTATCCCTAGCAGTGTAGTACTGGACAGTCTGCTTGAGACACAGAACTGCGGCTTCGGTGGAGAGACCAGGTCTGAATCCAAACTGTGCATCATGAAGCTGGACACAAGCATTTAACTTTAAATCAAGCAGTCTGTCCAGGACCTTTGCAATGATGGTAGCTAAGGATATCGGACGATAATTGGACTTGTCACTAGCACTACCCGTTTTACTTTTCACAATAGGCACTACTAATGTCTTCAACATATTATCTGGTATAAAGCTATGACTTAGACAAAGAGAGAAAAACATTGCCAGAACACGCGGTAAATGAACACCAGCATATTGAAGGTGCTCAATACTTAAATGATCATGCCCCGGGGATTTACCCTTATTCATATTTCTTAAGACGGATCTAACATCTCTTGCCCCAATCACAACCGCGCAACCCAATGCAGAGTCAGATCTCCCCTCGCACAAACTACTAAGGTTCCCAGCTGAGACCTCCGTACTAACGGACGAGACGTTAAAATGTTCTTTAAACATTTCTGCTATCTGCACGGGTTCATTTAAACCCTCCACACTCACCGGATCCCCAGTTCGCGGAGACAATCTTTTCGTGTGCTTCCAGAAACTCTTAAACTTTTGATATGCATGTGTAATACCCAAAACATCCATTTTTATTTGTGTTTCATTGTTTTGATACCATTTCAGTTTGTTTTTGAAAATATTTCGGGAATTACACATCTTGTCATAAACAAATCCTTCACGCGGCCTACCATATAGGACCCACTGCTGAAACCACAAACGAGCCTCACTATGTGCACTCTTTACATGTTTATTCCAACCACATATATATTTTATAAACCATAAATAGTATAAACCAGTTTAATTAAACTAAATAAATTAAACAATCTATTTATATAAAAGCAGAAACTGACGTACTGATCGATCAATGCACAGCTGAAACCGCTGGGTCTAGAACCATTAAATTGTGCAGAAATATTTTATAAGTGACGTAGGTATGCACTAAGAGAGGATTCTTGAAAATTCAACCCCTAAGGGGTAAAAGTTGCGAAGTTTGTATGAAAGGGCGTGTTTTTGTGGAATTTTTCACTTAGTTGTAGAGGCTGTTAATACACTGGATTAACACAATATAAGTGTTAATATTGATCCATAATAAAAATAGGCTATGACTGGATGAATACATTGTGTTCATCAAGTTATTATGGGAAAACTGTTCATGAAAACTTAACCAAGCAGGCGAAGCCGCGGGCGTCCTCTGGTCAAGTATAAAATAGTAGACTTAAAATATCTTATAATAATACTATACAATAACATGCTTCATTGTTTGCATAAAAAAAAACAAAAAGTATCGATATGAGTAGGTATCGATACTTTTCAGTACTCGTTATGAGTAGTATCGCAAGATGATTTGAGTACTACTCATTTGAGTAGGAATCGATACTTTCATGGTATCGAATCATCACTGCGCTCGCTTCGCTGCGCTCTCTGACTACCCCGTCAGGAATACAGCGTGAAGATAGTTAAGTTATGTTAAGTTAATTTAGCAAATTGTAGACCCTTTTTAATGTATCAGAGCCATTTCAATTTTGCAAAGTAAATTGTTGCAAAACACTGATATTAGAACCAATTTCATTCATTGGAAAGAAACGCGATTTCAGTTGATTAATAATTATGTCCAATACTTGATAAAATATGATGTTTACTTTGAACAACCTTTCCAAATTTCGGAATCGCTCATCTTTGCAATGCTCGTCAATTTGTCGTTTTAACTACCTCTGACAAAATTCAGGGCATAAGGACCATTTTTCTGCTACACTATTTGCTTCCATTTTTAAATTCACATATTCATGTAAATACTCTAGGATCAAGTATCATAACTTGGTCTTGGTCAATACCTTTCATGCCTGCGCCCGCCACCAATATACCGCAAAAAAAATGAAGCAACCAATGGATAGAATAGATAAATTTATCGACATTTTTGTTTTAAATATGCTGAAATCTTAATGATTTCAGCATATTGAAATCTTAATGATTTCAGCATGTTTAAAATTGAATTGGTATATTATGGTCCTTAGTTGCGTCTAGTTTTAATTTAATTTATTTAACAAAATTTATATAATAAATTTTGTTTAAAATGTTAGGCTATCTCTGAACTCTCAGCCGCTGGTGCCGGGGCTCTCTCGGGTCGGGGGCCCGTGGCATTTTGCGAGCCCTGCCACCCTATTGTTACGCCACTGGTGATGAGCTAACGTGCAGTTTCATCCACCTATTCACCATTGGCAAGTCCCACCGCTCGGCCAATACCATTTCAAGGTCAAGTGCCTTTACTTTCGAAGTGAGCACTATCACCTGAGTGAGATTCGAGTTTGAAGGTGTATTTTACAGAATAGCATTGCAGGACACCATTAGCACTGCGCCGGAAGCGATGAAGCAGCGAGGCACATCTTTTTCTAATGATAGCATAAAAATTATCAGTTTGTGCCTGAGCGAACATTGTCGAGGCGCTGCAAAACCGTGGCAATCCCATTAGTGCCCTGAACGCATTATTGTACTGGACGCGCAGGGCGCTATATATCCGCTAAGTATAGCTAGCCCACAGGCCACACGTGTAGAATGATTGACAGTACGCTTTGAACAATGATATTTTAACAGGTATTGTACATCGTGAAAACCTGCGAGCCAGCATGTTACACCGAATAGACAGCGACCTGCGCTCCCTTTCAATGTCTTAAAAAAAAACTATCTTCACGCTGTATCCCTGACGGGGTAGTCTTTCAATGTCTTCATTATCATATAAATCGTGCGTGACCCAGTGACCCAAATATTAAAAATTTTTCACCCTATTTAAGGTTACACCGCAAAGAGTGATCGGTGATGCAGATGAATTACATTTAGAACCTGCCTTGAAAATCATGTACTCACTTTTCTTAGGCCCATAGATCCTAGCATAGGATTCGCACATACAAAGGAGTCTCCGAAGTCCACCAATCGAAGGACTCAGCAGTACCATGAGACATAGATGGCGTTACCGTCTGAGTAATCGTGCTTTCGAGTCACTGTATATATATAAAAAAATTAAAAATATTAAGTACATTTATTGAAGTAACAAACATTATTAGTAAGTGACATTATGTTTCAGTGATAGAAAAAATAAACATTTAACCTTCAGTGTTGTGTATATATTAGAATTGTTTAGCCTGAAAACCAAGGTCTTTTATCTTAGTTTATACTAAGAAACATTACAAAGTAAATAAAAACAGTGTTTCTTTTTTTTAGAATAGAATAGAATTTATGTGCTTTTAAACATGGTTACAATAAGGTCTTATATTGGTTGTGTACATAGCACAGCATGTTTAGCCGCAGTTTGTGGCATGCAAATTTTAATTTGTTATCATTAGTTACAGTAGTTAGCACGATATCAAGCTTACACATAAACTGCATTATGCACTTGCCAAGCACAGAATCAGCCACTTACACTTAAGTACATAATCTGTCAATGCCAACCCTCAAAATATATGTTTAGTTTACAATGTCAACTATCTACAATCTAAATAAAGCTAAATCATTAAAATTTAAAATGTCTAGTACAAAATAAAACTATTATTACAACATGTGAAAAGAATACAAGGCTTAGATAATGGCACGTCACTAGAAAGCGATTCAGTTATATAGTTCCCTACAATCCAAGAACTCCTGGATATCTTAAAAACACTTTTTCACCAGCCATTCTTTTAAGTGTTTGATGAACAAACGCTGTGGTAGTTCACGCAGTCGTTGTGGTATTTTATTATAAATTTTTACACACATGTTATCCGAGTTTTTCTGACGTAACGTTGTCCGACATCTCTTGGCCACCAATTTGGTTGGGTCTCTTTGACTAAAACAACTCTTATCACTTATCGTTTCGAACAGATTTGGGTGTTTTCTAACGAAAAGACCAACTTCCATAATATATAGGCCAGTCAGTGTAAGCACACTTGTTCGAACAAACAAATGGCGGTCCAAAGGGGTTGCAGAGGTCTATATTGACACTATCCGGGACATGTGCTGTGACTCCGATTCAATGGTTCGGACTGCTGTTGGCGACACGAAACCCTTCCCCATCACCGTCGGGGTACACCAGAGTTCTGTCCTTAGTCCGCTTCTGTTCAGTGTAATATTAGACGAATTGTCGGACAGCATCAGAAACCCGCATGAGCAGCCTCCATGGTTGCTCATGTATGCTGACGATATTGCGCTGGCAGACGCGGACAGAGGCAAATTGGTGCGACGTGTAAAGGCGTTGAAGGAGACGCTTGAGAACGGCGGTCTGAAACTAAATGTGGCGAAGACCGAGTACTTGGCACTAAACTCGACAGATCCCACATCCGTCCGCATAGGCGGTGATTTGGTCGAGCGCACGGACCAGGTTAAAAATACCTGGGATCTGTTTTTCACACGTCCAGTGACATCGATTGCGATGTCAAGTCACGCATTGCTGCCGCGTGGGCCAAATGGCGGGAGATGACCGGTGTCATTTGTGACCCTAAAATGCCAATCCGGTTGAAGGGACAGGTCTACAAAACCATTATTAGACCTGTCCTTTTACATGGCAGTGAGACGTGGCCGATATTGGAGCGACACAAGCAGGAGCTGCGTGTCACGGAAATGAAGATGCTGCGGTGGATGTGTGGAGTCACGCGGATGGACCGCGTGAGGAACTCTCGCATCCGCGGCAGCCTTCACGTCCGTGTCATTGCAGACAAGTTGCAAGAGTGTCGCCTTCGTTGGTATGGTCACGTCTTGCGGCAACCGCCGGGCTACGTAGGTAACAAATGTCTGGCCATGTCAGCCCCGCCGGGTCCCGGTAAGAGGGGAAGACCCAAGAAGTGCTGGCTTGACGTCATAAGGGATGACATGCGTGCCAATGGTCTCACTACAGGGGATGCCGACGACCGTGCGAAGTGGAGGAGAAAATGTAGGAAAGCGGACCCCGGGCGTCGCGAGACGCAACTGGGACAGACGCTCGGATGATGATGAATCCAAGAACTCCTGGATATCATAAAAACACTTTTTCACCAGTCATTCTTTTAAGTGTTTGATGAACAAACGCTGTGGTAGTTCACGCAGTCGTTGTGGTATTTTATTATATATTTTTAAACACATGTTATCCGAGTTTTTCTGACGTAACGTTGTCCGACATCTCTTGGCCACCAATTTGGTTGGGTCTCTTTGACTAAAACAACTCGTATCACTTATCGTTTCGAACAGATTTGGGTGTTTTCTAACGAAAAGACCAACTTCCATAATATATAGGCCAGTCAGTGTAAGCACACTTGTTCGAACAAACAATGGTCTGCAAGACTCCAGAGGGCCAGCATTACATTTCGACCTTAAGCACTTTTTTTGGCCTCTAAAGACATTAATAACTAATGTTGAGTTGCCCCACAATAATAGGCCATATCGTAGAATTGAACCAATGTAACCATGATAGGCTGTCAAAGCTACACCCTCTGACGCCAACTGACGAAGGTTGCGCAAAGCGAACACAAATTTATTAATTTTTTTGCACACGTCATCGATGTGTGATTTCCAGTTACAGAAACGGTCCATTGTAACACCCAGGAATTTTATTTGGTCAGTACTTTTGAATACGTTATGTTTGTATTTTATATTAATGTCACTTGTGGGCATCTTGCAACTAGAGAACTGAATATATTTAGTTTTTGTAAAATTAATAAATAAGTCTTTTAATTTTAGCCGTTCAATTATGTCAAACAAAATGTTATTTACTCCTGTTTCATGGGTTTGTCCTCGATTATCATCAGGTATAGCTATAGATACGTCATCCGCAAATAGAACGCATTAATTGTTTCTAATATTAGGTAGATCGTTTATGTACAAAAGAAACAACAGAGGTCCGATAACACTACCCTGTGGGACTCCTATCGCGTTCCTTTTGAATACTTTTTTTTTTTTTACTCAAATGAGGGCGTTACTGAGCAGTCGTATACTACTTCGTTCTGTGTTTAAAAAATAGAAATGTGTGTAAAAAGTAAACAATTTCCAGTGATCTTTATATCACTTAATAGTTTAAACTATGAAGAATGTGATGGTGCAAAAACTTTTTAACTAAAATAATAAGCAGTGCCTAATTTTCAAGAAATCAATCTAAAACGACAGGTATTTTTACAAAAGTTTGAACAAAAAAGTGAAAGTTGGGTTTATCCTGTTTTTGAACTTGATTTTTGTTTAATATCTCAATAACGCACACACCAATTTCAACAATTTTGCAGTTGGCTATATAGACGAGTGGTTAATACGAGATCCTTTTTATGTAAATGTCAAAATCAGTGACAGAGGGTTCGGATCTGAGAAATTTGAAAATACTTTTTGTGATTTAATTTTGTTAAATCGCATACTCCCTCAACACTTTGATATTAAAAGAGTATAATAATGTCATCGAGTCATAGCAAAGAGTTTGAAGACGTTACAATGGCGACACCTCGAATTCGCACTGGCGCTCCTAGCATACCGATAAGTAGTACAACAAGGAGGAATGTGACCCTGAGACGAAAGCCAAAAATTAACATACATACAGAAAATTCCTTCGATGAATTGTCGATATGCTCAGAGGATGAGGATGAGTATTCTTCTACTGGCGCTACACCATGCATTCATGACTTAAATCGTAGCCTGCCGGATTTGAGTAGCAATATTGTTGATGACATTCAAATTATGAGGGAAAAAATATTTACCCTTGAAGAGAAATTGAGTATAGCAGAACATGAAATTGATGCTTTAGTATTGGAAAACGGCAACCAGGCAAAACAAATTACTGACTACAAGCGACGGATTGAACAACTAACCCAGATATGTAAAACCACCCCCTCAAAAAAATAATATTAGCAAACCTCACCATCGAAAATTATTGAAATCGAAATTAAATTTTACTTATAATGAAGACCATTCAACGCCTACGAAAAAAGTCACGCTAGCTGCGCCTATGACGTTGGGCACTTTAGGAGATCGAAATAATTCATTGCGACCTGAGACATCCTTGATACTTGCGACGGAGTGCAGCACTGAACAGAATCAATATCAATTGGACTATCACTATAACCTCACCACATTTAATTTAGCAAACAAGTCCGATGCTAGTGTGACTCAAAGTAAACAAAAGAATATTTTTATACTGGGGGACCATGTGCAATCACGAGGAATATCTGCACAGTTCCTAAAACAAAAAAGCATATTCGGAGACTGTAATTACAAACCCTATGCCTTGATAAAACCGGATGCTCCAAGTTCAGAAATGCTTGAACAATGTGACAGTATTGCAAAAAACGTTTCACAGGACGACATCGTGATTCTTAGTATCGGAAGTAACGATAGTAACATACAAAAACTACATTATCACTTAAGCTTGATTATTCATAAGTTTAATAAGGCAAATGTATTTATTGCCCCAGTTTACTTTAACCGGTATTTGAACACCATGACGTTAAATAAGACACTAAAACTATGGACTAGTCATATAAAAAACTGTACCATCATAGACAACTGCAACTTTGAAACTGGGAATTATTATAATTATGCTTATTATGTGTACAAGAAAGTTAAAATATGTATTGATTATAATTCTTACAAATATAATTACTTATCACCTAGAAAAATAAAATCATACATTTTTAGATCAAATGAAACTGGCAATAAAACAAATAAAGAACAGAAGTCAAGCATGGACCCTGTAAAAAGGGGTACTATACCATACTACTTTCCACTCATAAGCTCAAATGACACCAATATTCATAATAAAAAAAACTTTTTTCGATCCTAATTTAAGTAACAACTTAACTCTTCTACATCAGAATATCCATGGTATCCTAAAGAAAAGGGAAATACTGGAGTTAACTCTAACTAACATTAAACCTATGGTTAGCCCTGATATAATATGTCTGACGGAAACTTTTGTTAAATCGGGTACAGAACGTAATATCAACTTGACTAATTATGATCTAGCATCCAGCTATTGTCGAGCAAAGAAGAGTAGAGGTAGTTGCATAATGGTAAAAAGGGGTATTCCAATTAAAAAAAATTGATTTCTTTGACGACCGGTGATGTTCCATTTTGAGCTTTGTGCTATAAAACTGGTATCGGAGAACATGATGATAATTTGTATATATAGGATACCTTCAAAGAACATTCGACATCTGCAACGTTTTCTTGAGTGTTTAAACCATTTGCTATATAAATACCTCTCCAAGCACTCAAAAAGTAATCTTATAATTGCAGGAGACTTAAATATAAACACTCTTGACCATAAAAAAAAAGCAACTCGACAATTTACTGACATGTTAACCAAATACAATTTAATATCTTATATAACTGATCCTACGAGACGTAAATCATGCATTGACCTAATTATAAGTAATGTTAGAATTGCAAAGGGGTGGCTGCTGCCCCTGTATCTTTCTGATCACAACACTGCTCAACTTATTACATGGCCTGCGACATGTCAAAATAAAAAACTTCCTACGTATGTATGCAACTTTAAACGGTGCTACTCTACGGAGGATATAGTCAGATTTTGTGAATACCTGCCTAGCATACAATTTACAAAATTCTATGACGAACCAGACTTAAACTTAGCTTTTAATACCTTTTATGACTATTTTTGCTTGCTTTATAAACTTTGTTTTCCCATAAATAAGGTGATAACAAATGTATTTAAAAATTAATTGGATTTCAAAGGGATTGAGAAAAAGCTGTAACTATAAAAGAAAACTGCGTCAAAGATTTTATTCGACTGGATCTAAAACAGATAAACGTACTTATCTAAGGTATGACAAACTATTAAAAAAGTGTATTGTGACAGCCAAGCGGAATAGATATAAAACATATGTTTTAAATAGCAAAAACAAATGTAAGGCGACCTGGTCAGTGATAAAGAGTGATACAGGTGACATAAATAAGGGAAATTATATAGAAGAGATAGTTAGGGGGAGTGATAGAGTAACAGATGGATTAGAAATAGCCAATAACTTCAATGACTTCTTCATATCCTCAACAAATGTTATAAACAGCTTAGTTCATAACACATGCACTAAAAACAGACAAGTAAAATCTATATTTCTGTCTCCAGTTGACGAGCCATATATGTATAGAATAATAATGTCTATTTCCAACACCACCTCCGAAGGTTATGATTCTATATGCACAAAAGTTGTAAAAATCTGCAGCAGGCAACTAACACCCATATTGACGCATTTGGTTAATCTCTCATTAGAGACGGGCACTTTCCCGTATAATCTCAAATACGCTGTCATTAAACCCCTTTACAAAAAAGGTGATAAAAAAGATATGAGTAATTATCGACCAGTTGCCCTATTGCCTATATTCTCAAAGATTTTTGAAAAGGTAATGCATGATAAACTTATTTCATTCTTTACTGTCAACAACATAATTGTTGAAAACCAATATGGTTTCCAAAGAAACAAATCTACCAGAGATGCAGCGTTCTTTTTGGTGAATGATATCCTCCGAAACCTTAATGACAAAATGTACACAACCGTGATGTTCCTTGACATGTCCAAGGCGTTCGATTTTGTTCCACATGAACAGCTTTTGGCAAAGCTAGAACATTACGGCATCAGAGGTCCAGCTTTAACTTGGCTAGAAACCTACTTGACAGGAAGATATCAATGTGTCGATGTAATGCAACTTAACTCAAAGAACTATGCAGAAATAAAAAGATCAAAGTATATGAAAAACAGATTTGGGGTTCCTCAGGGTAGTGTGTTGGGTCCTCTCCTCTTTCTGGTATACATCTATGACCTACCTTACAGTACTCTGTATAGAACTATATTATTTGCTGATGACGTATCTGTGATAGTAACTACAAAGTAAAGTTTGACATCTATACAACATGAAATTGACATAAACAATACCCTGACATTAATTATAAACTGGATGAATAATAATAATCTTCAAATAAATTTATCGAAAACACATATAATTAATTTTAATAATCTTATAAATAATAGCATTCGTGTAATATATAACGGACAAAGTATTTCTATGGTTAATCAAACAACCTTTCTAGGAATAAATATTAATAATAAACTTAACTGGAAAGAACATGTAGAAAAAGTTGCAAATAAAATGAATGGATTCTCATTCGCCTTGTATAAACTGGCAAGGGTATCTAACCTAAGTACTGCATGTATAGTATACTCTGCTTATGTAGAATCAGTGTTGAGATATGGATTGCTTATATGGGGGAATGGTACCGACATAGATAAGGCATTTATTGCACAAAAGCGGTGCATAAGATCTTTATGTAATATTGCCCCAGATGTATCTTGTAGACCATATTTTAAAAAGTTGAAACTTCTTACACTACCTTCTCTATATATAATTGAAGTCAATAAATTTGTAAAGCAACATCCTGAAGCATTTAAGCAGGCAAAAGATGTTACGAAGCGTAATAATATTAGGAACCCAGAGAGATTAGTGCTAAACATGATACCTAGAACGACACGAATGCAAAAAAACAGTTACTCTATGTGTGTAAAAATTTCAAATAAAACCCCCGAACACTTGAAAGCACTGCCGTTAAATAAATTTATTTTAGCTTTAAGGGAGTGGTTAGTGGAAAGAGTATATTACTCGATTGATGAATTTTTAAATGAGTAAATTATTATTAAATATTTAAAGAACTAGTAAGTCTTAATATTATTGTTTGTATTGAATTATTTTATTGTTGACATAATCTAAAATTTGCAAGCTATTTCATATGGCTAAGTGGGCTTGATCTATTAACATAATTAAGTATGACTATTGTAACACCATATTATGTACTACCCCATTTAAAGCAAATAAATATTATTATTATTATGTCTCTTCTTTACACGGGTATCTTCTTTTTTTTTCTCATGAAAATACCCGGACTTTTGATAGGCTTACATGGGGACATAAGTCCAACACGCAGAGGCCCTTTGAGAATTTTAATCTAAAAGGGAATGGGACCCCCACTGCAGATAGTCCACGCCCGCCTTATGTAGAAGAACGGTAATGGATCACCTCCAATGGGAGTAAAACTATTGTAAAATGTGCTTACTATGAAATGGGCTATTGGGTTGGGGGTTAAATGGATCGGATGAATTAAGCTATTGATGAAAACGGCGTCTGCCATATTAATATATTATTATTAAACTTCTGGCAGACGGTGACTCGCCAACTCACTAGATGGGGCCCCTATACAATCACCATAGGCATGATAAGCCTGTAAGGCGACAGGGGGCAACACCGGTGTGAGCGGCTTGGGGTGTCGAGCGGTGCGGCGCCGGTTTCACCTTCGCGGGACAGGCCCGGAGCGAGCTTCCCCATAGTTATGCCCTTGAAAATGACACTTCCACCCCCGAGCATATATCTCTGGCTCCCTCCCTCTGACCGGCCAATTAAGGCAAGCCAGAGTTGAGATTTGCTGCACTTCCGGGAGTAGCACTCTCACTGCTCTCCCGTTAGGCCATTAAATCCTAACCGGTGCAGAAGGGCAACAAAACTCTAAGGAATCGGGACCGATGTGTAGCCACACACATTCAGCTCGCCACAAGCTGCCCTGCGGATGTGAACTTTTCAATAACTTACTGATACATTTTTTGTTGGTATCAGAAAGTGGATAAATCAAAAAGCGAATCTACTATGCCCTCATAGGGTTGCGTTAATCCTATAAAAGTTAACGACTGTCCTCGAGGGGTTATTATTATTATTATTAAAATAAATATCCATCACGCCTTATCCCCGAAGGGGTGGCAGAGGCATATTATATGCCCACTTTTCACCGTGTGGATTCCTGTCCCACGTAATAGGTGGTGAGCCCATTGCCGTGTTGAAATAGACAGACGCAAGTTGTGGCTACCTGCTGCTGAAGTTTTCAAGCCGCCCATAAGGCCTTCAACCAGGCTTAACGACTGCCATTTTACTGGCAACCGGGACCAACGGCTTAACGTGCCTTCCGAAGCACGGAAACGCTCGCAAATGTAAATGCCACAAAGTGGTCACCCATCCGAGGACCAGCCATAGTGAAAGTTGCGTAACTCAGTGATCGTTTACAGAACACTGAGACCGCTAGGCCACGAGCGCTTCTGATTATTATTATTATTATTATTTCCTTTATTCATTAATTACACTTATCAATTACATTTTTAAATACATTATATAAAAAAAATCTATTTAAAAATATAAAAAATTGTATCCCACCGGCATCGGGTACAGGGACCAAGCTACCGGTGGTCAGGACTGCAGAGACAGAAATTTCCGCACAATACGTGCCGTGCCCAGAAGAACCGCCGTTTGCATCAAGCCCTTGACCCAACTGCCTAACGCGAGCCTCTTGAGATGTTGGTCAAGGCTCTTGGCGATCAGGCCATGTGCTGATACAACTATCGGAACAATAATCGCTGAATCCACATCCCACATGTCGACAACCTCATGAGCAAGGTCCAAATATTTTATTTGTTTGTCCTTTTCTGCTTTTACAAGATTCTCGTCATGTGGTATGGTTATATCAACGATTAATGCAAGGCGCTCTGACCGATCAATTACCACTATATCAGGCTTATTGGCTACAATAGTCCTGTCAGTGATAATGGATCGGTCCCAGTACAATGTGACGCGACCATTTTCTAGAACTGGGTCGGGCGCATACCTATAATACGGTACCTCTGAATCGACAAGATTATATTTTAGTGCAAGTTGCTGATGGACAATCCTGGCCACTTGGTTGTGCCTATGCAAATACTCGCCGTTGGCGAGACGAGAACAACCAGAAATTATATGTCTAAGAGATTCGCCAGGTAGGTGGCATGCCCGACATATGTCAACCGTAACATCTCTCAGAATATACTTTCGATAGTTATTCGTCATAACAACTTCGTCTGTAATTGCACATACAAAACCCTCGGTTTCTCCAAATAGATCACTGAAACGTAGCCAGGATACAGATGTTAATAAATCTACATCAGGCCCATGTAAGGCCCGATAAAATCGTCCATGCAGCTCTTTACTCTGCCATATCTTCTTGCGATCGTCAGTACTAAGTATTACAGGTTTGCGCCAGTTCTCTTTGGCAAGAGCAAGTGGGGTCAGTCCGTTATCTACCGCTATCACATCCCTATGCACACCCAGGCTAGTATGAATAAAATATTCTCTAAGGTTGCATATCTCACGGTTATGCAAAGTCTTGGCGTTTAAAAAGCCACGACCTCCACACTTCCGTGGGATATACAACCTCATTACAGACGAAAGTGGGTGATGCATCCGATATGTGGTCAATAAAGAACGGACTTTCCTATCCAGGGTGTCTAACTCAGTTTGAGTCCATCTAAGTATGCCAAAGGAGTATACTAAGACTGGCATGGCCCACCCGTTGATAGCGCGCACCTTGTTACCGCCTGATAAAAGACTTTTGAGTACTTTTTTCAGGCGACCCAAGAAACGATCCTGTAACGTTCGTTTCATGTCAGTCTCAGTAATACCCAACGCCTGTGACATACCAAGATATTTTTAGGTTTCAGTCGCGGTAAGGGACCTAAGTTTTGTGAAATCTGAAAGTTGTACTCCTTCAGATTCCACAATCCGCCCCTTCTTAACATGCATGACAGCACATTTATCTACACCAAACTCCATTTTGATCGAATTACTATAAGTTTTAGTGACCTTTAGTAACTCAGTCAAGTGGGGTTCGGTGGAGGCAAATAATTTCAAGTCATCCATGTAAAGAAGGTGCGACACAACATGACCTCCTCTCCGAAACTGATACCTCAGCCCTGAATTCTCCAGTAAAGTACTGAGAGGATTCAGCGCTAGACAAAACCACAAGGGACTCAAACCCCTGACCAGACCCTGGAATATGCCCCTCTCGATCTTTACAGGTTCTCCATTCCCAAGAACCCGACGACATCCTGGATAAACAAGAGCCGTTCTCCATTGCCCCATACATGCCTTCAAGAAGGTGCATAGAGTTGTATCAACTTTATACAACTCTAGCACCCTCAACAACCATGTATGAGGCACAGAGTCATAGGCTTTCTTATAATCAATCCAGCATGTCGCCAGATTTCTCCGGTTACGGCGGACCTGCTGATTAATGGCCATGTCAAGAATAAGGAGTTCTTTAGTACCACGTGACCTGCTTCTACATCCATTTTGAGAGTCGGACATTATGGAATTATTATCAATATGAGTTGTTAATTTTACTCTCGAAATAGATGTAAGAAGCTTATAGACCGTAGGTAAACAAGTTATCGGTCTATAATTTTTAGGGTCCGTGGTACTACCTGATTTATAGAGAAGGTGAGTAATGCCGGAGGTCATAAAAGATGGAAGCGACCCAGACTCAAGTGATGTTTGAAAGCAAGATGCCAAACAATCATGTGAGCTATGGAACCATTTAAGCCAAAAATTGTGCAGTCCGTCTGGCCCAGGTGACTTCCAATTGGGTAACGAACGAACTGCACTGGCAATGTCATTAGACGTTATTATTATTGGTTCCATAGATTGGATGGACTCACATGACAATCCGACATCCCGCATCCACTCATCCTCTGTATGACTAACAGGCGCCGACGAAATACTTCGCCAGAATGAATTTGTGGCTTCAGCATCGGGCAGGCACATGTCAGTCACACCATGATCAGGTTGCTCCCATCTTCTATACACCCACCTCTCATCTTTTTGGAACGAACGATTTTGAGCATAGCGATCTAATCTCTTTCTGTATCGTCGTATACGATTTGCCCACGCATAAACTTTCTGCTTCAGGTCGTCAATACGTTCTGTGACCCGAAAAGAATATTCGCAAGGACCAATATCAGTCCCTGCGAACGCCCGGGTCACAAAACGCATTACTCTCGGGCGTGTATTACCCGCCCTGAAGCAACACAGCTTGCCAATGAGCACCCTAGTCTCGGCGATACGACGCTCAATTCTGCATTGCCAGGCTGGGACAGATTTTGATCGAATAGCTGATTCAAATTGTGTAAATTTAACACCAGCTACCCGACAAACTGTAACAGCCGCACAATACAGAATTGAGTGCGCATCACTTATGTCTACACAATTGTCAAAATAACTTGGTAAAACCGAGTCGAGGGCACACACTAGCGCTATGTTCTTTTTATGCGTAGGCAAACGCGGCACACGTGGACGATGCTTGGGATCAGAAAACCTATACTCATTAATCGTTCGTTCCAAAGTACTCCTTAATTCATCACTGTACTGGGTACTTACTCTTGTAACGACATCATCCAGTACTTCATCAATTGATTCAACATGATGTACGTCATTAGGTGTTTCATTTATTTCACTAGGTTATTATTATTATTATTATTGATATGTACGGCGTTGATACAAGACTGCTATTCAACCGGTTCATTTCGACGCACTGATTTCGGTCAGTTAGGTAGCTTTTGACCCAGTCCAACGCTGGCCCTCTAATGCCATAGAGTTCACACTTGTTTAATAATTTGGCGTGATTTACACAATCGAATGCTTTAGACATGTCTAGAAACAACACTGTTATTGGTTTTTTTTATCTATATTATCTGTGATTGTTTTTACAAGAGAGAAAGTTGCAAGTGTTGTAGATTTGTTCTTTTGGAAGCCATTTTGTTCGTCCTTAATAATATGGAATTTGTTTAAAAAGCTGGTAATACGACTATGCATCAGCTTTTCATATATTTTATAAATTACTGGTATTAAAGTAATGGGCCTGTAGTTGCTCATTTTAGATGCATCATCCTTTTTAAACAAGGGCCTCACCACCGATATTTTTAACCTATCTGGAAATAGTCCTTGACAAAATGAAAGGTTTATCAAGTAGGATAAAGGTGTGGATATTACCATAGCGCTGCTTTTGATTATCATCGTAGAGATATCATAACCCATAGACTTAGTGTTATTTAGTGATTTGATAATTCTTTCCACTTCAGCTGGGGTACAGGGTAACAGAAATAATTACTTATCTACCCTTTTTATGGAATTTAATTTGAATGAAGAAGTATTTTTTGGGGTCCCTGTATTTATATAGTATTCATTGAATGCGTTTGCTATATCTATAAGGTTTGTGAGAACAGCATCACTGCTTTTAATAAATTTTATATAGTCATAGCATTTCATGCAGTCATTTTTGTTTTTTATTACGTTCCATGTGGCCTTGCTCTTGTTCTTTGATTTTCCTTTGTGGGTGCTATATGTCTGTTTTTTTGCAGTATCTCTACACTTTTTTAGTATTTTACCATATTGCAAATAAGCTATCTTGTTTGTATCTGATTTATGAACATAGTAATTGTGCCTTAGCCTTCTTTTAGTTGCGCAGGAGGTCTTTAATCCTTTCGTGATCCACTTTGGGCCCGCAGAATTGGAACTAACTTTAACTTTTTTAATGGGAAAGTAGAGCTGGTAGAATTAAGTAAAAATATCGTGGAACAAATTGAATGCCTCACCGGCATGGTTTTCATGATATATATCAGACCATGTTAGGTTTGATAAATTATCCACAAATCTTTGAATATTGTCGCTACTATAATTTCTCCTCACTACATACCATTGTTGCAATCTATTTATCGATGTGCATGTGGCAAAGGTTAAAATTTGACATGATTTGTGATCGGAAAGGTGTAAGTTAATGGTTTCACCATGAGCGTCCCTAATGTTACTATAGATATGGTCAATGCATGTTTTGTCCCTAGTTGGTGTGTTAATGTATGATATTATATTGTAATTAGTCAGTATTTCTTTCAATTGTAATGTCGAATTGTTAATTTTTAAAAGGTCAACATTTACATCTCCAGTTATAATGATTTTTCTATTTTTATACTTAATTGTTAGCCTATGTAATAATGAATTCAGTTTCTCCAGGTAAAGGCTAGAATCCCGTTGTGGTATCCTGTAGATACACACCACTATAATACCAAGACATGGAATATCCAGACCACAACACTCAAACATTTTCTCAATAGACATCTCGTTACAGATCGGTATGGGTTTGGAATCCAGTATTCTGTGTACCTTAGCTGATATCAGCTGATCAGGATCAATTTGGGCGCCTGGCGACATCTCCCGCAAGGCGAGGGCAACTTACAGCGCCGCCATCTATCTGTTACTGCACTAACTAGATTTAGACAAACAACGCTTCGTCTCACAGACAGATGTCGCAAAGTGTGCTAAGTGTGAGCAGTGTTTAGAAACATTTCATAAGGCTTGTGTAACTTTGCCAGCTAAGGGAGGTGTGCCTGCGAATTGGTGCAGCCCTGAATGCAGGCGTGGCGTCGAGAGGAAGAATAAAAATGATGATAAGCCGGTCCGAGCGTCACAATACGAATCTGGGTGCGACAGGGAGTCAGTACATGCCTCACCGGTTGATGCGTTGTTGCAGAAGGCTACACCTACGGCAGTCGGCGGTGGCGTTCTGGAAGAATCGGGAGGGTTACTCCGGGGGCAGGAGTTCCAGCTGCTCATTGAGGAAATCCAGAAATTGCGTGGGGACGTGAAATCTTTCAGGCTGCAAATGATGACAGAGATGGCGGCCATAAAGGAGTCCGTCCGAGTTTGCGATTCTCGGATCGATGGACTTGAGACTAGACTGCTGGCGTTGGAGGAGAAGCATACGACGGTGAAGCCGGACGTTGATGTCGGTACCGTAGATCAAGTCATAGAGACTTAACCACTGATATCGAGATATAGAATGTGCCAGAGCAGAATGGAGAGAGACCAACTCACATCGTGAGGGCAATAGGGGCAAAGCTGGGCTTGTAGCATATAGATGATTGTGAGGGTAAATTGGAAATAAATGGTCAGTCTGTGTCAAGCTATCTTGTTGTTTTACTTCATGGTGACAGCGGTCGTAAATTATAATTAAACAACTGGAGGATGGCTTGTTGCGCGATCTGATCGTTTGCGGCATCAAGGATACTAGGGTGCGTGATAGATTGCTGCGGACAGACGAACTGACACTCGACAAGACTGTAAAGATTTGCCGGGCTAACGAAATGTCTAACGAGTGTGAAAAACAGATTGAAGGCGTCAAGGATGAGCCGATACAAGGAACATCGGTAGACTCATTATGGGCTGGGCGAAGAACATCGCGGGACGCCCGAAACATGAGGTCAAGCGAGGGCGCGGGCGCGCACCGGGCGGTGCCGGCGGCAGCGGCGGCCGTGGTCCTGTGCGGATGTCCGGGCGCATAAATGCTGGCGAGACAGCTTGTGAGTCTTGCGGATCGGTACATTGCGACAAAGTTATACGATGTGCCGCGCGTAAAGTGACGTGTTTTAACTGTCGTGAAAAGGGCCATTATAAGACCATGTGCCCGTCACGTAACTCAAAACGTGTACACGAATTAAATGAAGATAATTCGAATGAGTGCGATGAGAAAGACTTTTACTACGTTTATACACTGGAACATCATGTAGAACTGGATGTTAACGACTTGAAGCGGTATGAGACTCTTTACTTATCTAACTATCATAATATTAAACATAGATTTAAACTTGATACCGGTTCAGATTTAAACGTGTTGTCAAAACGTAATTATTTACAATTAGGATTATCTTTACATAATATCATTAGTGACAATACACGTGCGAAATCTTTTTGTGGTAATTACCTGTCATTGATTGGGTCCAGCATAATTACTTGGACATACAAAAATGTTGAGTACGATTTGAAATTTGTTATTCCTGAACAAAATTGTCAAAGTATTCTAGGTAAATATGCATTAGAGTATATCGGGTTGATTAAAAGAATATACGCATTAAATTTAGACAGTTATAACGAGTTGTTCAGTGGATTAGGCAAACTACCTGGTACATACAGAATTCCGATAGAAAAGAATGCACACCCTTGCATATGTCCTGTCAGAAAAATTCCCACAGGTGTTAGAGATCGTCTTAGGGAGGAGTTGAATCGTATGGAGAGAGGAGTTGAATCGTATGGAGAGTTTGGGTGTGGTACGTCGAGTGTTTCATCCTACGTCATGGGTTAACGGTATAGAGATAGCGGCTAAAAAAGATGGTAGTTTTAGAATTTGTTTAGATCCGCGACCGCTTAACCGTGTGATCCAGCGTCAACACTACCCACTGCCGACGGTTACTGAAATAGCAACTAAGCTGAGAGGTGCGAAGTATTTTAGTAAATTAGACGCAAGGTCTGGTTTCTGGATGGTGCAGTTGGACGACGAGAGTGCTGACCTCTGTACGTTTGGTACCCCGTTTGGCCGCTATCAATATTTACGTCTTCCGTATGGAATCAATTCCGCATCAGAGGTATTCCATGCTAAGGTAAGACAGTTGCTGGAGGATCTGGACGGGATGGACTCCTTCGTGGACGATGTAATTGTATGGGGGTCCACGAAAGATCAGCATGATAGTCGTCATAGAAATCTTCTCGAAAGGGCGAGAGAGGTCGGTATCAGGTTCAATCGTGTAAAGTGTCAGTTTAGTGTAGAACAGGTCACGTACCTGGGTCACACTTTTAATTCGGAAGGAGTGAGAATAGACGAGACGAAGCTAAGAGCTATCACCGATATGCCGAGCCCCACCGATCGCCCCTCGTTACCAAGGTTTCTTGGAATGGTGAACTACGTAAGTAAGTTCATTTCTAGATACCCGGAAAAGGTAGCACCGCTCCGTAACTTACTTAAAAAAGACAGTGAGTGGGTTTGGGGCGAGTGCGAGGAACGCGTGGTGCGCGAGTTAAAGCGCGCGCTGTGCAACGCGCCCGTGATGGCGTCAGTGGGTGCTGTTGTCAGTGGACGCCAGCGCGCACGCGCTTGGCGCCGTGCTGCTGCAGGGCGGCCGCCCGGTCGAGTTCGCCTCGATGACGCTCTCGGACACGCAACAGAGGTACGCACAGATCGATAAAGAGATGTTAGCCATTGTTTTTGCCCTAGAGAGATTCCATCAATACGTCTTCGGCAAGACTGACGTTCTCATAGAAACCGATCACAATCAGTTGGAAGCGCTTTTTAAAAAGACTCTTGACTTCGTGCCGGCTAGACTCCAGCGAATTATGCTACGTGTCCAGCGATATGATTTTAAGGTGGCGTATAAACCGGGGAAGTATATGTTCATTTCTGACGCTTTGTCGCGGGCGCCTATATCAGATGTGTTCGATAGTAAGGTATGCCAGGAACTTGAGGAGCAAACCTGCTTTTTAATTCATAATGTGAGGTTTAGTAGTGACCGCTTGACAGCAATTAAATCGTACATGCAGGAAGATGACGAGTGCCAAACACTGATTAACTATATTTTGAACGGTTGGCCAAATAATAAATATAGTGTAAAAGAATGCGTTCGTAAACACTGGAGCCATAGGGAATGTCTTGAGTTTGTTGATGGTATTATTTTAGTAAATAATCTAGTATTTATTCTTCAGGGCTTACGAACAGAAATGATAGCACGGGTACACGAGGGTCACCTGGGTATAGACCGGTGTAAGCGGCGCGCTCGTGAGGTGATGTTCTGGCCGGGTATGTCGCGAGACATTGAGCAGCGAGTACGTCGCTGCAGAGTATGCGTCGAGCACGCACAGCGCCCGCAGTGGGAGCCGCTCAAGCCACACACCATCCCCTCCTTACCGTGGGCGAAGATAGGTTCGGATATTTTCGAGGTAAACAAAAAATATTTTCTATTGTTGGTTGATTACCTTTCCAATTTTGTGGAAGTATGTCCTTTAACCGCCGTTACTTCGAGACACGTGATCTTAGCGATGAAAGATCAGTTCGCCCGTCATGGCATTCCACAACAACTGATTACGGATAACGGGCCCGCATATGCATCCAAGGAGTTTAAGTCTTTCGCAGATAAGTGGGGATTCAAACATTCCACTTCGTCACCTAATTTTCCACAGTCGAATGGCAGAAGCGAGAGACCTGTTCGGACAATCAAATCTTTATTAAATAAGTCGATGCATTGCAACTAAGATTTTTATTTGGGTTTACTTAATCTTAGAGCTACACCAAGGGATCAAAACCAGACTAAAACCTGGTACGATTTGCGTGCTCGTCCACTTTCGCAATTAGACGCAGGTGATAAAGTGATAGCAGTTGATGGAGCGCGCCGTCAACAAGCTCGCGTGATCAAGCATGTGTCCCAGCCTCGTTCATACTTTGTGGTTAACAAGATGGGAAGAGTGTTACGTAGAAACCGTAGACACTTAATAAAACTAGAGTCACCGGAACCGGCTACCGCTCCCGCAACGTCGCAGTCAGCGACGTGTGAGGATGATGTACCACAGGAGAACATGAACAAAAATTTGTCTTCCGACGACTTAGAGCAATACGATTCTTGTCCCGAGACTGACGAAAACCGACAGCGAATATCCCCGCTTATTCAAAAAAGGTCACGTCTTGAACGGACAGCTGCAAGGGTAGCCAAAGCTAAATTTAAAGAGCATAATTAATTAACTATTATAGTATATTATCGACAGTGTAATCGTTAAGTTTTCAAGGGGAAGATGTAGCATATAGATGATAGTGAGGGTAAATTGGAAATAAATGGACAGTCTGTGTCAAGCTATCTTGTTGTTTTACTACACCCGTGGATGAGCGTGATATTGTTAGCGTGGAGCGGGTCGGCAGGCGCCACCTGAATACCACTAACGCCCAGGGGGCCAGAGAGGTGCGCCCGCGCCTGCTCGTGGTACGCCTTGCGCGCCGTGACCTTCGTGACCGGCTGCTGAAGGAGGCGCGTGTGCGCCGCGCCGTCACCACAAAGGGTATCGCGACGGGCGATTCGTCTTCCGGGTATGGCCGTTTCTATATCAACGAACGTTTTACAAAAGTGAACCGGCAGTTGTATCGTCGCGCCCGCGAGGCTGCAGTTGCCGCTGGATGGAGGTTTGTGTGGACGAGACGCAGTCACGTTCTTGCCTGTAAAAAGCCCGGGGATCCAACTCATCGACTACGATCAGAGGCGGACCTCTCCGCACTTTTTGGAAACCATGTTAATTCGACGTAATCTGTGCTTGTATTTCCGGTCATGTATCTGTATTATTACTTTTCTTTGCATGTATCACTATGTAATCATAATTAACAATGTGAAGTTCTTGTTCAGGTTTATGTTTAATAGTACAAGAGGCAGTACCGGGGATCTGATCTCGCCACATGTATTTGCCCCGGATCTGCTGACAAATATATTAGTGAACATATATTTAGTAAAACCGTGCGGGAAATTTTGGAAATTCCTTAACAGACAAACACTTGCAGTTGAGAATGACAGACTACATAAAATCTGCTATTTATTTGTGGGACATGTTTATACATATATTATCAATGAAGTTATATTATATTACAAAGAACGAATAAAATTGGATTATATTTATTTACAAAATTTAAAAGGTAGGCGTGGACGCAGGTATATATACATGGTCACGGGGCAGAATAACATGGGAAAAATTTGCACATGCAATCTTTCTGGTCTGTTGTCCAGTGCTTTTTTATTAGACAGAATAACTATATGGATCCATGAAGTGATAAAGTCAATTCAAATAAATATTACTAGCATTTTACATATCAATACAACGAAGTATTACATATTGTCTAATTGCGCTGATATACATATGTATGGTCATGTCAGATTAATTATAATTATCCTACAAAAAATAAAATTTGTTTTGCTAATGCTAATGCAGGATGTTACAGTATTTCTAAAATTAACACATTGTTTTGTCACAGCCATATAGTTTTAATATTAAATTATTGCAATGATTCACATTGCAATAATTTAATATTAAAACTAAATGGCTGTGACAAAACAATGTGTTAATTAGTAGATGTTTGAAGTATGGAATTTACAATGCAGGCTCGCTTGGCACCAAGCACGATGAATTTAGATTGGCTATGTATGAACATTCAGCTGACATCATGGCGATAAATGAAACTTGGCTTAAGACGGATGAGGGTGGGAAGGCGCCTCAAGTACCGGGCTATAGGCTGAGACATACTGCAAGACCCGTCTCTATTAAAAAAGGTAGGGGTGGCGGTGTTGGTTTTTATGTTAGGGAGGGAATTAGTGTCAGAACCAGGAGACATCCAGTAAATCCACAGTTTGAGGAGTATTGGGTGTCTTTAAATTGTATGGGTAAAACTATTCTCATTGGTACGGCATACAAGCCACCCTGGCAAAATCTTAGTAAATTTCTGGACTGTTTGACTGAAAGTATTTGTGCACTGACTCCATATGATAATATTATTTTCTTGGGTGACTTAAACACAAATATGTTAAAACCAGAAGAAGCAAATACAAAAAAGTTGCAACAATTTCTGAACCATACAAACTTGCGTCAAGTGGTAAATACACCAACACATTTTATTGATGATTGTAGTACTCTAATAGATATAATATGTACGAATATTGATGTTTATAATGTTATAGTAAAACATGTCCCTGAGCTGGGAAATCATGCTACGATCACTTGCGGGTCCAAATTTAGGATGTCCAGGATAAAGCCCAGGTGGTTAACGTATAGACCGTATACGGATATTTTATTGGATCTCTTGGATAGAATCCCGTGGCATTTATTGGAATCACAGACAAATGTTTATGATAGAGTAGAAGATCTGTCCTTTTGGGTCAGATATTTGTTTGATTTGCATGCACCTCAAAAACGGAAACTTCTCAAGTCTAAGTACACCCCATGGCTTACAGACAATGTTAGGTTATTTTTCAGATTGCGTGACAAAGCTAGGCTCATATATAAAAAAACTAAATTAGAAACCAAAAAGCACTACTATTTGGATTTAAAACATGAAGCTGTAGTGGCTTTGCATAATGTAAAGACAACATATTTTACGAAAAACATAAATGAAAATATACATGATCCCAAACTAGTGTGGAGAAACCTAAAAACCAGATTCTCCCATCACATAAAGAATCCTTCTTGCCTGACTAAAGATTTTAAAATAAAGATTTTATTATTGTGGATGTACCAGGAGAATGTGGGGCAAGTATATCAAATCTATTATATTATGAGTACCATAGACATAATTCTAATATGTTTGAACTTGAGCCTGTGGACCCAGATGCAATCCGGAAGATCCTGAATAGTTTAAGGACTTCTGCACAGGGTACTGATAAAATTTGTATTCAAATGCTAATGTTGACACTTCCTAATTAGATGCCATCACGGGGATTGTTAATACATCCATAACCACCCATACTTTTCCTGATGAGTGGAAATGCGCTTTAGTAAGACCTATTCCAAAAGTTAGCCAACCAACTACTACTAGAGAACTGAGACCAATCAGTATTTTACCTTGCATATCTAAAGTGCTTGAGAAGGTGGTACATATGCAGGTCATGGAGTTTCTTAAGGAAAGTAATATTATATACTGATAGGCTGTCGGGCTTTAGAAAGGGTAGGGGCACATCAACTGCTTTGTCTGACGTAGTAGGCAACATATTGGAGGCAAGAGACCGTGGCGAGGGAACAATGCTTGTTCTCTTGGACTATTCACGCGCTTTTGATGCCCTGGATCCGACCCTTCTATTATCTAAGTTGGCTTATTATGGGTTTACATCAGATACTATTAAATGGTTCAATAGTTATCTGACAAATAGGTCGCAATATGTGGAGATGCATAGAGAGGACAGCAATGTCATCCACTATTCTTAAAGTAAATAGAGGAGTACCTCAGGGCTCAATTTTGGGACCACTTCTTTTTATTTTATATGCCGCTGACATAACTAGGTGTGTGACATAGTCATATAAAGGGCTGGAATATGGCCATTTCTTGTTATTAAGGTAATGCACAAGGTAACTATGATACTTTTTAACTTATAGCAGCAATGTATATGATGTTTGTCCAACAAACCAATAACAGCATTTTTTATGATCTTTACAAGAATGATAGCAATCTATTTTACTTATATACTAATTATAAAGGCATAGTTCTTTATGCGGTTATATTTGAATGTTTTACAAAACAATATTCGCCATGTTGCAAGTTTAGCAGATGTGAATTGATTACTGAGTTTTAAAGTTTAAGTTAAAAATAGGGAAGAATAGGAGTGGTGGTAATATAAGAAAAGTAAAAAAATATACGAAATCATTGTTGTGCCGAATCCCGCAACTTCCACTTCCCGTAAAGGTCAACTGTTACCAACGAACCATCCAGTGGTTCCGCAGAAAATACTACATAATGTACATAATGCCATACAAAAGTCATTGGATGCGTGTAAATTGCTCAAAAAAATAAAGTAGATATATCAATCAACCAAATCAGTCTATGGCATTTCACTGCTGGACGTGAGCCTCTCCCAATTCACGCCACAACACATAGTCCTACACCTTCCGCATTCAGTCCCTCCCAGCGCCATTTTCCAGGTCGTCACTCCATCCGGCTGGGGTTGTCCTACAGTACGTTGGCCGAGTCGCGGTCTCCACTCCAGAACTCGCTTGCTCGATCGGCCATCGGTTCTTCTACAGATGTGGCCAGCCCATTGCCACTTTAATGTACTTACCCTGCAAGCTATGTCGACCACTTTGGTCCTCTGATGGATACGCTTATTCCGAAGTTTAAGTAAATAAGCATTAAAGAAATTGGTACTGGAAATTATTGGCATAATTGATTACTTGTACAAATTTATGTGCTGACATTTAATGTTAATTATTAAATACAATGTAGAATATAATTCAGTATTGTTCATGTACTTTATACCATTACCTACTCCAAATTCTTTGTAAAATATAACAACAAATTTAAAAATCAAGTATTTGTGTTAGTCATCATTTTTATTTTATTTCTGGCTGCCGTATTTCAAAATTCCTGTACACGTAGAAGGAACTTATACTACCGTTGTGAAATCTGTGAACAAAGAAAATATTATGTAGGTACGGGTACGGGATTTTACTTGTGAGAAAGGAACCCTAACTATATGTAAAATGGCAGAATCTTATGCCACAAATGGAACCATTACAAAGTTTTGAATCTCTTAGTCTTCTTGTAAACGATGTACGAATTACTTTTGCTCTTATAGTAGACTTATATAAAACGTGACTCGATAAATTCACCATATTTATAACACAAAACAGCGTAAATCAATGGCGCGTTGATCATAAAAGATACTGCGTATCACATTTTGTCGTGCATTTAATTTCCCACACAGTTTTCATTACAACCAAAAACATAATTGACGTAAATTCATAAAATTAATTATAACTTACCGCTTTATTTTCATTAAAATGGCTGACGATTTTCATTTTTTTAAAGTTTTGTTTCGATAATGTAGATCACTAACCAAAAACACTTTTTGCAGTGTTATAAACACTCGGGTTTAGACTGAACAGGTTTTTAACAGCTTTTGTTTTGCTGTTGTAAGTTTTATTCTCTTGTTGTTGACCATAATAAAATACATATAAGAGTGATCACCCTTATTAACGCTATTAATATATTACTTATAACAACATTGACCTTTTAATTGCATTTTCGTTGCCATTATAAGTTTAACTTTCCTGTTACTTGCCATAATAAAACACGTATAAGAAATAAAAGCTATAACTAAAGCAAATATAAGGGGGTTATAAGGTTACTGTGCTTATAAATTGTGCCCAAACGCACTCTTATTAGCGATAATACAGCTCTTAAAAGACTATTATTTTTGGCTTTATTAGCCACTATAAGGAAATATTTTGTTAGTTGGGTGGTTTGCTTTTAAATCCATTAAAGTCAAAGTGTATGGTGCTAGGTAGTCAGTCACAGATGCAAAATATATTGGCATATGATCCTGCAATTACAATAAATGGGCAGAGAATCCAAAGAGTAGAGGAAACTACTAACCTGGGCCTCAGGATGAATCCTGAGCTGCGATTTGAGAGCCATATAAATAGGATTGTTAAAAATTGTTTCTACAGACTAAAAGTTTTATACAACATTCGCAATTATCTTAGTGTAACAATAAGGCAGAAACTGGTAGATAGTCTCAAACTGTCCAGGTTTAATTATTGTGACACAGTTTATGGACCATGCTTACTGACTCGTATTAGGTACTTGATACAAAGGGTACAAAACGCATGTGCTAGATTTTGCTTTAGCATACCTAGACGCCATCATTTAACACCATATATTAATGATCACAATATAATGAAAATGGAAGCCAGAAGAAAGTTACACTTGGCTGTCCTATTATTTGGTTTGATGAAAAGTAAGAGGCCATCCTATTTGTATGAGAAAACTGTAATGAGGCAGAATTATTATAGGTACCCAATAAGGTCTGCTTCAACTGTCTTGTCTGTACCACATTGGCCCTAATTCTGTTGTTGAGACCACTAAACTACAATTTCTCTATATTTTTCTTATTTTATTAAGCGATTGCCAAATACTAGTCTGTTATTAAGTCGAACTAAACATATACATGATATCATAAACAGCACTAAATTATGATCTGACATCGCTAAAATTCATTTTATGTGATAAAATTCAACAAAACGTTTCTCGGCATGTAAATACACGCTGACTAACTTAGTGATTGAACTGTCTATGTACATTTTTCACTTTTGGTTGAATTTTATCACACAAAATGAATTTTAGTAATGTCAGATACAAATTTAACGTCACAGTAAAATTAGACGTTTCACTAAAATTAGACGTCACCTAAATAGGTGTCTTGTAATTTTAGTGAGATTTTAAAAATACAATATAATTGTTTTTTTTTAATTTATTCACCGTTTGAAACGTGAAAACGTGTATAACGTTGTAACGTGAAAAATTTACATAGACAGATCAATCACTAAGTTAGTCAGCATGCAAATACATGTACTGTTAAATTTTATCACATAAAATGAATTTTTGTGATGTCAAATACAAATTTAGTGCTATTTATGATATCACTAAGTTTAGTTTGACGTAATAACCGACTAGCATTTGGCAATCTCTTAATTAAAATAAGCAAATTTTAGAGAAATTTTAGTTTAGTGTTCTCAACAACAGAATTAGCACCATTATAGAACTGCAGCTTTCAAGGGGTGTCTTAAATATGCAGCGATGCGGATCTGGAATAATCTGCCACCACCTATTAGGATTTTTAGAACAAAATTTAATTTAAAAAAAAAGTATAAAACATATCTGCTTTCAGAGCAAAAATCAATAATATAGTTTATTTTTATTTACAAACATTACCTTGTTTACAATTCCTGATGTTATGGTGGTTGGTCGTACCTGGGGACGTAAACTGGTCTATTGATCCATGTTTCGGCACCATAGGTGATGATCGACCTTCGTTTTCATGTTTGATCATGTTGGGTACTGTCCATCGCAATGTGGGTCCTGTGGTCTATACTTGGTTTTCACGTTCCATCTCTTTGGCTGTGTGTGGAAACAGGGAAACTAAAACAAAAATTGTTTTTATTTAATTATTATTAGACTTACACTTATAAAAACAAAAAAAAATGTTATGTACCTAGTTTATTTTTGTCTGTAAAGTGTAGCGATTTACAAATAAATAAATATTTCTTTCTTCTTTCATTTTACCATGTCATCTGCATAACTAATGTTATTAATGTTATTAATACATCCTACATTAGCACTGCTGAGTTCCTCGATCAGCTGATTCATGTAAAAGTTAAAGAGGCGTGGCGACGACCGACGACAGTTAACACCCCTTCCGATGTATCTATTGCAGATTTGCCATTCTACCCAGAAACGGTAAATCGTGAGGAAACAACCATGTCTCCTGTAGTGCCACAATATCCGCCGAGCAGCAAAGTTTCCTAACACATTCAACTGACCGAATGACGTTTTTGCAGTTAAAACTATCATTCTGTTTGTACTAGAATTCATTATTAATTTTTGCGGGTTTCATTAGCTATGTCCGGAAATTGGGTACATCTTACCTTATAATGACCAAAATCCACAAAAGGGCGATATATAATACCTGCAGGCCAAAAATCTTCAGTTAAAAACACATCCTGTTTATGCTTGGGGACAAATACTTTGTATGCATCATAGTCTTTTAATAATTTCATATTCATTTTCTCTAGGCTCACGTCTATGTTGATCTTATTTTTCACATATGGTATGATGTCACTCACAGACGTATCCTTTGATACATTATATATATATAAAGAGGTACTTTACTGTCCGCTGCCTTGAATTTAGAGTTGACATCGACTGTAGCTTTTCCTGTTTTTCCCACGAACCTATTTCGATACCTTTTTCTGAGATCACTCTTGTGAGGTTGCGGTCTCCACTCACCTTCCTGTAAAACATCAGAGTAGCTCCTCTTAGGTGACTCGGTAGTCATATGTATTGGAGGACCTGCAGGTGCAGCAGTAAGCGGCGCTGGCAGTGGCGTTGGCGATAAGGCGATGACGTCACCTTGCAGCTCATTACCAGCCGAGTAATCTGACCAATATGTTAGCTTCTGGAGATAATCCAGTTGAGCCACTCTCACAGTCGAAATTCGACAGTCTAGGGCCAATTCCGCTTTGCCTCACAGTAACATTCCGCGGAAAATTATTGAATAGTAACATTCTTAATATATCTCAATTTCTAGCTGAAGTTCCTTCAATTGTTTTACTGTAGCATAATCATCATAAATACGTTGCATTTCACATTTCATAGTCAATATATCTTTCAGTAATCGGTTCACATCGACGTGATCAAAATGTACGGGCGGTAATTTGTGCAAATCTCGCGCAAACCAATCAATGGTTATGTTTATCTGCGTTGGGATTTGATGAAACGCTAGTTATAGCCCTAACACACGACCGGATTTGATCCGACCCGACCGCGGATTTGATTTCCCTCCCGACCAAATCTTACCGTGTGTACAGCACAGTCCGGCGGACATAATTATTATTAGAATAATAATTTTCGTGAGCGATGTTCATTATTACTGAACAACCGGCTTTACTCACGTGAAAATTTCGGGATAGCGCGACTAGTTTCGGTCCTAACGGAGGTCCTTCTTCAAGAGGAGCGTCAAGCTACGTCGGAAGATGCGCTGGCACTCCGTTGCAGAGCACGCTGTGTCAGTGTAAGTGGGTGTGTCTCGTCTTGAGTAGCCCAGTAGAAGAGACGACAAATATAATCACAAGACTACTACAAGGCACAGATTTACCCACTGGATATATTAATTGCATAAAATTCTGTCTTGTGAGTGGCTATTTTCTGTGGAGGGGAGACTTTTATTTACAGGTGGATGGAGTTACCATGGGTTCACCGCTGGCGCCGGTGGTGGCCAATATATTCATGGAGTGGTTTGAGGAACAGGCTCTGAGCACGGCGCGATTGAGACCCCGATACTGGTGGCGGTACGTGGACGACATATTCGCTGTCGTCAACCGAGTCACTCTGGCGGACCTCATACAACATTTAAACTCGGTGCACAGTAACATCCATTGCACAGTGGAGGAGGAGAATGAAGGGGTGCTTCCGTTTTTAGATGTTTTGGTAATTCGTGGTCCTAATGGCCGCCTGTCGCATACGGTATATAGAAAACTAACACATACGGACAGATACCTCCGAGCGGATTCACATCACCACCCTTCTCAGCTCTCATCAGTCCCGAGATCGCTAATAAACCGGGCCCTGAGTCTCTGCGATCTAAAGTATGTGAGTGTAGAACTGGCGCATATCCGTTGCGCGTTGAAGAAGAATGGCTACCGGTGGCGACAGAGCATGCGAGCTGCGATTGCGACAGTCCATCGACGGTCACCTGGTGTGGAGAGGAACGCCGCATATTTACCGTAAATCGGGGAGTGACCGATAAGATAGGAGGACTGTTGCGCCGTGGATATAGCATTAGGACAATCTTTCGCCCACCCGGACAGTTGAGGCAACTCTTGCGCTCCCCAAAGCACGAATGCAGATCCACTGAGTGCACCAGGAGTATACACCATTCCGTGTGACTGCGGCAGGTGTTACCTATATAGGTGAGACACGTCGCCGCGTTTCAACCAGGCTACAGGAGCGTTTACGTAACATGAAAAGTATGGACACCGAGAAGTCAGCGGTGGCTGAGCACGCCTGCCAGACGGACACGGCTCATTACATAAGATTCGATAAGGCCTCTGTACTAGCGACAGAGAAGTACTTCGTTCCACGTAAAGTACGCGAGGCCATCGAAATCAGCCGTCGTCCGAATTTCAACAGGGACTCTGGTTGGGTATTGCCCCCTGCATGGAGACCGGCTTTAAAGCTTGCTCCCTCCAACAATATTCCAGCCTTGAAGGGAGATACGACCAGTTCGGTGTGTGCGACTGCACCTCCTGCGCCTGAAGTTAACACCACAGCAATCTCCACATCGGCTACTCAAGACGAGACACACCCACCTACACTGACACAGCGTGCTCTTCGCCAGAAAGGTCGCTGCCAACGCAGTGCCAGCGCAGCTTCCGACGTAGCTTGACGCTCCTCTTGAAGAAGGACCTCCGTTAGGTCCGAAACTAGTCGGGCTATCCCGAAATTTACACGTATGTAAAGCAGTTTATTCAGTAATAATAATTACTATTAATTGAGTCCGCCTCGATCCGCATCGGATATGATCAACGTTTCCGTTCTAGCTACTTTGTCGTAAATTTCCCCAGATTTAATTTAATATTTCTCCAAAAAGACACTATTCATAATTTTTTTGCCTTGGTTGCTGTCTTAGTTAGTTTGTCGAAAATGTCACCAGAACTGATTTTACTTTGCCCAAAAATCCATCCAGTCCATCTGTGACCATAGCGAAAGTGATCGTTTACAGAACACTGAGTCCGGGGGACCACCAGCGTTTCATAGCTAGTGTTTATTTGCTCTATGGTAAGGAATACTACGCAATCCAGTTATAAATACACATAAATAAAATTGAAATGTCTGTTTGTAATTTCAAATCAACAACTTTTCACTCAATGCATATGAAAGTATATACCTTATTATATACTTTTCATTTACTCATAAGTTCCTCAAAATTTTCATTTTACCTCAGAATAGGGAAAAAAGCCCCCAATCCCCTGTCTGGTCAATCTGATCCGGTCATCTGTTGCGAGAACAGATTTGGTCGGCGGACTCGGTGGATCAAATCGGTCGTGATCCGGCGGATCAAATCCGGACGTCTTTTAGCGCTATTACTATCTACGTCCTTTTCTTAACAGTAAACTGTCTGCTGTACGCTGATGATGCGTTGCTCATGGCCTCATCAGAAGCCGACCTCCAGGCAAACCATAATTGTCCCGCTGTGGTATATAGTGTCTGTAATGGTCGTAAGATAGGTGCTTCCTGAGGATGTTGCATGGAATATAGGAATGAAAACCGAACTGTGCCTCATCGGTAACAGCACTACAGACCACTGGTTATCTTGCCAGAGCAAATGTTCACGAGCCCACTCTAGTTGTCGGCCACGATTTCCTCGACGTAGTGCTGGAGTACGAAGCGGTCTGTGAGTGTAAAGCTTAGCTTACAATTTAACTTACACACTTTGGTCACACACAGTTTAGTCACTCACAAGCAACTGGTGCGCTGACTGGAGCCTTTGAACCAACTGCATGGCCGTAACATTTGGTTATCTTCTCGCGGCAACTTGCAAAAATCGGTCTTGTCGTTGAGTGGTTATGCGCTTCCCGCTTGATTTAGATCAGCAGACGTTTGTTTCAGAGTTTGGATGTTTACTACGTATAACTATATGGGCTTCGTCCACGTGATAGTCGAAATCATACATCGAAGAGGTTAAACCAGGGTAAACCAATAAATCGTCAGTTTGTAACTATACTAAGCAATATAAATATTAGAAACATTTTTATCATTTTCTATCTAAGTCACTACATCTTCTGTTTTACCGCAACGTTTTCTTATCACGCTGTTCTTTTCTTTCACAACAGCTAGATTTCACAGTTTTTCATTTCCACTGCACTATATTTACTTCTATGCTTATTCTGTCACATCTACACACTTTCACCTATTTATATTTGTTGGGACCAACACTCTGTGTACAGACAGTTTTACCTTTTTAGACACGTGCTGACTGCTCATATAGGTGTATAGACTCCATTAACTTGAGTTCCTGTCAAAACTCTTAGCTAAAGAATATCATCTCGTACACCTCTTCAAATTTGTCTTTCATTCCTCCCCTAACATTCAAGGTTTACTACATTCCACACTTTTCGCATGTAATTAGAAATCACAGACCTGTTGCATCATAGCAAATGCTTATATGTTTACGGGTACGCTTAAATATTACTATTTATGTATCAATTTATAGCATTATTCGACCTTCGTGACAGAAGAAGCGCTCGTGGCCCGCGGACTCAGTGTTCTGTAAACGATTACTGTGTTACGCAACTTTCACTATGGCTGGTCCTCGGATGGGTGACCACTTAGTGGCATCTACGTTTGCGAGCGTTTCCGTGCTTCGAAAGGCTCGTTAAGCCGTTGGTACCGGTTGCCAGTAACATGGCAGTCGTTAAGCCCAGTTGAACGCCTTATGGGTGGCTTGAAAAATTTCAACTGCAGGTTGCCACAACCTGCGCCTGTCCATTTTAACACGGCAATGGGCTCACCAGCTGTTGCGAGGGACAAAAATGCATACGGTGAAATGTGGGCGCATAGTATACCTCTGCCTACCCCTTCGGGGATAAAGGCGTGACAATATATATACATATTGTCACGCCTTTATCCTCGAAGGGGGGGTATGATGACATTGATGACGAATATCGATGGCCCCATCGAATAAACGTGTAAGTTTATAAAGTCAATTTTACGGGAAAAAATAAAAACGGTTATTCCTTAATATCTTGGGTATCTCTGCAAGCAGTCCTATACAAGTATACAATTTTGGGTGTACCTCACCTGCACGTGGTAAACCTACTGATCGACGGACGAGACTACGGCGCAGGCACTCAAAATGTGTGCCAGGTGGGCCAAAATTAAAAAGGGATTTTGTCCTTTTTGAATTATGTTCGGGGTTCAGCGGCTGCAAGCCGGGCTTGGTGCGAGATTTGATGCAGCCGGTGTGGGACCAGTGGGTGCTGAGTGGCGTCTAGTGTGGGTGGCGCGAGTCGACCCGCCGGCCAGGGAGACCTGTAGAAACGGTGGTGCCGCTGGCCGCCCGCGGCATAGTACAGGGGCCCAACTGGGACTAACCATCTCAGAAGGCTGCCCACCAGGTCGTGTATAATCCCGATGTGGTTCGTCGTGCCGGTTGGTACCGGATGTGTGGTCCCTGCGACTGCGGGTGCGGGTTACGGGGGCCCTTCCGTCCGGCGGATTGGCTTCCGCCTAGCCACACGTCCCTGGACAAAACGACCACCTACGCTTTGTCACTCACCGCTGTATCAAATACCGCTCCGTTTCACGCTTCCTTCTTTCCCCATCAACATGGCAGTGCAAAATAAAAGGCAAATCCGTACAGCGGCTGAAACAAATCCCACACGTACGCTTTTTGAGGTGGAGTTCACATACATCAGTGGACTCCATACAAACCTCAACGCCGTCCACCAGCATCTTGAGACGGCGCGGCCCGGATTGCTGTTCTCAACGGAGACGCAAATATGGCGCCCTGACGATACCTCGTATTTGTGCTACCCCGGCTATTTTGTCGAGGACTGCTTCGATAAAAAGGCTGGGGTGTGCGTGTTTGTTAGGGCGGATGTTTATGTTCGCCGTCTGCGCTGCCTGGAAGACCCATCCTTCTCTGTCCTCTGGCTTTACGTGGATCATGGTTCTATTAGCTAGATTTACGTGTGCCTTTACCGTTCCCATAAAGGGGATATAGAGACAACTCGACTCTTTGAATACCTCGGAAGGGCGGCAGATGATGCGCAGGTGCGGTTCCCGAACGCAGAATTGGTGTTTTTGGGGGACTTTAATGCACACCATACAGAATGGTTGGGCTCCCTCAAAACCGACCATGGGGGACGAACCGCCTATGCATTCGCTCTTTCGCATGACTTGACACAGTTACTCAAAGACCGCCAGACCACCAGGATTCCGGATGTGGCAAGTCATGCGCCCGCTCTGTTGGACCTTCTGCTGACCAACAGCCCAGCCTAGTATAGTGTATCGGTAGGTGCTCCATTGGGGTACTTCCGATCACTGCAACGTGCGCGCCGAAATGCAGGTGTTATCTCCTGCATGTCCTGCGGTTGCGGCGCGCAGACTGTGGCACTACTCGTCAGCAGATTAGGACGGCTTAAGTGATTTTTTTGCTTCCGTTCCATTGGGTCAGCGTTGCTTTGGAGGAAAGGACCCATCGGAGAGCGCCGCCGCTGTTGCTGGGGAGATCAGTCTAGAGATGGAATACTACATCCCCTACACTGATGTCGCCAGCATCCGCAAAGCCCGTCCCTGGTTCGGGCGTGAATACGCTGATGCAGTTCGACACAAGCAGTCGGCGTATCGCGCTTGGACCAGGGCTAGGGCATCAGGTGACCCGAATGTGGCCAACCTCAGAGCCGCATACAACAGAGCGACGAATACCAGCAAAAAGGCCTTCATAAGAGCGGATACCCAGCGCATAGCGCGGCTTGGCCAGGAGCTTGCCTCACATCCCACGGGTAGCCGAGGATATTGGCAACTGGTCAAAGCCGTGCAATCTAACTTTTGCCAACCTTCGCTACCACCGCTGCGCTACCCTGACGGAACCCTGGCTCACAAGGCCCAAGAGAAGGCTGACTTGTTAACCATCCTCTTTGCGCCCAATTCCCGGATCGACGACCGTGGCAAGCAGCGTCCAACAGTCGCTAGTTGTGGCAGTGCAATGCCAGACGTAATTATCAGGCAGTGCGACGTCCGGAAGGTACTGCGATCGCTCGACGTCCGTAAGTCCAGAGGCCCCGATGGTATTCCTGCGGTAGTTCTTAAGAGGTATGCAGCGGATTTGACTTCAGTGCTAACACGCCTGTTTCGCTTGTCCTACTCTACAAGTAGTGTGCCGGATATGTGGAGGAAGGCTAACGTGCAACCGATCCCCAACAAAGGAGATAGGTCAGACCAAGGCAACTATCGCCCCATACCCGTCACCTCAGTCATCTGTAAGGTTTTTGACCTCATCATGAACACGCAGCTCATGCGTTATCTGGAAAGATCACTTCTTAATAAACGACCGGCAATACGGATTTAGGCCGAAAAGGTCAACGGGTGATCTTCTAGTATACGGACACACCTTTGGGGTGAGGCTATGGATAAGCATGGCGAATCCTTGGCTATCAGCCTGGACATCGCAAAGGCTTTCCATAAAGTCTGGCACGCATCACTTCTTTCCAAGCTTTCGGCATATGGCCTGCCACCTCAACTATGCACATGGCTCGCTAGCTTTCTGCATGAGCGCCGTATTCGGGGCCAATGCGACGGTCAGGCTTCCGACTACTTGCAGATAAACGCTGGCGTGCCGCAGGGGTCCGTTTTGTCGCCCACTCTCTTTCTTCTGCATATCAATGATATGTTGTCCCTGGGTAATATACATTGCTATGCATACGATAGTACACTACATGGGGGATATATTAGTCACCCGGCGGTAAAGCGAAAGGATGTTGAGGCTATGAGGGGACAAGTTTTGGCGGAACTTGATCGAAGTCTGGACCGCATCTCTCGGAGGGGTTTCGATAATCTGGTCGAGTTCAATGCCAGGAAAACGCAGGCGTGCGCATTTACTGCAAAATTATCCCCTTTCCTTCCCCTTCCAACTCTTCAGAGCACAACCCTACCGCTGCAAAACTACCTCAGCATTCTGGGGTTGGACGATCCTCGAGAGCTCAACAATAAAAATTATATCGAGGGGTGCATCAGCTTGGCCTCTCGCAAGCTCGGAATCCTGAACTGGGTGAGGCGGTTTTTCACGCCGGAACAGAGATGCTTATTATATCTACCTAATAATAATAATAAAATATAATAATACCATATCTACCTAACTTCACTTGTGTAGACCAGTCATATAAACACTTATTTAATTTGATTAATGATGAGTTTGGCAAAGTTTTTACCTCAAAAACTCTACAGATTGGTGGTCGTCCTGTTTTCAGTGACTGGGCAACACCAGGTATCTTTAAAAGTAGAAATAAATTATTTGAATTATATTCAGAAAAATCATATAATTTTAGGCAAACCTTTCAGGAATATGTTAAAAATTATTCAAAGATATTTAAACAAACGTGTCATCTTGCTAAGTCAAACTTCATTAAAAATAAAATTTCTAATTCTGTAAATAAAATAAAAATGACTTGGAACATCATTAACTCTGAATGCGGTAGATCTTTAGTGACTGAAAGGGATTTCCACTTAAAAGTAAATGGTTGCCATGTTACAGGGGACCTGGAAGTGGCTACGGAGTTTGAACATTTTTTCAAAAATGTACCTATATTGACAACAAAATCTCTCCAAGCATCTTCCAGTTCCGCTGAACTTTTATTAGAAGAATCTGTTCTTTGTTGCAGGGATGCATTTGTATTCACAGATATTTGTGCTCAGGACATTGTAAAAACATTTAAATGTATCGAAATTAAGAAAACCGCGGACATTTGGGGATTATCGGTCAAAACTGCATCATGTATAATTGAGGTAATTGCGCCCCATCTAGCAACTGTGTTTAATGACTGTGTTTCTAGTGGTACATTTCCTGATTTAATGAAACACAGCAAAGTCGTTCCCTTGTTCAAGGCTGGCAGCGCTACAGAGCCGTCTAATTTCCGACCAGTGTCAGTGCTGCCAACTTTGAGCAAAGTATTTGAAAAAATAATCTTGAATCAAATGCTATCCCATTTTAATAGTCATAAAATACTCCATGCGAATCAATTTGGGTTTACGAAAGGGCGCTCAACTTCCGATGCTGGTGTTGAGTTATTAAAATGTATTCATGAAGCATGGGAAGACAAGCACGATGCATTAGGTATATTTTGCGATCTATCAAAGGCTTTTGATTGCGTTCAACATGAAACGCTGTGCAAAAAATTACACCACTATGGAATAAGAGGCAAAGCTCTCGACCTTCTGTCTTCATATTTGAACAATAGAATACAGAGGGTCGATATTAATGGTACACGTTCTGTAGGATCCATGGTTACAATGGGTGTGCCGCAAGGCTCGATACTTGGGCCATTCTTGTTCCTCATTTATATTAATGATTTACCATTTTATGTAGGGGACAGGAATAGGATTGTTTTGTTTGCAGATGACACCTCATTAATTTTTAAAATTAAAAGAGAATTAGATAACTATGACGATGTAAACAATGCAATTGCAAGAGTAGTTCATTGGTTCAGCTCAAATAATCTTTGCCTTAATGAAAATAAAACTAAATGTATAAAATTTACTCTACCAAATGTAAAACAAGTTGCGGCCAATGTTCAACTGAATGGACAAGTGTTAGAGTTTGTAGAATCAACTGTGTTCCTAGGTATAACTATTGATGCCAATTTGCAGTGGGGCCCACACATAGAAAAGACAGCCTCTAGATTAAGTTCGGCTGCATACGCTGTAAAAAAGATCAGGACTCTAACAGATGTGGATACGGCTAGAATGGTTTACTTCAGCTATTTTCATAGTATTATGTCTTACGGTATTCTCCTTTGGGGGAGTGCTGCAGATTTAAATATTATTTTTGTACTACAAAAGCGGGCTGTACGCGCTATTTATAATTTGGGCCCCAGAGTTTCTCTCCGAGAAAAATTCAAAGAAGTTAATATTCTAACCGTACCATCACAATACATTTTTGCCAATCTTATGTATGTCCAGAAAAATCTATCACAGTTTTCTAAACTCTGTGATAAACATAATACAAACACTAGAAATAAAAATAATCTTTCAGTCCACCACAGTCGACTACATAAGATTGGCGATTCTTTCCAGGGTAACTGTATACGCTTTTACAACAAGCTTCCCTGTGACCTGAGAAATTTACCTTTAAATAAATTTAAAAAGTTTATTAAAAACAAGCTTTGTGAAAAAGGTTTTTACTCCGTTACAGACTATTTGCAGGACAGGGACGCCTGGAAATGATCTGCTGGCAAAGTGAAATAATATTAAATTGTAAATAGGCCATCAAAAAAAAAACTTTCCTAAGTTTCTTGCCGGTTCTTCTCAGGTGGGCCGCGTTCCGAACCGGTGGTCGCTTTAAATATTTTAAATAGTGTATGACATTTTGTAAGCGCCGTTAAAATGGTCTATGCAAAATAAAGATATTTTTATTTATTTTATTTATTTATTTATAAGTGTCAGATTCGTCCGTGCGTGGAATACTGCTCACATCTCTGGGATGGCTCCGCCAAATAGCTGCTTGAAGCTCTCGACGCGTTGCAGCGACGTGCCATCCGCATCATAGATTGTCCAGATGTTACTGGCAATCTTGAGCCGATGGAGATGCGCAGAACGTTCGCCAGCTTAGCTGAATTTTACCGCATCTACCACGGTGGGTGTTCTGAAGAGCTCTTCCAACTAGTCCCACTCTCCCCCTTCCGTTCCCGAACAACACGGGCGGGGCAGAGATGTCATCCTTACACTGTGGACACCATCTTGCCCAGAACGGAAAGATTCCGTAGGTCCTTCTTTTGTCGTACCATAAAAATATGGAACTCTCTGCCGGCGCACGTGTTTCCCTCCTCTTACAATCTTAAGAGGTCTTAAGGGTCCTTTAAAAGTGCGTGAAAAGGCATATTTATAGGCCGTCAAGTTAAGGGTCGTTATCCTAGCCCTGTGGGTTAAGATAGCGACCCAAAATCACGGGTCGTCATCTTTGTTTACCATAAGCCATCTCACCATTTTGAAGTGTCAAATATAAAAAAAAAATATAAAAATAAACCCATTTAAAAAAAAGCCACTCTTGGTGTGAAGTTCAACACAGTGCTGAAGTGGGCATGTCTAGAATAGCTCTGTGGTTAAATCAAAATCTGCTGACTATATTGCTGTAATTATAATATGTAGTTCACAGCCGAATGAAGATTTTAATTTACGTATACATGTTTGTGAGTACAGAAATCAATCTTGTACATGCCCAACCAAACTATTGACAAAGTGTCCCAAACTAAATATCTTTGTGTCGTAGTCGACCAAAGATTGTCATGGTATCCCCACATTGACCTGGTCTCAATTAGGATTAGAAAACTTAGCTGGGTACTTAGAACATTAAGGGTCGTATTATAGAACCTTACTCAAGCCTCAAGTATTACTTAGAACTAAATTTTAAGCTGAGCTTTTATTATAGAACCTTACTCGATTCGTGAAACGTCAATCTAGAATCACCTGAGAGCTGTCACATTCATATTATAGAACAGTGCTCAAGTGTCATTTCAGTAATCCTTTATTTTTAAACCATATTCAGCTCAGATTCGCTACTTGATTCGAGATTTGCGAGCAGTTTTCGTAAGTTTAGTCGACACCACGCTCAAGCAGAGATTTTAGTTAACAAAAATAAAAGATGGCCTCCTTTATCTTTCTAAAATGGATATTTTTGAAGATAAATAGACTATTACTTACTTATCATTCACGTGTTATCCCCGAAAGGGTGGCAGAGTCATATTTACGCCCCTATTTCAGTGCCAGCACATTCTACCAAACAGCAAACCCGTACCAATCAATAACAATTACTTTACAAAGATATTAATTCAGTATTATATCAATACCGAAGACAGTGTGATCTTGTATTGTGTGGCAGTGTGGATCGTATTGTTTCATTCTTTTATTTCAACTACCACACTTTTAATAGAAATGTGATAATAAAATAATACCTATGATAATAATGAGATATGTGGATATTAAAAAATAATGTCATTATTATGGTTGTGTTGTAGAGTCAATGTCGCTTACGAGTAGTGTAGCTATGTACCATCAAACACATAACATTAAACACAAGATAATACCGTAAATGATGGAACATTTGTTAAAGCAATACCAGCGTGGACATCCTTTTTATGCCACAGCGTGCTTTCAGGATAGTACTGTAGCTTGTGCTGTACTGCACTATTGTGCCTATTATATTAATATCCCTATTGACTTCCAATACACTTTACCCCCTAAGAGAGTACTCCATATAATAAGAACATGATCATTTAATATGTAGGAGGAATAGGAATAGATAAAGGAGAGGTTTGGATAAATTTTCAAAGCGATTTGTAGATGCTGACTTTCATATAATTTTTATTAAAGTGAAAAACATGATTTGGTTTAGGATGGGGTTTGACCCGTAACCTATGTCTAACCAGGGCAATGTTCTATGCCACTGAGGTATCATAACCATACTAAAATAAGTTGATATTATTTACTATATTTTCATTGTCACTCGTTCAAGCCCCATCTTGAACCGAGTTATCTTTATCACTGTAATAACATTTATTTGAATGAGAGGTGTGTACACTACAACTTATAACAACCATCATCAATAGATAAAATATTTATTTTAATGATTTTTTATACTATATTAATTAAATATTCATATTAAACAATACAATTATATTTTATTTTATTTAATTTAAATAAAGAACCTAAAAATAATTAATCATTATTATTATTATTATTTCTTAAGATAATGATTTGATGACAGATTCTTTGGTACTTTTTTGTGGTGAATATTGTACACGACAGGCTCGGCAAGTTTTTGGACGCTTGTGTCACAGTCGACTATCTCATTAATAACAAAAGGACAAGAGTTTCAACTTCTGTTCTCTGAGATACTATTATTTCCACAGTATCTGTTTCCGCTTACAATATCACTGTAACAAAAAAAAATCTTCAGGTATCTTACTGGCTCGGTGGTGTAGGTGATAGTGTATGTGACTGCTACTCATGTGAAGGTCCCATATTGGAATAAATATTTGTGAGATCCCCAAATGTTTGTTTAGAAGTTTGGGTGTTTGCTCTATAACAATGTATATATTTAGATATACAGTATGTTTATCAGGTGAGTAGTTACCATAACCCAAGCTTAAAGGGTTAGATGGCGCTGTGTGAAAAGTGTCCTACAATGTTTATTTATAAACTCATTACCTACTTACAACTTTGATTCACGGTGTTAAAGCTTCTGTTCTACATGTGACTTTAAGCTCTATCTTTCTATCCTCTCAAGGTTGTTTATGACAGAGCCCCGAACCCTATGCAACCAATGTTACAAAGTGTACAAAACTCTATAATATTTTCAACAAATAATAGGTAATTACCCGGTATGTGTCAATACTCTCTGGTATTTAAATTAAGTGTATATGTAACATTAGATATCTGGATCCATATCGGCATCATGATAAAGACCTCTACAGACAGTGGCTATATGGTACTGCCTTTCACCCGTAAGTTCATCACGCTGTCTTGCTCTGAAATTTTACCACAAAGCGGGTCAACTGCTCTCCGGATGCCTAGAACAAAAATAGAATGAATCTTATTAAACAGTTATCATGAATTACTAGATGGTGTATATCTGCACAAATATATAAGACCATAAACCTCCAACACTTACTGTTTCGATAGTTTTTGTAGTAAATATACTTTTCTGAAATATTGGCCCAAGACGTTGTATGGCATCGTTTTTTATTTTGTATACCTAATATTCTTGAAAGATTTCAATATTTCTAGTAATAGATTCCTTTGGACGATCGTAAAATTCTTCTTTTTTCAGATATGTACAGAATTAGAAGAATTTCAATTAATTTACAATGTAAACATAACACTGGCACCATAATATCAAATGTCAGTCAAGCAAAGTTTATTAAACTCGCGATCCATTTAACGCAGAGAAAAGGTTCATTTTATGAGTCCGGGACTTCCTCTACAGCAGTTTTTTGTTTAGTATTTTGAAGTAAGGATACTTTAAAGCAATCACAGAGGTGATTAAATCATTTCAATGAAAAAAGTAAATAAAAAATAAGCTTTTGAAACATAAATATCAAAAAGTAAGCTGCGTGGAATGAAAACAAAATATGTAAGGAATAAATATGTAATAGAAAACAGACTGTTTTTAGGCTTGCAACATTCCAATGCGTATTCTGGCGATTGGAGATTTGGATATTTACTCAAGGTTACTTTTCACCGATCTGAGTATGGGGATAGTTCTATAATAAACCACATGCTTATGTCTAGATTTAGCACTCAAGTGTCAATCTGCTAAATTCCGTTTATGTGTGACTTGAGTTAGTTTCTGTAATACGACCCTAAGACATGTTGTTCCCAAAACCATAACCTGCAACCATGACTCTCCAAGAAATCTCCTGAACGAGATATATGTTGCCTTGGTCCAGTTAGTATTATGGTACTGCATTCCTGTCTGGGGAGGCGCGGCTAAAATCCGATTTATTGAGCTAGAGAGAGCTCAGCGTGCACTTATTAAATCAATGTACTTTACTCACGTACGACTTAATTATTAAACACACACACACACACACACACACACACACACACGAGTACGCATACTCTTAACTTTTGTTTATATTTAAAATCTATTATAAATTGCTTTTCTTTTTTTTCTTTTTCCTATTATTTACATATAAAAACGTATTTGCTTTAGATAACTTATCACTATATGATGAGAGCGGTCCCACCTAATACAAGCATCATTTGCTTTAGATAACTTATCACCATGTAATGATATGATGAGAGCGGTCCCTCCTAATACAAGCATCATTTGCTTAACAGGAGGAATAAATATTATAATGAAAACGTCATTGTTATTGTTAACACAAATAAATTATTATTATTATTAACAATCAGTCTTTTGAAAAATCATATAATTTTTTTTTAATTGTAAAATAAATGTGCCATAATCAACAAGAATAAAAGTTAGTACCTAAATTCTACATTAACATAAATGAGATACATTAATTAAATGAGATACGAAATGCCAGCGTTGTGTGTACATCCGCGTGACTCCTTACATCCACCGCAGCATCGTCATTTCCATGACACGCAGCTCCTGCTTGTGTCGCTCTGATACTGGCCACGCCACACTGCCATGTAAATAGACAATCCTAATGTGGTTTTATAGACCTGTCTCTTCAACCTGACTGGAATTTTTGGTTCACAAATGACACCAGTCATCTCTCTCCACTTGGACCACGCGGCAGCAATGTGTGTCTTAACGTCTCAGTCGATGTCACTGGACGCGTGAAATACAGATCCCAGGTATTTAGCCTGGCCCGTGCTAGTTTTGAAACGAAGTACTGATAAAGACCCTAAACCTGTTAGACATTAGCATACTAATATTGTTTTAGATCAGTACTATTTACACATCAGTGTTATAATTTTAGTTAGGTAGCTATGACGATCAATTAACGTTATCAGTGTAACTATATAATACATCGAGCCTACCTTTAATTTTAACACAATAGTGTGTGAAAGTTAGGATTCATCCACGTAGCGAATTTGACACCACATTGTTTAGTTGAAATGTACAGAATTATTCTCCATGTCTTGTTCTCTCAGATCTATGGTAAGAGTCTCTTATTTTGACTTAATCATATGACCTATGTAATTTATTCAATGTAATTTAGAGTCTGGCGTTACATTCGTGTACAATATAAGGTTCTTTAAAAGGGGTCTTAAGTTTTTACCGGGTTGACAGTGCTAGTGTAGCTCCGCGGTTGTAAACTTCAGATCAGGTGGGTGGTACGCTTGTCTGCCACTTTAGTAGTACACTTTTATATCGAATAATATGGAAGTGCCTGTCACCATCCATTCCTGTAAGGTAAGTTTGGTGTGTCAGGTGAATTCCACGGGGTGTACTTTGGGAACCAAGGCTCTCTTCTCACTGCAGGACAGCATAGTCACTTACGGCAATACCAAACCGAGATGCATTTAATTATGCACCCGGAACGAGTTGAGAAATTTAATTTATATGCCACTTAGCCAGGGTGCGGCGTCGCAAACGCGTCTCCGTCTAGATACACTATGGGTGCAGAATCAGTCGAGCAACCGCCCAACGATGGTTTAATGGTAGTTGGCACTAAACCTGGGGGCCGAGTCTACTATTGACAAGCTGTAGAATAGAACCAGAATCGTTGAACTTAGCTGTCAAAATATAGTAGACTATCAAAAATGCAACTGACAAATGGCCACTGGCGCGGTAAGTGTTAGTAGGATTCTATCGGGCGACCAATAAAAGTCTATTGGAGTACGATTGTAATAGTAGATTACAAAAAACAGTCATATTTGTACCGGTGACCTTCTGTGGAGCGACGATTTCGACATAATTGAAATATCAAACTCGGCTCCCTGTATTTCAAGGATGCCTGCTAGCGCTCACTCGCTCGCTCTCTATCCGCTCCGCTTTCAGAGGCAGCCTCGAAAGCAACGCGACGAAAATATAGGTAAATAGCTTCCACCTGTGCTAGAAATTGTCATACATAGTGCCACTTTTTGATGAATTTCGGCACCTATTTGCGCCCTTAGGGGTGAAATTTTGCAAAACCTTTCCTTAATGGGTGCCCACGTGATAAGGGTAGATTCCCGTTAAAAAAACTCTAGGCCTATTCTACGTCCAGCTAGAGTTAACTCGTAATTTTAGACTATAATCTAAAACAATTTGTCTCGTTTTATTGAATTTAAAACTTATTTTTGCGCATCGCCCACAGATTTTTTCGTAGGTAGTAAGTTAGGCTGATCCGTCACGCTCTGTGGTGAAAGGCTCGATCGGGTGAACTCGGGAACGTCGAGTGTACCCGAGCGAGGAAGATACAGTCAGCCGCTCTTTGCTGTTGTGGCGCTGTGTTTAGTAAATTCAATTTATAAAAACGTAGTAATTGAATGAATTGTGATTGTCAATTAAGTTTTCGCTTATGCCGTGCGGTCTAAAGCACTCATTCTTATTTTTTTTTTATTGTTGTATAATGACGTTTGATTGAGACAAAACTTGAACCTGTGGCCTTTCTCCGAATTTTAGATCGTTTGTTAGTGCTGTAGTAGTGTGAAATACACTCGTAAACTTAATAATTTACTTAAATAATATTATTTATTTTATTTATTTATCTATCACGCCTTAACCCGAAGGGCCACCTCTGCGGAGATAGAGAGAGACATATTATATGCCACTTTTTACCATGTTATTCCTATCCCACGTAATAGGTGGTGAGCCCATTGCCGTGTTGAAATAGACAGACGCAGGTTGTGGCTACCTGCTGTTGAAATTTTTCAAGCCGCCCAGAAGGCCTTCAGCATGTCTTAACGACTGCAATGTTACTGGCAACCGGGGCCAACGGCTTAACGTGCCTTCCGAAGCACGGAAACGCTTGCAAATGTAAATGCCTCAAAGTGGTCACCCATCCGAGGATCAGTCATAGTGAAAGTTGCGTAACTCAGTGATCGTTTACAGAACACTGAGTCCGCGGGGCCACGAGCGCTTATATAAAGTAATTACGTATTTTCGAGACGAACAAACCAAACCACGCGTAACAAAGTGTGTAAACATGGCTGCGGGCATACGCGCGCGGCATATAATGGTCTCCTACTACACTGCACGATTTTACCTAAGTTTCTATCTTTGTAATATTTAAGAGGCGCGAATGCGGGCGTGGGAATTTGTGATTGTACACCCACATTCATATTTTCAATTCACACAAACGCATTCTGGATTCTAATAAATGAACGGACGGTGTTTCGTACAATTATAATGTACATCGCGAGTTCGTCCTTACAGAATGTACATGAATATCACAACAAACCGGCAATGTAACTTTTACATTAGGTTTTTGTTTTCCGATCGTTAGCTACGTAGTGGCGGACTGCTGTCACCGCGTACCTAAAAAGGGTGGAGCCAAAGTGTGTGCTTTTGAAGTCTAATGATAATTATATACTTTTTTTTTTTCAAGATTTTATCTAGTGATTAATATAATTGAATAACGTGTGTAATGGGTAATATGGATTTTAAAGACGACCATTTACGTATGTTTCAAATTGAAACTATCGAAACGATACATTTAAATGTCATCAATAGCTATTATTTGAAAGAGAAAAAGTAGGAACTAATAGCAAGATTTGGGTAAACCGGAAACGTTCAGAGCAATTACATGAAGTTATATACTTAGGGAGAATGTTTAGCGCGAACGGAAGATGTGTTCTGAAGTACAACGGTGACTAGCTGCCTGAGACAGGGACCTAACATTATGATTTTTTGATTTTAATATTATTTAAAAAAAAAGATGAGTATAATGAGTACGGGACATTTAATTTGGTCCTTGCACATAAAGCATACATTTGTAATTAAATATATCATCATTAACTCCTACTAATATTATAAACGCGAAAGTTTGTAAGTATGAATGTTTAATGATACTTACATATAAAAACTACTGAATGGAATTTAAATAAACTTTACAATAATATAGCTTATCAATCAGAATAACACATAGGCTATTTTTTATCCCGGGAACAAGTTCCTTTAGAAAACGGGAACGAGAAAACTTCATCACGCGGCGGAGTCGCGGGCGTCAACTAGTATATCATAAACCTGTAATAAAATCCAACACAATAACAGAGATGTTCCATTGCGATTGCTACTGCCAATCATTTTTACTGTGGCGTGCCAGCAGAAAATACATCGTCAATCTATCATGACGGGGGCTGAGGAAGCGTTTTGGTGCCTACGCGACTTGGCCTACCTGCCCTTAAATATGCGGGCGGAGCCGCAGGCGTCCTCTAGTAAAAAAAACTACATGATAAGCAGCAAAGACTGATTTAGTCAATCAGTCTTAATTGCTTAGAATGTAGGTACATTAGAATATCAGACGGTACAATAACACACCTCTGTTCCTTTAGAATCTATATATATCCACTCCAGCTATACTACGCAGACTTCTCATTTCCACTGCATTTATTTTACTTTTATGGACTCACTTTGAACAAATATGCAAATGCAATAAATATGCAAATTATACAACAAACAATAATAGAAACTGTATTCTTTTCTTATTTTATGTCATTCGCTCGATACAAAAAGTACCTAGAACCTTTTTTTTCAACTTAAGAGTATTCCTATTTGCTCTCAAACCCTACCTGGACTCCTGAAGTCTACCTTTATTTGGCTGCTGGAAGCAATTATCAGTTTGTTATGTTTGTTGGGAGCGACTGCCGTCTGACCTCCCAAGCCACCTGCGACTTTGCCTCGTCTGTTAGACAGCAGGTGCAGTTGAGGTCGCTTGACCCCCGGACATCTTGGTACATATATGACTACGGTTGCAGCAGTCTAGTTAAAGGTCTGGTTTGGTAGAATAAGCACATCTAGTCACCTTATTTGTTTTTGGTTTCTGTTCAGGGTTGCTAAGCCACCGCCGATTACAAGTCAAACAAAGAAAGGACGAAGGTAGTAAGAAGCGTTTCATCAAATCTCGACGTAAAACCCAAATTAAACAAAATTATTAAGATAAACTACATCAATAAACAAAACCTACTTTAAAAAAATAAAATGTAATAGTAAAGTAAAGGGAGAAACAGTAGTCAACCTATAAAATTGTAAATGAGAAAACCACTCACTGACTCATTAATCACAAAATCTCTGAAACTACCGGCTCAGCTAAAAAAATCCGTTTAAAACTTAGGTGTTCGCTAAGACTAAGGATTATGCGAGATACCACGCATTTATTTATCTATCACGACTTATCGCAGTTAGCGGTGGCAGACGCATACATATTGTATGCCCACTTTTCACCATGTGTATTCCTGTCCCACGTAATAGGTGGTGAGCCCATTGCTGTGTTGAAATAGACAGACGCAGGTTGTGGCTACCTGCTATTGAAAATTTTCACGCCGCCCATAAGGCCTTTAACATAACTTAACGACTGCCATGTTACTGGCAACCGGGACCAACGGTTTAACGTGCGTTCCGCAGCACGTAAACGCTCGTAGATTTAAATGCCACAAAGTGGTCACCCATCCGAGGACCAGACATTGCGAAAGTTGCTCAGCGATCGTTCACAGAACACTCAGTCTGCGGGGCCACGAGCGCTTCCCACCCATGTGTGGGTAAAAGGTCTGCTAAAGTTTATTAGTCCAACATAATATACGAGGAGCTATTTAAACTTCGAACATTCTTACGAAATTGATTTACTCCACTTTTGGCCTTACTTTTCCAAAATTTGAACCCGCAGTGGTAAGCGCTGCGTAAACCATGGGGTAAATCTGTGGTAAGGTTGCGGGGAGCAATCAAACTCCCCGCAGATATATAAAGGGTCATTTGTAAAACACCAGCAACCTGCTAGGAGTAGATAGCCAAGGTCATAACCAACAACGTTTGTTCTAACACTTTTGGCAATTCGTTACGAAACGAGTACTATCATACATTGAACCATCGAGCTGCGTCATAGGTTTTTGCTCATAGATTCGCTAAGGAGCACTTCTGGGTCTCTTTTTCGTCACGTACTCTCTACCTCAATGAACGATGGACGTGCGTGCATCAATGCGGTTCAAAAAAGGTCAAGGTCACGGAGTAGAGAATTAAAGCGGAGATGCCGCAAGGGCAACTGAGTTGTGTGCCACCAAGTGAGTTGTTACGTCACAGAGTGGGCGAAGCCACGCGCCACAGTTTCATGTAAATCGTTGCTGCGCTCGGTTGATAGTCTGAAATTTATTTTCGCTAAATTCTATAGTTATTGACGGTTTTCACCATGAAGTGTGCTATTCTTGGATGCAAAAACGATTCAGAAACTTATTTTAAACATAGTGACGGACATAACATTTCATTTGTAAGTATTTTTACTTATTAAAAATATTTATAAAATATTTAACTCGGATTTTTTTCAAAAATTTAAATTAGAGCCATCTATGAGACAATAGATGCAAGTAACTTTTGACATGCACCTATTGAAGAAATAATAGAAAACAAAATGTGTAATTTTGTAAATACGTCACATTATAATTCTTGTTCATATTTCTGCCCACAGTCATGCCCACGACAATTATTTCTTAAGTCTGCAGCGTATTTACATGATATGACGAAATTTTTTAAAAGAATGACAAACATCTACCTACGCATAAACCAACAATTTTATTGTACATTATTCTAGCGGGAGCACTAGTTGAAGTTTCATAGAAGTACATAAGTAATATTTAACTTTATTTTGTTGCTAAGTGACAATATATAATATTTAAAAACTAGAAATGCATGGGTAAATATCATAATCAGACCCAGAGTAGAGAATGTTCTAGAAAAGTAGGTAGCGCTATTGTTGCGAGTAGACAAACTAAAATGTTCATTGGATCTTCAGTTCGATTTGTGTTGCACGATTATGTCGCTAGATGGATTTACAATTAGGGACGAGTTAAAGGCGGGGTTAAACGTCCCTTTTCCTCCCGCGGTCTCATTTCCCACCCGCAGTTTGGCACGCGTTTTACTAAAGACAAATTTGCTTGCAACATCTCCGTTCTTTCTGTCCTCCGTGGTCAAGGTCAAAGGAGGTACCATCGGCCTATCCCCATTTCCTGTGATTTTTACGAGTTGCGTAGTACTGTAATTAATAATATATTTATTGACAGAAAATATACATGGTTAACATAACGATTTAAAAATGACAGTATAATACTAACATCAAATATTCTATGTTAACAACCTTCATAAACTCTGCCTCTTACACTAGGATTTCCTGTATTATAAGAGACAGTGTTCGGCTGAGAATTTTAGTTACATTTCATTAGTGAAGGTTGTGTTACTTGTGACCATTAAAAGCAACAAAATACGCGTTAGTTATCGCATGTAGGAGGGTGTGTGTGTGTTTGTGTGTGTTTGTGTACGTCTGTACATGTCTTTCTGTTTGGATGGCAATGTGCCAGAGTTGAGTTAATATTATTATGCAATATAGGTTAAAAGATCTTCTATTTGTGAATAATTTTGTTGAAGAAGCCATGTTGTCAATTTAAATTTTAATTGTTTACTATTTAGGTCCATTATGTTAAGTATTTTGTGTATCTGTTAATATATTCTAGACACCTAAATTATACTGCAATAGCGGCAGAACTAGCAATCACTAATTTCTCAGAATGCTTCCAAGCCAATGATCCAAACTCATTGATGAACTCTTTTATAAATTTAATCCAAAGCGTAATAAATAAGCATACAACATATAAAAAAATCCCCAGAAGGCAGAAAATAATAAAACCCTGGATAACCCCAGGGCTCGTAAAGTGTATCAGACACCGAGACAGATTACACATACGATCAAATAAAACACCTGAAAACCTTATTCTTAAAATTACATATAAGCGATATCGCAATTTCTGCAACTCTTTACTCCGCAAACTGAAAACTGAACATGAGAAAAGAGAATTAGAGAAGGCTAATTATAACCCACGAGCCCTTTGGAAGACAATTAAAGAAATTACAAACACTTCTAATTTAAAGTCCAGTCCCATTGAATTGCTAAAAATATGTGATACCCCTCAGACATCTATAAATGAGGTATGTAATATCTTCAGCAACGTGGGCAAAAATTTGGCAGCTGATATACTAGCTCAAGGTCACTCTTCAAGCCCTGTATCAAACTCTGGAGTAAATAACCGTCTTCCTCCGTGTAACTCCCTTGCTGTACTAGAGGTTGATAAAGCTGAAATAGAGATGATCATCCTTGAACTACGCGACAACTGTGCTGTAGGATGGGATAGAATCTCGGCCTTAGTACTCAGGCATAGCCGAAACACGCTAATACCCCCACTAATTCACATAATTAACACTTGTCTAAGAAAGGGTGTATTTCCGGAAGCGCTAAAAAGAGCCGTCATTTATCCCATCTACAAGAGCGGAGACAGAAGCTGTGTAAATAACTACAGGCCTATCTCAGTCTTAACTGCAGTTTCCAAGATTTTTGAAAAGATTCTTGTCAACTGTCTGAAGAAGTATTTGGATAAATACCAAATAATTTCAAAAAACCAGTATGGCTTCCGTACAGGAATCTCGACTGAAGATGCAGTGTTGAATCTAACACAGTCAGTTGCCAGGAACCTGGACAAAAGAATTAAGTGCTTGGGAATCTTTTTGGACCTGTCGAAGGCATTTGACACGGTTTCTGTTCCTAAGCTTATATCTAAGTTGGAGCGTGTGGGCGTGAGGGGCATTGCTCTTGATACCTTCAAAAGCTATCTGCATGAACGTACTCACTGTGTAAAAATAAATGATTACCTAAGTGATTTGGAAATAGTATCCTATGGCGTCCCCCAAGGAAGCATATTAGGACCAATTTTGTTCCAAATCTACGTTAATGATTTGTGTAATATGAAATTTCAAAATACAGAGATTTTTGTATATGCGGATGACACCTCGTTAATAGTATCCGGACCTACCTGGGATGCTGTCAGGAACAGCGCAGAGGTTGCATTAACAGCGGTAATGGAATGGCTCAATGTAAAACCTCTTGACGTTAAACCTGCAAAAAACATGTTATATCCCTTTTGCAATTCGTCAAAGTATGCTACCGGACGTCTCTTTCACTATAACAGCACACAAATGCTCTCAACTTGAGCCTACGTGTTCTTGCAGAAGCCTCACTAGAACTGAAGATGTCCGATACCTCGGCGTTCAGATTGATGCAGGTTTAACTTGGGATAAGCATCTAAAAACTCTGACATAACGAATTACTAGACTTATCCATATCTTTAAACTACTCAGAGCCTCAGCTAATTTTGACACCCTCAAAATGGTGTTCAGCGCACTGTGCCAGTCCGTTCTGGGTTATTGCATTTCTGTCTGGGGTGGTGCAGTAAAAACTAACTTCCTGCAGGTGGAGAGAGCTCAAAGAATGATACTTAAGGTTATGACTAGAAAACCCTACCGTTATCCTACAACTAACTTGGGTTGCAACTTGTGTAGCAGAGTCCTTCGGTGAGTTATCTTGACGAGGGCGTTTGTTTCTACTGGTGGTTACACAGTCACTCAAAGTTATTGCAGATCCTATGTCTGGCTCCGATTGAGTCTGAGGTAGGCCTTTCGCAGGTGTTCTTTGTGTCTTAGGTGGGGTTCGTTTAACACCGCCCATGTTGATATTTAATATTGACTATTTATATTTATCTCTAAGTATGTAGTATGAGATGATCCGTTCAGCAACCGATAGCTTAGTAAAATCGCTAGTAGCCGATACGTAGCGGAGCGTAGCCCGAGGTAGCGTGATGTCATCAATGACTAGCGGTTCACTATTTTGCCAATTACTTGCAGTTGCACGGTGGCGCGATGGCGTAGCGTGGTCGGTTGTTGGCTCTCGAGGTAGGTGGTTCGGATCCAACCAATACCAATTAGCACTTTTTGAAATTTATATCACTGTACTGTGGTACGTGTTTGTATCTCCCTCTAGTACCGCCCAAAGGGCGTTAACCACTGGTAAGATTCCGGTAAGTGTGACAGAGAATCGTATTCACTACGATTGACCAATCAACAAACAAACACGTAATTAACTCGAAAAACAAGCAGCACACGTCCACACGGTAAGACTACTGCGGCCGAACTCAATCTGTACATGAAATTAAAACAAAACCAGAAAAAAAAAAGTTTTCAAAATTAAAAACAAAAATTATAAAATAAAAATAAACTCATAAAACACTTTTTTATGATGTTAGCTACCTTAAATAACTAATTGAATCAGGCGTTACATGGCGGAAATCCATTTTAAAAATCTATAATTATTTTTGTTTTTAAATGTTATTTTTGCAATATTCCGCTTTTTTAGAATGTCGTACGATGTCGACACGTGTTTCGCCTACACACGAGGCATTATCAAGACTGTTTGGCAGCAAAAGTACTTACACGTTCACCTCAACCTTTTATAGTTCGAACGCAACCAAACGATAGCGCGATGTAGACTTCTAGTTGTTTTGTCTATTTTTAAATAAACTAAGCAAAACCGAAGTGTGGAAGTCTGTTTGTTCGTTCAGCAAAGTACACCCGTCCCGTTTTATAATTTCTAACTGCTCTAATACGGACATTTTTAGACCCTTTTCACATAAATGTAATATTTCAAAATTGTTGTTATCATTCAAAATATGCCCGGTGTCCAGCAAATGCTTCGCGAAATGTGATTTATCTGTGTGACCGTTTCGGAATGCTCCTAGGTGTTCCTTATATCTGGTATCAAAGGAACGACCTGTTTGGCCTATATAAACATTGCTACAACCATCACATTTCAACTTATAAATACCGGATTTTTTGCTATTACTAATACTATCTTTACCATTACATAATGTTTTTAAGGTATTTTGAGGTCTATAGGCCGAGAAAACATTATTTTCCTTAAGTACCCTCGCCACACGATGTGTGATACGCCCAAAGTATGGGAGACAAGAAGTATACTTCTTGGTTTCTTTAGTTGATGGGTACAAAAGGAGCTTAACCATTTTATTTTGCTTTTTTAATAAAAGTGAGTGTATTAATTTTGAGCTATAGCCGTTAGATTGTGCAATGCAACAAATTATATTCAATTCCTTGTCAAATGCATCTCCGCTTAATGGAACATTTAATAGCCTATGAATCATACTATGGAAAGCCGCCATTTTGTGCAGCCACGGGTGGCAAGAATTAAAAGGGATTGTAGTATCTGTATACGTTGGTTTACGGAATATTTCAAAACTATGCTTTGTGCCATTTTTTGAAATTGATAGGTCTAGGAAGTTTAATAAATTATTTTGTTCTATCTCTAATTTAAATTTAATTTTAGGGTGAATGCCATTTAAATTCCTAAGAAATATACTTAGTTGTCTATGGGTACCCGTCCAATTCATTATTATATCATCTACATATCTATAATAATATGAAATATGACTGTTATTGATTATATTTATATTTTCAAAATAGTCCATAAATATGTCTGCCATTAGGGGGCTTAAAGGCGAGCCCATTGCTAGACCTTCTTTTTGTACATAATATTCATAGTTAAATTGAAAGTAATTTTGCTTCATACAAAGCTCCGTCAAGCGTAAAATATCATTAATTTGTTCTGGATGTAATTTTTTAATTTGCAACATATTTTGTATGATTTTTAAGCATTCCATATAAGGAACGTTTGTAAACAAACTATCTACGTCCAACGATACCAATATTGAATTACGCGGCAACTCGATGTCTTTTATTTTTTGAATCAAATCATAAGTGTTACGTAAACAATATTTTGGATTGAAACCGGTCTTTTCCTTAATAAGTGAATTGAGGTACTTGGCTAATTTATAAGTAGGCGCGTTTATATACGAGACTACAGGTCGGACAGGTACATTGTCTTTATGAATTTTTGGTAACCCGTAAAGTAGTGGACATTGTGGATTCATAGGTATTAAGGTCCGAAGTAACGGCGAATCTTCTGGAAAAAGGTATTTTGCTGCTTTTATACAGAGTTTTAGCTCTGCGTGATACTTCAAAGTTGGATCGGAACCCAGGCGCTGAAACTCATCTGTCAGAATGATGTCATTCACTTTGCTGGTGTATTCAGCTCTGGGCATAATCACTATAGTGTTACCTTTATCAGCTTTATTAATGACTAAATTATTGGTGACAAGTTTTTGGTGTATTGATTTAATGTTTGTTATTTCCGAGCTATGAAAACCTGTGGACTTATATGATTTTATCTGGTGAGCCGCCAGACTTTTAACTATATTGTCCTTTTTATTCCTAACGATTGCTACCTCGGTATCCACTGCCAGTGTCTCTTTGGACCTTGTAGCAACCGGTTTTGGTATACTATATTTTAAACCCTTTTCCAGGAGTGACATTTCGTTCGTAGAAAACTGAATATTCGAAAGATTTTTAACTCTAGGGTAAAAGGAGTGACTGCAACGTTGTACCTCCTCATTATTTTGAAAACGCGAAGCACTATTTCTCAATGTTTGTAATTTATTACGTTGGTTTAGAAATTTTTTATGAGTTACTTGGGATGCCAGGTCGCGAGCTTTTTGATCTAACAAGTCAAATTCAATGTTATGTAATTTAAATGCTAACTCAGAATATAGTATTTTTAAATGTAGTTTTAAATTATCTTTAATTTGAAACCAACGCCTTGTCTCCTCGCTCAACCAAAATATTTGCGCCTTTTTTATAGCTACATTAGCAGCCCTAGAATATGTATTTGTACGTATACTGATATAACTTGGAATAACGTTGTAGTGTTTACATTGCCGATTGAACCACACATTTTGGCTAGCAACGCGGTGATGTTTTGATATTTTAATGTATAATTTTGCCTGTAAAGCTATGCTTGCTGATTTTAAATAACTAATTGAATCAGGCGTTACATGGCGGAAATCCATTTTAAAAATCTATAATTATTTTTGTTTTTAAATGTTATTTTTGCAATATTTCGCTTTTTTAGAATGTCGTACGATGTCGACACGTGTTTCGCCTACACACGAGGCATTATCAAGACTGTTTGGCAGCAAAAGTACTTACACGTTCACCTCAACCTTTTATAGTTCGAACGCAACCAAACGATAGCGCGATGTAGACTTCTAGTTGTTTTGTCTATTTTTAAATAAACTAAGCAAAACCGAAGTGTGGAAGTCTGTTTGTTCGTTCAGCAAAGTACACCCGTCCCGTTTTATAATTTCTAACTGCTCTAATACGGACATTTTTAGACCCTTTTCACATAAATGTAATATTTCAAAATTGTTGTTATCATTCAAAATATGCCCGGTGTCCAGCAAATGCTTCGCGAAATGTGATTTATCTGTGTGACCGTTTCGGAATGCTCCTAGGTGTTCCTTATATCTGGTATCAAAGGAACGACCTGTTTGGCCTATATAAACATTGCTACAACCATCACATTTCAACTTATAAATACCGGATTTTTTGCTATTACTAATACTATCTTTACCATTACATAATGTTTTTAAGGTATTTTGAGGTCTATAGGCCGAGAAAACATTATTTTCCTTAAGTACCCTCGCCACACGATGTGTGATACGCCCAAAGTATGGGAGACAAGAAGTATACTTCTTGGTTTCTTTAGTTGATGGGTACAAAAGGAGCTTAACCATTTTATTTTGCTTTTTTAATAAAAGTGAGTGTATTAATTTTGAGCTATAGCCGTTAGATTGTGCAATGCAACAAATTATATTCAATTCCTTGTCAAATGCCTCTCCGCTTAATGGAACATTTAATAGCCTATGAATCATACTATGGAAAGCCGCCATTTTGTGCAGCCACGGGTGGCAAGAATTAAAAGGGATTGTAGTATCTGTATACGTTGGTTTACGGAATATTTCAAAACTATGCTTTGTGCCATTTTTTGAAATTGATAGGTCTAGGAAGTTTAATAAATTATTTTGTTCTATCTCTAATTTAAATTTAATTTTAGGGTGAATGCCATTTAAATTCCTAAGAAATATACTTAGTTGTCTATGGGTACCCGTCCAATTCATTATTATATCATCTACATATCTATAATAATATGAAATATGACTGTTATTGATTATATTTATATTTTCAAAATAGTCCATAAATATGTCTGCCATTAGGGGGCTTAAAGGCGAGCCCATTGCTAGACCTTCTTTTTGTACATAATATTCATAGTTAAATTGAAAGTAATTTTGCTTCATACAAAGCTCCGTCAAGCGTAAAATATCATTAATTTGTTCTGGATGTAATTTTTTAATTTGCAACATATTTTGTATGATTTTTAAGCATTCCATATAAGGAACGTTTGTAAACAAACTATCTACGTCCAACGATACCAATATTGAATTACGCGGCAACTCGATGTCTTTTATTTTTTGAATCAAATCATAAGTGTTACGTAAACAATATTTTGGATTGAAACCGGTCTTTTCCTTAATAAGTGAATTGAGGTACTTGGCTAATTTATAAGTAGGCGCGTTTATATACGAGACTACAGGTCGGACAGGTACATTGTCTTTATGAATTTTTGGTAACCCGTAAAGTAGTGGACATTGTGGATTCATAGGTATTAAGGTCCGAAGTAACGGCGAATCTTCTGGAAAAAGGTATTTTGCTGCTTTTATACAGAGTTTTAGCTCTGCGTGATACTTCAAAGTTGGATCGGAACCCAGGCGCTGAAACTCATCTGTCAGAATGATGTCATTCACTTTGCTGGTGTATTCAGCTCTGGGCATAATCACTATAGTGTTACCTTTATCAGCTTTATTAATGACTAAATTATTGGTGACAAGTTTTTGGTGTATTGATTTAATGTTTGTTATTTCCGAGCTATGAAAACCTGTGGACTTATATGATTTTATCTGGTGAGCCGCCAGACTTTTAACTATATTGTCCTTTTTATTCCTAACGATTGCTACCTCGGTATCCACTGCCAGTGTCTCTTTGGACCTTGTAGCAACCGGTTTTGGTATACTATATTTTAAACCCTTTTCCAGGAGTGACATTTCGTTCGTAGAAAACTGAATATTCGAAAGATTTTTAACTCTAGGGTAAAAGGAGTGACTGCAACGTTGTACCTCCTCATTATTTTGAAAACGCGAAGCACTATTTCTCAATGTTTGTAATTTATTACGTTGGTTTAGAAATTTTTTATGAGCTACTTGGGATGCCAGGTCGCGAGCTTTTTGATCTAACAAGTCAAATTCAATGTTATGTAATTTAAATGCTAACTCAGAATATAGTATTTTTAAATGTAGTTTTAAATTATCTTTAATTTGAAACCAACGCCTTGTCTCCTCGCTCAACCAAAATATTTGCGCCTTTTTTATAGCTACATTAGCAGCCCTAGAATATGTATTTGTACGTATACTGATATAACTTGGAATAACGTTGTAGTGTTTACATTGCCGATTGAACCACACATTTTTTGGCTAGCATCGCGGTGATGTTTTGATATTTTAATGTATAATTTTGCCTGTAAAGCTATGCTTGCTGATTTTAAATAACTAATTGAATCAGGCGTTACATGGCGGAAATCCATTTTAAAAATCTATAATTATTTTTGTTTTTAAATGTTATTTTTGCAATATTCCGCTTTTTTAGAATGTCGTACGATGTCGACACGTGTTTCGCCTACACACGAGGCATTATCAAGACTGTTTGGCAGCAAAAGTACTTACACGTTCACCTCAACCTTTTATAGTTCGAACGCAACCAAACGATAGCGCGATGTAAACTTCTAGTTGTTTTGTCTATTTTTAAATAAACTAAGCAAAACCGAAGTGTGGAAGTCTGTTTGTTCGTTCAGCAAAGTACACCCGTCCCGTTTTATAATTTCTAACTGCTCTAATACGGACATTTTTAGACCCTTTTCACATAAATGTAATATTTCAAAATTGTTGTTATCATTCAAAATATGCCCGGTGTCCAGCAAATGCTTCGCGAAATGTGATTTATCTGTGTGACCGTTTCGGAATGCTCCTAGGTGTTCCTTATATCTGGTATCAAAGGAACGACCTGTTTGGCCTATATAAACATTGCTACAACCATCACATTTCAACTTATAAATACCGGATTTTTTGCTATTACTAATACTATCTTTACCATTACATAATGTTTTTAAGGTATTTTGAGGTCTATAGGCCGAGAAAACATTATTTTCCTTAAGTACCCTCGCCACACGATGTGTGATACGCCCAAAGTATGGGAGACAAGAAGTATACTTCTTGGTTTCTTTAGTTGATGGGTACAAAAGGAGCTTAACCATTTTATTTTGCTTTTTTAATAAAAGTGAGTGTATTAATTTTGAGCTATAGCCGTTAGATTGTGCAATGCAAAAAATTATATTCAATTCCTTGTCAAATGCCTCTCCGCTTAATGGAACATTTAATAGCCTATGAATCATACTATGGAAAGCCGCCATTTTGTGCAGCCACGGGTGGCAAGAATTAAAAGGGATTGTAGTATCTGTATACGTTGGTTTACGGAATATTTCAAAACTATGCTTTGTGCCATTTTTTGAAATTGATAGGTCTAGGAAGTTTAATAAATTATTTTGTTCTATCTCTAATTTAAATTTAATTTTAGGGTGAATGCCATTTAAATTCCTAAGAAATATACTTAGTTGTCTATGGGTACCCGTCCAATTCATTATTATATCATCTACATATCTATAATAATATGAAATATGACTGTTATTGATTATATTTATATTTTCAAAATAGTCCATAAATATGTCTGCCATTAGGGGGCTTAAAGGCGAGCCCATTGCTAGACCTTCTTTTTGTACATAATATTCATAGTTAAATTGAAAGTAATTTTGCTTCATACAAAGCTCCGTCAAGCGTAAAATATCATTAATTTGTTCTGGATGTAATTTTTTAATTTGCAACATATTTTGTATGATTTTTAAGCATTCCATATAAGGAACGTTTGTAAACAAACTATCTACGTCCAACGATACCAATATTGAATTACGCGGCAACTCGATGTCTTTTATTTTTTGAATCAAATCATAAGTGTTACGTAAACAATATTTTGGATTGAAACCGGTCTTTTCCTTAATAAGTGAATTGAGGTACTTGGCTAATTTATAAGTAGGCGCGTTTATATACGAGACTACAGGTCGGACAGGTACATTGTCTTTATGAATTTTTGGTAACCCGTAAAGTAGTGGACATTGTGGATTCATAGGTATTAAGGTCCGAAGTAACGGCGAATCTTCTGGAAAAAGGTATTTTGCTGCTTTTATACAGAGTTTTAGCTCTGCGTGATACTTCAAAGTTGGATCGGAACCCAGGCGCTGAAACTCATCTGTCAGAATGATGTCATTCACTTTGCTGGTGTATTCAGCTCTGGGCATAATCACTATAGTGTTACCTTTATCAGCTTTATTAATGACTAAATTATTGGTGACAAGTTTTTGGTGTATTGATTTAATGTTTGTTATTTCCGAGCTATGAAAACCTGTGGACTTATATGATTTTATCTGGTGAGCCGCCAGACTTTTAACTATATTGTCCTTTTTATTCCTAACGATTGCTACCTCGGTATCCACTGCCAGTGTCTCTTTGGACCTTGTAGCAACCGGTTTTGGTATACTATATTTTAAACCCTTTTCCAGGAGTGACATTTCGTTCGTAGAAAACTGAATATTCGAAAGATTTTTAACTCTAGGGTAAAAGGAGTGACTGCAACGTTGTACCTCCTCATTATTTTGAAAACGCGAAGCACTATTTCTCAATGTTTGTAATTTATTACGTTGGTTTAGAAATTTTTTATGAGCTACTTGGGATGCCAGGTCGCGAGCTTTTTGATCTAACAAGTCAAATTCAATGTTATGTAATTTAAATGCTAACTCAGAATATAGTATTTTTAAATGTAGTTTTAAATTATCTTTAATTTGAAACCAACGCCTTGTCTCCTCGCTCAACCAAAATATTTGCGCCTTTTTTATAGCTACATTAGCAGCCCTAGAATATGTATTTGTACGTATACTGATATAACTTGGAATAACGTTGTAGTGTTTACATTGCCGATTGAACCACACATTTTGGCTAGCAACGCGGTGATGTTTTGATATTTTAATGTATAATTTTGCCTGTAAAGCTATGCTTGCTGATTTTAAATAACTAATTGAATCAGGCGTTACATGGCGGAAATCCATTTTAAAAATCTATAATTATTTTTGTTTTTAAATGTTATTTTTGCAATATTCCGCTTTTTTAGAATGTCGTACGATGTCGACACGTGTTTCGCCTACACACGAGGCATTATCAAGACTGTTTGGCAGCAAAAGTACTTACACGTTCACCTCAACCTTTTATAGTTCGAACGCAACCAAACGATAGCGCGATGTAGACTTCTAGTTGTTTTGTCTATTTTTAAATAAACTAAGCAAAACCGAAGTGTGGAAGTCTGTTTGTTCGTTCAGCAAAGTACACCCGTCCCGTTTTATAATTTCTAACTGCTCTAATACGGACATTTTTAGACCCTTTTCACATAAATGTAATATTTCAAAATTGTTGTTATCATTCAAAATATGCCCGGTGTCCAGCAAATGCTTCGCGAAATGTGATTTATCTGTGTGACCGTTTCGGAATGCTCCTAGGTGTTCCTTATATCTGGTATCAAAGGAACGACCTGTTTGGCCTATATAAACATTGCTACAACCATCACATTTCAACTTATAAATACCGGATTTTTTGCTATTACTAATACTATCTTTACCATTACATAATGTTTTTAAGGTATTTTGAGGTCTATAGGCCGAGAAAACATTATTTTCCTTAAGTACCCTCGCCACACGATGTGTGATACGCCCAAAGTATGGGAGACAAGAAGTATACTTCTTGGTTTCTTTAGTTGATGGGTACAAAAGGAGCTTAACCATTTTATTTTGCTTTTTTAATAAAAGTGAGTGTATTAATTTTGAGCTATAGCCGTTAGATTGTGCAATGCAACAAATTATATTCAATTCCTTGTCAAATGCCTCTCCGCTTAATGGAACATTTAATAGCCTATGAATCATACTATGGAAAGCCGCCATTTTGTGCAGCCACGGGTGGCAAGAATTAAAAGGGATTGTAGTATCTGTATACGTTGGTTTACGGAATATTTCAAAACTATGCTTTGTGCCATTTTTTGAAATTGATAGGTCTAGGAAGTTTAATAAATTATTTTGTTCTATCTCTAATTTAAATTTAATTTTAGGGTGAATGCCATTTAAATTCCTAAGAAATATACTTAGTTGTCTATGGGTACCCGTCCAATTCATTATTATATCATCTACATATCTATAATAATATGAAATATGACTGTTATTGATTATATTTATATTTTCAAAATAGTCCATAAATATGTCTGCCATTAGGGGGCTTAAAGGCGAGCCCATTGCTAGACCTTCTTTTTGTACATAATATTCATAGTTAAATTGAAAGTAATTTTGCTTCATACAAAGCTCCGTCAAGCGTAAAATATCATTAATTTGTTCTGGATGTAATTTTTTAATTTGCAACATATTTTGTATGATTTTTAAGCATTCCATATAAGGAACGTTTGTAAACAAACTATCTACGTCCAACGATACCAATATTGAATTACGCGGCAACTCGATGTCTTTTATTTTTTGAATCAAATCATAAGTGTTACGTAAACAATATTTTGGATTGAAACCGGTCTTTTCCTTAATAAGTGAATTGAGGTACTTGGCTAATTTATAAGTAGGCGCGTTTATATACGAGACTACAGGTCGGACAGGTACATTGTCTTTATGAATTTTTGGTAACCCGTAAAGTAGTGGACATTGTGGATTCATAGGTATTAAGGTCCGAAGTAACGGCGAATCTTCTGGAAAAAGGTATTTTGCTGCTTTTATACAGAGTTTTAGCTCTGCGTGATACTTCAAAGTTGGATCGGAACCCAGGCGCTGAAACTCATCTGTCAGAATGATGTCATTCACTTTGCTGGTGTATTCAGCTCTGGGCATAATCACTATAGTGTTACCTTTATCAGCTTTATTAATGACTAAATTATAGGTGACAAGTTTTTGGTGTATTGATTTAATGTTTGTTATTTCCGAGCTATGAAAACCTGTGGACTTATATGATTTTATCTGGTGAGCCGCCAGACTTTTAAATATATTGTCCTTTTTATTCCTAACGATTGCTACCTCGGTATCCACTGCCAGTGTCTCTTTGGACCTTGTAGCAACCGGTTTTGGTATACTATATTTTAAACCCTTTTCCAGGAGTGACATTTCGTTCGTAGAAAACTGAATATTCGAAAGATTTTTAACTCTAGGGTAAAAGGAGTGACTGCAACGTTGTACCTCCTCATTATTTTGAAAACGCGAAGCACTATTTCTCAATGTTTGTAATTTATTACGTTGGTTTAGAAATTTTTTATGAGCCACTTGGGATGCCAGGTCGCGAGCTTTTTGATCTAACAAGTCAAATTCAATGTTATGTAATTTAAATGCTAACTCAGAATATAGTATTTTTAAATGTAGTTTTAAATTATCTTTAATTTGAAACCAACGCCTTGTCTCCTCGCTCAACCAAAATCCCTTTTAATTCTTGCCACCCGTGGCTGCACAAAATGGCGGCTTTCCATAGTATGATTCATAGGCTATTAAATGTTCCATTAAGCGGAGAGGCATTTGACAAGGAATTGAATATAATTTGTTGCATTGCACAATCTAACGGCTATAGCTCAAAATTAATACACTCACTTTTATTAAAAAAGCAAAATAAAATGGTTAAGCTCCTTTTGTACCCATCAACTAAAGAAACCAAGAAGTATACTTCTTGTCTCCCATACTTTGGGCGTATCACACATCGTGTGGCGAGGGTACTTAAGGAAAATAATGTTTTCTCGGCCTATAGACCTCAAAATACCTTAAAAA